>JAXCHB010000366.1:1012500-1747642 GCA_036926305.1 Uropetala carovei
AGTGTTTGCAAGAGAGGTAGACAGGAGTGCTTATCAATACGGACTTTCCACCCTCCATGCCTATACTATTCGATTTCTCGAGTGGCTCATTAAAGTTGCTGCAAGACTTGAAACGAAATCATGGCAAAAGAAAAAAGATACCAAAGACAGAGTTGATGCGAGGGAGTTGGATATCAAGAATAAGTTTAGGTCATTGATGGGCTTGCTTGTGGGTGTGGTTAAACAGGGGAAAGGAAACACTAATGACGGCAACACAGCCCGCCGTTTCTTTCAAAATTCTAAACTGTCTGCTTCCATTACGGGCATCAATCAGACCGTAATATTATGATGCGATATAATTCTGACAACGCTGTCATGTGGTTTTGCTGTGAATCCTAACTCATTTCATAAATATGCCTTAGACACAGCCAGACTTTATGTGAATGAGTATCCTTGGTATCCTATGCCCGCTTCCGTACATAAAGTACTTATTCATGGATCAGATGTGATCGCAGTTGCGTTACTTCCAATAGGAATGCTAAGTGAGGAAGCGCAAGAGGCGAGAAATAAAGATTTCAGGAGGTACAGGGAAAATAGGTGCAGGAAAACGTCAAGGGTAGCAACAAATGAAGATTTGCTACATATAATGTTAATAATATCTTCAGACCCTGTTATTTCATCCCAGAGATCACTACCCAATAAAAAGAACGGAAGCCTCAGTGCCGAAGTAGTTGCGCTTTTGGATGATAGGGAAAATGAACTAAACATTGAAATTTCAGACGAAGATGATTGAGGTACCGATTTGATCTAATGCGTCTCATTTGTGCGTGAGATGATTATTTTTAACAAATTTTGTCACAATTCTTGATTATTTTTTAATAATTTTTTTCACAATTCCCATGTCTGAATGAAAATCAGGAATTATAAACTAACTTAATTTGTTCGGATGTTTCTCTCTTCATTCAGTGACCATCCCGAACCCCTACACCGAATTAGCGCACCTACAAGGTAAGCAACTATGAACATTTGCCACTGGAAATAGGCTTGCCTTACCAAAATCTCCTAGCAGAGCTTCCGAGTCCTAGTTCCGCCCATTATGAACCGTAAAAGCAATGAACATTGCATGTAAATCATATATAGGGTTTTGGCCACGTTTACTGGCTTTTGGTCCCACTGTGCGTCGCCGAAAATTCCTCTCCCCTTCCTATCCCGCCATTGCATACAGTCGCAGCATCCCTTCCTGTCCTTCCCTTCTACCTATCGCTAATACGTCTCTCTCACTCTCTCTCTCTCTGCAACGCATCCATCCTCTTGTGGTGATAACGCACGGACCCAAAGTGCACCGCGTAACCTTCGTAATAACCGCGTAATGCACATACCGCTCAAGCCTACTTCCAACACCCGTCCTCTGCTGCTACCATCTCTCCGTTCTCTCTCTTTCTCTCTCTCTCCCTCTCTCAACTCTCCCCATGCCTCACGTTCCCCTTTTTCTTTCCACAACCTCACCGTCTATACCTCACTTTTATCGTTCTTACGCTCCCCCACCTCTTCCGCTTCACTTCAAAACTACTCTCAACTTCCTCAACTTGGGTGTCTTACTGTACCTTTGCGTCACTTCGTGCTCGACGTGCAAAACTTCGGAATTGAACCTAAAGTCGTACCCTGAATTGAAGCGAAGGTTTTCTTCTTGCCTACAACTCCCCCTTTCTTCTCCTCCTCCCCCCCTCTCTTCTCTTTTCTAACTTGGTCTCATTTCTTTCCTCGGTCTGTTACTGCTTAAAAGATTAACATTTCTTCTTTCCCTCTCATTTTCCGATCCGATTCTAGTTTTCCCTCTCTCTCTCTCTATTAATTCTCTTTCTTTTCTCCCTCTCATTCTCTTCCTTCCTTCTTCCTCTCTCTTCATCTCTATCTCTCTACTACACATCTCTCCTCTCTCTCTCCTTCATCTCTTTCTCCCTTCTCTCTCTCTCTTCCCTGTCTATCTCCTCCCTCTATGTCTCATTCTCTCTCTTCCCTCTCTCTCTTTTCTATCTTCCGCTTTCTTCTCTCTCTCTTTACTCCCTCTCTTTCTTCTCTACTTCGTCTTTTCCCCTTTCTCTCCTCCCTCTCCTTCTCTAACTTCCGCTTTCTTCTCTCTCTCTCCTTCATTCTCTCAATTTCTCTCTCCAATCTACCTCTTATCTCTCCGTCCATCTCCTTTCTCTCTCTCTCTCTCTCTCTCTCTCTCTCTCTCTCTCTCTCTCTCTCTCCCACCATCTAAAGCACATCCTACCATTCCTCCTACGCGCACACTCTCAACTAACTCCATTCCTATTTACCCTCTCTCTCTCTCCCACTTTTCCCCTGACAGAGACACGATTGCAACAGAGGGACGGCGGGATCAAACGCCCCATTAGGGAAATGGATTTTGGTTTCGTTTCGCCGCTCTATCCGCCTTCACGTTTACGTGCGTTAAGCGCGCTCACGTAGCGAGCGAATGGCCTCGGGGGGGATAGTTTCCCCTTTTGTCCGCCCTTCTCTCTCTCTCTCTCTCTCTTCTACTCTCTCTTTCTTTCTCTCTCTCTCTCCGTCCTCAGAAACTTGGGAATAGGTTGCGAAAATCTCACGCGCTAGCCCCGTTACGGGTCGGCGAGATTATCTCTTTTATTTTTCCTTTTTCGAGGATTTCTTACCTTTCTGAGGATGTTTTTAAAAATTTTTACGATTGGGCACTCGGTAATTATCGCTAAGAACCGTCGTAAAGGGAGCCTAAGTACCCTTTAAAAGGAGTCTCCGCCTAAAAAAAAAAAAAATATTGATAAATTGGTCGTCGGTCGGGAATATATTTTACGACGCGAGTGCGTTGACTTTAATAAGGGAATTAAAAAAGGTTTTACGACGCGTCGTCTACGTCCTTCACCCGAAACGCTTTTTAAAAATAAGTCGGATCTGGAGGTTAAAGGCGACGATTTTCTCTCTCTCTCTCCGTCAATTCGTTGAAAAAAGAGGTCATCTATATAGCGCTGCGCCAGCGGGATTTAGGTCTGTAGGGGAACGTTATTATCGCGCTACCATTCCCATTAATAACTGGATAGCCTGTTTCCCACCGCTCTTTTCTTTTTAACGGTATTCGATCTCGTCCGCCATATTGGGTCCGTTTGACGTATTTCCTTCTCTTCTTCGACCATCGGGTCGTGACCAGTGACACCTGTAACAGGTAACTACTTGAAACTGGCCAACTATATATACCTATATATAGAAATATTTTTTCAAACCTGATCCCGCGAAATAAATTGTAAAAAAAGCCAACATACGTCTATAATTCGAACGTTCGATAACTCAAAAATATTCCGTTAATATTCCCATTCTATTTTCTTTTTCCTCTCAGATTTTAGCTGTAGGAATTTGGCTTCTAATAAGAAAATTATATTATCTCTATGGTACATAAGTTAACATTTGTTGGTATTGGAATTACTTTCCTCTTTTATCACAATTTTGAAAATACAAACGGCTTCTCAAAATTGCTCGCGAAATTAGAGAAATAAATTGAGCACTGGCGCATGCATTCGAACGAGTCTTTCTTTTTGGCATTTCTCAGAGTTTGGTATTTATTCGGTTAATGAAAAGACAAATTTCGATAATTTTATCAATAGAGATTAAACCGACGGTATATGGTCGATTATTTTATTATTATATAGGTATTATATTTTTTATTATTTTATAGGTACCATAATTGTAGACCGCAGAATTCGATCCTCTCAACGATTTGGCAAATTTTGTACGCATAACCGCTCCACATCCATTCCGATATCATGTACGCAAGTAAACTAAAAGCACATAGTTCTATTTATCTCTGTTTCAAACTCCATCACCGGTTAGTTGAATAACACTCTATCATAGACCCATCAACTTTCGTGAATAACATTTAAGCTGTATTTCTCGTAAGTTTATGCTGCGACTAAACAGTTTCAATCCTTGACTCGAATATAGCGTGTAATCTAAAGATCTGTACAATTTACCCTCAAAGTGGGTCATGCCACTTAGTGAGACATCATTTGAGATCATATTTTTCGGGTATCGGTTTAGGTCGAGGACTCGATCCCAGCTGAGGGCAAAGAGTTTTTCGGCGTTACGAAATCATTTTTCAAAATTAGTGATTAACGATCCGCCCGACCTTTGCAAAGGCGCATGATGATGGATACCACTCGTTACGTCGTTGTAGGTTGGACTCCCGTTCTTCTCACAGAAATATGCCTCTCTCTTTTTCGCTAACGACTTCTTACTTAACACGAAGAGGTTTCGGCATTTATTTTCTCCTGCGACGCATACGCGTGTACAGAATACCGTGCATTGGTTTTGGGAGATTCCTGATGTGAGAGTGAGATTGGTTCTATTTTTAGAAAAAGACAGACAGACAGACAAACGACTTTATTTAGGGCGAAATTGAGACCATATAGTCCCTTCTTACATTTAACCCTACGTTATGAATTACAAATGACAATAAAAACAATAATAAGAGATGCGAATGTAAGTAATCCCTCGAATTGCATGGTCTTGCATTACACTTTTACGGTTTAGTCCGGTTTTCTTTTTAGAGAACTGAATCAAATTGCACTGCCATAAATTTTGCATTAGAAAGGTTTTGAAATGATCTCCGAGTATTAAAAAAGGAAAATATGTTCCAACTTGACGTAGAGGTTGTAACAAAGCATAAAAGGAAGCAATATTGATCACAATGTGACTGACTTGTTGGACTTGGAAAATATGTACAAAAAGTAAAGGAAAAATTTCGTCAAAATCACGATAGTACCGAATAAATCGGTACAGTTGGTCTCTTTATCTCCACACGATATTTTCCAGAAACGCATGTATGTACAATGCAAAGAAACGTTTAATTATGGAACTAGAGAGAGAAAACTTAGATCATAACTCACTGTTATAAGACGTTCAAAAAGCGGAAATATACAACGAGTGATTCTACAACAACATGAGATCGTGAACGGAATTCTATTTATGAGTAACAAAAATTCATACTCAACATAAATTTAAAGTCCGAAAAATGGCGTAGGAATTATTTCACGATAACACGCAAGAAAAATAAACTTATAACAATTAAAACTTAAATCGAAGGCGAAGACCCTCGTCCCGATCCCTCGGACCTTCTCAATTCCTTTCTCGTCCATGCCTCTCAAAAACCTTTGCTCTCTATGCATCATATTTCTCCTATCCAATAGAGGACAATATATTTACGTGAATCCATATTCAAAACGGACGATCGAAGGAAGAGTTTTGAACAAATTTGTTCACGAATTTCGCCATACATTATAAGAGCGATGCGAGCGCTCCGCCGTCGAAGCACCGCCTGGTACCACTCCTCAGGGGACCCCGATGGAGGACGCAGTTATTACGGAGCCGAGAGAGTCACGTGACCTCACTCGAACCTTCGAAATAATTCACGCAAGCTTACCTTCAACTCCCATAACTGCTGCAAGATTCAGTCCTTTGATGCGACGGTTTCGACATTCAAATTTATCCAGGCGTTTAATAAATAGAGCATAAAAATTGCCTACAGAAATTTTTTGAAAACTTTTTGGTCGAAATGCATGCAGTGGCTGTAATCTAGGAGTGGATTTGAGGTAGTGGGAGGTCCCTAGGCGATAATGGTTTGCAAGACACATTACTCGCGACTTCTGAAAACCATGTGGATACATTTTATGGAGAAAAAGTCTGTCGAACTCCTTATAATTTATTTTCATGTAGATTTAGAGTATAATGAGTCGGCCTTGGTAGAGGGGTGGTTAACGTGCCTAGCTCCCAATACTAGTGATCGCGAGTTCGAATCCTGCCGAGGGCATGGTCGTATTTCAAACGTTTACCTAAATATTTGCATTGATATAATCGTAAATTTGATTATTCCACCACAAGACATCAGCAAACACGACCTGTAAATTAATAGAAGAAAATGAGCGAAGCTAATATAATTCGCCGTATTAATTATTTTTTGTTTTAAAATTGTTTTTATGTTAAATATAAGTATATTAAAATTAACAAATCCTTTATTTTATAGATTACAACCCTCAATCAAACGAAATTAGATTTATAACTTGTAAATTAAAATTGATAGAATGAGGAAAAAAATCAGTTGGCATAGCGAAGACTGCTCGCGACCATCCCAAAATTCTCACCCGAACATACATACATTTGAGAAACACTGGTATACAGGCAGCGTCCGCTGAGCGTACGGCCGGTGGAAGATAATGGGAAATTAATTAAACATGTTAAAACTGGGCAGATTGCTGTAACTCGTTATGGAGGAGATGGAAAGGCTTTTGAAAATATGGATGAACGACCAAAATCAGGGCCGCGTTCTCCTAACCTTTTCTGTAATCCACGGAAAAGCCTCAATCACATACTATTAAAAACAAAAACAGCAAAGTTAATTGGAGTGTATCTACGGAAATAATTATTCGATTCCGACCAAGCCTTCGCGATTTATTCGGGATGACCTGCATTATGTCCAGCCATTCATATGAAACAATTCAAAAATTATTTTCTCATATTTAATTCTTTCCATTCGAATGACACGGGAGTGATTGTAGTAAATTTTTAATTTGCACTTTGAAATTACTTAAATCAAGATAGGAAGTTGGTAAATAAACCCAAATCTGGAGTGAACGTTAAATTTTAAATCTGTAAAAAATTATGCTTTGAACAACAAAATTACAGGATTTTTTATGTGAAAATTTTTGTCGTCATAGCAACCCGGTTGTTGGCGATTAATTTTTCTATTCCCGGCGACAGGGATGGGCTGTGGTACTCTTCGGTTATCCCAGACCCCTTTTGCGATAACCTTTCCCGGGGAAAGGGTTATAACAAACTAAGAAAATGAGAACTTGTCAAAAACAATTCATATACAAGTAACCGAGGATATTGGCGAGTTTTCTTTTTAGATTATAATGCCTTTTATATCGGGTGTAGCCGTCTCCGGGCGCTAACGCGTCAAAAAATTATTTTTCAAAAGGGGTCCGGGATAACCAAAGAGAACCAGGGCTGAAGGTTATTGTTAGCTGTGTGCACAGATGGCACATTGTCGTGAGAGTGCAAGAAGAGTAAGAGCAATCAGGGAAATGGAGCGTTATTTAGCCAGGAGGGCCGTGTTGAGGGAATAAACGCGTATGATTTGCAGATAAATCGAGAATTGCGAGAATACACGCGTTTTGTCCGTCGCATAAACCGAGTATTGCAGGAATAAGGCGTTTCTTTTTCATTTAAACAGGAAATTGCTGGAATAAACGTGTTTCTTTGGTGGAAAATCTGTGAATTGCTGTAATGATTTTAACCCCAATCAACCAAGGTTCACAATGTCATGAAACTGGCTTCAATGTAATAGGAGTTTAACCTGAAAAAAGGTCGAATTCTAGCGTTCAAAACAAATTTGTGACACATAGAGGCTTATTAGAAAATCGACGTTGTAAAAATGAATTTTCATTCTTTTTGGCGTCCTTTGTTTTAAGACCTAAATTCGTACAATTATCCTTAGTAATTTTAAAATGCAAATAAAATACATGTTGCACTCATTCTCGTGTTAATTAAATGAAGAAATGATAGGGTCTTTGAATAGAACTCTGGTCGTAATTAATCAGGTTTACGTGCAATAGTTCTGTAGGCGATCATAAGGTAGACATGCATAACAAATTTGAAGATCCCACCTATTAAAATCTCGAGATATGAAGGTTTTATTTGTTGAAAACAAACAAAAGGAAGTGAAGTTAAAGTAAAAGCTGTCTAAAAAGGAGAGGTTGAAGCAGAGGAAACTGTATTTAGTAACATTTTCAGGCGTAAGCGGTCGCTTACAGACGCCACTTCAGAGGGGCGGCAAAATCAATATTTCGGATTTTTAAGTTTTCATTTTTTTAAAGGTTCATTGCACAGAACTTGAAAACATCGCGAAAAAATTATATTTTACGCCATCATACATTCAGGGTCGGTTCAAAGTGTAAGCGACGTAACTTACCGCTTACAGGTGTCATCTAAGAAGGGCGGCAAAATGAACGTTTTAAAGTTTTACATTGTGTAAAACACGCCGATACACTGTGCACTTTCCTTAACCTCTTTAGCGGAATATATACACGCAAAAGCAATAACTATACCGCTAAGTTTCATATGCTTTTAGGGATTAAGCATTGTAATTTCAAATAACCTTCTCGCCCCAAATACAGCGAACCTTCAATACTAGAGATACTCAGGGTTTGTCTCTTTGTGCAACCATTTAACATTCGGGATCTCTACCTTTTGCACGTAGCTTCCCTCTCTGATCCATGATAAATGACTTTGCAAAGAAAAAAGTCCGAAAAAAGTTAATCTCGTCCTTTTAGAAAAGGGTTCGTAAAGTTGCAATATGAAAATATTCGGTAATATAATTTTGTTATAACGTCAAGGAATGTTTTAGCTCTATTTTCTGAAAATATTTAGCTGAATATGTTTTTTGAAAAAATAAAACTGATTAAAATAAGTTTATTTTCTTTTTTAGTATATCATTAATGTTATTTCATGCCCTTGATATCCAGAGGGGCGGCAAATTGTTACCTTGTTTACATATATTTTTCAACCTAAACCGGCCCTGATTGTAACGAAACGACTTGTCACATGTTCTCGGAGTTTGATTATTCTTTCTGTTCCTAAATAAACCTGTGTATTCGATGTTATTTTTCGTTATTCGCATATATCAACATTTACAATTTTCTTAACGTTTTTAGAAATTTCCTCCTGTAGAAATGCAGGGGCTATTAGTGTAAATTATAAAAAAAATCCTTTGGGTGAAAATTCGAGTGCTGGTGACGGTGAGCCACCAAAGAGAAATTTGGGGTTGTTTCGCAGGTTATATTAGATACGTGAGAGGCTGCATGACGTCAAAGTGATATCTGACGCTGCGGATGCAGATGCCGATGCAGCAAATGAAATTCCTGAGGTCCTTGCAACATTTATAGAAGATAAGAAATGTTCGAACCTTTTAATTTATAGTTTATATGCGTGCATTATAATTCTTGTTGCTAAGAAATGCAAGGGTACCATTATCACAGCTTATTTATGGTTGAAAATCTTCTTTTCAGTCTGTATGGAAATGCATCTCCATTTGTAGCATGTGTGGCCATAGTAAGTCGCCGTCCGCTCAATGTACATTTGCTTATTATACGGGTTTCCAATAACATAAACTGTACTTTGAAATATAAATTAAAAAGTCCTTCGAATACTGATCAGAACTGGCGTTCAAGAGAAATCACATTATGAAGCGCTGCAAACATTAAAAAAACACGAAAATTCTTCTTTTATCAATCTCCCATGTTTTTCGTCTATCCAATCACTTAACCGCTGTGTTTCTATATCTTCAATCCATCTTCACTTCAATCGCTCTCTTGTCGTATATGATGCCGTCATGACGGCGTCATATACAACAAAAGACTGATTGACGCGTCAATGTCAGCCTCTGTCTATCCGCATCTCTCTGAAAGCTTCATTCCCATTTTTTTCCTACATTTCTCTCTCCTAAAACCTATCGCGTAGAAGGCACAAAAAACTAGAAAGCATCCAGGAAACATACGTGCTTATGTGACAAAGGAACATACACTAACAAATGTATATCTTTTCCGATATTTCATAACTGGAACTAATCCTATACTTATAAATCCAACTACTGTCAGCTATGGTAGACGAGTGGTTAGAGTATCTACCTGACGGGTACTAAGGTCGCAGGTTCGAATCCCACCTAGAGCATGGATGTTTATGTTCTCCAGGGTTATATGTAAGAATGGATATGAATGTCTAAAATATCCTCCTTAATAAAGACGGATTCATCATCATCATCATCATAGGTAGTCTGTCCGTTGACAGGTCCGTGATTATTCATGGTTAAAGACGGATTATTATTATTAAATTGTTACTATTGTTCTTACTTTCCTGTAATTCTTTATAGTGTTTGTGTCGTGGACAAGAATCGCCATCGTGCTACAGATTATAAAACGAATGCAAACAATTGTATATAAAAAATCTTCTCATAATAAAATATTTACATTTACAATTTAATAACAGATTTATATTTGGATTTTTTTTTTGTTGCAACATATTTCCTATGTGACATATATTAGACAAGTGGTTCCCAACATTTTTGAAGACGCAGAATTTCGCGGAACCCCACCTTGAGACAAAGCTGTATATTTTTTACGTACGTGTATTGCAACGTTTTGACGGAATCATCTGTTGGTACCATATCATCATCATAAACTTATTAAAGAAAATAATATTGCTATAATGACGTATTAAAATTTGATTTATATATTCAACTTTTTTCCGACACCGGTTGGGAAGCACTGACTTAAACAAAAACTATCACTTTGTTGACACTCCCACCATAAGGCGTCAAATGTTGCGATAGTTTCCAGTACCGCAAATGAATATAACACTGCTTTTAATGAATATTACACCTAACCAAGAAAAGATTTGGAAGGTCATTTTATAAGACAATTCTTAGCTCTTATTCGTCCTAGCACGAATCATCGCCTTAACGGAATTGTGGATAGACAATGGAGCACGAGAGATGGAATTTCATACGAAGTGCATAACGTCATCGCATGCATTACAAATCCGCCACGCTGCGGCTTTTTGTCTCTTTTGACGTCATCCACTTAACTGCACTTCTTGAGACCATATCATATTACTGCTTGAGTGCTTGCGGATGTTTATGTGACAGATGTTTCCAAGCTTGATATGTTTAGCAGTAAGGATGGTCGTTTTTGTTCATTTTAATAATAATACTACGATTAAAAGAATTAAGTCGAAAAAATTTGAGTAACATTTTTATCATCGAAATCTTATTACAGTTTCTGTCGACGAACCGTTCCATTTCATTGCATCCCAAATCAACTCGCTACCACCGCGCAGTAATACGCCTATGCTGCAAAGCGTAACGGAAATGAATCGACGAATAGGAGTTTTCAGACCAAGAGGACAAAAAAATTCCGAGGCACATAACTAGGGGAGAAACTTAGGAGGGGATTTATAAGAGTCGAAGTGGGAGGAAATGGGTGGCGGTTTCCGGGTGAGGGTGATTGGGCGTGGTGCGCGCGATGGGATAAGCATTTGTTAGAGTGATTGAGAGTGGCAGGAGATGGAATGGAAATGAGGTGAGAGGGATGGTTCTGTCGAAGGGGAGTTAGGATCGAGAGGAGGAAGCGGGAGAGGGGAGGGGAGGGAGGGAGAGGGGAGAAAACGCGACGGCGCCACTCCTTCCTCCGTCGAGGACAACATTCGGAAGAGAAGTAAATGGAAGAAAAAAATGCGAGGATTTACGTTATTGAAAGAAGAATGTGGTACGAGAGAGGACAGAACCACGAGAGAAGAAGGTTTCTCGTATGGACCTTGGTATCTTATTTATTTAATTGTGTATTCAACTGCGACTCATTTTTCGAATGATTTGTTTTTTCCCTGCTGGTAATATGGGGTTATACGTTGGGTCACATTCTGCTCAATTTATTTGAAAATTTACGCGAAAGATAAGAAAACGGCGTATTTTCTTCAACTAGAGTCGGTTTTGGAATTCCGCCTTAAATTTCAATAACCGGTTGATAATACTAACCAGTAAGTTTTAAAGTACGTGACATATTATAACGGCATTATTAAACTAATTAAGTCGTACGAAATCTATCAAACAAATTAATTTTTCGTCGTTAACGTCTTCTTTTGGTTTAGCTCAAAACTTACAATTTTCATAAAGTAAAGAATGACTACTATTATATAGTATACTTTTTCTAAATACCCATCGAAGGAAGCGAAATCGGAGGCAATCGATAATAGGTTGCTTCCTATTGCTAGAAGAGTTGTGTGGCGACGTTAGCCACCAATCACGTCTCGCCGAAAGTATCGATTCTTGGAAGGCAAGCTTAACGAACCTTATCTTGAGGCTCTTTTATGTGGCGAAAAATCTTTATCTACCGTACAGCAATATTTATTTATTTTCTCTCTCTCTCTCCATATATATATATATATATATATATATATATACACACACACACACACACACACACATATCCATATATATATACATTTATATATACACTGGAAAGTTATTAAATAATGTTCCGCCGTCATATCTTTCAATATTATAAAAAGGCGACATCCTTCAATTAGGCAATAAATAAAATCACCCGGAATCTAAAACACAATATCAATAACGAGAGCTCTGCCTGTGCCAATATTTTCGCAAGGCCTCACTTTTGATATATGGATCCGTGAGGGTAAAACATCAAACTCCACCTTTTGAAAGAACGCCATTAAAACGGCCCATAAAGCTCGAATAAATGTTAACGGCGAGAAAGAAAAAACCTTTTTTTTTAGGGGAGACGCCTCTTTGCGGCAATTGCTTCCCCAGTACCTCGCCTTAGCTATCTTTTGGTTCGGAATATCAAGGCACTCCACAGGTAAGAGAAGAAAGAGAGTGACAACCAAAGAGAGAGATAGAGGGAAAGGAAAAGGAAGAGCAATAAGGTAATATAAGATGGCCCTAAAGGGCGCCGTCAGTCACATGGAAGGTTTCTGAAGGGGCACAAAGGCGGAAGGACAAGATGCAACGGAGAGGGTGAGTGAGAGAGAGAGAGAGGGACAGAGGAGTCAAGAGGAGGAGAGAGAATAGGTACAGGAAGAGACACAATGTATGAGATAGAAGAATAGAGGGAGGGAGAGAGGGAACTAGATGGAGGGAGAGAGAAGGTAAGAGAGAGGGGGGGGGGGGGAGAGAGGGTGAGAGATAGGGTGAGCGGGAGAGAGAGGGAGAGAGAGAGGGGGGGAGAGAGGGGGGGAGAGAGGGGGAGAGAGGGGGAGAGAGAGAGTGAGAGAGAGAGAGAGGGAGAGAGAGAGGGTGAGAGAGAGGGTGAGAGAGAACGTGAGAGAGAGGGGGAGAGAGAGTGAGAGATAGGGTCAGAGAGAGGGTGAGAGAGTAGAGGTGTGTGTGTGAGAGAGAGGGAGAAAGAAAGATGGAACGAGTGAGGGAGAGATAAAGAGAGGGGAGATAGAGAAAAGAGACTGTAAGAAAGAGGAGAGAGAGGGGGGGAGGAAGGAGGAAGAGAGAATGTAGGGTATAAAAAGCGTCAGAGAGGGATCGAAGCAGGGAAGAAAATAAAAGAAAAAGAGAGATAAACAGAGAAGGAGGAAAATCCCGCGACTCCTCCTCCCCCTTTCCTCGCCTCGAATTTCCTCCCCCCATCTCTCCCTCCCCCACCGCCAAACCCGGCCGCTCCCTTACCCTCGGAGTCTTCCCTCCTCTCTTCCTACCACCCTACCTACCACCCCTCTCGTTCCACTCTCTCCCTCCCCTGCCGCCGCACGCCCTCTTCCACACTTACTCCCGTAGTACGCACTCTCTCCGCACCCAGCATCAAAACAAGACCCACGAAGTTCCCCCGAGGGGACCCGTGGGACGATGGTCTCTCGGAAAATAGGGGAACGGGAGAGAAGAAAAATGGAGTGAGAGAAAGGAGGGGAGGGGAGGAGAGGAAGGGAGAGGTAGAAGGAGAGAAGGGAGGAATGGTGGGAGGAGGGAGGGAGGGAGGACGGTAGGGAAGAAGGGAGAGTGGAAGGGAGTGAGGAAGTGAGGGGAAGAGGGAGGGAAGGAGTGGAAGGGAGAGGTAGAAGGAAGGGAGGGAGATAGAATCAGGGAGAAGGAAACGAAAAAAGAGGTAGACAGAGAGTGAGATGGAGGCAAACTCGGAGAAAAGGCAAGGGATGAGGTAGTGAGAAAGAGAGGGGTCGAGATGAAGAAAATCATGAGGTCGAGAGATGAGATGGAGAGAGAAGGAAGATGTGGAGATATCGTGGGTGAGTTTGGAGTTTGGCTGGAAAGATGGGGAGGCTGGAAATGCACGGGCAAAAGAATAAAAGCAGGCGAGCTAGAGGGGCGTTTGCGGAGAAGAATTATACGGCAGAAATTACATTTCTCAGATGAGGTGGAGCAATATGCAGCGTGGATTGAAACGAGCTGAGAGATGTGGATAAAAATGGCTAAAGGAAACGTAGAGGCAAAGGAAGGGCGTCAAAATAGATTGGAATAAAAAATTAAGATGAAGGAAGGAAAGAGAGAGAGAGAGAGGAATTCGATGTACAGTGATGCACAGATTATTTATAGGTGGTCTGTACGTAAATAGGTCCGACATTATTTTTGGTTAAACCTGGTTCTCCACGTACTCCTACTTTCAGCTGTCTTCTTGATAGCTATCTTTCCATTTCGAGTCGACTATCAGCTGAAATATTTTCCTTTCTTTTTCTCTCTTTCCTTCCAGTTTTACTTATAGCACTTCTTTAATCATACACACACACACACACTCTCTCTCTCTATATACACACACACACATATATACACACACACATATATATATACCTATATGTATATATATGTATGTATATATATATACCTATATGTATATGTCATCATCATAGGTAGTCTGTCCATTGACAGGTCCGTGATTATTCTAGGTTAAACTTGGTTCTCCATATACTCCTATTTTCCGCAGTTTTCTTCATGACTTGATAGCTCTCTTTCCCTTTCAAGTCGTCTACTAGCTGAAACCTTTTCCTTCCTCTTTCTCTTTTTCCATCCAGTTTTCCTTCTAGCACTTCTTTAATCATGCACTCTCTCCTCAGGTAATGCCCAATCCAGTTCGCCTTCCTCTTTCTGATAGTCTGTATAATCGTTCGCTTCTCTCCTATTCTTCGTAGTACTTCCTCATTTTTCACCCTATCTGTCCATTTTATCTTCAGCATTCTTCTCCATGTCCACATTTCGAAGCTTTCCAAGTATTTAATATCATTTTTCCTTAGCGTCCATGTTTCTGCTCCGTACAAAGCTATACTCCATACATAGCATTTTATCAACCTCTTGTGGATTTCCTGCTTTATATTTCCCGTTAGCAGGAGTTTCTTTCTTCTGAAAGCGGCTTTTGCTTTTGTTATTCTGGTCCTGATTTCATCTGTACATTTTGCTTCTCTTGTTATGATGCTTCCAAGGTATTTATAATCTGAAACTTGTTCTAATGGTTTTCCTCCAATACTTATGTTCAAATTTTCTTCTTCTTTACTTGATATTCGCATGACATTGGATTTTTCTGTATTAATTTCCATACCGTATTTTCTACCTGTTATCACTAGTCTATTTATCATTTTCTGGAGTTCCTTTTCCTTTCTTGCTAGAAGTACTTGATCATCCGCGTATTTCACTGTTCTTATAATCCTTCCTCCGATTTTGAAATCTCCCTTGCCTTCTAACGCTTCCTGCATTAGTCTCTCTCCATATATATTGAATAGAATCGGCGATAGACAGCAGCCCTGTCTTACTCCTCTACCGATATGTACTCCGCTGGTGTCCGTATTCTCCAACCTGACCTTTACAACTTGATTCAGATATAGATTCCTGATCAGTCTCCTGTCTTTCCAGTCTACAGCTATATCCTTTAATATCCTCAACAGCAGTACCCCATTTACTCTATCAAAGGTCTTCTGCCAGTCGACGAAACATACGCAGCAATCTTGACTGTACTCTATTGCCCTTTCTGATATGATTCTCACTACACCGATAGCATCTCTGGTTCCTCGTCCTTTTCTGAAGCCGAATTGATCTTCCCCTAGCATTTCTTCGGCCTTTTTCTCTAGTCTTTTATTAAGAATCCTCGTGATGATCTTCGAAGTGTGTGACAGTAGGGATATCGTTCTGTAGTCCTTACACTGCATTGCCTTTGGTTTCTTCTTTAGAGGGATCATTGTTACATCTAAGAAATCCTGAGGCCACTCTCCCGAGTCGTAAATCTTGTTAATTAGTTTCGTAATCACTTTTAGTCCTTCCGATCCCATGACTTTAAGTACCTCTACCGGTATTCCATCGCTGCCTGTAGCTTTTCCTTTCTTTAGTTCCTGTATCGCCTTTTCTACTTCGCTTTTCATAATACTTGGTCCCAAGTTGTATTTTTCAATGCAATTCTCTTCTTCCAGTTCCATTTGTACCTATCCTGCCTGCTTTTTGTATAGTTCCTTAATGTATTCTTCCCATACTTGTGCTACATCCTTTGGTTCTGCGACTATTTACCCATCTGTATTAATAATTCCTTTACCACGAATCCCATTAGACTTCTTATCTTCTAACTCCAGTGCCCTAGCGTACATCATATCGTATCGTCCTAACTTCTCCATCTGTTGTATTTCCTCACATTTTTCTTTTATCCAATTTTCCCTAGGTTTATCTGTTACCCTTCTCATTTCATTGTTTATGCGTCTATAGTTGGCTCTACCTTCTTCACTGTTAACATTTTTCCATGTATATGTATGTATATATATATATACACACACACATTCGGGTAGTGTCCAATCCCGTTCGCCTACCTCTTCGTATAGTCGCTTCTCTCCTATTCTTTTTAGTATTTCCTCGTTTTTTATCCTAAATGTTAATCTTATATTCAACATTCTTCTCCATGCCCACACTTCGAAGCTTTCCAGGTATTTCATATAATTTTTCCTTAGCTCTCAGTTTTATTTCCTATATGCGTAGTATTTTATTTATATTTATACCGAGAGGAAAGAGGAAAAGAAAGATACGAAGTAAAACAAGAAGAACGAGATTATGCGACCAGAGAAAATGAATTAAGAAGCGATGCATTAGAGGTGCAGAAGTCGAGGCACGAAAGTCAGAAAGAGAGAGAGAGAGAGAAATAGCGAAGACTTTAGAGGAAATAGAAGTTTATACGAGAGAAAGATATGTTTGAAGGGAAAGTGAGAGGAAGACGGAGAGGAAGCGCAACAAGGTGAACGCGAATATTTTGTATTCTGGAGATTCTGGAAATGGAATATAGAGAGGAGAGAGGGTGGGAGAATGGAGCATAGAGGGAGGACAGAGGGGGAGAAAGAGAGCATAGAAAGAGGAGAGAGGGATGAGTGGAGAGAAAGAGCGGAAGAAAATAAATGGAGAGGAGAAAGAGGGAGAAGATGAGGAGAGGTGGGAGACAAAAGGAAGGTGAGGAATAGAGAAAAAAGAAAGGGGCGAGTGAGGGAGTTGAGAGAGAGAGAGGGGAGATTCTGGGATAATAGTAAAGACTGCCTCGGAAGAAGAGGGAAGGAGTAGAGTGCCGCGTAGAGAAGTGAAGGCGGTAAAGTTAGGGAGAGGAGGAAATTGGGTAAAAATATGAGTAGGAAAATTACTCCAAGGTGTGGAAGAAAGAGGTTTTTTTGGAGGAAGAGTTTGAGAGGGAGCGGCGAGGGGAATAAATGGAGGGTCTGGGCGAGAGAATGGGGGGAGGAGGGGTGAAGGAGAGGAGAAGGAGGAAGGGAAGACCCTACGTATGCTGGCGCCGTACACCTTCTTCCCGACCTTCCCTTTCTCTCCTCCCTCCACCCCCATTCCCCTCTCCTTTTACTCCACTCTATCTTTCTTCTCTCTCTCTCTCTCTCCTTTCCTACTCTAACCGACGCCCCTCCTCTCGTTCCTTTTCTTCTCCCTCCCTGCCTCCTCACCCCCCCCCCCCCCCGGGCACCTCTGTTCCTCACGCATCTCTCTCTCTCTCCCTCCCTCCCACTCCTTCGTAGCCACCTTATAGCGCCACCTGCAGCCTTCACCTCCCCTCCAACTTCCCCCCTCCCCCTCCCCCAGGCCTACCTCCCACCTTTCCCCAGCTCCTTCTCTTACCCCTTCTCCGTCCGTCTCCGTATTCCTCTCCTACCGCGGCTCCTTCACTCCTCCCTAAATCCTCCTCCTTCTCCGCCGCCTCTCTCCTCCCCTAAAGCCGAGTGGTGTCTGAGGCGGGGCTTATGGCTCGGGGAAGTCCCTTTCATCCCCCCTCCCCTTACTCCTCCTACTCCTCCTCTCCTCCAACGCACGCACACACAAACACACACATAGACGAGGCCTTACGTTTCGTCGTATCTCGGGGGCAGCTGCGTATACTTCCTTACTCTTCTCGAGTGAACACATCGTTGCCGCTGTATGAGGGAACTGGAGGGCGGCAGGTGGATGGGGCCGTGGAAGGAAAGCGGAGGAGAGAGAGAAAAAAAGAAAGAACGTCTATCCGAACGTCAAGATTGGATGCGGAAGAAAAGAAGGCGTTTCGGGAACGTTGTTCCGAATGTCGGGAAGACGAGCAGGGAACTACGGGGGGAAAAAAAACGGGGATGAGGATTTGTCTCGAAATATGTATCTCTCGATTTTTACGTTCGAAATAATGAAAAAAGGCTTTTATCCGTTATTTTATTTCGAAAAACAAAATGTAGGTCCGTCGTGTTTTCTCAGATGCAGAATATCGATTTGAGGGTATTCAGCCTTCCGATCGTTTTTTAAAGGATGACGGGAAGCGCCGGAGTCCGCGAAAGTACAATTTTTACCTCAACGCGACATAAAGAGATAGGAATTGAAAGTGATAGTAACACATATGGGGGTCATTATTTTTACTATCCAAGTGCGTTGAAGGCAAACAATAAAGAAACATGGCTAACATGCGCAGTCGTTGTCAACTTGTATCTCTCAAAGAAGATTGAGAAAACTAGGTGCTCATTTCGGCCACAAAGCAGCCATCACCCGTGGCGATTCGCCGATAGTAGATTTAAAAAAGAGAAGTTAAACTTACGAGAAAAATATCTTAAATTTTCATCTTTTCCATTCTAAATCTAAGATGTATATGTTTTCGATTGAAAACAAACTTGAAATCAAATATTTAAAGATGGGGTTTCGAAATTCGTTAGGAGGAAACTTATTATGTTAAAATTCCCTTCAGAGTCTTGTGCGACTCACCTCTCCACAAAAAATAGCCCAAAATTTTAAATGTCGGCTATATTTTGGCTTGAACGCAACTCTGAATCATCGTATATTTTTCCGTTTCGATTACTTTTTTCTAAAGAATAACAAAACTCGTTGGACGCAAAAGGCCTTCGCGTTTTCCTTGTCCGACGTAACGGAAACGAGCCGCGAATCTCATCAGCTTTATTGGAAGTTTTATGGAGGTGTAAAAAGTCTAGCAAACGCCGTTTAGAAGCGAAAAATCAGTTAGCATAGCCACCGACCGAGTTCGCATTCAATTACTTCGTTAGTGCGCTCGGTAGTCGTGCAGCAACCCGCAAAAGGGTTCGAGAAAGGAATGATATCAGGACGGCTTGGATTGGAGATAGGGAGAAGGGGTGAAAGAGAGAAAGGGAGGGTGGAATTGAGAGAGTGGAGAACGGAGGGGATCGCTGCGAGGAAGGAAGGGAGGATAGAGGCCGGGATTTGTTAGAGAGAGGGACTCAGATAAGTGCCAACCATGAGTCCGCACGCGAAATACAAACAGTGTCCTCTGAAGCTCACCTCTCTCTCTCTCACTCTCTCCCTCTACTTCTCTCTTCGGCATCTTTAATCCCCTAAAACGCCTCACGACACCTCTAAACACGAAGGGTCAAGGTAACCTCAAATCAAGGGAGGGGAAAATTCCGGGGGGGAGGGGGGGGGAGTGCTCCGAACCAATACTTTGGGAGTCGGAGATTGGGCGAGGCCCTGGATGTAGTCTTTCCAAAGGATCGAGGTGAGAAAAAAAAGCCTTCCGTCTCTCTCTCTCTCTCTCTCTCTCTCTCTCTCTCTCTCTCTCTCTCTCTCTCTCTCTCTCTCTCTCTCTCTCTCTCTCTCTATCCCTCGTCTTTATTTCTCGCCCCATAGTTTTTTCATCCGTTCTGCATCTCTTTCTTTTTCTCTTCTTCTCCACTCGTCTTCTCTTTCTCTCCCATCCTCCTTTTCCTATTTTATTCTTTTCTCTCTTCCTTTCTTCCCGCTTTCCCACCTCCCTTTCCTCGACGTCTCTCTATACCCCTTCTTATCTATTCCTCCCTCATTTTCTCCCTCTTTATTATTTCGTCTCTCGTTATAATGTCTATTCCTGTTCTTTCCATCCCTCACCCTTCGCCATAATTTATCCTCCATCTCGCCGTCTCTTTCCAGCTCTTTTCCTTTAGTTTCGCTTCTCATGCAGGCCTCTATTCCGTTTTTTTTATAACCCTAATGACTTTTCCAGTAATTCGCACTCCGACTCTCACTTTTCCCCCCTCTCCCTCTTCCTTTCATTCTTTTATTTCTATATACAATTCTGTTTTTTTTTACATTTCTCTCACATGCCTTTTTAACACGTTACCTCTCGCTCTCTTTCATTTTATCTCGTTTTTCTCTTCCCCTTATCTTACACGGCGAGAGGCTCTTCCTCTTCTTCCCCCCTCCTGAATCCCAGGTGGGCCAGTGAAAGAGGGAGAGAGAGGAAGAGGGAGATTCGACCCTTCCCCACCACACCGCATCCGCCACATTCCCCTCAAATCCTCCTTCTCCACTCCTCTCGGCCCCTTTTATTGGTGGATCGGGGGAAGAGAGGGAGGAGGGAGAGTGGAAGGAAGAGGCGAGGAAATGGCTGTAGAGGGAGACAAGGGCGAGGCTGCGGTGGCAGAGAAAGGATGAAGAAGCGAGACGGCGGAAAAAACTGGGAGGGGAGAAAGGAGGAGAAGACGGGGAGGAAAAGGTAGTTTGGAGGAGGAATGGGTATAAGTGAAGAAAATGAAAGAGAGAGAGAGGGAGTGAAATATGAGAACCGGAATTAAAGAGTAGGAACGATAGAAAGGGAGACACTGATACTAGGACGGAAAGCGGCGTAGAAAAACGTAGGAAAGAAAGTGGCAGATTTTAAATGAAGCAAAGGGAAGAAATGGTCGACGAGTGGGTTCATTCTTTAGTATCGGCCATTCCACCATGCGTAGTTGTTCAACGAAATTAAATAAATAAATAAATATATATATATATCTGTATATATATTTAGGACAACTAAGTGTTGAAGGAAACCCAGTGAGCACTTACCGGAAGGAGAGCCGCTGGTGTGTCGGAGAGACACATTTGATGACGTTGTTGAAGCTTTCGGGTTGATCCCTTCGTCACGCAACAGACGAAGGGATCAACCCGAAAGCTCCAACAACGTCTTCAAATGTGTCTCTCCGACACCCCAGCGGCTCTCCTTCCGGTAAGTGCTCATTGGATTTCCTTCAACACCTAGTTACCCTAAATATCTTTATTTACCTTTCCTCTTCCACAAGTATTTGTTTGTATATATATATTTATATATACAAACATACGTACATAATACGGGCTCTGCATCTGGCGCCTTGTGGAATCTAAACCCGATTGTCAGCTCGCTTCGCTCATCTATTATTTTTAATGTAATTTAAAATGAATTTAATAAATATTATTAAATATTAGAAATATAAGCTACACTTTCATTACCTTATATCAATAAATAAAAGGATAAAAGGTGTTGCTTTTTTAATAAATGGGATAATTCGTGTCTTAGGATTTTGACGTTATCATATGTTTACTTAATTAGCTGCTCTCAACGGTATTATAATACAGTGAATTAATTCCCATTTAAAAGAACTGTAGTTAATATTTTCCGTAGAAGTCCGAAAGCTTCGAATCTCACCGCTTCCACAGTAAGTGTACACAGGATTTCTTCTTCCTATCCTGATCCAATTACTTTTTTACTTTTACTTTTCATTTATATATATATATATACATATGGGTAGCAGCAAAGTGTTGTGTGTTACCCTCATACTTCTAGTTACTACTAACAGTTCCCTTTTCTCCGTGGCTAAGTAAGGGTTATATCCGGAAAGCTTCTCACCATACGTTTCTCCATCCGTCTTTTCAACGCCCCCAGAGGTCCTCCAACTACGGTGTATCCACTGGGATTGCTACAGAATCTTATTTCCAACCAAATCTCATTTTACCTTTATTTGTCTTCAATTGTGCGTGTGTGCTTGATGAAGAGAGAAAGTTAAAAAAATAAAAAACAATCGTAGTAGGATCGGTAGAAGGAAATTCGGTGTACACTTACTGTCAAACAGGAGAGATGCTGGTAGCGATAGGCTACGTTTTAACCTTTTCGGATACATTCCTTAAGCGACAGAGAGAATCCAAGACTACATTTACGGGAATACGGAGAAACAAGAATATACTATACTAGCTGCAGTACCCGGCGATGCCCGGGTCAATTTGTCTAAGGATTGGGTAATTTTAAATCAAAATTATGGGGGAACGGGGAGACATAGCCTCCCCCCTCAAATTTTGTATACACAGTGTAGAAGGGATAATTTACGACTTAAGTAAAAAAATTGAAAAAATATGAAAATTTTTAAAAAATTCCAAGGGAGTGGAGGGTTATGTGGGGGAGGTGGGGGGAAACAAAGTTGCCTAAAATCTTTTCAGGGATGATATAAAATCATGTGCAAAGTTTGAAAGTTGTGGAACTTTTGGTTCTTAAGTTATAAACGGACATACACACACACACACTAAATTATATATTAAGATAGGTAAGCATTACTAAAATCATTTCAGTGGATAAAAGTTTTCTATGGTTGTACAGAGAAGAATTCGAAAATTTCAACGGAAGGAATACAATGCTCACAGAAAGAATAACTAATTGTAAGTCAAAATTAAATAAATGATTTAAAGGGGATCGAAAAATAAAAATAAAAGCTTCGGACGAGAAATTTTTTGATTGAACGTTCGAACAAGAGTATCACTTTCAAATTCAAAATACAATGCATCCGACTGATGAATAAGACAAAAAAATAATATTCTATTCCCTTCCATAAAACTGTAAGGAGGACAGTGTGGTACAAAAATAAGAGAAACCGAAGTAACGGATGGGAGGAAAATAAAAATAATAACGCCGAAGAAAAAGATGCGAAGTATGCGGATGAGGCGAGAGAGAAGATTAAAGCACTTCGAGGCGAGGGAAGACGAAAAAAGTCCACCCGAATAATGGAGAGAGAGAGAGAGAGTGAGAGATAGCAAATGGAACAAATAATCCAAGCATCCGTGAGAGGAAGGAGGGAAAAAATTCGCTTCGGAAGCTTCGACGGAAGAAAAAATGTCTTTTGTAGACGAAGAGGAGGCGGAGAGCGATAGAAAGTCTGGAGAGGAACAGGGAGACGCCATAAGGATGGCATAAGAATGAGGACACGGGGGGACAATCACGGGGCACGGGGAAAGCGGTCGAATAGAAAGGGCGAGGGAAGGGGGAGTGACATTGTGGAAATGGATTTGAGTCGGCCATACGAAGAGTGGCAAAAGAGAGAGAGAGAGAGAGAAAAAAGAACGTGGAAATAAGGAAGTCAACGTAGAGTATGGAAATTTCCTTCAGTTACAGACAGACGGGCACACGTTCGGATAAGTGTTTGAGATGCTTTGGAAAGAGCAGCGTGTTGACCATAAAGATAGAAAGAGAGAGGAATAAAAGAACGGTAATTAATATGCATGAGTGAGAGAGAAAGAAGGTGGGAGAGAGATGTTTGAATTCTTGAGTGCTGGAGATGAGTGAGAACTGGGTGGGATGTTAGTAGGCGGGACAATGAGACATTAAGAAACGACCAACACCACCCCGAGGCGGTGTTTTAACTGCAGTTCTTTTGTTTTTGCAGCGCCCAAAGTCTCTCTCCCTCCATTTCTCTGTAAGCCTCTTTTTTTTCTCTCTCTCTCTCTCCATTTTCTTCGCTTCTCTTTCTCTCCTTTTCTCCTTCCTCAGCCATTCGTCTCAGCCAAAATTCCCTCTCCGTCACTCCGCCCAAAGTTTGTTTTTTTTTTTTACCCCTGAATAAAGCATTGTCGAGAGTCTCTGTCGGGATGGAAAGGATGCTTTCCGAGGCGGCAAGGAAGTGCGCTTTCGCATAATAACAAAGGGGACTATTTGCACGAATAATAAAGTATGCGGAGGAACGGCAATCCTTGGCACGGCTAATCTTCAATTTCATGTTGCTCGTGTAAAGTCGGTTTGAAGCAATTTCTCAGGAATAAAATGGGTTTTGAGAGAGAGAGAGAGAGAGAAAGGGAAGAACAATTTTTAAATTCGCGTGGTTGTTTTGGGTCTGTGAGAGTGGTGGAATGATGTCAAATAACCGGCACAGAGTTAACCATTACCACTCAGGATGGAGAATTATTTACCCTACGTCAATATATAATTTAATGGAATTTACGATGAAAAATCGTTAATATGCTCTGCGGCATTATGTTCAATTAATATTGGGAAAAATAACGAGAATGTAGATCCAAGAGACAATCAATAAAGAATTCATAAAAACAATGTAGGTCTTTTTATTAAGTTAAATTTAATATGTATGCTTGGTTTAATCAGAAATTAAACACTAAAGATATTTATCGGCGCAAGATATTTCTCTCGAACATTTTGACGCGTCGAGTAAAAGTAATTACTTGTTTTTAAACAAATAGGCGTGCGATCAACTACAGCAGATTCGTCGCTTGTGGATGTTTCAAACAATAAATAAATACCGAACTGTAATCAATGGACATCTCCATAATAATAACATGAAATAAAGACCTTAAATTCTAATATAAAGTATATTTTAGCGATTTCCAATTACAGCAAAATAATAGGACAACGCACATAATAAGAGTGACGTCCCTCCGCACGAAAGAGATTCGTGATCGCGAAAAAAAATAAGGAACCTGAAGAAGAAGAAGAAGAGAGATATGCACGGTATGCCGTCGCCTCGTCCTGACAAATAAAAGAAACAAAGATTTATTCCTCGATTATATTCTTTCTGTGTAAGTAAAAATTCGCCTTTCCGCTGATTGGATTTTGAGGGGGGGTGTGTCCAGAAGGAGAAGAAGCAAAGTGGGGAAGAGAGTGATCGAACCAGGAGTTAGAAGTATAGTGGAAGGGGGGAAGAGGGAGAAGGATAAAAAAGGAGGGGAGAAAAGAGGGAGTATGGTAGGTAAGGAAGCCGTTAAGAAGAGACAGCAGCAAAGAAGAGAGGGAGAAAGGGAGGGAGGAAGGGATTGAGGAAGGGAGGGAGGAAGGGAGAGAGGAAGGGAGGGAGGAAGAGAGGGAGGGAGGGAGGAAGGGAGGGAGGAACAGAGGTAGAAGAAAGAACGACATGGACTCGAGACTAGCGAAAACCCCCGTTTGTACGGAGGGTTTTTTTGGACAGAGAAGAGAAAAAGGGGAAACAGAACGGGGAGAGGGAGGGAGAGGGTGGAAAGTGGGGAAGAGAGGGGGAAAAGCGCGGAGGGGAGAAGTGGAACGGGAGGAGAGGGGAGAGCTACGGAGTCAGGCGGAGGGAGGCTGAAGAGGGTGGAAAAGGAACCGAGAGAAGGGGAGATTACGGAGGGAAGGGATGCTACGACCCTGACCCTTGCCAAAAACACTGCCGCACACGGATCCACGCACACGGGCGCATGGACACACACACACACCATCTCACACACGTACTCCAGGAGCAGAAGGGGGGAAAGAGTGGGTCGGACGGTGGTGCGGAACCTAGAGAACCTGTGTAAGTGTGGATGGGGATGAGGAGGCTGAGAGAGAGAGAGCATGGAATGGCGTGGAGGAGGGTGTTGGTTGGCGGGGGAAAGGGATAAGAGAGAGAGAGAGAGAGAGTGAGAGGGAGATGTACGCGGCAGGTGGGGCGCATGCGTCGTTGAGTGGCACACCGGTGGCCTGAGGCGGCGGCGTCGGAGGATGCGGAGTGGAGGACGGAGGGGAAGCGGAACGAAGGGAGGGGAGGTTGCAGGGGAGGATAGAAAAAAAGGGCGGGGAAATGGGAGAAAAAGAGTCGCGGAGAGAGGGGGGAGAGGGGAGAGGGGGGCGAGAGATCACGACGGAGGGATGGGGAAAAATAATAGGGGAAGGGGGCTATGGGAGGGTTTTTAAAAAGGGGGGAGTGAGAGATGAAAGAGGGAGAGGGGGATGCACGGAGAAGGGGGAAAGAGAAGAAGAGGGAAGGAGAGAGAATGAGAGAGAGAGAGAGAGAGAGAGAGGTGTACTGGCTCGGGATAAGCGTCTCTCTAAATGGAGTGGGGGAGAGGGGGGGGGAGGAATAAAGGAGGGAGAAATTTGGAGAGGGAGGGAGAGCGATGCCCCTCTGACGGAAGGAAAACAAAAGACGAAAAAATAAAGATTAAAGGGGAAAAGTTTTTCGAAGGAAGGGAACCGAATAAAAAAAATTAAATAAATGAGGAAAAAAGTGGTAGAGATGAGGAAGTTATGTTGGGGAAGAAAGATGGAGAAAAGAATGATGAGGAAAAGAGAAAGAGGGGGAGAAAATAGGAGACGGAAAGAGAGAGAGAGAAAGTTTGAGGTGAAACGAGTGAATGGCTTGGTCACAACAGAATACACTTCCGCTCTTTCTCTCTCTCTCTCTCTCTCCTTTTTTCTCTCTTCTTTCTCTCTCTCTCTCTTTCACTGACATACGCGAATGGAGCAGCGCAGCATCCATCTCTCCTCTCCACCCTCTCTCTCTCCTCTCCCTCCCTCTACATCATCGCTCACTCCCCTTCTCTCCGAAAACCCCTCTTAATAATTTATCGCTCGATGTGTTCCATGACGCCCGACTAGCGCCGTCTCCTAATCCGAGGGGACGCGGGTTCGGCTCCTTTTCGACGAGACGTCACGTCGGGATGAGATGAGAGTTAAGTGGAAGGGAAAAGACCCGAATCCATCCAAACGTCACCGACCTACAGCATCTCTCTCTCTCTTCTTCATCTTCCTCGAGAGCCGGACAAACTCTCTCTCTCTCACTCAACCCAAAAAGCCACCACCCACCATCCCCTTTTCCTCCTCCCTATTTTCTGCTTTTCCCTTCTCCCTCCATCCCCTCTGGGACGATCGGAGGCACCGGAGGCGGCGTCGGAGGGGTCGGAGGGGGAGGGGGAAGAGGGGGTGGTGGAGGAGGAGAGGCGGGGTTTAGTAGCAGTAGTAGGAGGAGGAGGAGAAGAGAGAAGAGAGGAAGGGTTGGTGAGCGGGCTGAGCGGTGTCCCGCAGAGTAATATCGGCGGTCGTGGCGCGCGGGACGTATAACGTGAACGGAGAGCGTGAGGGAAGCTGCGGTAGCGAGAGGACTCTTCTCATCTGTCTCCGTAAAAAAAAGAAAACGAGGGGGGAGACCCCGTGACTCTTTTTTTTTATTTAAATGGAACGGAGTAGGTGACGGAAGAGGAGTGCAGCGGCCGAGTCGGCGGCACCCAAGCGAAGGAACGCTCGTGTATTAACGATAAAGAAAGAGGGGAAGGAGGAAGGAGAGAGGAGAGAGGGAGAGAGAGAGAGGATACAGAGAGGAAGGGAGAGAGGTGCGGAAAGGGAGAGAAAGAGAGAGAGAGGGAGAGAGGGAGAGCTTGTTAGACTGAGAGTAGACACGGCTGACCACATACTACGAGAAAAATCTCGAGCGGACTAAATTTCTCCCTCTCTCCATCTCTCTCACTCTTGCTCTCTCTCTCTCTTTTTCCGTCGTCCTCTCCGGAGAAAGGGGGTGAAAAGAGAGAGAGAGAGGGAAGGGATATATAGGAAGAGAATACGTATACGGCCAGAGAGAGAGAGAGAAGAGGGCAGGAGTGGCGGCGGCGATAGGATGCGGCAAACCCATTCCTCCAAAGCGGCTGCGTGAGGGGGAGGTGGAGGGGTGGTAGGGAGGGAGAGTGAGAGAGGTGCAAAAGGGAGCGTTGGGAGGAGGAGGAGAAGGAGCAGCGGTGGTGGAGGTTGGAGAGAGAGAGGGAGGAGAGAGAGAGAGAGAGGAGAGTGGTGGTAGGGTGGGGGGGGAGAGAGGAGGAGGGCATCCGGGCCTCCGACCATGAAACTCACGCCCGGGTCCCCACCAACTACGTCGACTTCCGCTAGTCGTGCGTCGGGTTGGTGGCGGCGGCGTTGGTGCTGGTGAGAAAAAAGGAAGCTTATTTAAAGGGAGAGAGAGAAAAAAGGGTTATTATCGTCGCGTGGTGCGGGACTCGGCAGTGCGGGAAGGAATAGGAGAGGAGGAGGAGGGCCACTGGTTGAGCGCTCTTTCTCTCTCTCTCTTTCCCCCTTCGGCCGCTCACTCCCTACCTCTCTCTCGTTTCGCTCTCTGATCGGGGGGAGGACGCGGACACACAAACAAACATGAGGTCGGGAGCGGCGGCGGCTACTACTACGGCGACTACGCGGTGGTGCGTGGGCGGCGACGTGCCGCGCGCGTGCACGGTGCGGTGGCGGATCGCCGCCGTGGTGCTCGTTGTGTCTTCGATGGTGCTTCCCGCGGCCTCCCTTTTGTCCGGCGATCCTTTGGAAGTCGGGACGGTCGTGAAGCGTCCGGAGGCATCATCCTCCACTTCCTCCTCGTCGTCGGAGGCTAAGAGGCCGGCGAGGCCCTTGGACCACATGGTCGTTGAGACCGCTACGGGCCTCGTCAGGGGTCATTCCAAGACGGTGCTCGGGAGGGAGGTTCACGTGTTTACGGGGATACCGTTCGCCATGCCCCCGATAGGGGAGAGGCGATTCCGCCGTCCGGAACCGGCGGAGCCGTGGGAAGGCATCTGGGACGCAACACGACTCCCCAACAGCTGCTACCAGGAGAGGTACGAGTACTTCCCGGGTTTCGAGGGGGAGGAGATGTGGAATCCTAACACGAACATCTCCGAGGACTGCCTTTATCTAAACATTTGGGTTCCTGCGAGGTTCAGGAAAGGAAACGGGAAAGAGAGGTGAGTCGAAGACGCTTATTTTGAGCGCGTTTTTTTTTAAGTTGTTAAAAGTAGCTCTACACAAAAAAAACATAAATTTCGCGGTTAGTGTTCTCCTTTCTTTCGTTTCGTAAAGGTTGAAGTGAAAAATTTGTTAGGATTTTTTCCTTCGTGGCCGTTCCTCTTTTGCATAGAAAAGTTTTCTGTCGCGTGTTCCCCGGGAAACGTATTATTCGCAAGCAAGTGTTGTCGGAAATCGTCTCCCAGTTCTGGGAAATATGCGCGACATTCTCGAAACGGGACCGAAATTCCAGGCCGAAATTTGACACTGTTCTGTTTATGATGCTGGAGTAGACACGGTGTTTGTGAGGGAAATTGACAGCTGTACGAGCCACAAATTTATCCTCCGATGGCGTTATAAATTGTTTTCGTAAGCATTTTAAATGCTGTTCATAATTCGGCAACTGTAAATTTAATGGTGCGTGTAAAATCTTAAGAGATAAGGAAGTTATTAAATTATCATTAACATTATTATTTGTGAAAATCTTGCCATTTTATGGAGTTCATTTAAAGTGTGCTATTGTTGTTTCTGCAGTAAAGAGCCTTTCTTCTGGCAAAGTGCGTTTTTGTAAAAAGTATAAATAAATAAAATTTACCATATATCCAGAATATAGAAATTTTTATCTGAGAAATTTGTGATTACCCTCTTTAAGTAGCATCAAACTTAGCCTGTAAAAATGCAGCCAGAGTCGATCGGTTTACTACCATCGGTAAGTCCAAGTTAACGAAATTTTAGTGTAAAATAACACTATTATTTAGCTATGTTTTAGTGATAAACAAAGCGAAACAATCACAACGGTCTCGATGGTATCAAAAAAGCCATGCGTAAATCACGCTCTCGCCATTTATACCATGATGCTTTGTTAAATGACCCAATAATCCGTGTAATTAGCGTTATAATTAAATAATATGCATGAATGCCCTTGCGTTTTGCCCACGTCATTGCTCAGGAGATTAGGTTTTACACTTCGCGCGTCAATTTGGCATGTGATATGTGTCCCTAATCTGGAAGGATTATTTAGATTTATATTCATATTTGATCGCTTTTTCATTAAATTCTCATTACACTTGTCGTCGGCTGTTTTCCTTCCTCGTCCTTTGTTCGTGCTATTTAAAAGCACGTTTTAATATCTTTTCATCCCTCTTTTCAGATCCTATTGTTGATTTTTTTTCTCCTCTGTCCTTACATCTACAATCCGTGATAAAAAAATCAATCGCCTTTAACTATCTGCCCTTTCCTGCATTCAAGGCTATTAATGCGCAGCTAGCAATTCAGCTTATGTGCCTCCATTGCGTCTAAATTTCAGGCAGTTTTTTTATAAGTCATATTAAAAAGAATAAACAAGGATCAATTGATATGCTTGTCGTATAAATAAAAGCGTCGATATTTAAAATTATAATAATTTAGAAAAAATAATACCTAAATAAACCGCATTAGCTTTGATAACTATTTATTAAATTAACTATGAATGACGATGATCCGTGTAAATTATTCGACCAAAACTGAACTCCTTTCCTTCAGTTTAAAGGTTCAGAATGAAATCTTTCCCATCGATTTAAAGACTTTCTAAAAGAATCGCCTAAGAAAAATTAAGGGGACGAAAATAGTATAAGTTAAATATTACGCTTCTCTGGATGATAATAATTTCTCCCCGACTTAATCTTGCAATTAATTCGTACAAATCTCGCTTCGTATTACGGCGACGCAGGGAGCCGTCTCATTTTCATTCTAATCTCGCGTTTCGGACTCGGGACGAGGTAGGACGACAAAGTGTATTAATCAGTTTTAATAGCTTATAGTCCCTCCTTCCCTCCCTCTCCTTCTTTTACCCTATCTCCCTCTCTCTCTCTCCCTCCCTTCCTCTCCTTCCTTCTATCTCCTTCCTCCTCTTTCTCCCTCTCCAAACGACGTACCTACTCGTGTTTTCCGCGAATCCCCGTTTTTTTCCCCTTCGCCCGTACATCTTTTTTTCGCCTTTTTTTGCTCCATTATACGCGAGGGCCGTTCATCTCAACACAGCTGCATGCCAACGAAGGCTGCCTTATACCCCCCTCCCACGCCTGCCCACCGACGCCGCCACCGTTTTGGCCTTCAGGCAAAAAAAAATAACAAAGGAGCGTACACATGCCCACTTCTCTCCCTCTCCCCCGTAAAAAGGGGGCAACTACTAGTCTACCTATATAACCCCATCCATTTCCACCCTTCCCAAAAAATACACCACCACCGCCTCCCCCTCCTTCCTCTACTTTCTCCCTCTACAACCCCCCCCTCTAAATCCTCCGGCTTCTTTCTGTCCTCTTTATCTCTGCTCTCTTCTCTTCTTTCCCTCTTACGGATTAAATGTAAGGTGTCACTTCATACATTTACTTTCTTCCGAATAGATACGCGAACTATGCACGGTGGACTCCAGATTAACCAGATGTCGAATAATCGGAACTTCGGTTAACCGGAATTTTTATAACGTAAACGTTTTTTTACACGGCATTAGTTACGTACCTGTGTATATTGCTTACTTAGCATATACCCTATACATAATAACGGTGTTATAACACGTACTGTTATATTATATAAGGTAGTTTCGGCAATCTGTACGTTTGTACGTTGGTTTGTTTGTTTGTTGGTTTGTCTGATGTAATGCTTCAGCCGTTCGCTAATAAAATGCAAGTAAAATTTATTTTTATGTATGCCCTCGGCATGATTCGAACCCGCGACCCTAGCGTTGGGAGATAGAAAGCTAACCATCCCTCTACTAATTACTCGATAAAGAATCGAGATTGAAACTAAATTTGGCAGAAATGCTCGATTCACTTATTTTAAGGAGATGACGAAGAAAAATCTCGAAAAACTCCTGGGTTTGACTCCAAGGAAGACATTTCCATTTCTCATTAAATAACATGTAAAAATCGACTTTTCGAAATGCAGGCTTTCATTATTTTTTAGAATAAAATGAGAAGGAGTTAACCTACGGCCATTTTGAAGAAAAATTATAAAGTTTCTTATTCTGTTCATCTTTTTCTGGCTACAGTTCGAAATTGCTCATGTTAAACGTTTAATTGACATATTTTGTGGAAATATTGCCATTTTAACAGGATGTTGCCTTGCCTACCAATTACATTGTTAGACCTCTAAATCCTAATGTTTTTAATACGAGAGAGAGAGAGAGAAAGAAAGGAGAGAGAAGTGATTTTCATAGCAAACAAAGTAAACAACATTCGTAAATTATTATATTGAATATACATTCATTCTCTTTCGTGGAAGAATATACGCACCTATTTTAAGTTTAAGATATAATTGTTCTCACTTTGGAAATTACAGTATGATAATATAATTTTGAATTTTCTTTACTTCCGTCATTTTTGACGGGTTATACACTAGTCCTATTATAGTTGTCGTTAACTGAATTTTGTGCGTTTTCTTTAACACATTAACATTCACTTTATTGTTTTCATTATTGTGTGCTGTGGTACGCGTAAATAAGCGTATCGATCAACCGGAATAGGTTATGTCACGAGGCATTGAGAATTTACCGAAAATCTTTTTTCTTTCTCTTCATTTCTCTTATCTCATTCCTTCTTCATTCCTCTTCCTTTTTCTCGCCATCTTTCTCTTCCTCTCTCTCTCTCTAAATGTAACAAGGGACTTCACAGTTTCAATTTCGCCCTAAATAAAGTCGTTTGTCTGTCTCTCTCTACTCCCTCCTTTCTCCTCTCCATCCTTCTCTCTCTCTCTCTCTCCCTATGTCTCTACTCCCTCCTTTCTTCTTCTCTCTCTCCCTTTCTCCCTATATCGTCGAAACGGTTGTCACCGCAACAATTCCACCATTTAGAGACACAAAGTGAAGGCTTTGAAAGGGAGCATCCGCGAGTGATCATGTATGGGGAGAGGATGCAGATCGGAGGTTTTGTTTCCATGGCGTAGGTAGTGAAATGCGGAGAGGTCGAGAGAGAGAGGAGGTAAGAGGGGTGAACGAACAATTAAATTAGCCGAAAGAGCACATCTACCTCCTTCTTTATATTTTCTATCCTCGGCATGCATAGTATCCGCGGCTGTTAAATATATTCGGGCCTCAGATGTTTGCGCCGTAATGCTGCAGAGAGAGAGAGAGAGACAGAATAATGGGATTGTCGCGCGAGTTCAGTATGTATGCGTGCCCGAGTGTGTTTGTATGTATGTGTGTGTGTCCCTGTGTGTGTGTGTCCCTGTGTGTGTGTGTGCGCGAACAAACAGAAGATGAACGGATGCGGTCGCACGTGCGCCGCCAGAAGACAATTTCTTCGGTTTACATAAAAATGTCTTCTCTCCCTATTTATCTCTTTCCTTCCATCTTCCATCTCTCTCTCTCTCCATCTCCCGAAGAGGAATTCGGTTTTTTTTATGAGTTCCGGAGATAATAAGTATCGCGCACGCGAAAAGAATTCGCTTAAAGAAAATGCGGCATAGACAGAGAGAGGCGTCTTGGGTTGCAAAAAGCGTGGAATCGAAACCGCTTTTGGTCGAAATAATGGTTTTGAAAGATAAATTGCTCGCCTTTCGTCTCGGCTGGTATTATCGGTGGAAAATAATACGCGGAGGAGTTATTTAAAAAATAAAAAGTGCATCGAACTCCCCCCTGGGTTATCCTTAGAGATAATAAAATATCGCGTTGAGAGGAGAGACAATATAAATACATATCATAACGATCAGTAAATTTACAATTAAAGACTTATTTAAAAGATTAATCACAGTTTAAATAAATCTAAAGGCTTGTATTTATTATTTTTAGCAACGTTTTCGTAATCGACTAAAATGTCTGAACGATCGTGATTTCTATAGAATAACGGAATCGATTATTTCGTAGGCCATTTTTATTTTTTGTATGGGACGGATGTTTTATCGAAAAAAAGATTTTTTAATCACTCTTTTTTGAGCCATCTAAGTACTGCGGTTTCGAGGCGATTTGTTAATTATATCGATTATCCTAGTGATGAAATTATTACCTTCATGATGACTAAATAATGCTTATTAAAATAATATAATAAATAATATAAGTAATAATAATATAATAATATATATAATACATATAATAATAATATAAGAGAGAATGAAGGATATTTTTAAAACACGATTCAGGCTTTTGATATTGATTCAAAGGATGCCACTGATATAGCGCGCTCGCGGTATTAATGTCTAATATCTCGTTCTTATACAGACTATTTTCTGTTATAATTAGACATGCGCAGTTATTTACAAGCCTGATTTGAAGAAATCGTTGCTTTAAAATGAAATTGATATTTAATTTTTCAATACTGTGGCGCACGAGAAACATAATTCTAAAATTTTGGATTTTATCGAGTGATTGAGTGCGGGATTCGAGAGCTTCAATTTTCAATAATTATCCTTCATTCAGTATCAGTTCTGGAAAATTCTCCTTTACGAAACATTTTTAGTCAATAAAAAATGAAGAGCACTCGTTCGTAAACCGTTGCGAGTTGATAAGAGCTTCAGATGCGATTGGAATTGACGTCATAATAGGGAGATCTTAACTGAATGATTTTTTGAGAGGCAATTTTGAAGTATTTTCGGAGAATTATTCAATTGAGGAATAAATGGTAACGTCTCTCGTCCTTGCAATAAGAGACATCCAGGAAGGTCTTGGTCACTTTACCGGTGATTATCGTCGATCTAATTTTCGTGCCCTTCATTCGGTCGAACAATTTTAATTGTAATTGCTTGCATTTTCCACTCCACCGAAAATTAAAAATTTTATGTCTGTTGCTTATCCTGTCAATTCAAAACCACAAAGAAAGACCACGTTTTCACATTGCCTGCTCTCGGACGAGCGAAATGGGTCGAGAGTTGTCCGGTGTATAAAGGAGGTCATATTTATGAGTACTCCTTTGAAAGCGTAAATACATTTGGCTAAATATAACAGCTGTTTTGCGCTCTGCCCACCAAAATGGGTCATTCGTAAATAAAGTGAAATGTTGAAATGAGAGGAATTCGCTCGTTGTAACTTATTATAACAGAAAACTATATTTATTATTGTTTCACTTGCTCGATTAAATAAAATTTCGCACCTAAAATATTAATCCCTCGTTTAGCTGTGAAACAGAGTGAAGGGTACATAGCGCAGGATTAATTTTATCCTAAATGAAAATTGTTTATTTTTCTAACGTACTTATTATGCTCGTTTTAATATTTTCATACAAGTTTATTTTTCCGTAAAGGCATGCATTTTTAGGAACTATAATGGAAAAATGGGTAACTTGTGATACTGAAACGAATGGATATTTTTGTGATGGATTTAAAAAATATATTTCTTAATGAGCCTCATAAATAAACGTCATGATTTCAGAGCTATTTAAGTGCTACATGGAAATTTCATTAAACAACGTTTATTTATGTTTTTAAAAATTTTACAATAAATTGTTCTCAATTGGATTTTGCTCTTCCAAAACATTTTTAAACGTTATAGGCGACGAAATATACATTATATATGGTAAACCTGGTTTAAGGATCACCCAATATAAAGTTACGTTTAAATTAACACGCATGGAAATATTACTATGCAATTAATTAATTAACATTATAACTATAAATAATATACAACTTTCAGCCTCTGATAACTTAATTTAAATCATCTTCCATAAACATAAAAAGTTGTCTTCTGCCTACATTAAATAAACTCTAAAGAGTGTTATAATCATCTATGTTTAATATTGTATAAAAATGTGAATTCTAAACGCAATGTATATATACGCCATAAATGACATAATACTCTTAGAACAAAATTTAGAAGAAAATGTTATCTTCAAACTCAGGAATAAATTTGAACGAACTTTGTTATGCATAGATCATGGATTATTTTGTAAAGTACGGTGAATTTCCGTCTTATGAAACGTTTGTTAAACACAAACTTTTCTTGCTTGAAGAATCGAATAAATGGAGTAAAATTCAAAAGGTAGTCTTCATTATCCAAAAAAAGACCATGCTGACATGACATTTGATTTACAATATGCAGATTTTTACAATGCACATAAAAGTACTCATTAATGAGATCCCTATTATTACAGTCGAAGGCGTTTTATCATAGATGCATTTATTAATTTAAAAAGAGTGATGAATTGTCCACGATTAATAAAGAAGTAGTTAAAAATGAAAATAACAGTTTTTAATACGTAGTATTTAATTGAAATTATGACTTCTCCAATGAAGATGATTTTAAAAATTCAGCCGACACTTAATATTGTATCTTTTTTAACAATATTCTCGTTTCCATTATGTTAAACATATTTCATAAATCTGTTAAAATTTTTCCACATATTATAATTCACATGAGATGCCATATTTTACATGTTAAAAATACTAGCTACATCGTGGCCTTCTATATAAATTTCGAAGACATTTTTACGTGGATTACTTTCAAAACACTAATTAAAGAAATTACGTATAATTGAAGTTACTTCTAAAGATTGCAGAAAGTGTATTTAATATTTAACTGAAACCAGACATTTTACTGATTAGAAAATATAATTGCTTATTTATTTCGAGCAATAATTTAATTATCACTATTTACCATCTACAGAATAGCTTTGATCAATTAAATGAAGCATGGGAGAGAGGGTTTTTAAAAAATTAGGAAAGCATTTCATTGTTATGCGTTCTATGATACGATATCAGACTCCAAATATCATTTTACGAAAGGATAGATTACTACATTATAATATATTATAAATATTTCTTCAACCTAATGAAAAAATTATTTCCAGTAGTTCAGTTTTATAAATATATATATATATATATATATATATATATATATATATATATATATATATATATATATATATATACATATATATATAAGACTTGGTTGTGATAGGCTCGTCTAGTCTACCAAAAATTTTTAACATCGAGAATATGACAAAATATTTCCTCTTAGTTGTAAAACATTCTATAAACTCTCCATGAGAGTTAATACGTAAGCATTCTACCCGAAACAAAAAAACATATTCTGCAAACAATACTTGTAACTACACGCCAAAGGTTTTAAATAGAAATTTTACAGCAATCCGAGGTACGTATTTCCCTTTCTCAAATTCACAAAAGGAGCACCGCATCGTTTCCCCATTGTTTTTTCGGTGAACTGCTCTCTCCTTCCGTAAATACGCTTTAATCTCCGAGCAAAAATATCCCGAAGCGTCCGAAAAAAATAAGCTGCAAATGCGTAGTGCATTTACAAAGGTGGTACGTGCGCGAGAATTTATTTATCTTCCTTTCGCTCGAGAGATTTCTCGTTTAAAGCCTAATGTCTCCTTTCTTCTCACTGACTTTGTACTCTCTCTCTCTCTCCCTCGCACCCAGGGCGAGCCTCCTCGTTTGGATCTACGGCGGCGGGTACATGAGCGGCACATCCACCTTGGACGTGTACGACGCGGACATGATGGCTGCGGCCGAGGAGGTTGCCGTCGCCTCCATGCAGTATCGCGTCGGCGCCTTCGGCTTCCTATACCTCGGCGTGGACGAGGCGCCCGGCAATGCGGGGCTCTTTGACCAGGTAATCCATTTGCCCCTTCCCTCCCACTCTACTCCTCTCCCTTGGCCCCATCCCCGCATCCACCGCTCTGCGGAACCTTCCTTTTTCCACGCCCCCCCCCCCTCCCTCCTTCTCTCCCGTCTGTCCGAAACCTTGGCGTCCCCCCCCCCCCTCCCCATTTTCTCCCTATCTCCCTCCTTACCCCACCCCTCGCACCTTCAGGGGTTGTTCCGCACGCTTCCCCGAGGACCCCCTGACCTCCTTAGTCCTCGCCGCTGCCCGTCTTTCTCACACTCTCGCCCCCGTCCCTCTTTCTCTTTCTCCCACTCCCTCTTTCTTTCTCTCTCTCTCTCCCATCTCTCTTTCTCTCCCCCTCCCTCTTTCCCTCTCTCTCTCTTTCCCTCTCTCTCTTTCCCTCTCTCTATTTCCCTCTCTCTCTTTCCCTCTCTCTCTTTCCCTCTCTCTCTTTCCTCCCTTGTTCTCCCCATCCCTATTTCTCTCTCTCTTTCCCCCTCCCCGTTTTTTCTCTCTTTCTCACCCGAGTACAAAAAATAAAAAGTTATAAAAAATAAAAAAAAACGACAATTCCGCAACCCGGCGTGTCTCAAGATCTTGATCATCCAATTTTCAGGACTTCGAGGAGTTATGCTCGGACGGTTTTTATAAAGACGGAATGCCGTTGCTCGTTTCGATTTATAAATAAAACAAAGTATTTCGCAATGACGTATACTGAGTGTTTGCCTTTTTGAATGAAAGCTCGAATTTTTTGTATTTCGTAAAAGATAAATGTTTGCCTAAAATTTTTAGTTTTTTTTTTAAATCTAATCATTGTTTCGATGGATTGAATTGGTTTGTGAATAAGAAACGTTCATGTGTTAACAACTATCGACGAATCAAATTTAATATTTAAGTTAAGTAAATAACCAACGGCGGAAACTTTTTGTGGCGATTTAACGTTAATGAATCCTGAATACTAAAAGTACCGCTATTCAGGTGGATTATAGATGGTTTTGAATCTTTCTGCAAGTACGTATCGCAGGGTTTTATGCCTTCAACTGCTTTAAAAATTTAATAAAAGCACTTCAGCTATGTCTGTCCGTATATTACTCCTCGCATGCTTAATTTGAGGAAAATTTCCAATACGTCTAGCGTTTTGTATAATTCCCCTTAGAGCAGTGATGGCGAACCTATGGCACGCGTGCCATAAGTGGCACACAAGACGATTTTGATTGGCACGCAAGACGAAAGGCGAAAACCAATCAAAGCACTTATCGTACTGATTTAGTGCCGCAAAAACATTTGTGTTATTTAGTCAACTATTTTATACATTAGTTTTATGGTTACAAATTTCAATCTCTTATGTCTTGATCAAGAATTTAATTTATTTGGCACGCAAAAAAATCAAGGACTTTTTCGTGGCACGCGAGGCGGAAAAGATTCGACAATTTCAGTAATATTGGCACGCGGGCAATAGAAAGTTCGCCATCACTGCCCCCGAGTTTTCTTTTACGATGGCCGTGAAATTTTTGTTAATCCTTTCTAAAAATAAAATATAAGCTATTAGATTTCTCACATGTATTTAACGACGTACAAGAGTCGAATTATTGATCGTTCGTGATTAAATATCATAGCGCTCCGATTTTGTTTTAAAGTCTTACTGACAAAAAATTACTGATAACATCATGATAATCAAAAATTTCCCGGACGTAATCATTTTAAATCCTTTTAAACATGGATTTCCATTTTCGTTTCAGATATAAATCGTAAACTTTTATATTTTCGTGAAAAGTTTTTAAATAACTAAGCGCATATATGCCAATTCCAGCTGCTATTCACGAACATAGTCTATCGCTACGCGTTATGACACATTCATATATTTATTAACCTCAAAGTTGACAGATAAAAGAGTTTCAGTAGATCATTAACTCCTACGATTCCTCTTCCTCGCCAGGCACTTGCAATTCGCTGGTTGCGGGACAACGCTGCTGCATTCGGCGCAGATCCTGAATCGCTGACTCTTTTCGGAGAATCCGCTGGCGGAGGCTCGGTTAGCATTCATTTGATCTCGCCCGTGAGCAGGGGTCTCGCACGACGTGGCATCATGCAGTCCGGTACTGTGAACGCGCCATGGAGCCACATGACGGCGGAAAGGGCCTTCACGGTGGCGCGGACCCTCATAAAGGACTGCGGTTGCGAGAACGCCACGACGAATCCGATTCCTGAGGTTCCCGGTGATAGGACGAAAGAAGAGGAGAAGGCGGTGGCGGAGGTGATGGAATGCATGAGGTTGGTGGAACCCAAGATGATATCCGTCCAGCAGTGGAACTCCTACTGGGGCATCTTGGGTTTCCCGAGCGCCCCAACCATCGACGGTGTGTTCCTCCCAAAGCATCCCCTCGAGCTGCTCAAAGAAGGAGACTTCGGAAGGACGGAGATCCTCATCGGTAGCAACCAGGACGAAGGCAAGTAGAGAACTGTTTTCGTCTACTTTTTTATCACCGTGGAAAGAACCAAACGTGGTGTTTTTCGACGATATATAGCGTTTATGCGGATTTAGAGAGAAGATGACATCGTTGCTGCATTTTGGGAATATATCCTTTCTTTTGGGATGTTCTTCTTGCCAGTAGTGGAGCTCCGTATAATACCGCAGAGACTGCGACTGCGTGGGGCGGCGATAGATTTAGGAGGCCCTGCAGGTTCATCTATATCTATATGTTATATGAAACAACGAATTATTTCCAAAAGTTATCTATTTTCACGGGGAGGGGGCGACAGTTTTTAGTCACGTTGATACTTCTTGCTAATACTCCGTGACAAGCTCAAAAAATGATAAATCAAAGACGAGTGATCGAGTGCGCCATATGACATTAATGCAGTAGATGATTTAACCAACTGTCACAGGAGATGGAGTGTATTTTCCGCCAAATGTATAATTTGGAATGCGGATCCAGAAAATGACGTGCTCACTAATTTTTAATGCAAAAACGGCCAGTTTAGAAGGTTCTTTTTCAATCCTCGAGCTATTGAAGGATAAATGAAATGCATAAATACTTTTTAGGAATCTCATCAACTTGCTAGGAGAATCTTTTCTCGATTCGGTTTGAAAATGAAAGCTTAAAGTATTCTACTAACGAAAATTACGAGTTTGGAAAATTAAGCGTTAATTTTCAATACCTAAAAAAAATACGGTAACGATTTTTGTTTTGGTACCTCGGAAAGAGATTTCTATGATAACAATTTCATATACGTACATATTTGATATGAAATCAAAATAGAACGCAAACGTCTTGGTAAAACAAAGGCCAACCAAATATTCACGTATTCAATGATGGTACTTAGGGATCTTTGCTTCCTACATAGCGCTAGGTGATCAAATATTATACAATTCTTACGGAAACTGGTAGCTTAGGTATCATAATTTATTTAAACCGAAAGGCATGCATTGGAGCCAGAGTGCTCTTAAGAGAGAGGTGAAGCACTCAAGCCCTGGGTGATTTATAAGTCTGAAAGACGAGATACACAAAAAGTTTTAAAAATCGAAACCTTCGATTATTTTGCACTAAATTTCGAATGATTTCACCGCAACAGGAGCGTTATGTTTGATTCATTGTAATTTTATAGTACATAAAAATTGTGCGCATTGCCAATCCCATGTATTTTTGGAGAAAATAGACGTATTATATTGGTCATGAAGTCATCAGCATTTCCGGTCTCTTATTAAGTAAATTAAATTACTTTTAATTTAATAAAATAAATTAAAATAATGAATAAAATAAAAATTAATTTGTATAAAAATAATGATTTTTTTTAAAACTAAGTAAGACCAGAAAAAAACAAATGCGGACTTTCAGACATCCATAGCAACCATTAAAATCCGTTTCTTGACATTCACATCAATTGAAAAAATCATCTACTTTATTTCAATGCCGCGACATGGGAGTATTTCCCTCATGCTATCGATTTTTTATTCCAAAGGACCGCAAGGTAAGGGTCGAATCTCAATTCAATTTATTCATCCTGAACCGAGATTTTCGAGGGAAAAATTAACAGAGAAACAACTCCTCTCTCGTATTCCTCGCTCTGAACGCAACGACTTCGAGGGACGAACTCTGAGCGTGTTTGTTTCTCTGGCAATTCATTTGATGAAGCCTAATCAGAGAGAGAGAGAGAGAGGACGAGTATACTCGTCCCTCTTAATTGCAGATTTGTGTGGGAGGAAGGAGGTAGGTGAGAGGGGAGATATATGAGGAGGAAGCAATGGGAGGGAGTCGGAAAGGTGAGCGCCCCCGTGAACCCTTCGAACCGGATTCGAAGTTGAACCGCTCCTCTGCGTGGGAGCAATCAATCAACGGGCACTGCGTTTCCCTATACACTCCTTTCACCTGCCACCCCTTCTTCCACCACCCACGCTCTCCTCTGCCCCTCAACCACTCTTCTTTCTCTCCAGCACCTTTGCATGGAAGGTTAGCGCCCGGGGCGACACATAATGGCACTCCCTAGACTTCGGAAGTAATAAAAATAATAACTTAATAATTAACAAAATAAAATAAGTACTGCATATCTTATCGTATGCAATAAATGTAAGCATAATAATATTTTTTCGAATATTTAAAAACAAAATATCAACTAACGACAAGCCTGCCGGTGCCGCCCGGGGCGGTCGCACCTACTTTGTTACGGTATTGTTTCTCTTCCTTTCTCTCTCTCTCTATTCAAAACAACTGTATAACCCGAGTGAGCGAGGAATAGAGAGCGAAGGCAGAGCGTCATTTGTCGATTGATAATCCATGAGAACCGCGGAACAGGTGCGAAGGAACAGGGAGCGAGGAGAGAGAAATAGCACAGGAAGAGTGTAATATGGCGCAAGGTTGTGATGGAAAGGGAGAGAGAGAGAGGCAAAAATCGCGTGCTATGGGAGCGTCCGCGTCGGACCCTATCACGCCCGTCTCCACCCAATTCAGAAATCGCCATTATACGGCTCCGCGCAGCCGGAAAATTGCGCGCTGCAAGGGTGAAAATGACTGGGATGGGAAAATTGGGGAGAGAGCAGATATGGGAATTAATACTCGGGTAAAAGTTTCGAGCTGTCGGGGATCGTGGCGGATTTTTTTCTTTCTTTCTTCTTCCCTGGATACCCTCGATGCAGTTTTGGGAAGTACTCGCGATAGAAATAGAACCCATACATAAACGCTGCACGTTCTCTTCGCGACCAGTATCGCGCAATGAAATTCGAGGGGAAAAAGCGATGATATTATTAGCGAATGGAATAGGAGGATTCAGAAAATATGGGAGTTATTTCCTGGATTCATTATGCCAATTATAAACATGAAAGGAAATCATTACCTGCAGGAAAGATCGTGGTTCCCACCACGCGTTCTATTGTACCAAGAAATCCGTTTTAAAGCAATACGCTTTTATATCGCTTCCTTCTTCGGATCATTCAATAACGATCATGGCATAATATAAAACCTTATAAAAATGTACTAATTTATTCTATCATTAAAGTTTACGACCTGAAATTGAACGTAAATATGTTACCAGTTGGTCAAAGTCGGATTACCTCCATGTTAACTCTATTCAACGCAAAATCGCTAATACACAAAATTAGACATTTTCGTAATACCCTTTATTATAGTTGAACTGTAAAAAGGTAAGCGCACAGAGGTGGACTACTTTCCCCCCTCAGTGTGAAAAATGGTTGATTCAGAAAATTCTTTATCGTTGTTTCAGAAAATTTTTTATGTGAACAATAATTCATAAGTAGATACTTTTCCAGCGGAGAGGTTAATTGAAATTTATTTTAAATTTAAATCCGTAGCAAATCAAAGGATATTTCTGTTGCGCGGTGTAAAAACATTTAAATAGCTTAAAAACATATTGATTTCTCTGAATAAAAGGCCATTCAATAGTCCGTGGGAAAAGCGATTGCGATTCATGGTACGCGCGGTACATACGAATACAACATTCAGGTAGGTTTTAGTTAACATATGTACTTATCTCGATACTGCGCGTCTAAAATTTCACTCGGAAACTAAACATTTCGCATTAAAACTTTAAAGTTGCGTTATTTTTATAAACATATCTTTAAAAAATGCATGTGAAAGAAGTAAAAATCGAAAGAATCCACCACTAAATATTTTTATCTTATTTTACGCTCTCGCAATAACCGATATCAAAAAAGGATCGATTAGGATCGAAGGCGCCGATATGTCTAGCTTGTTATGCGGGCGACGGAAATTTCACCCCGAACGTCCGTTGTAAAGGTGAGATTATTTCTAACGAACTAGGACGGGGTGGATATCTTTTCTCTCCTTTGGAAGCCCCTGACCCTGAGTCGCTCCGAAAACCGACAAAGAGACCGCAAGAGTACGCTTTTGCGGCCACCAGTTTGGCGCAGAAAATGCGGTAAATGATGGGGAAGGGAAAACTGAGATGGCATCGGAACAAAGGAAGGTGAGAGACAATTACCGTGCTATCTCTACCTTCAAGCGGAGTAAGGAAAAACGCTATTTTCGCCCTTTTTATAGATGTATGTGCGCGGACATGCACATCAAGTAGATGGAGGATAAGTTCATTATTTATACCTAAATTATGATCTACTCATAAATAATACATTGTTTAAAAAACCACGAAAACAGAATGAGGTCTCAGATTATATACTAGGGATTCTGAAAATGTGAATAAAGAATGCAAATATATTACAAGAAATCTAAATAGATTCCGCTGTATCTGAAACGAAAAAGGAAAACCAGGAAGGAAAAATGTATTCAACCTGAAGTTAAAATGACAGCTTTAAAAGTTTTGAAATAATAACGTGGGAATATAACGCTAGAATATTAAAGAGAGTACAAAATAGCTATAAATAGAGAGTTAGGTAAACAAGATAGATCGATCAGAAAACTATGGTTCATAAACGTAATGACTGAGAAAAAAGATAGCGTAATGCAACGAGGAGGATTGAACGAACTATGGAAGTACTTCTACGGAAAATGAACAAATCCAAAACGATATTAGATAAGATAATTAAATATCTATTAAAGGCGAGGTAAGGATAAATACAAAACTATTCGCACGGCTAGCATACAAGACCGTAAGGTTTGTTGACAAGCAGCTAGAACAATTAAACAGTACGGATAAGCGTTATAACAAGAAATGGAAAATGAATAACTGAAACCCGGGCACGAAAACGAAATCGGAAGGAAAAACTTCTAGTAACATGTAAAATAATGAAGGAGTCGAAGAAGAAGTTGGTGTAATTCTCGTTAAGGAGCATCGTATTGTTGGAAAAACGTATGTGCAACAAAAGCAAAACTTTGAAATATTGGCACGGAGAAGATCGGCGGAAATGAAACGGAGTGACGTTGAAAAACGAGGAAGTAATAAGTGCGACGGAAGAGAAAATAACCACATAACGACTGATAAGAAAGAGAAAGGCGAACGGAACGGAGCATTTCTCGACGAAAAGACGGAATGATTGAAGATGCGACCGAAGGAAAGACTCGAAAGCGAAAGAAGAAAGAAAATCCTTCAGCCATTACGTGACTCAAAAGATGAAAGAGAGTCATCTCGAAATGAAGAATGGTTGCCGGAGGGACGGAAGAACGCGGAGGACTCGGTTTAACCTATAATCACGGACCTGTCTGCTAACGGATTACTAATGATATACATCTGCCTTCGTCCGTTTTTATTCCAAAACCGGAAAATCCTCTTCCCCTTTATGGAGGAGGTATAGGCGATGATTACGACACAAACCCATTAAAAAATATGTACCTTTCCGAAAGAGAAAGAGAGGAGTTCTAAGGTTTAGATGGAAGGAAACGGATGAAGAAAACATCGAGAGGGGAGAAAAATAATTGGGAGGCTAGAGGAGTCGGGGGAGGGGGGTGAGGGGGGGGGAAAGAGACAGGGAAAGAGACAGGGAAAGACGACGAGGGATCGAAGAGAGAGAGACGAGGTGGAAACACGAGAAATAATACATAAAAATTCAAGCCTCATAGTATAGAGCAGTGTTTCTCAACCGGTGCTCCGTGGGACACTGGTGCTCCAAAACCATTAGATAGGTGCTCCGCAAGCTTTTCATCCTTCACCATTTTGCATGAATTTATTTTTTTAAATTAAATAACCAATATGTAATACGAGAAAGATCGTCTTTAAATTCATTTCGATTTTTTGAGTCCATTCATTCGTTTTTTTCCTAGATAGTTTTTGTACTGACAAGTGTACTATGATGGACATTACACCTGGTAGGTAACAAATGTTTTCCGGAAAAGTTTGTTCTAGTGCACCTCCTAAGTTTAATGGATACCTATAGGTGCTCCCCGGTCTACTGAAGATTGAGAAACACTGGTATAGAGAGACGTGATTGCAAATATCTCTTCTTCCACTCTTTCACTCGAGTAGAAGGCTTAGGAGAGACAGACAAACAGACAGACGAACGACTTTATTAGGGCGAAATTGAGACTATATAGTCCCTTCTTACATTTGAGAGAGATAGAGAAAGAAGAGGAATCGGAGAAAGATAAGCGTATGGCGGCAAAATCACAAAGAGGGAGAATAGGGAGGACGAGACGGAAAGATAGAGGAAGAACGGGAGGTGGAAAGGATGGCGTCGTGGATTGGAAGGGAAAGGATTTTGGTACGTGTACGTAGGGCGCAAAAGGGGCTCTCGCTGGTTTTTAAGGCTCGAGTAGAGAGGAGAGAAAATCCAGGAAGTCGTTAGAGGAACCGAGGGAGGTGATGGGGTGGGAGGGAGGGATGGGGAGAGAGAGAGAGAGAGGAGAGGGGATCGGGAGAGAAGGCGGAGGTGAGATATGACGAGAGGCGTGTGGAAAATGGATAATAAGAGAGAGAGAAAAGGAGATGGAGAGGAGAAACACACACCGTACGTTTCAAACGCTCATCCTCCGCGCTCTATAGTTCGTTTAACCTTCGCGTGTTCATCCGCTAACAAGCGCGTACTAACACACACACACAAACAGATAGTCGCAAAAGTAAACACGGCCGCATTTAGATTTGTGTGTTCGAGTTTGAGCGCCTATCTGATGCAATACATCGCAAACCATCTCGCTTCTTCGTCATGCGCATCCCTAAAACTTAACCGGTTCGGAGGGTTTTCCGCATAAATTCATTTTGCCTAATGTTTGTTCGACGTTTTCTCCGCGTGTATTTGTAATTTCCATTTGAGTCGCTGAGCGATGGGTTCGTAGTATCCGCATCTATTCTTGGAGTTAAGTTTCAAGGGTGGCGATTTTGCAACCGACTGGTTGTTCTACGTTCCCAATAGAGCGTGATGCCCATAAACTTCCATTAATTTTTCCTCATCTTTTGTAGTCTTAACTCGCAGCAATGATTGCACGGTGAATAATAAGTTAAGGTGGAGATTATGTCGGTCACTTACGTGTTTAGAGAAGATTTATTTTGTTGCATTACGCGATATTCGGGTATATCTCTAAGGAATTTGATATCACCCCTTAAATAACATGTTATATATTTCACATGGTATTAAATGGGGGGCATGGAGAATAATGCTTAAATATAAGAAGTATTAAGAAGGATAGGAAAAACAAGATGGAGTCTACGAATGATTAGAAAGAGGAAGGAGAAGGGGATAGGGAATTTTCTGAGGAGGGATGTAATAATTAGTTAGGTGATCGAAGGAAAACTTGAAGTTAAAAGATGAAGAGAGAGGAAAAGGTTCCGGCAGACAAAAGACTTGAAGAGGAAATAAAATGACCGAGAATTGAAGAAGGTTGCGAAGAATGACTCTGAGAACGGAACACTAATGACGACGATATATTATAGTTCTTGTTTGCTCTTGAGAAGAACGGTGTTAACAATTACTTTTTGTGGTATGGTAAAGTTTTGGTTCAAATATTTCTTCCATTTTTGCGAGTAAACGTGAATCCAAAAATGAATCATGCACCTCGGTAAACAATTTGAGCCGGTTATAGAAGTTTCCCGCGGCATCTGATATAGTATACGTACGCTAAATTTTTCTTTGGTGGAGTGATTTCGTATGGAAGAATATACATCTCCAATTTCAACCTGAGAGCTTGATTCAACAAGAATCTGATCCGCATTCACTCATCGTTCCACGCCGAACTTTCTTTTAGTACACATACTTCCGTATTGACTATTCATCTTCAGATTTTCCTGTATAGTGGCACGTGTTTCTCCTCAAACAGCTTCTGTTTCTAGCAATAACAAACTTCCAATGCGTCGCTCGAACTGGAACATGGATTCGGAGCCAAATTTGTACCCCAGAAGCCTTCGCTTGCTTTCCCGTAAAGCATGAGTGATGATATTTCAAATTCGGAATACACTCGCATTTCGTCAGGGAAAGATTTTCTTCGGAAAATATGACGCCGTGAATTTTTGACCGCTAACCATAAACTTAAATACTACTATACCACACGAACGAAGAAAAAAATATCAGATTTTTTTGTCGGAATGCCATTTTTATACATTTCCATCCAAAAAAACAATCTGGAAAGAGGTTGAATAGAAAGATTCGTTCCTCGAAAGATGCTCGGAAAAATTACACCGATGAAATAATAGAAATAACAGTTGAGGTCCTTAATGCATCGCGACGATTTGAAATCCTTCTTCCGGTACGTTTTAAAACACTTTATATATATATATCAGACGAACGATAAAACTTCTCTCTTTAAAAAAAAAAAAAAAGCGACGGATTTTATTTGGAAAAAATTATAATCGACCCTCACGTCCTCTGCAAAACGCATAAATGAGATGTCAGAAGTATTCCCTAAGCCTGCAGGAAACCTTCAATCGCATTCTGGGAGGCAAAAAAACTCCACTTCCCCGCATTTACGATCGTCTCCCGTGGGAAGACCGACGTCTCCAACTATAGAATTACCTTCTTCCTTATTCATTCCGTATACATCCCTCTCTCCGCCTACCTCTCCCTCTCTTTCGCTCCCAGTCCCTCTCCTACTCTCTCTCTTTCTCTCTCTTTCTCTCTCTACCCTTCTCCTTTAGACCCATCCCTCCTTTCCGCTGCCTTCCCAGACACTACATGCTTCTCCCTCTCAATTTTCACTCCATGTCTATCCCTTCTTTTTCCTCTTTCTCTCTCTCCATCCTTCCCATACCACCCTTTTACTATTCCTTCTTCTCTCTATATATGCATATTTATCTCGCCTCTCCGTACCCTCTTTTTCTCAAAATCCACGCTGCTTCCTTCGGTTTCCCTTCCTCCAAACCCTTCGCGGTTTCCCCAATCCGCTTCTCTCTCTCGCCCCTCAAAGCCGCACTTCCTCTCCAAATTTCCATGCTTCATCCTCGTCGTGTCCCCTTTCTCTTTTCTTTCTCTCCGAGACTATTCGCAAATGTACTCTCTTCGTTCGCCGTTCCGCATATTCTTTCGTCCTTTCTCAACCTTTCTTCTGTTTATTCCCGTCTCCAGAATACAGCGGTTAGATGGTTTGTTTGCTTCTGAGCTAGTCGATAATCTTTTTTTTTTAAACGATCTGTTAAATATGACACTACCTTTTCATAACTGTAATTTCTCAGCGTCCCTATCTCATTTCCGAAACTTTGTCGTCCGTTAGATGTTATATGTTTTTCCCTTTGATATTACGTGCGTATAACAGCAGTTGAGGTTTTATTATTTCTTTTTATAACATAGCTCAAAAATGACTTCTACGGGATTATTAAACTAGAGTTTTGTTTTCTTCTCCTGACTGAAGATATGTGCTGACAGATTCATACGTGAAAGAATGTACATATATAGTGTCAGACCCCGATATAGCGCCATCGTTTTTCCATCGCCGAAATGGACGCAAGAGTGGCGGTAAATCGAGATATATCCTTGCTCTATGAAATCATTAGATGGATGTTCACAACGATTCAAGGGTGGTATGCGGGGGTGTGGCACTACGTAAGAGGGCGCTTAATCGAGGCATGACTTTATATACATACAGAGTCCTTGTTAGAAGATTCGGCGCATATAGCACAGTTTTAATTAAGTGGCATTAAAAAATATTTTGCGTCATATCACTTTCCCTCCGTCGTATTTAAGAAATATTTCTTTCTGGTTAAATCGGTTGAAATATTTCAATATGTATTAAGTATCTTTCGAACGAAAAGATGTTTTTTTCGAATGGTGCTGCGAAGGGCGTCTATGGCAAATACCACTCTCGCCACAATCTAGTTACGTTCCTGTACATATAGATATGTGTATTTATTTATTTTTACTAGCTCACAAGCAGCTTTTATTGTCCTTTTATAATGAGCGTAATAAAGATAACAAATACAAACATACCTTCGGCTGGATTCGAACCCACAATCCTAGCATTGGGATCCAAATACGATAACCACATTCATATACGTGCATAAACATGCATATGCATACATAATGCGTTTGCATGAATGAAATATAAGAGAAAGATAGAAAGAAGCATAGTAAAAACTTCATTTTTGAGATGTGTTTGGTAGGTATAAGTCTAGAAGTTTGTTAAGGAAAAATGGCAGAAAGGACCTGAAAGAGAGAGAGAGAGAGGGAGAGACATTTGGGAGAGAGTGAGAGAGAGGAAGATAAGGCATAAAGGGAGGAAAGAAGGGTTCCGCAGCAACACTAAGTAATTCACGAAGAAACGCCATTTTTTGGTTTCGTTCGTATATATTTGATGCCCGCTGTCTTTCTCTCCCTCTCTCTCTTTCTCTCATGCGCTAACCTTTACTCTCTCACACTGCATCAGTTTGTTATTGTTCTCAATTTTTCTTGCACCCCACCCCCCTCCCTCCCTCTCTCTCTCTCTCTGTTCTTTATCTCTTTTCGCATCACTCTTCCTATTCCGCCTCCAAATGATGATATTTCTGTCAATTTTCTTTCCAACTTTCTCCAAAATGTCGCTAGTGTCTTCACGGACGCAGAAATGCATGCAGATGTTTCTATGTTAACGCACATATGAATTTATGTATGTGCGTTTATTCTTCGAAAATCCTCTTTCACGACTCTCTCTCTCTCTGTCATATCATCGATCTTTCTTTTCCTGTTACAATATATATAACATACTTCTTCCCTCGTATAATCTTCCATCGGTTTTCCATCATATCCCAAGCTACCAGTTTCTTATTCCTCCGCATTTGCAGCATTTCCTCCCTCTTCTTCTTTTTCTTCTTCGCGGGATATTCTACATGCGAATATATCAAAACTATCTTTCCTTTTCATCCCAAAACTCCTTCTCCTTCCTTCCTGTATTTCCTGAACCTCTATCTCTTTTTTTTTTTTAGCCTCCTCTCCTTTCGTCCTTATCCCTTGAGACCCTCAAACCCCGAAAACTGCACCTTGTCAATCCTCCCTCGCCAAAACCCTCACCACTCACTTCCCGACATCGCCCCATTCTACTTCATCGTCCCTTACTTCCTTTTCCAAATACACAGTCCATCTAGGACCCTCTCTCACTGCCTATCGGTCTCCTTCCTTCTTCCAGAGTCTCAGGCTACGTTTTGGGATTGTACCGCTGAAATATAAATATGGGATATTTTGCTCCTTTAAATTTCGGAAAATTTGGTTGCGCGTTAAACAGATTGATGATATTCCACCCTGTCAAAAGTCATTCGGATGCATTTTAAAGTTAAAAAACGCGATGTAATTTCATGAACGTCGTTTTGAAAAATTGTCTCAACAACAAAAACTTGTTTTAAATTAAAAAATCGGTATTTAAAATTTGTTTCTTTTATATTTACTTATGGTTGAGCATTAAGCAGAAGCTCTTCCAAAAGCTATGCGCGTGTATTTTAAAGCACTCTTTGTTCTCTACTTAAAATTCGCAATTTAATTTATCAAACGTCGTTTTAAAATTATCTCAGCAGCCGAAAAATTCAATTTTTCATTCCAAAATATGATTTTTTTTCACGGAAAGACAGATTATTCTCCATGCATCTGACACAAGTAGAGTGCTTAACTCTCAAAGTTACCGAAGCGTGTTATCGGCATGCGTTTCATTTCACGATTACGAATAATTTTTTCAGGAGGAAAAAATTATGCATGAATAACGGATACTCTTGGTACCCTTTGGGAAACCATACTGCACCAAGCACATTATAGGAGCCTCATCGTTAATTATTTTTATGAACAGGATAGTTATTTTGGGAAACGCCTGCATTCGGACAGGCAGAACAACAGAGGAAAACCGAAAGGGCATTAAAACAGCGAGTTATTTCTTTTCTTTTTTTTAACCATTGCTTCAGAATCATTTCTTACCCTTCTCCCATTGCGAATTCGAACAGAAAATCCCCAAGTAATAAAACTACTTTTTTAAAGGAATGATTAATCTTCCCCTCATATCTCACAAAGGGAATTTAGAGGCTCTCATTTGGCAAATGTGAGTTATTAACGGCGATAACACATCCGAAACGTACATACAATCGAACCGGAATTCGAAGCCCACGACCTCGACCGCCGGAGTCACGCTAAGCAATTCTGAAGCTGTCTCAGTCGACTTAAAATTCATATATCTTCGCGGACTTATCGGACGTATTTTCTATTTATACTCCGCATTTTGCGAGCAGCCCTGCGAAATGAAAGTCACCCTCGGCACGAGGGTTAAAAAGAATAAATAAATTGTTGGGTTTCGGATCTGAAAATGACGGAGCGGAATGTGTCGCGTGTCTATTCTCAGGTCGAGATGTCGCAATCTCGTTCGTCTTTCGAAATTTTCACCGCGGTAGCAATTTACATCAATTATCGGTCTATAAATATAACGCGAAACTATCTTAATATTAAGATTTTATTTCTTAAAATGGAACCTCGAACACACATATATACACATATACACACGTGCCTGAAACTGATGTCGTGTGGTCCCTTAAATGCTTAATACCTTTTATGTCGACGTTGTGATTCTAAAAGGAAGTTTACTTCTAATTAATGTCTAGTTAATAGGAGTCAACTCTCCAAAACAACACACATTTATCGCGTATACCTAGGTACCCTAATTTTTCAGCGGTATTGGCAAGAAATTACTGACTGTGTCAAGATGATAAAAACGTCAAACGAATAAACATTTAAAAGTTCGTTTTAAACAAATAGTCATCTGCTTATCGATCATAAATTATAAACTTTTATATTCTTCACAATTATTCATAGGACTAAAACATACATTTATAAAAAAATCCAATCATTATTTATGATTATAGCCATCTACTAAGATTTAAAAAATTTTAAATAATGATTAATTTCAAAGTTAAAAGAAAAAATAGAGTATCGTATCATATGTACTTATGACTATCTCGACTTTTAAATACTCTTATACCTTTTTTAATACAAGGACGACTCAAACGCCTCTCCGTCTCCCAATAAAATTTAGACGAATGCGGGATCATAAACATCTGCACGCAAAACCTTGAAAAGTCAGACCAAGGTTATCCGATTAAATGAAAGTCCGTGATTAAAAAAAATACGGACGGGGACCTCATTGATTTTTTCGCCGTAAAAAAAGACATTTTTATCCCGTAAAAGAAATATTTCGAGTACTTTCGCTCATGATTCCGGCTACTTCGGAGTCCTACCGGAGACCCCCTAATGGAATCCTGCTTATTAAATAATGATGTTATCGCTTACCAGGAGTTTTTTTTTTTGCACTACGCTTTCAAGCATATAACGAAGATTTAAGGGGCAGAGAGTCACTCCGCTCAAATCGATTTACGGTTTCATTTCGGGTTAAAATAACCACTGCGCGAAAATACGATCGCGGGATTTTTCTAAATTTCCCACCCTCCTAACCCCCTCTCCGTTCCCTTAGCTAATACTTTCTCGATCCTTGAAAATCTGTTGGAAACACATCTAGAAAAACCGTAACCTTGACTAAAAATTTCTCCCTTGCCCTCTCCCCCACCTCTCTCGCCCTTTCTCCACCAATTGCGCGGTCGTGCATCTTCTCTCGAACGGTCCATAGCAACATCTCTCTCTCTCTCTCTTACCAGTTCACCATCTATTTTCTCCATCCCTCCGCCTCCTCTCCTCTACACCTTTTCATCCCATTTACCTCCATTCCATCCCTTTACCCCACCTCTCCCTAACTCCCCCCACCCTACCTCACTCCCTCTTTCCTCTGCCTTCGCTCCTAACCCATGCTCTTCCGCTTTTGCTACGTGACCCTGGCGGATCTTCTTCTCCCTAATCCCCACTCGCCTTCCTTCCTCACCTCTCCTCTCTTAACCTCTCCTCACCTCACTCACTCCAACCGTTCCTCAAAGCCGCAGCATTTCTACGAAACCCTCGGCCTCTCTCTCTCTCTACCTCGCCATCCTCTCACATTACTCCCTCTCTTTCTCTTACCTCAATCTCTTCTCTCATCTTTTCTCGATCCTCCCTCCTCTCTTCTCTCTCCTCCTATCTCTACCCTTCTCTCCTTACCTTCCTCACTCTACCCTCCTCACTCTATCCTCCCCTGCCTACCCTCCTCTCTCTATCTTCCTCTCTCTTCTCTCTCTCCTATCCCTCTCTCTTATCCTTTATCTTCCTCTATCTCTTCTCCTTTCTTATCTCCATCTTTCTCCTCCCTTTTCTCTAAATCTATCTTCTTTTTCTCTCTTTTCTCCTCTTTCTCCTAACTCTTTCCTTCTCTATCTCCGAAACCTCTCGAATTATCTTTACTTTCAAAACCTTCTAATTCCCAACCCAGCGTACCTCTTTGCCAACCCGACCTCAACCTCTCTCTCTCCTTTCTAACCGTTCCTCCTCTTTCGCCCTCTTCTTTCCCAACTCCTCTCTCCACTTTTACAAAGACTTTTTAAAAATCATGTTTTACACCGATTTCCTTGGTCCGACTTTCTTTTTCCGATGAAAACCCTTACATCTTCTTCGCCCATTTCGTCCGCCCATTCACGTCCCACCAAAGGTTTTCTTCACTTCAATTTTTATTTTTCTGGACACCTCCATGTTACTTCATATAATTTTTTTTTGTCGGGAAGTAATCGTTCCTTATTTTTTTTTCAAAAAGTTTGCAACAACATCACGTTCTTTCAGGCCACGAGAGGCGGTTAAAGCCTTTCTTTTAGAAGGAACAAATATATAAAAAGAAAAGAGAAGAAGGATAAATAAACGCCTCTTCGGTTTGTTTCGTCTGATTTTGAGGCGAGAGCAAAGATTATTTTTGAAGCCGTCGTTTTTTTTTTCATCTCGCGCGAGACAATTTCGTTCCCCGCCACCTTTTTTAATTCCCTGTTCTCTTCAAATTACTCGCGAATGTAATTTTTTTTCGGGAGAATGTTGCTTTTCGACGACAGAGAGAGACGCAGAAAGAGAGAGGGCAAATTATTTCTCTCCAAAAAACGTCACGCGGCTCTGAGAGATAGAAAGAGAGAGATTGTTTGGTTTTTAAAATACGTTTAATGTCCTCTCCACCTCTCGCGAGTACTCTAAGGAGGGCGCTCAAAAGAAAAACATTTTCTTCGCAGTTTCCGCGTTTGAAGCGTTCCTTTGTGTTGTTTCGCAGTTGAGTTAAAAATGAATAAAGCGGAGAGAAAGAGAGAGAGAAGAAAAAAATGATCTCAGATTCTTCTTTCCCCCCCCCCCCCCCCAATTATTCTCCGTCTTCTTCCCCACACACGCGTTCGTCGATGGCTTAGGGAAACCTCCTCCTTCCATATCCCATCTTCTTGGCTGCCCTTTTCTTCGCTCGCTTCCTTCCTTCCGACCTGACAACCTCTAATGCACCATTCCCCCTCCTTCACGCAACATCACCGACGCCATCTCTCATCCAATCCCTCTGTCTCTCTTTCTCCTCCACGTCTCTCTCCATGACTCACTCCCTCTCTCACTCCCTCTCTCTCTCCCTCTCTCTCTCCATCTGTCTAATCTCCTCTCTCTTCCACTCCCTCGCTTTACCTCTCTCGCCCTTTCTCTACTCCTTTTTCTCTCTTTCTCCTTATATATCCACATCTCTTTCTTACCACTCCCTTTTCTCTCTCTCTCCCTATCTTCCTCTTTCAACTTTCCACTCTATTTATTCTCTTCCTCTCTCTCCTTCTCTTTCTCTCTCTTCTTCTCTTTATTCCTTCATCTTTCTCTTCTCTCTTAGTCTCCCTATTTACGCTTTCTTTCCTTTCTCCTTACCTTCCGCTTTCTACCTTCTCCTTCCACGTTCCGTCTCTACAGCTTCCTCTCTCTCTTCCTCCCTTTCACCCTTAATCTTTATCTCATCTCTCTGCCTCCCTCTATCCACTTCCTTCTCTCTTTACCTCATTCTTCCCGCATCTTCCTTTCCTCTTTCATATACACCTCCTTCTTCCCCATCTCTTCCTTCCACTCTCCATTCTTCTCCATCTCCCCCTCTCCACTTTTTTCCTCTCCCCATAATTTCCTCTTTCCATATCCCCCTTCCATCTCCGACTCTCCCTCTTTCTTCGCCCTTTTCTCTTCTCTCCACTTCCTTTCCTCTCTCCGTTCACCTCTCTCACCACCCCACTCTCTACTTCCCTTTCCCTCTTCTCTCGGAGCCACGCAATGAGAGGTCCTCATCACTGACCCAGGTGAGGAAGCCTCAGCTACGGCCGCAGAAGGAAGGGCGAATATTCGTAACTTAGGGACGTCGTCTCAATGAAACCGCCACCCACCGCCTCACCAATCCCTCTCATACCTCTCCCAGCAGTGTGGTGATTTTCGGAGCTAAAAGGACGGCGCGCCAGAGTTAGTAGTGAGTTCTAGAGGGTTAAAAAGAGTGAGTGAGATAGAGGGAGTAAGGACTTCTCGCGTCTTCCTCTTGAACTAACTGAAAGTTCTAGTCTCTTCGTTTTACCCTCTCTCTCTCGACAGCTTTTTTTTTGGCATTTTTAACTTCCTTGTTCCTCTACCTGTTATGTTTTTTCTTGGGCTATCTCACCTCTTTTTGTAGTCTTCTGTAGCGTTGCCTATGCCTCCAGAGTCACATAGTATTTCGGTGTAAGTTTACATGTATCTGACTGAGAAGAAGGACTTGACACGATTTTATCAACTTTCGTTTTAGGACTAAATTCACCGAATAGCTGAATTATCTTATGGAAACTACGAATCTATCCATGAATAATCCCTTCCGTTCGTCTACTATAACCTTATTTCATTTCCCTTTAAGACACTTGTAACACCTAGGTATCTAGAATCTGGTTTAGAATTTTTGGAGATATTTCAAATTGATCACGTAAAGAAGGAATGCTAATTATTTTGTTACAGACGATAAATGTTCTCGCAAGGAAATCTTCGATTCAACACTTGAAATCCATTTATAAAAAACTAAAGAAAATAATTAGAAAATTCAACAATTGTTTCTCAGAATCAGGAAACAATTTTAATTTCCTCATGAAGAAGCCTTTAGTTTTTCGTCCAAAAAAGGTTATTATTTAATTATCACGCATTATGATAAAATATAATCTGAACAGTTTATTTAAATGGAAATGCGTAATATATGATAGAAGAAATGAATAAGCAATTTTTTCTTTACCTCACAGTAGATATTTTATAGACGACTTGAAGGGGAATATAATTTTTCACTACTGATTTATAATCATCCAACATAAATAAATTATGACTCAAAATATGGTGGCAACGATAATCTTTTTAAATATCTTATTAGCTCTAGTATGGATTACTTAAACCCGGAGATGAATTTAAGGGCGTCCATTTAGTAGCGCAGCTAACAAAACAAGACCCGCTTTAGGGGGGAAAAAGGTGCCCATTCTCTTAAGCTACCGCATTCCCTATCTTCGGCACACTAAAAAAAAAGAAAACCTCCGCATTTGATAAGCCACGTGCGGAAAAGAGACCATGCAATCGCATGAGTTAGCAGTCGGCGAGTTCTGAGATGGCCGACGGAGTATTTTTATTTTATTTTTTATCGGCGAGGTCACACGAACAAACGCACGGAAGTATGGAGTAGGTACGTACTGTGTAAGCGGCGGTTTCAGAATCGTACGTATGTCGGGAACTCTGTGGCATCATTCCTCTTTTTATCTCTCCACTCCCAGTTCCACCTCCCCTCTCTCTCTCTCTCCACCTCCGTATTTTCCCTTCCCTTCTCGCCCCTTCCTCACTTACTCCATCCCTCGCTTTCCCCCCACTTTCCTCATCCAAACTCCCCTTCTCCCTACCCCCCGTCCCTTTCTCTCCCTCATCCATTACTCCCGGTACTCCCTTCCCCTCCCTCTCCCTCCCTCCCCCCCTTCCCTCCCCCTCCCCCCCCCTTCCCTCCCCACATCCCTTCTCCTCCGGTTCTATCCACCACAGAGATTGGTCCCCGAGTAATTGACTCGGGTCGCCCCGCCACCCCTTACGCTGCCGCCTTCCCCTAACCCTCCGTTCTCTCACTCTCTCTCTTTATTTCTCTCTCTATCTATCTCTCCATCTCTCTTTATTTCTCTCTCTCTCTCTCCCTTTTCCCCCATCCATTTATGAGCCTTCCTCCCTTCCCCTTTCTACATCCTCCTTCCACACCCCGCTTCCAAAATCCTCTCTCCCCGCTTGTCACCCGCTTTCACCCGTCCCGGCAACCTGATCCCCCCTTTCGTTCTCTCCCCTCCCCTCCCGCCCCACGTGTCCCGGCCTCCATTATACCCTATCCCACGAGCGATATCCTTCTCTCTCTTTCTCTCTTCCTCTTTCCTGCTCGTTTCCTTCTTTCACTCCATTCTTAGTTCGCCAGCGCACGCGTTATGTTTCACGGTCTTCTGCATTCTGCATCGCACGCTCCCACATAACCCGCCAACTTATTCAGTTCTTATATTATTATTGTTATCATTATTACGCTCTTTTATTCCCTCCTCGTAACCTGCCATCTCCCTTTCTCTCTCTCTCTCTCTCTCTTGCTCGCATACAAACACCCACATATCCTTTCTGTTACTATCTATTTCCACATTTCCCACCCGTTTTTACGTTTTCTGTTTCCCCGAAGAGTGGGAGAAAGGGAGAGAGAGAGAGAGAAATGCCAGACATTTGCGTAAACGTGACGCGGTTTTGCGAAGGAATTTTTTTTTTTTACAGTTTTGATACGAGAGAGAGAGAGAGGAGCTGAGGTAGCATGCCAAACAGTTTCGTGTATGAGCGCAGAGGGAGAAAGGGAGAGCATCGTAGCCCAATTAAAAAACCATGCCTTATCCCGCCCGTCTGGCTCCAGTGGCCCCAAAGCCGCGCTTCGTTCCTCACCCCCCTCTCTTCCTTCCCTCCTCTCTCTCTCCCTCTCTCAATCTCCTCATCCCTCTTTCCTTTTACCCGCATTCCTCCCTACCTTCCCGTCCTACTCAAGAAACCCCACAGCGCCGCAGGACCCCCCTTTTTCCCCTCCCGTTTATCTCTCTCTCTCTCTCCCCCCTTTCCACCGGCCGCTACCTAAACCATAGCATCCCCTTCCCCTTCACCCAGGCCTCCGTTTTTCAATCCTCAAAATCTCCCCCTCTCGCACCTCTTACACCGGCGAGGACCGCCAACCGCGTCATCCTAACACCGGAAGCAAAGTCCTGACGTCACATACCCCTCTCTTCTTCTCTCGCTAGGAAAGAGGAGGTGAGAGAGAGTTAGAGAGAGAGAGAAAGAGAGGGTTCGACGGGAGGGAGAGCCACGTGAAAGATGAAGAGGTGGAGAAAAAATAACCGAGTGCCACTCCTCTCCACTTACTCTTCACTGCAAACCGCTCCACTACCTTCCTTCCTCACCTCGTAGGCCACTCCTCTTTCGTTCCCATCTCCTATACTCTCTCCCCTTCTCTCTCTCTCTCTCACCAACCTTCTCTCTCTCTCTCCTGCCTTCACCTTCCATCAAAAACTTGCACCATTTTCCTAAAACCCACCGCTGTTTCTCGGGATAGTAAACCACGCTCGCCGCCTCTTCCCGTTCCTCAGTCTCTCGATCTTAAAAGAACCTCCTCTGCTTTTGGATGGGACAGTTTCTCCAGTAGTGTATTCCCTTCTCTGGGAAAACGAGATTTTTTCCCACGGCGATCACGAAAGGCACGAGTGAATTCGGACGAAAGTAAGAATATACGTAGTTAGATAAATAGACGAACTATTTTCAAAAGGCGAGATAGGGACTAGTAAATCTATTGTTACATCTAAACTTGTGTCATTCATAAGTAATAAAATAAATTTAACTTAAGTTATACCGAACGTCTGGAGGAATACACTAAATTCACCTCAGGAAAAACCTCGCTGAAAAAGAAGACCCACACGGGAATGGATTGTAAAAAAATTGCGAAGCCTACCGATAGTATGTATAATTAAAATTTGAGAGTAATGTAAAGAATTCATAGCAAGCGTTAGCAGACCTATAACATACACATATTAAATAAACACAGTATGAAAAGATAACATCAATATCATAGTAAATATATTACCAGAAGAAAAAAGATTCAACTTACATAGAAAGAACACGAATACATATTCATGGAAAAAGGTGAAATTATATCCTGGAGGGAGAAGAATGTACACATATGGCTGGTGAGAAATAAGGGAAACTGTCGAGCTGGTGAAAGATGTAGAGGAGGAGAAAGGAATGCAGAGAACAGGAGGTATTGAAGTGAAGAGATACGGAGAAGAGATTTAGAGAGGTGGAGAAAAATACTTATAGGCATAGAGATTGGAACGTAAAGATGACGAAATGTATACAGGGAAAAATAAATGGAAGGGATAAATGTGAAAGAGAATGTAGGTGTATGAGGAAAGACAGGAAAAAGAGTTGAAAATGTAAAGAATAACTTAAAGCCTCGTCTGGCAATCGATGGCCTATTCCTTCCCGTAAAAACAATCACGCAATCGATTTACTTTTGCAGCTTAGAATACCTTTCACTCGATCGTTTTCTGGTAGCACGCGGTGCGGAGTTGTATTTTTTTTTTCTCTCCCAGCGACCTATGTCCCGAGGCTGTGTTTCTTCTACCTCATTAGCTACATTCGGACTTTTCGTCCAACACCTTCACGAAGGGGCGCTAACGCACAAGTCCACGAAAGCGGACTGGGCGGCTTAACGCTTAGCTAATTCTATTCCTTAATTTTCTGTTTTTCCAAGTAACCATTGCATTTTTTTAAAATTCTCCTACCTGTGTTCCCATCGCAATGGAGCCATTTTCCTTTCTGTTCCGCTCTTTCCGTTATTTCGCCCCAATGCATTAAATCTACATTTCTTGGCCAATGATCTCAGTAGGATTTAGGTATGGCGTGGTTATTTTGACTCCGACTTGTACAGAGATAAACGGATTAAAAATTATAATAAAGTAAATTCTTAGAGATACTTAAATATTAAATTTACTTAAACAGCATATGCAGATCTCTAGTATTTTAAATAGCTCCTCTGTTTTAGAACACTTGCAATTAAGGGAAATCCTTAATACATTAAATAGACGCGTCCATAAGATGTCATAGTTTTTCCATAAGAAGTTTTTAGAAATTTTTATGGTAAATATCTGAGTATAATTTAAAGGAATTCAGCTAACCCTTCTGCTATTCTATTATTTAAAGTATGTTGCGTTATAACTGTGCAGTTAATTTATCAAGTTTATTGGATTATTGAACATGAGAATTTTTTTAGAATGATTCTCTTTCTACAGAGACATTTCGTTGAATCTCAAAAAAAAAGATTCGTTTCTGACTTAAAATATCAAATTCAAATTATGCAATGAAGACCAATGCAACATAAATATAGACTTTCTTATTTCTCTTAGCCCTCGTGCTTTAACTTTGGTGACCGTAGAATAAAAATTTTCATTACGTCTTTACCCTTTAATGTATTACTACCCTTTAAAGCCTTAAACATTCTCGCTCTAGAGTGTTAATTATAAAATTACATAAGTCAGCAATGTCATTTCAAGTTTATTTTTACTCTTTTAACATTATCAACATCATCCTTTTTTTTCATTACCCTCCTTGCGAATACAGCGACACCTACTAAGCTACAGCAATGGCCACCTCATTTCCACACGCAAATGCGTGCGGAAAGTGCTCGTTGTGGTATTGGGCTCGACGGTAACGTGTTGAGAAATGGGTGCGGAGGAATTTTCCGGAGCATGTGTTAGCGTTCCGCTTCTATAGTCTCCACCACTGGTTCCGAGGTCTCTCCCTCTCTCTCCCTTTACCAAACGTGACATCCCCCACCCATTTCCATTCCTCCCCTCCTCTCTCTCTCCTCTAAAATCCTCTCCCTCCCTGCCAATCCATACAGCCTCCCTTCCCTTCGACCTTGCATCAATTCTTCCTTTTCACTCCCTCGTCCCCCTCCCCCCTTTCCCATCCTCCTCCCCCCTCCCTTCTCTTTCGTCTCGCTCCCGTGGACACGCCCCCATCTCTCCCCCCCTCCCCCTCTCAACTCCTCATCCACATCCCACGCGCCTAGGGGGACAGAAAGGCTGTTGGCACCCGAGATCCGTGATCGGAAAGCCCGTGTGGCATTGACGGGTTAGGTATTGAGAAGGACGCTTGCGATGGCAGATGTTGCTTTGGGGGAAAAATATAAAGATCCGAAAAAAGGTGAGGGAAATTGCGTTTAAGGTAGTTATATATTATTGGCTTTACATCATCTCAGTTTTCATTGGAAAATTTTCAAGTATTTTGTTATTTTCGGAGCTATGAGCCCCGCGAGAAATTATTTAATTTTTTAAACAGAGTTTTCTAGCTCGAAGCAAAGAATTTTGCATGGTTATTATCTGAGGGAAAATGTCCCTACTATGACATTTTAATTTTAAAGTTCATGCGATCCAAAAAGTGATAAACATTTGGAGCATTTAAAGGGACTAGAATGTCATGAAGGCTATCAAAACATAATATTGAAAATACCGCTATACAAAAATGGTTCATTTTTAGCGTGTTTAATAAAAAAGTTATTTTACTTTCTGATGTGTTTTTTTGTTAGAGGCCGTTATTGTTATCCCGTGACTATTTTAAAATATTTATGAGTAAGTTATAGATCGCTCACAGCGGTCAAATCATCCACTTTAATTTGATTTTATATTCAATAAGGCCCACACAAATTTAAAACGAGACGAAGAAAACATTACATATATTTTACGAGTATTATATTGCAGAAAGGGAAGATATGCTTCAATCAAAATAAGAAATCAAATTAAACATTTACAATGGTACGTTAACGTTTAAATATCATTTTTATAAAAGGAAGGCAGTTGCTAAATATTCTGAGGACAGATGACGTAAAATCTCAAATCCAACTCGAATTAATTATCTTGTTATTGACCGCAAGCGATCTATCACATAGTCATTATAGCATAGCTACGGAAATAAATTTTATGCCGTTTTTACTACTTTTATTACTTGAATAGTACTAATGGAATAATTTGTGTGATCTGAAAAAAATTATTCGCTAGTATTTTTTTATTTCAAAATACAAACGCTACGGCTTCGAAAATATATTCCATGACCAACTACTATGACCCATTAAATTTTTACGTTTCATTGATTCAGCCCTGTATCCATTTCTGTCATCGGGTTCTTTGTCAAACTATACCAATAAGACAAGAGCAATTTTGACGTCATCGCGCTAATCTACCGAATAACCTTTCCTGAATCGAAATGGAGATCGTTTTACGCTTTAACAATCGCTCATTAGTACAACCTTCCCTTCCAGTCGTGACCCAAGGCCTCGCGTGTAATTCAGGTGACTTCATCCCCTTTCCGCTCCACATCCCTCCATTCGCGTTTCCCGAGCCGCGTAGGAGGGAGGGAGGCAGCAAAAACCTCCAACGCTACGAAGGATAACAAATTTCGACGCCCAGAACTTCTAACACCCACTCGTACCCGACCCCATTTCTCCGTTCCTCCAACCTTTATTCCGTGATCGCCTCCAATTCCCACGACTCCGCGCCTTAACTCGCATTGCAGAGGTTGCTCCGAGGAAACTCAGAAAGGACCCAACCCTCCCCCTCCCACTCTGCAGTACTCTCTTCCCTTAAGAGTGTTTCCGATTTTCCTTTTTCGACGCTAGAGCTCGAGTTTAGTCGAAGCGCTTCGACCGTGTTATTTCCTTTACAAATTTGCTGCCAACGCTTCGTACGCAATATTCGTCGGAATATAGTCGTAAAATCGAACGGTTTCGTTTGCCGGTCACGGGAATGATAGCGGATGAGACTTTAAGTGGATTTTTCAATTCGCGTACTACACGTTCTGGTTACATTACATGGCGTATTCATTAAATGAGCGTATGTGTCATTCCTCAAAACTCGTGTATTGTAAATCGTTCATATCGATCTATTTTTGCGATGTTTGCATATGAGATAGGGAACGTTTTCAACTTATTTAGTAATCGCTTGCTATTACTATCCCTTTCAAAGAAGAGATAACGGCAGATTCAGTACAGAAATTATATAGCTGATCACTATAAGCATACGATAAAAATGATTTGTGAAAAACAATAGCTGGCATATTTCATAATTCTTACTATATTATAGTATACATATAGAAATCGATATGCGTAGCATTTCGAAGAACGGAGAATTTACATCTAGGTATTTTAAGCATTTATTTCTCTGTGTCGTTCTTTCGTGCATGGAAAACTTGATTTGATGGTTTTCCGACAATCCTATTCAGAACGCATTTAGTCAATTTTAATTCACGAATCAAACGTTTACTCTTCCTTCATTTTTTTCCATCGAATCAAGAGGGAATGAACAGAACAGCGCCCACGTTCTCATCTTTTAGTGCTTAAAACCAATTTGATCCATTCACAAAAGTAATTAATATTCCGGCGAGATGAGAATACGCCTCTCCAATAAATCTCACTCTTTTTCAACTGAAAGCATTTCGGTCAATGCACCGCCATCGCCTGACTGAATTGGAAAATAAAAAGGCGTCGATTGCGTTTCCAAAAAGAATCAAATACCCCCTATACGCCAGAATCATAACCGACTACTCTTTTTTGTCTTCCTCCGATATATTATTATTATTTTTAATATTCACGCGCCACACCGTCATACCATACAGGAAAAGTCGATGGGAATAATCCACGTTCTTTCTTTTACAATTTTTTCCCGCCAGGCCCATCGAACGGTGTCAAATGCGCCTCATCTCTCTCTCTCTCTCCATCGCCGGTGCCGAGCGAGAGGCGAATTGATCGCCACGGAAACGGCTTTCATTATTAATCGGCACTCAGAGGAATCCTCCTCTTATTCGCCCCTTTTTCCTCTCTCTCTCTCTCCTCCCTTTTTTCAAACCTCCTCTTCCTCCCCTCTCCCCCTTTCTCCTCTACCACCCACCCCTGACCCCGACGGTTCCTCACGAGGGCAAAACAGTTACAACATCGCCAATCGAATTTTGCACGCCGCAGCCGCAATCAGCGGGAGTTCCAACTCGCGGCGGAGCGCGGAGCAATCAAGCGGCCGAGTTCACGCTGTATTTGGTCGGATTAGCGAGCGCTGCCTACCGATGAAAAGGTCGAGAAGCGCCAAAGAGGCCAGCGAGCGTACCCTTTCCCTCCTACTCTCGCTCGCCCTTAACCGACCCTTCGTTTCCCCTCCCGCCCTGGCAGACCCGGCGAAACCAGCCATGCAGAAGGGCAAGAACGCCTGCTGCGGCCGATTCCTGCAACCCGCAAAGCGTCAGAGCACTCCGCGCTGCAGGCATTCACGGCGACCTCGCTTTCTCGCACTTTTCGAACCGCCTCGGTTAGGGGGATTGATTTATCATCATCCTTCGGTCGAACCTATAGAAGTTTTTAATTTACCGATTCGCCGAGAAACGGGGCGGTGATCCGCGACCTTTATAGGGATAGATAAAGGAAAAATTAACGCCTCCTTTTTCCTATCTCTTTCCCTCTTTTCCACACATTCCCGCAGTCCTGTCCTTTTATATCGCGGGTGCCGTTCGTACGTTTTATTTTTTCGATCCGTTCGGAGCCAATATCCCGGCGTCTATTAAAAAGACGTTTCGCCTATCATCCAAATCCTCTCAGCCTCCATAATACGTCTCATCCCTTTCGTGGAAAAAAATCTCTCTCAATTTGGCCGTAAATCATACCCCGCTCGTCCTCGATACGGACTTGTTTTATTTCTCTCTCTCTTTCTCTCTCTCTCTTTCTCTCTCTCTCTTTCTCTCTCTCTCTCCCTCTCTCCCTCCCTCCCTCCCTCCCCCTCTCTCTCTCTTGTGTGCTTCCATCACTCACTCGCTTTATTATCACTTCTATCTTACTTTCTATATTTCTCTCTCTCTCTCTCTTAAAGAGTTAAATGTAAGAAGGGATTATATAGTCTCAACTTCGCCCTAATAAAGTCGTTTGTCTGTCTGTCTCTCTCACTCTGCCTCATTTAGCACGTCCTGCCGCACTCCGACACATTCCACACGCCCATATCTGCCCCCTTATCCTCCACTTACCTCCCCTTCTCCCTCTCTCCTCTGCAATCTCCTTCCTCCGGGTGTTACTCTTTATTTCCCCAGGGGCCAAAGATATGAGGAGCGATGCCGGACACACCTCTTTCTCTCTATTTCTTTATCTCTCTTTGTCCTCGGAATTACTAGCTGTTTTTCATGTGTCGTCATCACGACATCTCATCTCCCTTTTATCTTCTTATACCCATCTCCCTATCCTTTTCCTTCCATCTGTCCATTTTCGTCAAGGTCTCCCTCCCTTTGGAGGTTTTGCCCTGCTGTTATCCACATTCCCATCCGTTCTCAATTTTTTCTCCGTAAAAATGTATCCCCCATCTCCTGATGGAGGTCATCTACGATCTCCCAGGGAACGTATGTAAAAAAATCTGTTGTGGCCAACACATGACTTTCTCCATATTTGGGGTATAGATATTTAAATTATTATGAATAGCATTATAAGTCAAAATTATTATTTCGTATCGTAAAAGAATACAGTCGTCCTTATTGCCGTAAATTAGGTATATCTTGAATATGTTTACAGAATTCACCGCTACATGGTGGTGGCTCTGTATACTGGAAATTACGAATAAGTTAAATATCTCCGAAATGGATGGTTCTACGAAAATTAGTTTCAAACAAAACTTGGAAGAAATATTATTCTCTACAACTTTGGTCCTCACGAAAATTACCAATAACGTTTTTAAGGAGATATTTGACGGAAACCGAAAAAAACGATTATTTTTTATACATAATTCCTAAAAAATAACTGCTATGGAAAATTGTTTCAAATGAAACTTGTAGGAAATTACATTATCTATAACCTCTGTATAGAATTGTATATACAATAATGATGATGGAGAAATATCGCAAAAACCGAATCGGGTTTCGAATAAACCTCGACTTTCGGTTAACCGTTATTGTCTAAAAACTAATCAGATCTTTGCGCTCATACCAACGTGTTATATGTGAAATTTGGTAACGATATGGCAAGTACGTTTTGAGTTAGAGCGCCCACAATCACATACACACAGGCATCATTCCAAAAATAGTCTAAACGTGTTCTCGGGACCTCAAAACATGTATTTCTGTTGAAATCTCGAAGTCGATTTTTTTCATGAAAACAATACTTTATAGTACGTATATGGAGAAAATAAAAAGAAATATCCGGCCAATGAAACGTGTGTTTTTTTAAAAATCCTTACTTTCGGTTATTTTCCTTTCATTATCTTACGAAGATAAATATCCCGGTGTATTTTTGATAATCATCGTTAAATATTAACAGCTGTTTGATTAATCATTTTTGTAGAGAATTCGTATAAGCAAAGCCGTATCATATTATTATGGCTTCAGAATGGCAATGTAGTAAAATATTCGCATGAATTGTTATTTTAAATTCTGGATTCGATGTTCCTTTGTTTTATAGCAGTTTTAACGAAATAATGACGTCAATCCAAATTTTTATGAAAGTTAAAACAATATTCTTAAGTTTTCGCCAAGAGCAGAATGCAAAAATATAGTTTTATACCTTATTTTAGTTTATAGTTTTATATGCGTATTTATTCTCTTATGAAAATGTAGCAATTTATCGTAAAGAACTCTATCGATCTAATATTGAACATAAAACAGCGATAAATCTGAATACACATCTATTACTCACTCAAATTTAGTTAAATATATCTGTAGTTGTTCGTTTTAATGTTACAAAAATATTTTATTTAAACATGAGATACCACACCTAAAATACGGTTCTTTCACTTACTAATAATATCAGTTTCCGTCTTCCAAACGCAAATATTTCGCTAAAATAATACTGCCAGGATAATTCATACTTTAATTCCGCCGGGCCTTATTACATTGAAGGTTTTCGTCCGAAAGAAAAGAACCCGTAGAAGTTTTGATTGCCAACTTCTTCTCTAGGAAGATCTCGATTCACTCCACCGACTTCGGGAATATACGATAATGAGTTTAATTTCTCAATATTCTCCCTCCTGCCTTCCAGTCTCCTTCCAAACGAATATCCTACCAATCTCCTTTTTGCTCTCCTCCGTCCCTCCCTCTCCCTCTTTCAAATCGTCCTCGCGCTTCTCAAGGCCCACCCCCCGTAGCTTCCTCTCTTCTATTCCCATCAACCTCTCTCCACCCTCTCCGCCCCAACCTCCCTTCAATCCTCCCACCGCTCTCTTTCCTTCTCTCTTCCTCCGGCCCGAGAAAGTCTTTCTCTCCAATCTTCCTCCGCTTCCTCCCATAAACCCTTTCCCACCTTCTTCACAAAGCCCTCCTCATTCCACTCAAAGGCTCCATCGCCGGAATACCTCTCACTTCTCCCTCTCTACACTCCATTTCGTCTCACCTCCCCACTAGCCTCCCTCATTCCACCCTTCTTCCCTCCCACCTCTCAGCGACCCAGACCGGGTGGGGTTGTTCAACGACCCTGAGTACCCCGCCCCACTCCACCTTTCCTTGCCTCGCTGGGAAAGAGGGAAGGAGAGGAAGTGGTAGGGGGTTAGTTAAGGATAGAGAATGAGGGAAATAGAGAGAGAGGGGAGGGGGGATTTTAAGGGTAGAAGGAAAAAAAGGGTAAGGAAGAATTTTTGGAGTAAGGGAGTGTTAGAGAGAAGTAAACCAAGCTGACCGAGTTGAAGAGAGGGTGAAGATGGAGGAGAGAGAATGTGTGGGAGGTTGAGATGGGATTGGAAGGAGTGCTCCCAAAAGAGGCTAGACGAGGAGAATGGCGCCGAGAGAGAGAGAAAACGAAATTGCCGAAAGGAAGGGAGGAAAATCCGAAATAAGAAGCAAGCGGTTAAGGATCGGGATCAACTCGTCGGAGGAAAATTGCAGGAATAACGCGAAACGATGATGGGAATGCACAAGGCGGTTCAGGATGCGTTGTAATCTAAATCATTATACCGTTCGAGAGGGGTTACTCAAATCGAGGAAATAGATGAGACCGGTAGACAAGGAGAGGTGAAATTTGCGAACATTAACCATTTATAATACATGAGGTTATTAGCACGATATACGTCGATAATCGTTTAAAATATCTGAAGTCATTAAAAGGATATATTTCGGTGTGTTTTATTTTTAAAAAGTGGAGTTGGTCAAAAGAGCTGGTAAAAAAAATTGAGGGCACCTGAATGAACATTCTGTACCGAATGGAAAACGATTACTGACATATAGCAAGATGTTTTTCGTAGCATTAACTTCAACAATTTTTCATATTGTCAGATATAATTTCACCCAAGTTTTATATGCATTAAGATGGCAGAAGGAATAATCTATTATCACGTTGTAATTTTTCAAATTTACTAATGCAATTACATGAAATTCTATCATAGGGATTGAGGAGTTGAAATTTCATATGTTATTCCGATAACATGGCAGTTCTGAATCATACCAGATATGTCATTTGTGTCTTGAATTCTAATAAATCCTCGACTATACGAAGTGATGAAGAATTGTAATAGAAATTTCTTTTATCAAATCTAGGCATCCTATCAAAAATTGTACTATACAAAATGTTTCTTTTTTCTACTTTAGAGAAGAAATTATTTCATCGGATGATTATGTTTCGAGTTTAATAAAGTTCATGTCTTTTTAATAACTTTTATATTAACTTCACTCGATATATATATATATATATATATATATATGTGTGTGTGTGTGTGTGTGTGTGTGTGTGTGTGTATATAGCGGTTTGTAACCACTTTGGCAGGGTACAAAATTGAGGCACTTCCAGATGTGCTAGAAACCTGAAATTTGGTAGGATTATAGGTCTTTGGTCACAGCCGAAGAAAAAATCCGAAACTTTCGAAATTTCCACTTTGAGGGGCTATTTTGGTCCCTTTTTGCCCCGTTTTTGGCCCATAAGAAAACGTAAATTGGTGTAGAGGTTTTTATATTTTCACTTTAAAATTATTTCAAGTAGCTCTGATTCGTTGATTTGAACTGAATATGCCAATTCCGTCTTCTACTTAGATAGGAAAGCTAAACATCTAATTTCATAGAAATCTGTCCAGCGGTATAGGCGCTGCCATGTGCGCACTGGCAGAGGGGCCTAAAAGGCATAAAAAAGAAACTGGCCCATAAAGGGGACCCATTCATTTCGAATTCCTTTTAAATCCGTTTTTTTCGCTCCTTCGTGCGAATATAATGAGGGTTACTGTGAATTGAACGTTAAAATTTTCCACATAAATCACACACTTGAATCGTAGAATCTATTCAATATTCACGCATAGAAATTTCGACGTTTCATTCCTTCTTATTTTACTTATTTATTGACGACGAATGCATGAACTGTACTCGGGGGAAAATTTTTGTAAGCCGAATAACGGAAATATCGACGCCTAAAATTTCCATGCCTATGGCAAGATTGATTCCCGGGACGATAGTATTGAAATCCAGACATTCTATTCATCAATTTTTCAAAGCCAAAAAATTGTCGACGGAAATATATTTTTTAGTGCACGGGTAATTGCGAGCAATTTGATTCGGAAAATGCGAAACGTAAATCGAGGGAAAGAAGAAAATAATACGTATCGAAGAAGAGAGAGAGAGAAAGATTGAGGACAAAAGAGGAACGCCAGGGATAATACCGAGAGGAAGAAGAGAGAGAGATAGAGAAAGACAGCTCCGAGAAATCCGCCGTTCGCCTAGCGCCATCGCTGCTCCGGAAGAAAAGGACGAAATGTGACGAATAATTGGGTCACATTTCCAATGTGGAAAGTGATCCGCGCGCTGCTTCTCATTCTCTCTCTCTCTCTCTCTCTCTCTCTCTCTCTCTCTCTCTCTCTCTCTCTCTCTCTCTCTCTCTCTCTCTCTCTCTCTCTCTCTTCTGCTTCCCCGCCTATATATCTCTCTCCCTCTCACTCCGCAGTCCGAAATAACAAATGAATAAAGGAATACGGGTGGCTTAAGTGGAATGTTGGAGGCAGAGCGAGAGAGGATAACGAAGGGAATCGCTTTGCATGACACTAGCGATGTTTTTAAAAAGGAATGAGGAAGAGGGAAGGAGGGAGGGAGAAGGGGTGGGGGGGGTGGAAGCACGTGTGTACGGGAGGAGGAGGAAGAGAGATGACGCAAGAAAGAGGATTTCATAAATGAGGGAGAGAAGTAGAAAAGTGTCCCAGGAGGTAGAGAGAAGTGGAAGGAAGGAAGACTTCAAGGTGCCACGACTCCGTTATTAAGATCGACTTTAAAATTCTACGCGACTCGGTGGGATATTATTTATATGTTCTTTATGACAGGCGCAGAGGTCCTCCTTATTTTTTTACAGCGCGAGTCGTAAGAAATGTCCGCTTTTAAATTTTTCAGAGGTGAATTTTTTGCTGAAGTTTCTTTAACGTCGTTGCTCTGTTTTTTTCTCTACTCGTGTGAGGTCTTAGTATTTTGAATTACTGGCAAGTTAAAAAAAAAGTACTAGCGTTTTCGATAAAAGTTTTTTAAAAGGGTGACACATAGTATTAAGTTTCATTTAGTCTTTCCGCGAACTGGAATTTTTTTCAAATACATGTGATATCTATGACTATTCTGAGGACTTCAACCAAATGATTTAATTTTTAATGATGATCTCCATGGAGTTATATTGCGTAAAACATTAAGCTGAACTTTTTCATTTAAAATGTTATAAATGAGCTCTGCGCAATTAATAGATAAAAGATAATTTATGATTTATATTTTTTTGCAAATTCCTTCTCTGCGATAGAGGGCACTGCTATCACAAAATATCGAACTTCTAATTTAAAGTTTTTTACTTAAAATTTTGTATTGATTCTACATGCGATTAATAAATCAAAATGAAGGCTAAATCAACACGTTAATCTAATATAAGTATATTCTGCCTAGGCAACGAATGAATCCAGAATATTAATAAAACTTATCCGATATATCTCCTTATTGAATTCGCATGCATCCGTAAGTCAAAAGAGTTATTCAACGACTCTTAGTTGTATATATAATAAATCAAAACGAATGTTAAATCAACAGGTTAATCTAATATAAGTATACTCTGCCTAGGCAACGAATGAATCCAGAATATTAATAAAACTTATCCGATATATCTCCTTATTGAATTCGCATGCATCCGTAAGTCAAAAGAGTTATTCAACGACTCTTAGTTGTGTATTATGCCGTATTTTGTAAAACTTTCAATAAAATGAAATTTAAAAATAAACGAATCGACAGTGCTCATGAACACATTTGAATACTTATGCCGTAGAAAATAAAAGTAACACCAGATATATCGCTCAAATTATTTTCAAAACGCGCTAAAAAAAATGATAATTCGATTTTTCGCGTAGAATGACCGAAAAAGAAATTCTCGAAAGGAACGAACGATTAAAAACCCGAGGTAAATGCAGAACCGGTCTTTTAAAAATAAAATAAAAGAAAACAGTAGGAATTCAAATGAGGGACGATGATTTAGCACGCTACGATACCAGATTCGGAATGACAATCGCGACGATGCCGCGAGACGTGCAGAGTGGAACAGAGGAGGAAAGAGGGGGAGGGAGGGAGGGCGGGGGAAATGGATCGGGAGGGTTGAGCGAACGAGTAAAATGCGAGCAAAATGAATCAATGTGGACTTGAAGTGTTATTGATGAGGATGTCGGGTGAATATGAGATGCTATTGATGGAATGAGGGAGGAATAGAAGGAAGGAGAATGAACGGATCGGGTTATTTTTTTTTAAAGAAGGGATGAGGCTGTGCGAAAGGGCAAAAGAGAGAGAGAGAGATAGAAAAGTAGGGATTGTTGGTGTAAAGTGCGAGCGGAGGTAGAAAGAGAGAGAGAGAGAGGAGAGCACGCACACCGAGTGAATACATAAAAAGAGGGCAGAGTAGGATCAGGTGCGATGGGAACAACAGTAGTCCGGAAAAAAAAAGATTGCGAGTGGGGAAAGAGAGAGGGAGAGAGAGGAGGAGGAGGAGATGGGAGCAGGAGGGAGGAAATGGAGAGAGAGGGGAGGTGTGAGGGAGGCGACGGGTGAAGGGGAAGTTGGATAAGGTTAGCGAGATGTAGGGCGTTATTGATGATGGATGGATGAATAGTTTGAAGGTGACATCAAAGACAGGCATCCAGAGAAGAACAGCGGATTTACTTATCATGAATTTCACATTCTGGAGCGATAGAGAGAGAGAGAGTATCCTGCCTTAGACGCGATTACGGAGGAAGTCTAAGCGAAGCATGCATTCTCTCCATATTCGCAATGAAGTAAATATCATTTTTTTTATGTTGACAAAGGATCGAATTTTAATGGAAATGTAGTTTTATTTCGACTTAAAAAGTATTATATTTATTATTTATTTAAATATAAATAAAAGTAGGATATACAATAATGATAATAGAATGTTGTATGCAATTTAAGCGAAAGTGTGCCTAATCGGTAAAGTAAAGGCTATGGAAACTATATTCGAGGTGATGAAAATAATAATATTCAATTAAACAAGTTTGCATAATGTATTAGTACGAACTGAAATACATACTAACAAGAACAGCTTAATTGAAATGTTTATTAACGAATTCCGATCAATTTTCATAAAGGTGAAGGGTTATTTCCAGTTATATGCTTATCGTCTTCTTGCACTTCGATTGACTTAAATTTTGTCCATATAAGCTATAAAATCAAAGAATTACCTGAACAATATAATGTGCTTAGAATGGAAAACGTCAATTTCATTGTTTGAACTAGCATATACACATGGAATATATTGGTAAAATACTGATATTAAACCACTCCTTATCAAGGATTACTGAAATTTTACTCAAAATATACCAAAAAATTCATTCAGGTGTTTGAGACTTGTCACTTACATAGTTGATAAAATAACAAATAGTGTCATGACGAGTATAATGTTATTAAAATTAGCATAAAATTTTACTCCCAACTGATTTCTCTTTAATTTTATTAGGATAAGTGGCGGATTAAGACATTCTGGGGTCCCTAGGCACAGGCACTTTGGAGGCCCTCCTCGTAGTTTGTGATGGTATAAATAAAACTATATTATATTGAAAAACGTTTTATTGACAAAATAATGTTATCTTATTTCTTTATTTTGCAAAAAAACACGAAAATAAGCCTCACTAATTCACCTTCCGAACTTTTGAGGCATCAAATTTAGAAATCAATACAAAAAAATCTATTTTTAAAAACAAAATCATGCCAGACGAGTAGTGTACGGACCAAATGAACTGCACCAGTTAGATCAGACGTCAAAATTACATGCAGAGATCATTGTATTAATTACTGTATTTCAATTCTTTACTATCTTTAGAATAAGAAAAAATGGTATTTTCACATTTACTTGTTAATTCATTGTTTTCTTATTTTTGCTTTCAATAATACTGCCTACATAACAGTCAACCTACGGGTTGGGGTCCCTAGGCACGTGACTACTGTGTCTATTGGGTAATCCGGCACTGATTAGGTATCACGATTAGTATCACGATAAAATAAAGTTGACTTCAAAAAAGGAATACAGAAGAAAATTACTATGTTAAATATAAATAACAAAACTTCAATCATAATTTACAACTTAATAAATCCCAATGTGAATTTTCGTCGGATCGAAATTGCAGAAATATAGCTGACGAGATTAGCAATAACACCACCATTGAAGAATCATGATCTGAAAACATTCTTACCTAGGCAGAGGAAATCAGAAAGAGAAACTAAAGTATCGACTTGCCAACATTTTCGAGAGACATTTACGACTTTTAATTTGAAACGCGCATTAAGAATTGGACGAATGATAAGGGAGATAGGGCGAGGTTTGAAACGAGAGAGAATGGAAGGAAGAGAGAAAAAATGAAAAAAGGGAAAGGCGTAGTGATTGGAGAGTGGTTTTCGGAAGCAGGTCTCGTCTTATCTTTAATGGGATTTGAAGAGATGGAAAGAATACTTGCTGACTATAATGACTCAAAGTGAAATGCTTGGCTACGTTCGACCTAAAATTTTGAGTATAATCACGTATTGACATGAATACTAAAATGACGTACCAATTACGACATTTAGACTCTTTCAATCTTGCTGTAATTTAATATGTACACACAAGTATATTAAATATCATAGAATAATTATTATAAATTCGGTACACGTAAATTTTAACTTTTGTTACGGATAGACGTATTAAAAAGGATTTAATAGTTTGTACGTCGAAAACCCTCAACTCCGGAGGCTAATGGTGTAGTTTTCCTTTTTATGGGCTATATTTTCTTTACTGTTTTAGGTACTTGGTTTTTCCACCTGACATATAGTTTCTATCACTGTACCGACCTTGCCCCCAAGCTTAGAGTTTAACTTCGTTATATACGAAATTAATATTTTAAAATTAGAAATCGCTATTTTTATTACAGTCTGTAAAATATATCATCGATTTTTTCTAACTCTTCTGATCGCATAGCTGAAAAAATTTAGGGGCATCGATGTAATTAATACTGATGAAATGCTTTATAAAAGAATTTTGGGAATAGAGGGAAAACTTAAATATTAATATGTATCTTCAGGAAACTTTTTATAATGCCTACCAACATATTTTGAGGTACACAGGTCTGTTATTTTCCTGTGTGAAATATAGTGGCCTTGCTTTATTTTTTAAAGGTACGTTGAATGATAAAACTGCTCCTTTTGTGATTGTGATTTGAAAAAATCGCATTTCTGCTATGACTAAGATACATCCTCCAAGCTTCTTCCTTACTCTTCCCTTCATCAGTTTCTTTTAATGTTAAGTGAATAATGCCGGTTTCTAAAACCTTCAAATTTAACAGCGTAGCACTATTAGAATTTTAAAACGATTTAATGATTCCAATAGAAATGTAGTAGGCCAAAACAATTCTCTACATTAATATAATTTATTTTATGATTAAGCTATATCTATTATATTAATTCGTGTTTATGTGTCCACAAATAATTACCATGGAAACAAACAAACGACTATAAAACAATATCTATAAAGTGTTTGTATGTATGTTATTCTATAACTCAGCAACTACAGCACATATAAATATGAGAAAGGTGTCATTTTAACCGAAATAAAGAATTAAGTGGTGTACAGTAGCAGGTTATATCCTAGCCACAGTATAAGTGTCGACATTGTTAATAATCATCCTTGTTGCGTAATAAACGCCGATAGAGCTTTCCGAAACTCATCTTTCGTAAAAATATAGTGTAATGTCAGTTTAGTGCTAGTTGGTAATTTTGAATAACCGACTAGAATGCCGGGACGGCCTTTTAAATTTGAGCGAACCTCGATCAAACAGGAACGTATGGTAATCCTAGATTTAATACAATGCAGAAAATAAATAATCCTTTGTATTGCTTTAATTGAGTACGAATCACTTAAAATCTGTCTGTGAATAGACACTGAGTAAATGTTGAAAGATCAGTCGAAATCAGAGACATTCCTTCGTTATTCACTTATAACTTCCAACTGCGTTACAACGAATTCCAATTAAACTCGTTACAGAGTTCCAAACAAACGAAAACACAGTCCGATCAAGGTTTATATATATATATATATATCATTATTACACTTTCATCTCAAATATACGGTTCAAAATTCTTTAAGGTGGCTATTTTATTTTAATATAGTATGATAAGTATAATACTTGAGAAGGGAATTGATAATTTTATATGGAATTTAATCATTAACTATTGATCATAAGAGAGATTATGGGTGTAAATGGAGATCTGCAAAAGATTATGTTAACACCATTCCTTCGAGGTACTAAAATATTAAATTATTATTATTCAAAATTTCATTAAACAGATAACATTTATCACATATACATTTGTCATATTTATTCGAAAAATCAGCGATTTTTGGGTAACAAAAGCCAATATTTCATTAAAATTGAGTATAGTTAACATGTGAAAAAGTATTATATAAAATAACAAAAACGATAAATTACAAATAAAGATATTTTTATTTAATGAAAAACAGATAAGTTTGTTCTTTTTTGTTTATATTTTCAATTAAATGACGCATAAGCCGCCTTACGTTATTATCAAAACAAACTATGCGAGCACTGCCCATAAAATTTTAGATTTCTTTACGTTCATTTACAAGTATACATGCTAATTTATGCTTCACAACTGAGATTATATTTTAATGAGAGAGTCCCATTTAACATCCTTGCCATTCGCATGATTAAAGACGATACCTCAGACCTCTTACTTAACGTTCATATTTTTTTCAAAGACTCAAATCCCGAGCAACAAACTCCGAAATGAAATTTAGCGAAAAGATTCATCCTATTAGAGGAGGGTAAACAGAGCAGCTCCTTGGAGGCGAAAACTTCCTCTCTCTCATCTCGTCTCATTCGACGTTCAATATTGATTGAAAATTTAAATCATTTCCGCGGCAAACTCGGAGGACTGGGAGGTCCTCCCCTCCATCTTAATGATGCAAACGGAACGGGCCTGTGTCGCTCGGAGGGAGACTAAAGGAAGACGGAAAGCAGGACGGATACGTGAGGCCCTTTCCGCAAGGACCTTTCTCTAGGTAACGGGGCGAAGGAGAGAAGAAGAAGAGGAGGAGGAGGAGGTGGAGAAGAGAAGGAGAGAGGTGTAACAGAAGGCATGGTTAAAAGAGAGAGAGAGCGGGAGGGAGAGGTGGAGATAGAGACATGCTTGCTCAATATGTTGGCCGTACCTGACTACCACAGCCATCGTTGCATACAAATTGACTAACCTCTCCTCTCATCCCCTTCCTCCCCAACCCCCTTTTGGGTAACTGCGCCAACTACGAGACGGGCACGTGGTCCAAGTAGCGGCCTCGTCGTGACGCAGGTCGTCCCCGCCAAGAGACAGAGAGAGAGAGAGAGTCGTGGAATGGCGATGTGAAAAAAAAAAGGACGCGAAGGCCTCCCGCCGCCGTCGAGGTTCTAAATTAGATTACGTCCTTAATGAGTCCTAGAAAGAAAAGTAATCTCCTTTGTCAAAGGCGCCGTTGCGCGCGATTCGTGTAAGATTTGATGCAAGGTAAATATTTTTCCGACGGGATCTTTGCTTTTTTCCTCCTTCTTTCCATCCTAGATCAATTTTTAATACCCTTAATAGGCTCGCTTTTTTTATCTCTTTCTCTCTCTCTCTCTCTGCCCTACGACGGGGTTTCTTGCCTCCGCGAGAATAAGAGAGCGGAGTTTATATGTTTTTTTTATTCCGTTTTATCGACAGCCAACCGTCAGGTAATTTGCGCTTCCGGCTTAAACTTCCGCCATCTCTCCCATCTCAATTAAAGGAGAGCCAACAGTCTGACGCCTATCGCCCTGCCCTCTTGCGTCAGGGCGTAGAATTTCCCTCCCTCTTTTAGCGCTTTTTTTCTGTCCCCGACAAAAGATCGCCGTGCGAAAGGAACGGGAGAGAAAAATCACCGAACTTTTTTCCCGACGCACTTCCATTAACCGAGTCTCTTATGTATATATACCCGGCGAGAGGGACTTTGCATCTCTGAAGGAACATTTCTATGGACCGTGTCGAAGATATACTCGACTCAAATAAATCGTTCTTTTAAAACCCGCTCGAGCATCTTTCTTTTCACGCTTAACGCCGCATTGTTCCACGTAGATCGTCAATTACTTACCTGTCGAGGAAAATAAAAACATCTTTAAAAAAAATCGTCTCCGTGTTTTCTCAGCTTGCCTTTAACTACTCCGATCGTATTAAGATTAAAGAGACGCGAAAAAAAACAAAGGGGAGATGGTACGCGAGATAGTCTTATCACGCGAAAACGAAGGAAAAATGATTGGACGGAGGAATAGGTCGGCCGCGAATGAAAGAACAAAATTACAGAGAGAGAGAGAGAGACAGAAAAGGAGACCATAGGAGAAGGGAAATAGAGTGTTGGAGTGAAACAGAGAGAGAGAGAGAAGCGGAGAGAAAGGGAGAGAGAGAGTGGGAGAGAGAGAGAGGAGCAATCGATGATCCCGAACGGCTCGAGAGGTCAGGGAGCTCAATCCATCACTGTCCACGGAAAGGGAAGAACAAGCAGGATGGTGCAAGGTGGCGAGGGAATAAGGAAGGAGGAGGAGGGTTGACGAAGGTAGGGAGGGAGAAACGAGGAAGGACGGTGAAGATCGAGTAAGTCGGAGGAAGAGAGAGAGAGAGAGAGAAAGGGAGGGAGAGTCAGAGGAGTTGGAAAGACTGCCGAGAGGGAGAAAGGGGAAGAGAAAGGGAAGGAGGGGGGACAAACGACTTTATTTAGGGAGAGAGGGAAAGGAAGAGAGAGAGAGAGAAAAGGGGAAAGCGAGAAAGGAGGAGGGAGAGAAAGGAGGAGAGAGGAAAAGAGGGAGAGAGAGAGAAAGGGGGAGGGAGAGGGAAAAGGAGAGATAGGGAAAGGGGGAGAGAGAGGGAAAAGGAGAGATAGGGAAAGGGGGAGAGAGGGAAAAGGAGAGATAGGGAAAGGGGGAGAGAGAGGGAAAAGGAGAGATAGGGAAAGGGGGAGAGAGAGGGTAAAGGAGAGAGAGGGAAAGGGGGAGGGAGAGAAAGGTAAGGAAGGTGGGAGGGAGTGAGAGGGCAACGGGAAAAGGAAGTAAGAGGCTTTGTTGCGAAGCAAAGGTGAGATGGGCAGAGAGAGAGACAGGAGAGACGCGAGGAAGGATGGCTGTTGAGTGGAATGGAATGGGAATAGAGACTGCAGCGGTGGGAGGTAGAGAAGGGGAGAGGGTGAGGAGTGGGAGGGGAGAGGGAAGTGAGGGAAGTGCAGAGAAAATAAAGTCGATGGAGAGCGCGAAAGGAGGATAAACGGATTCGATAGGTGAGTTAGTGTCGTAGTGGCGGATGTAATCGGAGAATGCGCCAAGTTCTGAACTCGGTAAGAAATGTTGAACTTGCGCATGTACCTTGGTGCAAAATGGCGAGGCTCCGCCTCCTACGAATTTAATGCCGATTTAGTCGAAATTGTGGCGCTGGGTTGAAGTTTAAATTATCCAGACGCATTGCATGGGACTCGTGTGAGTACCTATAACTGGAAGCCGTTTCTGTGAAGTTTGTGCGGCAAACGATGATGTCACTAATTAACGGGATTTTTAACCACGCAGTTATGAAAATATAGATTTCATAATGAAAGGGGAATGTTCGACTTTGCATTAAATAAATAGGTACAATAATTTGCATTTCTACATTTCCCCCTATTTACATTCATCTGTATCATTTATTTTGACTTATTCGAAAGTTCTGTAGGAGGAATGATTATCAACTCCTAGTCAATCTTTTTGGATCATCAAGTAATGCGATAGCTGTTGGACGCAAACTATTGGAAAGTGAGGTAGGAGAAATATTTCAAATAAAGCGCACTTACAGAAAAAATTAATGATAAAATAAAATACGTGTTACAATAGAGTATTTTAGTCTAATTTTAACGTTAGGTTGGCTTACACAAATTTTCCTAGACTAAGGAAAGCTTCCATACAGTAAAGCGATGGTCGCATCGACGCATTTCACGTTTTCCGAAATATTCAAATTTGTTTACATTTTCACGAGTAGGAGATAGGATTTTCACGCGAAATTATGCTAAAACTCTTAAATTCGGCTCAAGGCCGACGAATTTTATTGAGAAATACTAAGACCTACTCCAATCGCGTAGACTGAGCGGCGTCGACATGCACGTACGAATTGGGAGACGGTCGGACACGACGAAGGCAATTAACCGTGACGCAATGCTGAGAAACGCGACTAAAATTTAAAGCAAGCAAGGAAATCCTGGGACGGGATTTTTCAAAGGGTACGCCAGATACTTTCGGCCATCAAAATCAATCAAAGTGAAGGTAAAATAGTAGAGGCGGAGTATATGACCCAGGAAGGAGGAAGTATCGAGTTGAAGGGATTCTAAATGGAAATGAAGGGAGTTAGGATACGCTATGGAAATCGACGATGATTCGTATTGTGAAGAGGGTTTGGGAGAAAGAAAAACACGGAAAATCGGAGACGCAAAATAAATAAAAGAAGACGGAAGGAAACTGAGAGAATTTTGATACAATAAGTATATATGAGAATGGAAACGTGTTAGATTTGAAAAGAGAATATGGTGAGGTAAGGATTTCTACGGAACGCTTGAAAAACGAAAATATTACGCAAGGACGAATGAAAATTTGAGATAGCGCAGGAAGAGAGCGAAAGGGGGAGGAGAAAATGCGCAATGCTAAAGAATCCAGAAGTGGCTCCTACAAGTCTTATAACTGGAGCACCTGAGCCTGCGGAGAAGAAGGCGGAAAAGAAGAAAGGAGAGATGGTGGTGCCTTCAAAGTAAACTAAAGGGAGAGAGAGAGAGATGGAGAGGAAGTGAGTTAGATGCAAAAGAAAAGCCTTCTACTTCATCGATCGAGTAAATGTGAGGGTCATTTGAGGGTGAGTTGTGAGAGAATCTCCAAAGTTAGTCAATTAATAGGCGGGTCTTGTCCGAACACTTACTTTTCCCCTCCATTTCCTCTCTCCCTCTCTCTCTCTCTCTCGTCCTCGCCATCCTGCCTCGTATACCAACTCTTCCGTTATTCTCGCACAACGCGGCGAAGAAGCTTTCCGTTCCCACTTCCCGACCAAAACTTCTGAACCTACTTCGCTCTACCCTCTAACCTACCCCCCTTTTCACTTATTTTTTTTTTAAACTCCATTTCCCTTCTGCTCGTCGTGCCTTCTGGAAAGTGATGATACCTCCTCGCTCCGCCTGTCGCTTTCTCTTCCTCCGTCCTTCCCGCTGCGCTTCCTCCTTTATAACTCCCTCCCTACCTTCGAAGTATTTATGTATGTGCCAGGAGATTTCCCCCCTCCTCAAAGTTCGTCCTCCCGTTGGCGGCGGGCATTTGCGCTTGGCCATCAGTCAACTTCCAAGGCTTTGCCACCTCGCAATGCATTAACAGGCGTCGTACCATTACTTCGATCCGATAGTGGTCTATTTGTCTGGTGTTTCGCGCCTCGAGAAGGACGGTGGAACTAAAGTATTAGGGAGGGATAGGGGAAAGACGTGTCGTATCCATTGGAGGCGGCGTACAGTCATTGTCTCATTTGCGTGGAAATGGAAATAATTTTACAAAATAAAACGAGATGAATTGTTTATGCAGAAATGAACGCTTGTCTCCAGGTAATCTGAAATTGCAGGAAACGCTCCGTTTATATATATATATATATATATATATATATATATATATATATATATATATATATATATATATATATATATATATATATATATATATATATATATATATATATATATATATATATATATATATATATATATATATATATATATATATATATATATATATAAAGGTAGCAACAAGGTGTTGGAGGAAGCCCAGTGGACACTTACCTAGATTGAAGAGCCACTGGGGGTGCTGAGGACACACGAAAAACACAAAAGAACAAAAACGACACAAAAATGGAGCTTTCGGGCTGACGCCCTACTTCAGCGACGGAGTATATGTTTCTCCGTCGCTGAAGAAGGGCGTCAGCCCGAAAGCTCCATTTTTGTGTCGTTTTTGTTCTTTTGTGTTTTTCGTGTGTCCTCAGCACCCCCAGTGGCTCTTCAATCTAGGTAAGTGTCCACTGGGCTTCCTCCAACACCTTGTTGCTACCTTTATTATTACCCTTCCTTTTCCTTAAGCATTTATATATATATATATATATATATATATGTATGTATGTATGTATGTATATGTGTGTGTATTTTTCATCACGGTGGAAAATTTCCCACAAATCACGGATTAGGAAATGTTTATCTTTAAGGCACGATTTTATTTTAGGACGTAATTTAAAGAAAAAGAAATTAGGGTATGAGTTGAAATAAAAGACGCGTGAGGAATATGAAGCAAAAAAACATTTCCAAATACTTCAAGATTAAGTGACAAAGGATGCATCGTAGTAATTATGTGGCACTATAACATTTTACCTTGCTGCGCTTGAAATATGTTAAATTGTCCTCTTGATGTTCAAGTTATTTTTAGCAATTTACTTATAAGCAAAATTACATTTTAGAGATTACTTCAGAAAGATTGGAACATATACAAAAACTGCTCGAAATAAGGCTTTGAAAATTACATTTATGAAATACGAAGTGAAAGTTCCTCCGGTGAAATTGCGTTTTGGTTTTTACCACCGATTAACAAAGACAAAATTGTTTTGAAAGGCGGAATAGTCTTATATACAGACACGAACTGCTATTCTTTTTAACCACATATTATTGAATGAACTCAAAGAATCTGATAACAATTCTTTTTAGCGTCTCGCTCACTCATTAACTTATTTCTCGCCACTATTTTCCATAGAATGCTTAATCTCGTATAATGAGAGAATCATTATGCTTGCAAAGCAACGGGAATCGGCCGTGACCGCTCCAGCATATATGTGGTGTTATCTCACGTACCTCAAAGCCCACGCTTAAACGCAATTGCGGTTACTCAGTGACGGATCTTCGCGATGAACGTAAAAAAATCACGTTCCTGACGCCACCGGCGCGAAGTCGATTTGACTACGGTTTTAAGAAACCTTCAACATATCCTAACGCGGCGAAAATCCGGCCAATAGGAAAAAAATTCTCGAGTCATTTCGTGGTCTGATTTGGACCATTCTATGCTTCCTTCTCCGTCACCTTTGTCCAAATCGTTCAAAAAACTTAAGGCGCACCCACGGCACCCCACGACCTCGTTAGAAATGCGAGATCGAGTAGAAGTCGGGATGAATTTTATTGAGTTTTATAGGAATTAATTGAGTCAGAGTTCGACATCCTTTTATAATGAAACGATTCGAGGGTTACGAAATTCTCATTAAAATACAAGTGCTTCGTCCGGGGAAATTATTATTTTTTTCATCCTTGCCAGTCCTTATAGCAATCCCGATTGCGACAGAGAAATCGTTCGGGCGAGAAGTTTTTTTTTTACTTCAGCAAGGGAACAGAATCCCATCCACAAAATGAGAGTTTTATAGGGTCATATTTTAAAATGGTCGCGGGGAATAATGCAGAAAATGAAAGAACAGATGAGAGAAAAAGTGAGAGGTACACATTAAGAAGATCAAAGGAGAAAAGATTTATGAGAGAGGGAGAAAGTAGGGCTAACTAGATCGATCATTTCACGATACGACTTGATTGGCAATCCTATTCCAGTTAAATTTGAAGGCATAAAAGATTCCGCTATTAGCTCAAAGAAGAAAAAAGATACTTATGAAGAAATGAATGCGGCATATACGGAGAAAGCCGTTACATCTATACTTGTCTGCCGACAGAGTAGTAATAAGGAATAAGATTTGAGATGATAAGAAGTTAAGTATCGTTCATAGCTCAAATTGATTTTATGTACCTCATACTCTTATTGTGGTCCATTCGTTGCGATAATTTCAATTACTCTTCATTTATATGTATTAGAATCTAAATAGGGAATCAATAATGTGAGATGCAAATAACAATAAGAATGGACTAAATGTTGTTCGAATATAGAAATTAATTTCTTTACTGGATAGATAATGGTTGATTCTGCACATTTGCTTTAGGAAACCGTACCTTATTCTTTTCCTATTACTTGCTTTATCAGTTTTCAATATATATATATATATTTCCGGTTAAGGCGAATCATCATCCATTGTTCTCAATATTTTTACCGTGAAGAAGATTACCCCTTAAATCATTCATTTCCCCATAAACTCCCTTTCTTTCCTAAAAACGAACCATCTTCTTATTAACACCTTTCTCCTTCCTCTACGAACGACTAGGTCCGGGTCTCGTGTTTATCGCTGCAATGAATAATACGGGATGGCATTCAGTTGCTCATGGCGCTCCTGACTGCGGGAAGGAAGTAAGGTAGAGAAAGGTGCGTCGTTTGATAATGGAGTACGTGGGAGAAGAGGAAACCTATTGCACCTATCGCTTCGTGGAACAATAAAAACTTATCAGGTCTTTCTCACGGCCACGCGGCAGCCATGACCCTTCGCCGAAGCTACGAAGTTATAGCATCCCTTCAACGTCCCGCTTTAATATCCGACGCGGTTGCTCCGTCACGGAGATTCGCATATAACTTAAGGGAAATGGAGTTCACCGCTGCCGCCATCGACGAGACTGAATCGAAATCACGCGACAAGACGCGAGGAATAATTTTAACTATTTATAACCCGTCACCTGTGGCATGCCTTTGACCCATGAGAATATATTGCGGGAAAAAAACTTCATCCAATACATTATAATCCCAAGCAACTTGTGTCTGTCAGGTTGTTGTACATATGCTGATTCCGATTATTTATGAGATAATAAGTGTATTTTTCTCAAAACTTTACACAAACTGTTTTTTTAACGCACAGGTAAAGCAGTTGTTAAAAACTAATTTATTCGTACCTGAAGAAAGTGAACACGGCAGAGGAAAAAAATGCGAGGAACAGAAAATAATTACACCGAAAAGAATAAAAAACGCTTATAATACGTCAAATAATTAATGAGTGCAAACAGCATGACCAACAACATAAAAGTTTAGAAAATCAAGTTCTTTCAAAAATAATTAAATATATCGAGGCGTTTAAGTGAGACATGACACGGTGGAAAATGAACTATTACGAGAGGTAACGTTGCAAGAAAGATAATTGGGCGCAAATATTTTTGTAACATATCGGTTCTAGGCGTGAAATATACATTTCGGAATTTGATGCAAGCCAAAGCAAGAAAAATGGCTCAGAAACCAGACACAAAATAACGAAAAAATATATCATCAAAGCCTCAGCCTAAAGGTGTTACTTAGGATTACACGGTTGAGTGAAATACTACCTCTCTTTTAAAAATAGTAAATATTTTTTTAACTTCTCACGATTTTATTATTCTTTAGTAGGTACATTTCTTTCCCAATGAAAATATCCTTCCAGCTAAATTACATAGAAATACTCTCGATTTTCCAGTCGCAATATCCGGAAAAACTTCACATTTGTTTCATTCGTACTGATAGTCGTATTTTCGATAATGACTTTTCGTAGGTCTTATATGCATTCGATTCCAAACTATAAAGCAAGAATAAAACCTTCGGTAAAATATTATTTAGGCACTGGCACTGACTCCTCCTACTGCGTATAAATACTGCCTGATCTGAGAAACGTCTTTATCGGTCTTTTTTTTCCCTAAGAAGAAGACGTGTCAGTTCTTCAAAGCAACGGGTATAATAGTGGGGTCTAACGGGCATAATGTCACGAATTACCGTCCGCTTTTACCAGTTAATAAAGAAGGGGAGTACGTCACACTTAACGCGTGCGCTCAATCCGACAGCAACTGTAAGACGTGAGAGTTGTAAAAACGAACGACCATTCCGTCCGAGAGATCCTAAGCCGTAGAAAAGAGAGTAAAGAGGTGATACGGTTCGACCGCCATTCGATCCTCAGTTTTCCTCGCAACCCCACGAAAGAGGAAGAGAAATGGCCAGTGGGGGGGGGGGGTTATTTTTTCAGAAGACCGGAATATTAGAAGAGATGTATGATCTCGACGAGGGACGAGATGGGGTGTGTCGGAAGAGGATGAGGCATCGAAAGAAAGGAACGGAATCATGGGAGGAGGGAGAAAGGTAGTCGCGTGACACACTGCCATCGTCCTTCACCTCAAAGCGCGAGACACGAATCTTCGTGACGCGGCGTAAAAAGAATATGGGAGGGTAAAGTGAGGGTGGATGGGTGTGTGTGAGAATGTCTTCTCTTACCTTCCTCTCCAACCTCTTCGCTCCCCTCTCCTCTACCTCTAGCCCTTCCCCAGGGGGAGTCACGAATGTCTCTTATATTCCCCTTGATGTCCTCATCTTTAATATATCTCTTTTTCCCCTCGTCCAATCTTTTCCGCTCCCTCCCTTTTCGTAATCCCGGTATCTCTCCCACCCTCTCTCTCTTTCTCCCTCTCTCCTCTCTTTCTCTCTCTCTGACCCTTTTTTCCCTCTTCCTTCGAAACCACTCCCTCTTTCCTCTTCTCCTTTCCAATCGCCAAATACTTCTTTTTTCTCCATAATCCCTTTCGTTCGTCGTATTTACTATTTATTTTGTACGAACCGCTAAACCGAGGCCGAAATGTAATTTATTTATTCATTTACTTTTTCATTATCTCACAAATGGCACTTAACGACCTTCTACAATAAGCGCATGAACGATATAAAAACACAAGCACGTACGATCATACCGTATACAGAATTCGAATTCTCATCGTTAGCATCGTGACGTCAAGTTAATCGCAATTTATCAAGGCTTAAACATTTTAGGCCTTATTTATTTGCTTTAATTCAAGTTCGCACATCCTGAATCTGGTTTCGACGATACATGTAGCTCCTTCTCTATCGTACGCGTCCCGAAAATCAAATCTTATTTCATTAACTGGCTGATTTTGCGGGAGATTTACAAAAAAAAAAACAAATATTTTCGAATTTTTAAAGCCTTGGCCGATTAATTACGATCTTCGGTTTTGATGGAGTAATAGCCAATAAATGTTTCCCTCCTCTCCCCGCCTTTCCCCATCCTCCGCCGCCGACCCTCATTGCGCACAATGCGCACGTTTTCGACGTCCCTTTTTGCATTCCCCTCCTATTCCATCCACGCATCCCGACCCCGGCATTCCCAAACGTCCCACTCTCCTCCCCGTCCTATTTGTCATCCTTCCCCACACCCCTCTCCCTTTCTCCACCTCCCCGCCCTCCCCCCCCCACCAATCCCCGCCTCCTCCGCCCTCACCGTCTGCGTCGGTCTTCCTCCTCCGCCCTAACTCTCAACCCGTTCGATTTCCACGTCATCTCTTATTTTCTTATCCTCGTCCATTTTCCATCCGTCCCCACCTTTTTTTTCTCCCTTTTCGCTCCCTCCCTCTCGCTACCGCCCGGAGTTTTCCTGCAGTGGATTCTTTCTTTTTTTTCCTTCTTCGGCCGAAAGAAAAAAAAAGACCGTGCAAGAAGTCATTCCTGAGGGAATCGTGCGCCAAAAAAAATATATATATACATGTACCTCCCTGGTATAAAATGCAAATTTTTATCCGGTATGCGTATCTCGATAACAAACCTGTCATCCTCGTACGGAGAGAGAGTAGGGCGTCAAACGCAAAGATGGTGTTCTTTAAAAGGCGCTAGCTAAGGTTTAATGGGATAGTAAATTCCTCGTAATATTCCACTTATCATCGGTAACATCCTCTGGCGAACACTGGCGAGATCCAGGGCGTATCTTCTTTTTTTACGGTTAGGGAGTGTTGTTATCTTCTTGCTACGAGCACATATATATTTTACGACGCGTGGAAACCCGCCGTATTTACGAGAACACCGTGTAAGCGTAATGTTGGAAGGAGAATACCGAGCCTAGCTGCCGACTGGAAGAGTCCGATGGTTATGCTTTACTATGGAATAACGTACAAACCCTCTCCTCTCCTCAAATCCGTGTACGCCTAAAAATCCGAATGGCTGAAGATACGGGATCACCGAGACCAGATTTTTGCCTCGAGCTTACGAAGTTGGACTCTTCCATGTTTACGATGGCCTGCGTCGGCAAGCGCGGGATTTCCTCGTTTCTTTTTTTTTTTCAAATGAATGTCGATGGCATCCCGCATATGAGCTCGGTGATTCATTTTTCTCATATCCGGATTTCACGCCAGCAGCACTCCAACTGCGTATCCAACAGCTTTCCCGCTTATGTGCTTTCGAAGGACAGGAAAGAAAGATTTCTATTTTAGTGCAGCATGTGATTTTGTTTGAGTTCATTCTCGGGAGATGTTATTTTCCAATGTTTATAAAAAGGGAGCTCATTCAGGAGTAAACATTCTTTTGTGCAGACATTTTCGGCAACACACACTTAAATATTGATTAAAGTAGTAAGTATTAAACCTAGGTCTGTTTTTCATTTCATACAAATTAAAATGAACAGGCAAAGAATGAATGTTATGGCCACCGTCATTTATAAATAGGATTCAGGTGCTAATGACATTTTTTGGGAGCTTCATTTTCGTTCAACACATTTAAATTCGGTATACAGTAATACAGTATGATTCAATGTGTCCAAAACCGAGTTTTTCATCCTAATTGTGCTTTAACTCAAATAATCTGGACTGTGAAAATTCCGCTGCATATGCATTCAGATATCCCGTATCTATGCGAGCATTTCGCTGGGAAATCGAGTCGTATTTTCGATCACTTGATTAGATTATCGGACAGATTCTGAAAGGAATCATTCTTCCAAAGCTGCAGTTGAGCTCAATAAATTCCGGCAAATCGATTTCATTTACTGCATTTTGTCCTTTCAAAACGATATGGAGGTGAATTGTGGAGAAATACGGTCGTTAAATAAATCATCTATAAGCATATTCACTTTATATTAATTTAAAAAAACATAATTGCTTTTTATGAATACAAACGCTGACCATGGCTGAAACATATGGAAGTTATTGATGATCTATTTCTATGAATAAAGCCTTTTATAATTTCTACATTCCTTCTTTCCTTTCTCTTCCATCTATTTCTTCTATCTTGCTTTCTTCCTGTCCTCTTCTTTTTCCCTATTTCCAACCCTCCCCGTGGAGGAAATGCGATCCTCCATTTTCAAAGCCTTCGGATTCCATTGACGATCGCTGTTTGAAGAGATAAATGGATTGGACGATGACACGGATGACCGATAATCTTGATGAGACGAATGACTTGTGATATGAACGAACCGCGAAGGGCCATTATTACCGATAAAGAGTGATTTCTTTTGCTAGAAAGAGTTTTCCTTCGCTATTTTTCTCTTCCGAAATTACGTATTCAGAGAAATTTAGCCTCAAAATTTCTTAGGATCTTAGAAAAAAAACCTAACGTTTTTGGAAATAGGTGACTGAAAAAATAAAAAATATCCATGTAAATAGAAGAGCCTAGTTCTTTTGTTTTTAAAGTATGAAATATCTTCTCCTTAGCTACCGTCAATGTATTTTATCAAAGAATAATTTTATTCGGTTTCCCGGTCAAAATTAAATTTAAACGAGCGATTTTTTTTGCCTCCCTGCGATAAAATGAAACTGCTCCCGAGGTCTTTTACTGTTGCAATAACCAGTAGAAGTAGTTAATGAGAAAGAAATTGCTCCGCAAGTCGCACACTTCTATCGCTTCAGTAAAACAGCATTCATTGACCGTCAACGAGAACAGGGCCTAAAGAAACTATTTTTTTTAAAACACCAAATGGAAAGAGAAGGACTAATTTGACGAAGATTGGAACTATTCCTGCGATGCGACTGAATGATTCTTTAACTTAATAAGAATAAGAACGGAGTGACTATTTCACGAAAGCCATCGATAGTAATCCAGTGACGTTATCGTAAAATAATTAAAAACTTAAAAATCGATAATTTCTTCACTTTAGAAAAGCCACACTAGATTTTTTTTTTAAATAATCTTTGTAAATAGGTATTAACTAAAAGCAAGTTGAGGTTAAATAAGGAAATTACGCCAAAAAAATTCCTGAGGTGGGAAAAGTAATGACACTCCTTCGGATTCACGGCGGCATGAAAAAACGGCCTTTCTTGAGTAAAGCCTGAGAAAGGCCTCCACTGTTTGCACAAGGCGCTTCAAAGTAATAAAATAAAGGAGTCTACCTCACAAAATGTAAATTTAGTTTAATTAGTTTGGAACGTAAAACATGCCAAATAAGAGTTTGCATGAAACTTGCGGCAATAAATCCAAAAACGTTTTTAATAGTTTTAATCTTTTGTTAGCTTCGAAAAAGTTGCGATATTTGCTTTTCATAAAGACAGAAATATACGAGAGAGAGAAAATTTAATAGAAAATTCCAATTAAAACAGTCTACAGTCTGATATTGCTTCACTGCAATCCTAACATGTTTGAGGACGGATTTCACAGTGAGAGATGAAAGAGCGAAATGTTTTTTGGAGAAAAATTAAGAATATGTGACGTCAAGCGTCGCAATTAAGTTAATGGTCGAAAAGTAAATTTTTCAACAATGTGATGGCATTTTACAGTGCACAAGAACTTTATTTACTTACGAGCCATGGGCAGAGAAATTTTATCTTGTTAGTGTTTTTTAACATCAACTTTTAAATTAAGATTATAAATTAAAAATTTGAAAGAATAAGTTGTAAGTTTTTTATTTTAGAGATATTTAATAGCCACAATAAAGTTACTAAAGAACCAGATGCACATTTCGGCTACAAAGCAGTCGTCTTAATTGGTGATTTATCGAAAGCAGCTATTAAAAAGAACACGTATGGTGGTATTTCTTTTAGTATATATATGCGTTAGGTGAATCGCCACATTGTAGCCAAATTCGCAACTACTTTTTTTATAACCTTGTTATGGGTATTGTAGATCCCTAAGATGCGTATTTTTCAAATTTTTTATCTTTGGTTCTTATATTTTGAAGTTATTTATATCCATAAAACGAGCTCGATAATTCTTTAGTGAATTAAGATTGTGAAATTCTCAAATAAAGTTTAAAATATTTCATTATAAATAGAACGAAAGCTTCGATGATAGATTAAGTAAATGCTTTATCTCAAGAATTTCAGTCGGAAATATATAGTGTGTGTATATATATATATATATCTATGTGTGTGTGTGTGTGTATTAATATGGAATCGATATTTAATCAAAAAGATGAATAGGAATGTGCTGATAATTTGATTTACATTATTACTAAAATTAAAACCGCATATTTTTCCTCCGAAAACTAAATTAAAAATTTACAGATTTTTATCCGGCAGAAACATTTTTAAAACGTGGAAATGTATCGAATGAAATTAGTCTTCTCCTCAACTCTTTAAAACTCAGCGTTGGCGAATCCTATTATTTCCGGCAAAGCTAATTTCGCCTCGACTCCGCGCTACGTTACTCTTCCCTCCACTTCGGGTATCCTTAACTTCACTTCTTCCGGATATGCAAACACTCGACTTCGCTGAAAAATCTCTCTGGTGGAATTTTATCGCGGTAATTCCGTTTCTTTTTCATTTATTTGTCAGCAAACAATGGAAGATCAGCCGCTTTGAGGATGAAAATCACTGCGCCCGTGTTTGCTTTATCCCTCCGGTTACCCGTCGTTAAACTCGAGTGTGCCAGAGCCAGAAAATAAAGAGTCGAACAAAATGAACTTATGGCTCGAGTGATATTGGGTTATTTATTTTAATTTCGATAAACTTTTTAATTTGCTTCAAATAGTTGCTCAAAGTGATTCGATACCTTTTTACAGAAATTGGATCTAACTGGTACTATTGTTTTGATCCCAATTCTTTCATAATTGCCGTTTACAATAGCATCACCAATACCATCATTCAAGTTAGAGGGATCGCAATGGTGAAATAAATAAATGCATGGGCATAAAATTTCTAATAAAATTTTAATAAAAATTGACAGTGGATTTTTAAAAATTTCCGTCCACAGTAGTGTGGCGGTTAACGAATCTATATGCCAATGCCTGTGTCTCGGGTTTGAATCCTGTAATGTGCATAGATGCTTGCATTTTCTTTTTTTACTCTTTTTCAAAGGTCAAGGAGGTGTTGTTCAAGAGATATACAACATGTATAATTAATTCTGATCACTAATCCATTCAATTAAAAACGAATTAAAAAATAGATATTTTAATCGACATGGATACAGTAGAATCCCGTTAATTCAAAATTGATGAGACCAAAATTCTTTTTTAAATTTTGAATTACGAAAAAGCATTTACCAACACATAATATTACGAACTAAATTTTTAAAATTTAAAAATTCCCAGATTTTTTCCAAAAAAACAGCAGTGATGCGTTCTTTACTGCGTTTGCCGCCATTACACTTCACCTTCACCTTCAAAGTCCAAGTCTTGTTTGGTAACATACGAGGCTTGTCTCAGAAGTAATGAGAATGATTTATTTTAAATTCTTTTATTGAATTTAACTGCAATTAAACGTGATCTCCTTCAAAGTATGCTCCTTGGAAACGCACACACCGGTTCCAGCGGTTCTGCCAATCCTGGTAACAATTCTGGAAGTTTTCTTCGGTTAGAGTGTTCAGTACTTGCGTCGTGGCTTTTTGGATGTTGTCTACCGTCCCGTGATGTTGACCTTTCAACTTGGACTTAATCTTCGGGAAGAGGAAGAAGTCGCTTGGAGCCAAATCTGGGCTGTAGGGTGGATGTGGGAGCACTGGAATTTTTTTCTCTGCCAAGAACTCTCTAATGGACAGCGCGCTGTGACATGGGGCGTTGTCGTGATGCAAGATCCAAGATGCGGCGATGTCCAACGCCTCAGTCAGAATGCGATGGTCAGAATCCTTACTCATGCCTACCTCGTCTGCAATCATCCTGACCGTTAACCGTCTGTCTTTTGCCAACACACAACGCACCTTCGACACACTTTCATGGGTTTTCGATGTGGACGGCCTTCCCGAGCGACGGTCATCTTCGACGTTTTCTCGGCCTTCTTTGAAAGACTTGTGCCACCTAAAAACCTGTGCTGAGGATAAAGCATCATCTCCATAGGCTCTCCTTAACATTTCAAGCGTTTCTGAAGGAGTTTTGTTGAGTTTGACGCAAAATTTGACGGCAAATCGTTGCTCGATATTTCGCTGCATTTCTGGCGTGACGTGGTGTTTGAACGCGACCTTGAAAAACCAGCGATAATGCCAGTCACACTCCACCGAACAGACTGAAATTGGTCTTGTTGTGCAACAAACACCTCCCTTACACGCGTGTAGCCACAACAATGGTGCAGTGTTGCCAAATAGAGCATTGGAAATTTCATTCTCATTACTTCTGAGACAAGCCTCGTATTATAAATGACACCTGTTTCGTCCATATTGAAAATATCTTTTGGTTGATATTTGTAGAACAGAAGCCTTTTCCTTGTATCCAAACATAAACGTCCTCCTCGTTTACTCTTTGAGCTTCACCGCACTGTGTCAGACTGGCGATATTGCAGCGTTTCTTAAAACGTTTGAGCCGACCACTTGATACTGCGAAATCTTTCTAATACGTAGAATGGGGCCCGTTATGGGGATATTGGCCACGCGTTCTTGCGAAAAATACTGCTTAAGTCTTGTTTCCAACTTTTCATCCTTTGCTGGCCGCAGTCGCTGACGAGTTTTGCTTTCTTTAAACTTATAGAACGTCTCTTCAATCCTATTACGATTCTTCAAAATTGTTGACAGGGAAGATATGTGAATGCCATATTTTTCCGCCATTTTTCCTTTGATACTATTTTTTTATCAATTTCTTGGAGCAATTTTTTTTTCAATGGTTAAAGATTTGTAGGAAATACGAAAAATACCTAGTTTATGAGAGGCATTAAAACTACAAATTATTACAATAGTCTTTGAATAAATACTGCGACATTACACTAAAATACTTTTTTTTAAATGTCAAAATCAACAAAAGTTTCAAACTTGTTCTACTGCATAGTATTCAACGTCCAATTTTTTTATCCTAAACGTAACCTCATAACTCGTGCGAATGACTGCATCACCATTTCGAATTTTCTCTTCTTTTCCTCTCGCAATCACCTCTGCTCTTCTCGACCGATAACCGGAAACGGAAATCAAGCGCCGTATACTTTCCTCAGAGAATTACGAGGGTTTATATCACCGCGTCCCTCGAAACACACGCAGGGATCGTTTCAAAATCATCGCGCCATATCTGCGTGATATACGAGTAATTAATCCACGATGGATGATCGCTCGCCCGTCGTAAAAGTCAGATGCGCGAAAGGTGGTGAGGGGCACTTGATGGATCGCACCCCTGACCCTGATTCCCTGGGAGAGGATTATGCTTTCTTTTTTCTATTCACGGCCCGCGAGTGCATATGCATGAGCATCCCGTTCGTGCATGCCTGCTTCTTTATTCCTTCCCTCTCCTCTCTCTCTCTCTTTCTATGGAATCATGAGGCCCCTATAGGGCCTCCCCCTTCCTGGCAGTCTCATCGCTTACTCAACGACTCCGACCTTTTCCTCCCTCAAGGCTCGACCGTAACGAAACCAAATCATATCCCCTTCCATGCCCTCCACGTCGAATTTACATTAAGAAAACGGGTCGAAAGAAAGTGGAGGCTGGAAGATGGAGGGGCTGAGGAAGAGGATGGGAGAGAGAGGAGGGGAGAAGGAGTGAGAGAAAATTCTATAGCTTGGGGAGGGTTGACGCTAAATAGCATCTCTTAATCCCGTCCATTTTATAAATTTATCATATTTACAGTACGATGCGCGTTAATAGCAGCGATTACAACGATTGATTAAATTTGAAATAACGAAAAAATCATACGGGACGAATACATTCTGAGAAATTTACGAAATTCGGAAGTAAGCGCTTGAGTATTGAAATTTTTTTAAAAAATAAGTACTCGGGTATTTCCAATATAAGTAACAAGGTTATGAAAAAAGAATTATTTTTACTATCAAAATAATTATTACGGAAGGTAATTTATTTTCAAATAATGATAAAAAGAAAAAATACGGGATACTGATTGCACACTATGAAATTTGTTTTAAATTTTTAATATTCCGCAAAGAAATTACAAATTTAAAAAGTATACTACGTTTGAAATAATGAAAAACAAGCGACTACAAAGAAATCACAAATTTAAAAGGTTTGAAATAATGAAAAACAAACATCTCGGGCATACACGGTATATTTACTAGAGGGATAGGGTAGGACATAAGGATAAAGAGGAGAATGAAGAAGAAATGGAGCGTATCAGTAGGAAGGGCAGGAAGCAGAAGGAAGGAGAGAGAGAGAGAGAGAAGGATGGAGGATCGGGACAGGAGAGAATAAGAGAGGAGGTCGCAAAAAGGGTTAAATAGGAGCGCAAAAAAATGATATCACGGTATTTCAAATCCCTTTGGCCCTTTCTACCCCTTCCCACGCCTCACTCCCCACGAATGCAACTTTCCTTCACGAACCAACGCTCATTATTCAGGTTCAAATTGATGACTGCCCCGAATACGCCCTCAGAGCCTTTCAGAAACCCTCTCTTATCTGTCTCACCGAAAAAAAAAATAATCCGGTCACTCGAACTTTCCTTTAGAAGTAGCGATGAAAAACACGTCTATTTCGAGAAATAATACCCGAATTTTTTCGAATGGCAATATGGTGCGCTTTAATAAAAATCGCCGGCCTTTGTTCAAAGTAAACCTTCCACTGTCCCTTCGAACAGCCATCCTGGATATATATATATTTTTTTGCTTCGGAATAAAATGAAAATAAATCAGCGGAGGACAGAAGTGGAGGTGCAATTACCCGTAACGTCTATCTCCCTCACTTCTGTTCTCGATCTACTGGACTACCATTCCGAAAATTTCGCGAACGGTTATTACCTTCAGTTCCAAGTGCCTCTGTTTCGCGATACGAATCTCTTTACGTGACCCGCGAGGGATTCGTCCGAAGAGGTCTTTCTTCATTTCTTTCTTTCATTCCCATCATATATATGGAGCATGACATTTATTGCTCCACCGAGCGTTTTGGAAGCGAGTTTTTTAATCAGGATTCAATTAAAAAAATTCACCGAACGCTTTCGATCCTTTGCTAAATTATCCATCAGTTAGACACTCCATTCGATTCCTTCATTTGAATTTAAAATTAATCTCCAAAAAATCTTGTTTTTTGTTCGATAGAAAAGTTTTCACTGGTTCGTTTTCTAAATGCTCGCTAACTTTTTTTCTATTTGTCAATTACCTGACACAAGCAAACTGCATGTTTGTGATCTTCTACTCCTTATATTATTTCATGGTCTTAATTGGTTTGCATTTGCCGAGTACTAAAGATTCATCACAGAACTCTTAAAACGACAGTAAATAAGTCTACCCGATCTGACTCTTGAGTTTTTTCTGAAAGAAGAAGTAATGTAGAAATAAAAAATACGTCCAAATTTTGAATCGGGAACGTCGAAAAAGTTTGTGAAAACAAAAATAATTTTCTCTGAAGGTACATCCTCGAACATCTTGCTGTTGATTCCTCCAACAAGTGACCTAAATACGTGTACTCTACGAGCTCCTTGATTTCTTCTCCGCATATATCAATGCCTATGGTCTAAGTAAACGAGATGGAGATTACTTCCGGCTTCCAGTATTTAATTTCTCCCAACTTTTTAGTGGAAATGCTTATTTCTTTGCTTTATCTAATCATATATTAAAAATCTATTTCATCTCGCGAATTTATCTGTTTTTTGGGAGTCTGGAAGATGACGTATATTTTAAAGTATGATCAATAAAATAGCTTAATTTATCGTTTTAACTGCATATGCATATGTATTTTGAAAACGTGACAATAAAACAGCTCAAATTATTTGGCGGGTTCTATAGTTCTATAAAAACCGTTTTAAACTAAAAGAGGCCAAAATAAACATGAATAATAAAAATAGCCAAATGTTGAAAAAATTGTTTAAAAGACAACAAATCAAATTGTGATTCAAAGAAACAGAAAAATAGGAATTTAAAATGTCTCAATTTTATTTCTAAATTTAATTTTCAATTAAAAATTTAAAAATATTAGGACTGATTTTAAACTTTCACATAAAAAGCAGAATGTGCTCATGTGCGTCCGTTAAAACAGATCTCTGCTTATTATTGGTAAAACTAATTGTGTGAAGCGCCTGCTCATAAATGTAGGTTGATCCAAATTTTCATACAAAACGCAGTGCAATGCCATGCATTTCTAGATAGTCGCTTTTAGGAACAAATTTACAGAGAGCTTTTAATCATGGGAAGTCTGTGACTGACAGATCTCTCGAAATTTCACTACGATTACTGAGGGAGTTTTAATGTCCGCAATTTCCAATTGGATTTTTCGTGGATGTCTCTCTATTTCGCTGTCCAAAATGGAGAATGAATTGATGAAGAGAGTGTAGGATAGGTCTGCAATTTCATTGGTTGAGTGTTGTAAGGTAATTTGGTGTGCGGATGGAGGTACGATACGTGGTGGTGAAAATGAACTGGTCCTGGTTTAACCCTTTAACTGCCAAATTCAACGATGACCCGCGGGTCTTATGTTGGCAACTATGCATAATTCCACTTTTTCCAGTTTTAAGGAACTACATGCCGTGGATATATAGGTCGGTAAAATTATTTGAAGCAATAATTTACGTGAAATCCCTCGCTCAGCTCTTTACATTACGTAATCCAGACAGTTCTTTAGGTGGAAGTTTTTCGGTTGGTTTTTGTTGGAGGATTAATTCGACCTGGTCGTTTTCTTTAGAATTTTTTCCTTGATAACAGTTTTCTAACGATGCGACGGAAATACTTTCAGTCAAAAAGCAATTATGGATATTTATATAATTTCTACGAAGTCTGTTCAATGTTCGTTGGTAACCTTTATCCAGTAAGATAAATATGTCCTACATCCATTCCAAGGAATTTTGATAATATAATGGTTATCTCTCCAAAGCCTAATTCACGCCAGTTAAACCTTCTCTTTTCTTCTTACAACGCTTTTGCTATAATTTTCATTTGACGAAGATCTGTACTCATACATTCTTATTCATTCATTGTTATAAATTAAATAAGTCGATGTTAGATATTCAGCAATCCCTGCCTCTGCAATTTTTCACTGAAATCAGGAGAACTCTATAAGACTATTGGAAAATATAATTCGGAAGATGACTGAAATAATTGTGGAACGAAAGATAAAAATAGGGCAAGTCAGTAATAATAGAAGTTTTTTTTAAAATATCAGCTCTTTTCCTTTGTCTGTCCTCTGATTTGAAAAGATCGTCAGATAGAGATATCTCAAAAAATTAAATTGAATTTCCTCCGCTTAAATCTTATTATTCATTAAAGAATAAAAATGTCCAACGTATTACGGTCTCATCGGAAAGGACATTTTACTTGGAATATCACGGAGAAGAAACCCTCTTTAAAATGATGTACAATAAGGATTCCTACGCATGGTTTTCCATGATTGGCGGAAAAAAATTATGATCTCATTTCGAAATTTAAAAAAAAACGCAATCAAAGATAATTTGAAGGTATTCGAACGAGAAAATTTGTCTCGCGTTTCATCTCCGGCCAACTACAAGAATTCTTTCCATCCCCTTCAAACAAAGCATACGATCCGATCTAACTTTATGTTCATCTCGCTGAAGCGAAATTAACGTTCAAAAAAAGAGCGTAATGACCCGAAGCTTTTTTTTTCCTCGGGAAAAAAAAGAAGAAAATTGGGCTCTGCTTCTTAAATGGCACGACGGGAACGAGAATTTTCCGAAGGGCGTTAATGTCTCCGACGAACGCGCAAGTGCTCTTTAATGCAGCTTTTACTTTCCCCCTTAATCCTACTCGCGTCTAAAAATGTCACAACCGCAGAAAAAAGGTCAGGAGAGAACGGAACGAAAGAAAAAAAACAAAGGAAGGAAGGAAGGGAGATTGCCACGACACGCCCCCAAAAGAATACCCGTCTATTCATTGAATCCTTCCTCCCCCTCCCCTCCCTCCCTACCTACGCCACCGAGATTTCCTATCTTGACGCATACTTTTTTTTCTCTCTCCCGCGAAATCCTCTCCGATCACAATGTGCAAGCGACACTAGGTCTGCTTAATGAACTGCCCGCGAGGCGGAACTCTCCAGCCGCCTGGAACAAAGCTCGGTTTTTAGGAACGGGAGATAGAGAGAGAGAGAGAGGAAACGCGAGAGGACGACTGCATTGTGGGAATCGAGGTGCCACGGAAAAGGGTGGCGAGGGAACGAGAGAGAGAGAGAGGAAAAAAAGAAGAAACGGAAAAGGTTGGAGAGCGAGTTAAAGAAGTTGTGCTCGACTAGGCCGTCCGCGAGTGCCTGAGGGAAGACTGCGGTGACTGGAAGGGTTTTTTTTTTATTTCGTGAGAGGAGAGAGGAAGAGGACAAGGACGAGGGCGGGGTTATGGGAGGGAGAGAGAGAGAGAGAGAAGCAGGCGTTGGGAGGGATGGAGAGGGTGGTGGCGTGGGTCCCTCGGGGGATAGGGCACTGAGGAACCACCTCGGAGAAAGAGGGGGTGTAGGGGGAGAGAAGTGCGCGGTAAAGGGATGTGAGGGTGGAGGGGTAAGGTAAGGAGACGTTATAGAAGGGTAGAGGGGGGAAGAAGGAAGAAAAAGGAATCTAAATTTAGCTGAGGAATTCCTTTTTACCGTGCCACTCTTCATTGCCTTCCGAGTCCGTTTTTTACCCTCTCTCACTCTCTCTCTCTCTCTTTCTTTGTATCCCTCTCTCTGACTCACGTCTCGAGAAATGAACTAAAAAAAAGTCATTCAAACCGAGCGATAGGGGAATTAAAGAAAATGCGGATCTCCCGATTCCCTCACAATCTCTCTCTCTCTCTCTCATTCCGTCACTCGTTATATATATATCTCTCTCTCTTTCATACCTTGTCTATCCTTTTAATCACGATATTGGCGTCACGATGCGGAATGCGGACGGTTTTTTTCGCTATCTGAAAAATAAAAATGTTGTCCTACACGTCGTGTGCACGGGAACATTTCAACTTTCTGATGAAAGTACGCCCTTCCGATATTTTGCCAGCAGTCACGTCCGGTGCTCTGTCTTCTGTGTTCGTTTGCCTAACGTGAACAACATCGCTATTGTTATATGTATGAATATACCTGGTCTTATTCAGAAAGCGTTCAAACAACACTCCTAAAGAATGTAGCGAAACTTATTCTCCCGTAAATTATTACGAATGTGTGTTTTTTTGAAAAAATTATATGTTTTCCCACGAATCTCTTTCGTTGGTTTAAATTATTTATTATAGGTAAATGTTGGAGCGCAGTTAAATTCACCATCAAGACTACTAGTCTGATTGCAGACAGGTTCTTGATTATGCATTAAGCCGTTTTCTTCAAATTCTCCTCCGAAGCTTCTTTATATCGCGATGTCTTCCTTTCCTCTTCAAGACTTCCATCAGCGGAAATATTTTCTCTCTTTCGATTGATTTTCTTTCCTCTTCCTCATTTTCAATCCATCTTTCCTTCATTCATATGCACACCTATGTATAGTTGTTGACTGTTCCTCTGGATACACGATTGATGAGCATTCAATAGACGTCTGTCTCGATAAATAATGCGCATTTCTCTTCTTAGATTCATCGATGATTGCACTCGTGTTGCCATAAATGCTGCTACATCATCGACGCCGTAATGATGCGCAATTTTTCTTCCTCACGTGCTCTGCCTCCTTTATGTTCGTAATCCTAGCGTAAAATCTCATTTTCATCGTTCGCTTTCAAAACTGAAAGACCTAAGTAGTCATATTTACCATCTTCTCTGAGGATTTTGCAAGGCTGAAAATTTTTTTCACCATACATTTCGGATTGATGACTAAATATCATTCTCGTGTTTCCGTTTGTTACATAAATGAAAATTGTCTTCTTCCCGAAGCAAAATTCTTTTTGAATGTTCCATTTGATTCAAAGCACGTGTTTTTAAAAATTTAATGTTCAATATTAAAATTTATTTTGCGCCATTTTAACAGAATAACGTGCCTGACCAGTTTGTATTTTAATAGATATTTTAGGCATAACCGATAACCATAAAGATGACAGAGCAATATAGCGCATTTTATTCCATGGTTACATGAATTGCACATGAAATCGTTCATTTATTTGTTTTCTATATTTTAATTTTTTAATCTGTCCTGAATCATAAGACTCCGTTTTTCCGCTTTCGTTCGGTTGAAGGCAATCCAAAATTTTATATTTATCTTTCAGAAATCTGGATAGAAACTGTCAAACGGAAGTTTTTTTTATGACCCTACCGACCTATTTTCTTTAGACTTCAAGTAGGAAGTCCCAAGTTGTCTCGCCATTTTTTTTTTTCAAAGTAAATCGTGATTCTTGACATCTTCGATAAGTTTCGCAAAGGAAGATTTATTGCCTCGCGAGTTTTGTTCCGCCATCCAAATCCACCTTTTATCACCCTCCTTCCAAAATTGTTTATTCAACAACTCCTGGAAGTGATCAATAAGGCATTACTTTCTTTTACATATTTTAAAAATCGATCGTGGAATTTATTTTTGCTGCGAAGAACGTGGAGAACTCAATCTCCTGCACTGAATTTTACATTGCAGTTTAATAATACACGCGATCCGTATTAATTCAATCAATTCTAAGGCCCTCATGCTGGAACATAATCGTTTGAAACGTTGAAAAAAAGGTTTAAATAAAATTTGGCATTGGCGCATCCTTTAAAAAGAAGAAGATTTAGAAGGCGAATCAAAATATATCAAATAATACCGATCATTACCTATGATTATATCATTGGAATAAAGATATTTAGCATCGCTCGCAAATTTTACTGACAATATTGATCAGTTCAAAATTTTTACCTATTGGTTTGAAGCATGCGAGGTAACAACAAGCCAGTTTTCATATAACTTCAACATTTTATTATCGTACGAGGAATTCACAGGAAGCAAGTATCGCTGCATCGGCAAAGAAGTGAAATATTACGAGTTAATGAAATTAACAGAGGATGCAGAAGTTTTGTGGAATTGCGCGATCTTTGGGAAAATTAACGAGTTAATATTCAAAGAATCGTTCCGAGCGAAGTGGAAAGAGAATAAAGCGTGAAATAGGATGTAAAAAAAAACAGGCGACAGACATTTTAAGACTGATTTTTTTCATAAATTGGAAAGGCTTTGCGCATTTTCTGACAACTGCGACCGAATTAACTAAAAGAAGCTTTTTTCAACCAAAAAAACCGAACCGAGTAAAATACTCATTACGTCCGCATTGACGGCGAAAAGAAAGAGTTGCAAAAAAATCGAAGTTTTAAAAGTTAGGAAAGAGAGAGGAAGACGAGAAGAATGAAATAAAGAGAGAACAGGAAAGCAACCGATAATATTCGCCAATGAAATCAAAGGAGAAAGAGAGAGAGAGATGAGGGAAGCATAGGCGAAGACGAGATATAAACGTGGAATATGAACACGGAATAATGCTCAGGAGAGTAACATGGAAGAAGGAAGATGGGAAGATGCGGAAGGAGACAAAAGAGAAAGACGGAGCGTAAAGGAAGGAGAAGGATGAGAGGAGCGAAGGGGAAGGAGTAGAGGGAAGTGGAATGAGGAGGAGGGAGGGGGAACGCGGAGGAAGAGGAGGGTTGAAGGGGTGGGCGGCAGGAGAAAAGGCGGAGTGAGAGAGAGAGAGAGAGGAGAGAAACCGCGCTATACTGAAAATGGGAGGAGAAAGAGAAAGAGAGAGGAAGGGGAACGGGAGGAGAAGTTTGTTGGCCACTTCTGGCCTCGCTTCGTCGGCTGCTCTGCTAGCAATTACGCGGACGGGTGGAACACGGTCCAACAACTCACACGTGTTCCTCTTACCACTCTTCCTCCGCACTCCGTTTTCCTTCCCTCTTCCTCCTTCCTTCCTTCCTTCCTTTCGTTCTTTCTTCTCTTCCGCCCATTTTAACCTCTATCCGCACGAAGGCTTAGGATGCACACGCAATCACACAGGTCGGGATGGCCCCCCTATGAAATATTGGTGGATGAGAGAGAGAGAGAGGTACGACGAGGAAGAGGTGGCGAGGGGTGGCGTTAACGTACTAAGGCGTGCTGTCCCATCTCCCTCTCTCTTATCTTGTTAAACTTGTATGTATTATTGTAATTCAACTATTCTTCTTTCATGTATCTAGGGTTTTCGCAGGTTTTTTCCACCCCCCTTCCCTTCGTGGGTGTTTTCCTGCGTGGTCTTTTACTAGGATGGCCAAGTCTGGTCATTCCTAGCTTTTTACCACAATTACTGTCTTTATATAGAAATTTTCCAAATTTGTAATCTGGTGTTTTGGTTGTGTTTTTCTATTTTTTTTATGGTTCTCATTCTCTCATTCTCATTTGTAACTGTTGACGAAGGGTTAAATGTAAGAAGGGACTATATAATCTCAATTTCGCCCAAATAAAATCGTTTGTCTGTCTGTCTGTCTATTTTTTTTATGGTTCTCATTCTCTCATTCTCATTTGTAACTGTTGACGAAGGGTTAAATGTAAGAAGGGACTATATAATCTCAATTTCGCCCAAATAAAGTCGTTTGTCTGTCTGTCTGTCTTTTCCTCTTCTGCGCGTTTCTCGCCCTTCCTTCCATATTTCCCCTCTTCTTTTTCTTCCTTTCCTCCCGCGATCCATAAAAGACTCTTCTCGCGTCCTCTTCATATCACGCAGTCGGAGTTGGAAGTATCGACACGGCGTAGCCCTATACAACCATCGAGGACCGAAAAGCGTATTTATCCTAATGAAGGGTATTCTCCTCGATCCGCTCTCCGCGTTACTGTTTTATTTTGTAGATACGGAGAGAAGGTGAAATAAGTAACTCGTAACACGTACGAGAAAAAAATCCCCTTTTCTATCGGTTTATCTCAAATGATACGCGTGTGTCGCGAATAGCGTTGTTATTAGGTTACTACGTTTTTTTTTTATTTAACAAATGTCAAATATGATTGCCGATTTTATTTCCCTTCCGCTCGATTTCTTGTTACATATAATTTTTTATAGAAGAATATTACCACTGAATATGAAGTTCTTGAGTGAACAATTTACTGAGTATTTTCTTTTGTAACCGTTTTAGTTTTCGCCAGCATATGTTCACGCGCATCAATGCGCATCGAAAAATCAACTTTTAAAATTAAATCTTAGAATAAAACGAAAAACAAAACTAACATAACAATTATTATTTTATGTTCTCGGATATTTAAATCTTAATAGTTATTACCCTTAATATTGTTTTTACGAGAAATTAACCGATTTAGTCCAAAATTTAAAGCAATGTTGCATCCGAATAAAGAAGCGAAGATTAGAATGTTTGGGGAAATTTGTTACGGACAAAAGTGAAGTTCGGCGTGTACAACTCAAAACCATACTGGGAACAGTAGCGTAAATATTCCATCCTGATTTTTTTTAAAGCGTCGCATTCGTTTGTTCTTCGTGTGTAATAATTAAGCATCTCGTTCCACAAATGAGCCACCGCATTTTCCGAGGAATTCGCATCCCGCGATATCTAAAACTGAAGGAAAACAAATCGATCGTCGTCCTTTAATACAGCGGCGAGTTGCGAAAAGGGCCAACGCGCATGTGAATCTAGCGGCACGAAAGGGAATAGGTTTTGGCAGGAAACTGGAAAACAGCGAGCAAAGGTGCGCAGGGTTCTCTCTCACACTCTCCCCTCCTTTCCCTCCCCTCGGGCACGTCATCCCGAACAAAAGAAAGACGAAATAAGCGGCGAAGGGAAGGGAAATCGATCGAAACTCGCTTTCTCTCTCTCTCTCTCTCCCTCCCCCCTCTCTATCACACACACACGCAGGCACGCACACATTCATGCCGATAAGGGTCGAACGAAAGAATCCCTCTCTCACATCGTTGGGAAAAAAGAGAGAAATAGAGAGAGAGAGAGAGAACTTTATGCTATCGAAAATGGTGATTGAAATGTTACCTTACGGAGGGAGGGTCTCATAAATGGAATCCGATCCTCTTCGGGGGAGGAAAAGGAGGAGGATGGAAGAAATTGAAGGATAAAGAAAAGGGTCCGGAACGGAGAGAGAGAGAGAGAGAAACGGGGAGCGAACTGAGGGGCGGCAGCGTCTGAATGCGGTCGTAGGAAAAGGAACAAAGTGGCGCTCACACGTCCCTGTCTGATGCGATGAAAAATAAAACGAATTCGGACGTATACTCTGTGAGAAAAAATAATAAACCACGCGCCAAGTAGGAGGTATCTAGAAAAGAAAATAATGGAATAAAGGTGAGTGAGTGATTGAGTGAGAGAGAAAGAGAGAGAAGTGAGAGAGCTGAGGGCGTTGAAATGTGAAAAACAGCAACGAGGAAGTGGATAAACCGTGAAGAGAGATGTAAGATATGGGTATGAGGAGGTAAAGAGAATGTGAGAGGAAAAGTGAGAGAAGGAGAGAGGAGAAGGTGAGAGAGAAAAGAGAGAGGGTAAAGAGAAAGAGAGGCGGAGGAGTGGAGAGAGGGGGAAGACCGGAGGATGGAGGGGGAGAGAGGGGGAGTGAGAAGGAAGGAAAAGGGGAAAGATAGCGGGGAGGATGGGAGTGAGGGGAGAGGAGGAGAAGTAATGGAGAAAGAGAGGGAGAGAAAGGGGGGAGAGAAAGGGGGGAGAGAAAGGGGGGAGAGAAGTGGACGAGAGGAATAAAGAGAAAAAACGGGTAGAATGCTGTAACGAGTGGTAGTGAGGAGGGGGGGGGGACGAAAGAAGATGCAGGCGTTGAGATATAAAGAGAGGAAGAGAAATCGAGGGAACGATCGTCCTACTGCGAGAGACAAGGCAAGAGGAATTACCCCCATGATTGATAGGCGGAGGAACATTTTAGGAGGGATTTGGAGTGAGGCGAGGCGGATGGCAATGAAAGACTGACCCTAAAGGAGAGAAAAGAGAGAGAATATTGAATAAGTAGGTGATCGTCACGGAAACTGTCCGAAACGCGAGACACGAGACTTCCAAAAGGGAAAACGAGGAGGTGCGGAGAGAGAGAGAGATACGTTGTTAGGTGGGGAAAATGAGCATTCGTTCCGAGGGAAGGTGAAGGGAGTGTGAGAGGGGGGAGAGAGAGAGATTGACAGAGAGTGGGGTTTGCGGGCTACATTAAAAGGGAAAAAATAAGGATACGGGGCGGAGGAGGGGTTAAGGAAGAAAGGAAACGAGAAGGCGACCGCGAAAGAAACTCGGAGAAGGAAATAACAGAGGAAAGATGTTAAGGGAGTATCTCCTTTCGACGGTTCAAAGGAGAACGAGCGCAAAAAAGGAGATGTATTTAACAAGGAGGTAAAAGACGAGGAGAGGGGAAAAAAGAAACTCGTAAAGGAAGACGAAAAAAGCATATATATATATATTATGTACACACACATACATACACACAGGGCCGTGCCGATGGGTGAGGCGGCGAGGCAACCGCCTCAGGCAGCCTCTCTAAGGGGGGCGCCAAAATTTGACAAAAATGAAAACCTATCAAAATAAATTCATAAGGCCAGCGAGGCCAGGGGGCGCCATATTATATCTCGCCTCAGGCGGCAAAATGTCTGGGCACGGCCATATGTATATATATATATATCTTGTTCTGAAGAAGGGATCGTCCCGGGGGCTCCAACAGCGTCTGCGGGTGTCTCTCAGACGCCCCAGCGGCTCTCCTTCCGGTGAGTGCTCACTGGGTTTCCTTCAACACCTAGTTGCCCTAAATATCCTTATTTACCTTTCCTCTTCCGCAAGTATTTATACATGTATGTATGTGTGTGTGTGTATGTATATATATATATATATATATATAAATAGACGCCAACTAGATGTTGAAGGAAACCCAGTGAGCACTTAACAAAAGGAGAGCCGCTGGGGTGCCGGAGAGACATTTGTATTGCATATGAGCTGTGTCTCTCTTGTGCTGACGAAGGGATCATCCCGAGAGCTCCATCATCTATGTCTACAAATATGTATCTCCGACACTCCAGCGGTTCTCCTTTTGGTAAGTGCTCACTGGGTTTCCTTCAACACCTAGTTGCCCTCAATATCTTTATTTACCTTTCCTCTTCCACAAGTATATATATACTAATATATATATATATAACTCAAAAAATACTCGCGCAAAAACGGGAGGACGTACACTCGAGAGATGGTTGGAAAGAGAACCAACAATGGCGGAGAGATGGAAGGGAACGAGTCAAGATTCGGACGGAGACGGAAGGAAGCGGCGGCGATGCGAGAAAAGGGTATTTTTTTAATACAAAGAAAAGTAATTTGGGGTGCGTCAGAAAGGATAAGAAAATTTATATACGGAGTAAAAAAAGGGTTAAGGAAAATATGTAAGAGAGGGACGTGAAGGAAGACAGAAGGAATAAAATGGGGTAAAAGGCAAAGGTCAACGAAATAGACTGCGGAGTTGAGAGGCGTTTGCTTGATCCTAGCAGAAAATGAGAGGACGAGAAGATGAAAGAAGAATAGCGTAAGAGAGAGAGTGTGTGTGTAGCAGGAAAATGGGGAAAAGGGAAGGACGGTATAAACATGGTAGAGATAGAGAGATGAGGAGGGAAAGAGAGTGGAGAATCAGCGAGAGAGAGAAAACGGGAGGAGGAGAGAGAGAGAGGCATGGAGACTTGGGATATGCGCCCTGGACACGAAACGTGAACAATAATTCCGAGGAAGGCTTTATTAATTCAGGGCCGAGGGCCGCAGGGGTTTCGGGGATGGAAGGGAGGGGAAAAGAGGGGGTTTTGGGAGGAGGGTATGATGTGGAAGAAAAGAGGGTGGGAGTGGTGGTGTGGGGGAGATGGAAACGGTGGAAGAGGTTTCATGGGCTTGCGGGATGGAGGTGTAAGGGAGATGAAGGCGTTGTGTGTGAGGGGGGAGAGTTTTGGGAGGGGGAGGTATGTAAGGGGAAAGGGAAGGAGGGAAGGGGGTGGGGGAGAGCAGCAGGATGAACACAATGGCAATAGGCCCTTATTACGCGGCTTACACTGCCGCTGCCGTTCGCCCTATACAACGCCTTTCGACGCCCATGTCTGCGGTTCAGCTAACTATTGCGCATACAAATCCTCTGCCATTAAAAATACAGTGGATGCTGGAATGTATCGGTCGCATATTTAAGGCAAAGCAAATACGGGGACGGAAACAAAAATGGAGTTTTATTCGAATTATTGTAAAAGAGGGAGTGAGAACTGATTCGTTTATGAAAAAATAAAGGATTTATAAAAAAAAAAGCTTCTTCGTCGAGGGAAATAAATTTAATTGTATTCTCCAAATTACAACGCCTAAGATTAGGGAGAAAAATATTTCGTGAGATTCCGGAATCTATTATAATTTTAAGCGGTAGAGATTTTTCACTCGAAATGTAAACAACTTTTTCGTTTTATATGGTTAATTAATTTCTCAGTAGGAATGAAAACCTAGCGATAGTTAAACTAATGATATAAGGAAGCGAACACAAATTCTGCGTTCCACATAAAAGTGCAAGACCAAAACTAAATTAAATTAAAAACGATTTGGTTTACAATTCTTTCAAGCCATTCAATTTCTCAGAATGATTCAACTTAAGCAGACAAAGTCAACTTCAACTACGTGTAAACCATTGCTGAAACTAATTCAGTTAAATATATTATGATATTCGTGTCTGTCTTATGACTTAACACAGAGAGTAAAGTCTCAAAACTCTGCCTTTTTTTATAATATTCAACCCGGATTCTTTAATATTAATAATCATATTAGACGAAATATATAATATTCTAAGTCTTCTAGCACGGTTTCCTATTAGCTAGCAATTTTTTTTCTTAAAGTTTTTAATTTTCCTAAGCTTCGTTCCTCCCTATATTGTAATTTATTCTAAGGCAATTAACTTCTCTAATTAACCTTTATTAACTGTCTTTATGCATTTAAATTTATTCGAAAATATTATCGTTACTCTTTACTACAGATAATTCTTATATTGGGTCTCATTTATTCTTCACTATTTTTAAATCTTAACCGTCCGAATTTTCTTTAGTTCAGTTCATTTACTGAATATTCCCCGCAAGAAAACTCTTTAAGGATATTTTGCAGCCACAGTATTCATGAACTGTTAATTAATTTAAAAATAGTACGACTGAATGAAGCTTCAAAGGAATGTCATTAAAGAAAAGATATCTTCAATAGCAGTGCTTCTGAAGATATTTTGTTTTTTTAATAAAATATATTTATATTATAGGTAAGACTCCAACCTATGCATTCATTGATCGCTTTGAAATTTTAAGAACTACCGATAAGTAGTAGTGACAGAAATATGATGTACGCCAAACTTTCTTTGTTTCTGTTTGTGATATTTGTTCATCCTTTGGACTGTGTTCGTGTCTAAATTCACCACATGGAAATCAAAGAGAAACATTTCAAAGTACTCTGAAATGTACTGAGACTTGAGATTACAGATAACGAAAAATGGGAATGAAAACATGATTAAATATCCTCCTTATATATCTAGTTAAATGAAAAATACTTTAATTTTTCCATAATTGCCCTTGTACTAATAATTATAATATAATTATTAAAAATAATTCTAGAAATTTAAAATAATACCAAACTATTTAATTAGTTTAATAACACCATTAGATGCTAACAGTGTAATATAGGAAATTTCTCTTTTAAAAACAATTGAAATAATTTATGTTAAAATTATATTTAAACATTTTTCCCATGAAATAAGCTAAAATCCTTTAATATCGGTGTTTCAAAAGCTACACAAATCAAAAATTATTTTCCAAAGGTTTGTGAAGAAGGATATTCTTATCTTCCACTCCAGTAAATCCGAAAGTCAGTGAACGCAAAAGAATGTTACGTACGGCTTTTGGAGAAGCAAAAATAAAAAATAAATTTCAAGGAAAATGAGTGATTTGTCAAAACAAAAGAATGCAAACACCCAAATATTGCATTTGATTTTTGGCTTTTACTTCAACTCGCGCCGACGAGTAATTAGGTACTACTTTCATAGCGATCTAAGCAGATATTTTCCTGAATAAAGTTTTGTTTTACACATTAAAGCCAGTGCCAAAATTGTAAAACTTTAACAACGGGAACTCTAGCAATGGAAACATTTTATCTGATTTTTTAACTGCGGGAACGCCATGAACTTCATTTTGTTTCAAGTATAACGGCGTTCCCATGCGTTCCCTTGCCCAGTTCGAACACTGATTAAAGCTGATAAGTTTTTACTCCTGTCACTTGATTTCTATAAAATATATTAACAGAGAAGACTTTTGTATAGTAATCATTATTGAAGCAACTCTTTTTATAAGAAATTAATATATTAAGACATTATTTTCTTCGTCTTCATATTCAAAAATATTCTGAATTTTTAGGATCGATTATTAAATAAATAAAAGTTTTAAATTTGATAGAATATTCATTCTGATATGATAACACGTTTATTTTCGCTATTGTAAAATAATAAGACAAAATATTTTCACTGAACCAAATCTCTTTACACAGTTTTTCTACGAGGACTGTTGATGGTACGGTATATGAAGAGGTCATTTTCCTCACATAAACGCAAACAATGATTTCAACAAACAAATTTCAAAAGATAATGTTTCCTAAGGATCGATACATCAAAACGGAATGTTCTGATATAATTTTGTACATTGAGTATTTGAATCTAAAAAGTTCATTTTTCTCGATTTATATACAATATGAGTCAAAATATGTACGTCACTTGCTTCAAATTATTATATAACGACTCACGATTCAATACCATTCATTAGCTCTCGAAAAAGTGAGTTAAGAGCAAATACAATCTTTAAAGATATTAAATGTAGAATGTAAACAAGGCTATCTTGTACCATCAACAAAAGAATATATTTAATAACGTACTTAATGCGTTTTCTCTATGCTTCACTCACTCCGATGAGTTGCACAATTACCTCCCACGTAGTTCCATCCCTAACTCAACAGATTTTACATTCGCCTAACGCAGAAATATATGCTTTTCTCTTTCATACAGGAACCTACTTCATCCTTTACGACTTCATCGAGCACTTCCAGAAAGACGGTCCGAGCTTCCTCCAGAGGGATAAATTCCTCGACATAATCAACAAGATCTTCAAGGACCGGAATCAGCTCGAAAAGGACGCCATAGTCTTCCAGGTGAGGAAATTCTGTACTGTTCCACGCTCCATTTGATAACATTCTCGCGCCTCCTTCCACCTCGACTAAACTTGGGAGGACTCTTCCCCTCACTCCTCCCTTCTCTAACCCCCATCCCCACTTCCTCGTACACCAACGTCGCATCCCCACTCCACTCCCCTCCACCCCCCCTCTCTCTCTCTCTCTACACCCCTTTCGCCCCATCCTCTTCGACCAACAAAGACCAAATCGATTTCCTCGGGTAGGGTAAGGGAGAGAGTTGAGTGGGGTTGAGAGGGGTTGGGATTGAGAGTGGAGAGAGAGAGAGAAGAGGAAAAGAAGGAGGACCTGGAGATGTAGGGTGGTGCCAAAAAATTGGGAGAGAAGGAGTTAAAGAGATGTGTGGAGAAAGAGGAAACCCCGACGGTCTGCAAGCAGCGTTCGCCGTCGGGGAAGGGTTACCCTATAGAAAGAACAATGTCTCGCGGACTACGTCGGGCGTATTTCATCGGTCATTCGTTGCCTGGTCCGTCAGCTCGAGGGCTCTCTAATGGAAGTGGTGGGAGTTTGGACGGGACCGGAGGTTACGGCGTTCCGAGAGAGAGAGAGAGAGAGAGAGAGTGTGTGAGAGAGAGAGAGAGGAGGGAGAAGAACCGTTCTTGCGGAAGAGAGATGAAAGGAATGCACGAGCCCGGGGACGTCATCCGGGAGTTTTATTTAATTTTTTTTTCCGTACGGGTTGTAATGTAACCCGAACGGCTTAAAAAGTATTAAGGGACTCCATTCATGAGATATCCGGGGCAATGACTGCTGGGCGTGTAAAAAATAAAGAGTGGAGCACGAGGGAGTTTCACCCCGGGATAATTGAAGATTCTTTAAGTTTATTTTATTATTTTTTCTTTTTGCCGGATGTAGACTGACAATGAGTGGTAGGCCTCGTTTTATTTTCAGATTTGGGCGATTTGTCGCAGCGTAATTCGTGCTTTATTTAGGATTTGCGCTTTTTAACCGCATGGTGGATCAATTATAATTTTTTCGCGTTAAATATTAGAAAATGAAGTCAGTCGAAATTGATATAGAAAATATGAAAACTAATCGCCAGAAATATTTACAAGGAATTTGGTCACCATTAACACTACTATATACCATACATGTAAAATGGATGCGAAAGTATCTCCACAAATACGCCACGACGCTGTTTATCAAAACATCTGTCGCGTGAATATGAAAAATAACCACCTGCATTATTTACGGAAATTTAGTCACCCTAAATACACCAATCATGTAAACGTTGAGTATTTTCAAAAATACTTCATGACGCTGGTTTGATAATTATGTTGTTAGGACGAGGAAAGTAACTTCTTCCAGCTCTAGAAGAGGATTTTCATGGTTTTTCATATGAGGACGTGAGCAACTCTGGATTGACTGCACTACATCAAGGACTAAGTGGGTTTGAGAAGGTAGACAATGAGAATCTGTCTGAATTATTCGACAGTGATAATTGTATTAATTTTTGTCCTTGATCAGCTTCCAAATCAAGACTTACAAATTTGATTGACTGATAATCAGCAGGGATGGCGAAACTTTTTTTGCTCGTGTGTCGAAATTACAAAAAATTAGCTTTCTTTTTCTAACTTACGCGCTAATTTAAAACACATCTAAAAAGATATAATTTTACGGTTTAATTATGATAATTTATTCTCAGACTTACAATTAGATCTCAGGAAACGATAGATTTGTTATATCAAAATTCAATTAATCGAAAAAGATTCATTTTGCCAACAAAAGTGCCATCTCTAATCAACGTCATTAATATAACTGGATGTTTGTTGACTAGCGATCTATGATAAAATACATAGATACAAGAAAGCATATAAAGCCGTCATTTTGTCTTGTCATTTTGTTCTTAATAAGACTCTACCGTAAAGTAAAACTGTGGATGTGTCCTACATGACATTTTCCTCAACAACGTAAGAACTGACAATAATAAAGTCGGACTCGATATTTCACAATGTTACGCTGTCAGAAAAAAAACAGTTTTTATACATTTTATTTTAAAACTTTTATCTTCAATTTATCTAACTTAAAGTCTTAAGTCAAATGAAACCATTAGATATTTACACCGAAGGGCTTGCAAAGAAGATCCCTCGCGCAAAGAGGATTACCCATCCCACACATAATTCTGTTTTATCCAGACTCGCAATTGTTTCGGGTAGATATTATATCGCCGCGACTCGTTAATCCCCTGTCATTTGAGACACTGTGGTAAATTTAATAGGGTTATTGTGCGCGAGTTCATTTTCAGAACACGTAAGGATTTCCCGTGGCGTGCTTTCCTCCCAATATCCGCCAACATTTACGACCGAAAAGATTACTTTTGCCACTTATTCATTATTATACAGCGCCTATTCATATCGTACGATGAATAATAGCTACATAAATCCTCACTTAATTGGTACCGATGTTATTATGCACAAGTTTTCTAGGTGATTTAGTGAATAATTAGGACTAAGCAGTTATAACTCAGAGGCCATTCTTTGCTGAAAAGTTCTAAAATTTATCTCTTTCACCTCTCCGTTAGAGAGAATATGCTCATGGTTATTTTGTGACTCCTCTGGCTAAGTTGCTTTGGATTTACCGAAAAGAGAACTTATAAGAAATGGAAAGAGTTTTTCGTTCAATTAATATTAATTTCTCTTTATGATAGAAGATGATATAATAGACTCGGTAAATAAACGACCATTTTCAGAGCGGAAGAAGAACTCTTCTATCTTATAGACATGGAGGGAAGAGAAAAGCCAGGGAAAAAATTAGGCTCTATGTAAGGCAGCTAATAAAATACAAAAACCGTAAGGGATATCAAAGGATTCAAGGTGACTACAATAATAGGTTATATAGATATATATACTTCGTGATTTTATTTTAAACTTTCCCTTATTTCTTCATATCTGGAAATATATTATTTAACCTATTCTCAATAAGCATCAAAGACGCATTACTCAAAATTTCTTCTCCTGCCCCATTTTCTACGCTATTTTTTTGTGATTTAAATCAGTGCGGGTCACTATCCTGTAATGGTTCGCAAGAGTCATAATGACAACACGGGTGCTAATCGCATAAACGACGGAAAGCTCTCTATATAGGCACAAGAAAAAATATTTTTATTGCTACTTTTAAAAAATAATCTGATCAGATTTTTCATTTTGAGGGGTTATAAGGGATTAATACGTTTTTCCTTTGGGTTACTTGCCAAAAATATTTTTCAAAGCTGCTGTAAGCATATTGGGTAAATTCTTGTAGTATTATAGTCGGTTCACCAGCTAAAGTCTCTTGGCCTACTTAGAACAAGTAGCCAATCACGAACGTTTCCCCTTCCATCGCCCCTCTCAACTTTCGTGCGGGACAGCAGATACCGGTGCGCGTTGCCAGCTCTCGCCTTCAGATGATATACTACGCAATTTCTAATGGCAACGCATCCCGATGTGATCTCTTCGAGAGCAGGAGTGAGACTGGGTTCCTCCCCACTACCTTCCCAAACAAACCGTCTCCTATTGGCTTCTGCTAACTGGCGTACGTCTTCAAGGCCAAGAGACTTTAGCTGGTGAAACGACTATAAACCATTAAAATAGTCCTCGATCCAGGAAGAACAAGGATTATCTTTTGGGATGTTCTCCCTTAGCCGATTTGTCCCAGTTTTTAAGGCTTTGAAAACTCGCCCTCGTCCATTTGCTAGTCTTATACCCGTTTTCTACTCATATGAACCTTGACCTTTGCGCAGCGAATAGCCAATCAGAGCGTTTTCCCCTTCCACAACCATTTGAAGTTTTCGAGAGGCGCGGGAAAGTAGTACACTCTTGCCAGATATCCACTCTTGAAGATAGTCGCATGCGAACGCAAGGCGTAAACGCGGTAGATCTGGCAACACAGTCGAGCTCGGAGCGATGCGAACAGCACGATGGCGAGAGACAGACTGACTTTCTCCCCTCTCCGTCGACAGTCTCTCGAGCTTTCATTTGCTGCAGCAGTAACCTTACAACTGTAGTCGATCCGAAATCGGAAGACTCCTGGCCTACTTAGAGCAAGTAGCCAATCACGAACGTTTCCCCTTCCATCGCCCCTCTCAACTTTCGTGCGGGAGAGCAGATATCGGTGCGCGCTGCCAGCTCTTGCTCAGCTGGTATACTACGCAGTTTCTAAATAAAATACTTCCCATCCTTCTTTTTGATCCAAAGCAAGGAAACGGCGGTAGAAACGGCAACGCAGTCCGATGCGATCTCTTCGAGAGCAGGAGTGAGACTGGTTTCCTCCCCACAACCTTCCCAAACAAACAGTCTCCTATTGGCTGCTGCTAACTGGTGTCCGCCCCGTTTTCGAGGCCAGGAGTCTTCCGATTTCGGATCGACTATAGGATTTTCAAGGTCAAGCTTCATAAGAGTAGAAAACGGCTTTTTTTTATAACACTGTATGCATGGGCTAGGAGCGAGGACGTGGAGGTGGGATTCACCATCGATGGTGAAAATCAGCGAGTCTCTGAATATAGCGGACACGTGCATATTGAAATTGCATGATTCCCAGATATCCCTGTAGTGGAAAGTTTATAAATTGAATTAAATATTCCACCTACTATGAGTGTAGAAAGAAGCATTTTTAAATAAAATATAGGCAAAAGGTAAAAATAAATAATTTCATATGGTCCTATTCATTTTCAAATTATCAGTATTTTAGTAGAGTGAATATTAAAATTCAACAACTTACACGATGAGCTTTCTTATAAAGAATTTTCATTCTACTCGTAGAATTGTTTGTAACCGAATTAAAAAGGTTTAAATTATGTTCGAGGGTGAATGCTGTAGCTATTTTAATTTCAATCAAGCATATAAATTTTGATGTTATATTTAAAAAAATTTTTTTTCGATATTAAAAAGTATTTTAAATTACCCTGGCGTTACATTTCACCACCAAATCTTAAGTTTATACACTTCCCCAAACTTATTAAGTCATTGATTCGACGACCTCATTCCGCGTCGTTTAGTTTGAATATTTCTCCATATAAGTACACCAGGAAACTGTTTAACAATTTGTTAACTTATAAATAATAGTGATGCCACTTCCTCATTATAGAGTAAAATCTATTATTCTCTAATGACTTTAAATATTACATAGTCCTCGTGATTAGCTCTCAAATGTGAATAAATAAAGTTGCTGAATTGCGCAACGTTTTTTGGAGTACGATACTCATATCGAAAGTTTTCGCGACACGAGAGGCAATTTCTTTTGTTAAAGGAGCATAATTTCCTTTTTTAACAAATTAATTACGCCAAACAGTTTCCTACTCTCGAAAAGAAGCAGAGATGTTTTTTTTCCTTGGCCATTTTTTCGCTTGTCATTTGAATGGCCTGAATATGCATTATGCTCCGACTCCGCAAATTTTTTCACGACTATGAAGGACACAAAAGAAGACGACTGAGAACGAGAGAGAGAAAATGGCTAAGTCGTCCTTGGGATTCAATCCAGAAAAGGGGAACAGCGAGCCTTTTCCATTATGCCCTCCACTTGTCCCCTTGTTCTCAAATCGTACGCCTCCGCTTCTCATCTAGCGCCGTAGTCGCGTATTAAATCTACTCTCTCATCCTCCATCTCTCACTCCTCCTCCCTTTCTCTCCCTCCTCTCTCTTACTCCATCTGTCACCACCTCCCTCCATACTTCTCTCTCTCTCCCTTCCCCTCTACATCTTTCCCTCTCTCTCCCTCAATCTGTAATTCCCTCTCTTCGTCCCTCCCTCTCTCATCCTCCACCCCTCCACATATTTCCTTCCATCCATTTCTTTCATTCCATCTCTCTCCCTTCGTCTGTTTCTCTCTCCCTCCCTTTCTCTCCCTCCATCTCTCTCCCTCCATCTCTCTTCCTCCGTCTCTCTCCCTCCATCTCTCTCCCTCCCTCCCTCCCTCCCTCCCTCTCCCTCCCTCCCTCTCTCTCCATCCCTTCTTTCTCTCTCTCCCCTCCGTTTTTATATCTCCAACCCTTTCCTGTCCCATTTCGTATCGTTACTCTTCCGAGCTTCATCCAGCGACCATGAAGCACCATTCTCCATCTCATAACACACACACACACACACTTCCTCCCATCCAGTCGCCCTCCCACGCCTTCCTTCGCCATCCAATCGTCCACATCATTTTAAAAGGTCTCTTTCTTTCTCTGCCTCTTCCTTTCTACCCACAGCCTCGTTCAACCCTCTTAGCCTCACTCCCCTCCCTCCCCCTCTCTCTACTCCTCAAAACTTCTAACTACACCCATTTTTAATCACTCTCCCACGCTGTCTTTATCTAAGTCCATCTCCCACTCACTCTTTCTCCCTCTCTCTCTCTCACTCACCCCAGCTCACCACCACTCACTTTGACTTTAAACGTATACACACGAACGAACATCAATGTTCCGAATCCCTTTTCCTCAACCACTCTTCACGAGCCATCCGCCGTCCTCGATCCCCGCCTGATCCCTTTCCAATCCCCTTTTTGCTCCTCGCAACTGCCCTCCCTAACCGAATTCCTCTAGGATGAACTCTCCTCTTCGTCGGCAGAGGGCGTTCAGTGACAAAATTGAGTTTTGGATGGCTGGGAAAACGCTCGAGGGGGCGAGGAAGGGTTGAAGTGTGTTAGAGTTCGGCGGAAAAAATATGAAAGGGCTGAGGATCAGAGGACAATGTGGATGTTACCATTCATTACAACATTCCGGAGAGCGGTTGTTCTTTACTCTCAAGGAAAGCGGCCGAAAAGTTAATTGATAGTCCTGCGTTAACTTTGACCGGAGGATTTATTAATGGCACAATTAGGTCGCTTCGTTCCTGGAGGAAAAAATATATGGAAAAGATTGCAAATAAAAACGGTGGTGCTGTTGTGATGCGCGATGCTTGATATTATAAGATTATATAAGATTTTAAATGATTTCAGCGTATGAATGGTATATAATAATAAATAAATTTCTGTATAAAAAAACGAATGTATTAGAACCCATATAAGAATTTTTTTAAACGTACCAATACATTATTTAACCTACACTCAATAAGCATCAAAGACAACAGAGAACATATATACTGCAAAAATTTCCAAATTATATACCGATTGAATAGACTATGTTTATATAGACATGAATCACATTATCGCAACTTTCGGTATGATTTCTCGCGCCTGTGATTTTATTCAGCAGTTCACCATCCTTGATGTACAGAAACGTTACGTCATTACTTAAGTCTCCATCAACACCGAGTTACGCTAATTTTTTTCCGACATACATCCTTTAAAGTTCACGCCCTATCTCTTCGAATAATTTCGCCTACAGTTCGCCGCCACATCGCTCTGAAAAAAAGGGATACGAGGGACGAAGATTGGCGCCGAAATTCTAAATTGGATGAGAGAGAGAACGGGGCGGCAAATGAATAAATACTTTAAGAGAGAGATTTAGAGGGAGAGATGAAGGAGAGCTATTGAGCGAACCGTCGTTAAAAAGAGATGGAGCGAAAGGCCTTGCGGAATTAAAAAATTGATGAGTGAATTCGATTTGGGGGTTAGGAAACGGAGTTGGGGGTCATGGAAGCCTAACCGAGGAGAAAAAAAGGAAAGGGAAGAGAGTTGAGAGAGAGAGGAAAAAAAGGGAAAGATAAGTAAGGAATTTGGAGGGAAGAGAGCAAGAAAGGAGAGGAAAGTTTGTTGGAATGTAATATCCCTCTCAGGAAAAAGGCGGATCCAGGAGGGGGGTAAAGAGGGTAATTACCGAATAAATTTTACTTTTTTATTTTGTTGTACAAAATGTCACATATTTTGTTTTTACATATTAAAATCCGCATGCTTTTGGCTCTATTTTCAAGTAATTTATTTCTTAAGGTTTGATAACCCCCTCCAAAATGATGAAACCTGGATCTGCCCTTGTTCTCAGTAGGCATTAAGTGGAAAACTCGGGAACAATATAATATCCACTTAAGCTTTAAAAAATAAATAACAATGGACCATAATATTCCAAAAGTGGAGCATCTTTTATTGACCTTTCGGTAAAGTAGCATTAGCCGAGTCAGCTGGAACATAATATAATGGAGTGCACGCCCATGTACTATTCAAAATATTTTCGTCTACAAAGGTACAATAGCTTGGGAGCGTCCTCACATTTTTCGCGAAGCAGATTTAGAATAAAATGTAATCCAGTTCAAGGAAACTCTCTGCACTTCCGTTAAAGTTTGACTGACCTTTTTAGAAAATGAAGTAACCGTGGAAATCCTGTCATTTTAAGGATTGTTATTTCCTTGAAAATTAGTAAAATACTTCTGCAAAATTATGATTCTGAAATGCTTGGTAAATACTTCGAAAACTTTCCAAAAGTTCACCGAAGAATTAATTTTGTCATTTCATTTAATGTTTTTGTCGGGTATTGCAAACCAAAAGAAAAATGAAACACAGACGATTTTCTTCTATAGAAATAATTCTTCTTTTATGAAAATTACCGTTATGCTCCGGATTGACTTGATGATTGAAATTTGAAATGCTATACAAATCGATCATGAAAATGTGTAATGCAATTGTTTTTAGTATTTCAAAGTACCTTTTAACTATAGATACATTTCCATCAGTAAATAATACTGTTTTACATACAATTATAGTTGTTTTAAAATAAATAAAGGTAAGCATTGAAATTACCACCAACAAATCTACATTTTAACTGCGGCAGAATATTAATTAGATCAAGAGAATCTTGAATGCTACATGAATTTATTAAAATAAGGAAAAATACATTCATCATTTACCGAGATTACCTAAATAAATCGACTGATCGCATCATACTTATAGTTATGTTAAATGTACTGGAAACTAAAAAATGTATGTATGCTACAGTTCCTTCTCAGACGTTTCTGAAACATTTTCTTATAATATATTTTAGTAAAATAAATATTCAGTCATAAATGACTTTGTTAATAAATTTGATGAAAACTGACTGAAGCTGTGTATTTTACTAGTTGCCAAAGGTGTATAGATTTAAAAAAATTAATTCGCATAAAAAATGTTAAATGATACTATTGTACCATTAGATGAAATTATTATCGACCTCAGACACTCTCCGAAGATAAATGTATCTTCATAAATCAACATTCAGACCAAAGATGCCACATCGCTCCTGAGATGATGCTTCAGTTACAAAGATATTTCTAAGTTTTTATTTACTAATCGAGAATTTATTTTTATGAAAATAAATTACTCGAACAATTAATCAAATTTTAAAAGGATGACCTCGTTATAATTCCTTAAGCAACTCAAAGGTAAATGATAATAAATGGAGGAGTTAAATTCACTCCTTAAACCCCATTTCAAAGATTTTTCGCCAAAACTTTGATAAAAATAATTGGTGGCTCGAAAGCTGTTTTTTTTTGCCCTTTTAAGAGCTTTACACAGATTATTAGGAAATGATAAACAAAGGGGGCACTCCGTGAAAACGGACGTAGACGAGAGATGCTGCGCTGGGGTCATAAGTTGCTTTGTGCTCGATGGTAAAAGTTTTGAAGGAACAGAGCGATACGTGCGCAGGATGTGTAATGTCCGGGGGAAGGAAAGAGGCGGGAGGAGCGCAGAGAAAGGAAGCCGGAGGCAGTGGGGAGGAGGAAGAATGGGGAGAGGGAAAAAGGGAGTGCACCGGACTCGAGGTTGGAGGGAAGAAGGGGAGAGATAGGAGGGGAAAAGAGAAGGGGGAAGGATGAAGGTGGAAGGAGAATGATAAGCAGAGGCGCGAGCACACAAATTGGGAGAGAGAAGAAAAAGAGGAGAGAAAATTGGACGAGGCGGGGGTGCATAATGTACCACCGCACGTTCTCCCTCTCGCCGCATCGCCTTCCGACCACGCCGACCGCGCTCCCAGGCAGAGGAGGCCCTCCCGGTCGCCCATTTCCCTCCCCCCCTTCCTTCCCGCAGCCAAACAGAGAAAACCTCCGCCTTCGCCCCCTTTTAAGCCACTCGCAAACACGCGAAATCCTTCTCCTCGTCCCTTCCGCAGTCTTTTCTCTCTCTCTCTCTTTACTTTTCGACCACACTACTTTGGGGTCCTCCTCCCATTTCTCGATCCCTCCTCCTCACCTAACACGGATCCTCCACAGACCGCTCCCTTCTCCACTCCTCCCTCCCTTCCATTCGCCTCGCAAGGCAGGGTCAAGTGGGGTAATTGGAGCCGGATGTACGGTTATTGACTGATTTGATAGTTTCCCGATGTTTACGTAATCATCTCGCAAAATATTTGTAACATGCTTCTAGTTGGTTTGTAAGTCAATCGTGTAAACGTAGACATTTTCGGACACGCTTGGTTAAAAATAAATTCAAAGATCTTTTGCATTTACCGCATAAAAAAATACTTTTGCGTTAATTGAGAAAACATGCCACACTTTACGCAAAGCAGTGATTGTTTGAGAAGGGGAAATGTAAATAGAAGGAGCATTGCAACATATGGGATGTTTTATTTTACTGCCTCCACGGGTTAAACCGAACGAATTATAACCTAAAATTAAGGCAGCAAGCAATAATTGAAAACGGCTGGCCCTTAAGTCTTAATGCGCAACAGTTATGAAATGTGATAACTTCTTCCAATTACCCCTAGTTTGCATTTATCCCATTGGAACGAATGCTACCTCGGCACCTTCCAGCTTGCCGTTTACGAGCTCCGCTTCCAGCTCGTTACCTTTCTTCTCTTCGACCCCTCAGACTCACCGACACCCTTCCACTTCCCTATTCCACCTCTTTCCCACATCCACGCGCAGATTCGAGTTTCCTTTCTTTGTTCCTGAAGATTTTAACGTTTCCTTTGCCCTTCACATATTGTCGCATGGATCATTTTTTTCGGGGCGAGAAGAAAAACCTCCACTTAGATGAAATAATCGCGAAATACGAGCGCTGTGGGCTCGAAAAGAAATGTCGTGGCATATCTTTCACTTTCTCTGGACCGCCTTTCGAGTCTCTAGTACAGACTTCTCCCTTCGATATCTTCGTTTGCTAACATCAATATTCAGTCGACTTCCTCATAGATCTTTCGATGCTCGTATCCTGTTCCTGAAAGTCAGTTTCCTCTGTTTCCACTAGAGTTCCCTTAGTTTTTTTTATTTTATTCACATCATCTCTTCTTCCATATTTACTCCTCATGTTTCAATATTTAAAAAGATCAAAAATTTGTTTCTGAGCTTCAATTCAATAGAACAATCATCGGAGATTTTCTAATGGGGAAGGTTATTTTGTGCCTGACGTTTTCTGTCCTTTCCTAGCCAGAGAAATAACCTAATTTAGCAGAGAGATACTGAGCTCGCCTTATAGTGAAAATCAAATTGGCACAATAGCTATACGTTGTGAAAACTAAATGCACATTTAACTTCTAGAGCATCCGCCATCATTAGTGATTCAGCGATGGTAATTTCTAATAGAGAACTTTACTAGGTATTAGGTAGTAGATGACAAAAAAGAACTTAATCACATTCTACTCTCAGTGAATCATCATAGATGACGGATGCTTTGTGACCAAAATATGCTTCTGACTTTCACAATTAATATAATAAAAGCCTAGATGGGTTTGTTTGTATATAACGCTCGACTGTGGCGCCGCTCTTAAAGGGCCGTTATAAAAGAGCGTGGGAAACGAGAACTATTTGTTATATGTGAGTGTAGCGTATTTTTTATTTGCATTTTAAAATTACTTATCGAAGTTGAACGCTTGTAAGAGTCAGCAAAGTTGTCGACGTCATTTTTAAGAATAGCACAGTCATTCATGTTCGCTAAAATTGTCAGCGCATAAGATTCTTATACACCTAACATGCTGAGGTAGATCATTACAGTATTTACTCCCGTAATTTTTCCCTTTTTTGTCAATATTTTGCCCTGAAAATTAAGAGGGGAGAAAATACGCGATAATTTTCAACTCGGGCGAAAATCATGGTGTAAGCGTAATATTATGAAATATCCATTGCGAGTTAAATCACATCTTCTACTACCCGTTAGAAAATACTATTGAAAAAAAGTACGGAAATGTAAATAATTTACCTTTGTCGTACCTCACATCCGTGACATACTGAAGTACTTCTACATCAACCCGTGGATACTTTTTAGATTTAAAACCGCGAAAAGACCGTGTAGTTTTCTTTGCCACCATTAGTTTCTCTTTTTGGTTTCTCCAATATCGAATCAACTTAGGTTCCACTGCAAATGCTCTGCCTGCAGCCCTCACTCCATTCTTTTCCGCAAAGGAAACGACGCGTAATTTGAACTCCGCAGTGTAACTCTTGTTTTTACCCATGCTGTTCACGTACGTCATCAATTATATGTGATATTTTATTTTAATTTTGTGGTTATTCTCACACTATAAAATACCATTATAGGTCTAACGCATTCACAGGTCACTATCGTACTGATTGGAGGGCACTGAATGGACCGGAACTTTCGCTACGTAGGTAAATCTCTGACAGGCCGTAGAGGAAACGACAGTATTCGTGAGGTCATTTTTAGAATTGAATACACAAGAAATGAAAAAGGAGAGTTTTCCGACTTTAAGCCATATTAATACCGGAACGTCGGGTTAAAATAAGGCTGAGGAAATTATGCGATGCAAAATCAAAATTCTATTTTATATCCCTTAAAACTGATGGGGGGGGGAGGGGATACGCGATGTGGGTAATTATGCGAGTAAATACGGTAATAAAGATATTAAAAAGAAGAGGGCCATAATTAGATCCCTATGGGACACCAGAATTAACTTCAGTCAGAAATGAAAAACAACCATCTACGGCTACTTTCTGTGTTCTGTTCATCAAGTATGAATACTACTAATACCAAACGCTCTCATATTGAGTAAACCTAAATTGCAGTCAACGCTATCAAAAGCCTTTGAAAAGTCGAAGTAAATTACATCCTTTGTCCTCCAATATGGATGGTGGAAATTATGTTATTTATATGCGAAACTAAGATGGCTGTAAGCGATGAGGAAGCTATTGGAAATCCTTACTCTGCTAATACGTATAACCTTGGTAATATAGAATCACTTCTCTCCCTCTTTCACTTTCTCTCTCTCCCTCCCTTTCTCTCCCTCCCTCCCTTCTCTCTCTTACCTCCCTATCCTTCCACCTCATTATCCCTATAAAAAGAAGCATAAAAGAAAAATCGAAAGCGAACTATCGGTTTAACCTTTACACTTGAATCCAACATAATCGACGACCGCTGAATCATCGTTAAGGACTGATTCACGCATTTGTTTTTCTCTGCAATTTATATGACTACGGTAGTCACCTAGATCATCCAAAACCTTTTTTTCTCTCCTCGCACCTCCTCCGCCCAACCTTACTCGTCGTTCCCCTCATTTCCCGCTCTTCCAACCGGAATAAAAAGAATTACAGGGCCACTTTACACGCCCCTCCGCCGCGCCCCAACGAGATTCGTATCTAATTTCCCTCTCCGAGATGTCCATTCCTCTTCGCGTCCGGGTTTTCCCTCTCCTCCCTTCCACTCTCTTTCCCTACCCTCTCTCATCTGCCGTCGTGGGAAAATTTTCCCTTTCTCGAGTCCGAGAGATGGAGAAGATGAGAGGTTTTTTTTTTAATCGCGGGAGGTGGGGTTGCAACGGGAATTGCGATGGGAAAGAGGGGGGGAAGAGAAGGCGGAAGGAAGAGAGAGAGAGGAGCGCATCCAGTGCAGTATCCGCGGTGTCCAAACGACCCCTTCCTCTCCCCCGTCCCTTCCACCGAGAGAATTATTCATACGAACAGAGAGGGAACGGATAGGTAGGTTCGGGAACGGCGTTCTCCTTCCTCCCCATCCAATGGCTCTTACCCATTCTCCACTTCGTTACGAGTTCCCCTTTCTATTTTCTCCTCTCCCTCCCTCTATATCTCCCACTCTCTACTCCCACTACCCACCCCTTTATCTTCCGTCCTCTCTCTCCCTCCTTCGCTTTCTCCCTCTCTCTGTCTCCCCCCCTCTGTCTCCCTCCTTCTGTCTCCTTCCCTTCTCTATCTCCTTCCCCCCTCTATCTCCCTCTCTATCGCCTTCCCTCTCTATCCTCTTCCGTCTCTATCCCATTCCTTCTCTCCCTTCCTTTCTCTCCCTCCCTCTCCCCTTTCCCTATCTCCCTCCTCTAGCTCCCTCTCTCCCCTCTCTCTCTCCCTCCTCTCTCTCCCTCCTCTATCTCCCTCCTTATCTATCAATCTCCCTCCCTCTCCATTTCCCTCCCTCTATCTCCCTCCCTCCCTGCATCTCTATCTTTTCTCCATCTCTTCTTCCATCCATCTCTCTCTCCCTTCCCCTCCCTCTCTCCTCGTATCTCCTTTCCACCTCGTCCTTCTCTTCTTCCCCTAACAATTTCTCCCTCTCTCCCTTCTATATCGCCCTTTCCTCCAATGAGTAATTCAGATATAGCCCTGTTCTCACTGCAGCCTCGCCACCCAAACCTCCCATTCCCTTGTTTAGCCAAGGCCAGCAACAAGCGGCAACCGAAAATATGCCGACTGAACGCTTTTCATCTCGCCGAACATTGGAGAGAGAGAAAGGGAGAGAGAGAAAAGGGGAAGAAAAGAATAAAAAGGGTAATGAAAGGGGGCAACCCTGCTTCTCCTCCTCCTCCGCCTGGTGTGTAGGATGTGTGTGCAAGGGGAGGAAAAAAGGGTGAAGAGAGGACGGAGGGGAGAAAGAAGACGGAGGAGACATCCGAGGGTGACGAAGGGAAGGCAATGCGGGGATAATATAAGGGAATTCCTTAGAAAAAGGATGAAATAAATGGTGATATAATAAAAATTGAGGATTTTTTTGACGTAAAGTAATAGTAATCGTGGAATTTGCGGAAAATGAGTTATCTTGCATGAGTAAAATTGATTCGAGACATCGATTCTTTAGATACGATCAGTCTACCATAGCACAGCAGATATTATTATATTTTATTCAAAGACCCTAATTAGTTTTTCGACTGAAAAGGTAGCTATTTAAAAAGAGCACATCTAAAAATCTTCATATGCGTATATTTATAGCATATGTCAATGAAATATTTCTAAATTAAATATTAAACCGATAGATAAATCGATTCAAGTCATTTTCATTCTAAATCCGCCGAAAAATTACTTCAATCTAAATGATGTGAAAATTCTGACTCAATTTCTTTCGTATCACAAACCTTTTTTTTAGATATATTGCTGACCACTTAAAATTTTATTATTATTATTATTTCTATTACAATGCAATTGGGCGCCTGGCCCGGTGGCAAGGTTTTAGACTTGTTACATTTTAGTATCCAATATACAGTTTTTATCTATACAATTTACAACTTTTTCTACAAAATATACAATTCTTCTAAACTATATACGATATAATTAACCTTGGGAGCTTAGAGTTTTCGAGGTTCATGGCAGGCCTTCACGGTTGCCGTAGCGGTCCCGGGGGGCCCTCGAAGTCCCCACCGTGTATCACCCTACCAGCTCCCTTGGTCTTACAATTTAAACTAAGAGTATGTTTATTTAGTTTAACATTAAGACTAAAAGTACCTAGTATCTTTTACATTGACATTTCTAACTTTATCTTTAAAAGTTTTAACATTTCTAGGGAATGGTTTGAAGAGTTCCTCAGGTAACATATTCCATTCCCACACCCCGCGATTTATAAATGAATATTTAGATACATTACTTTTCTGTCTTCTCCGTTTTAATTTTTACTTGTGATCGTTTTTTCCCATAAAATCTGGTTTACCTGATCACCTTGTCATGTCTTCCCAACCATTATTTTTAACGAAAGCCTGTTAACTCGTTTTCTTCCACTTAGCGATTCCCAGCTTAATTCTTTAATCATTTCTGTTACACTATCCTCCTTCCCGAATCTACCCAACAAAACCTTTCTCTGAACCTTTTCTATCTTATCTGTGAGCCCTTTTCCATATGGATCCCACACATTCGTCGCATACTCTAACGTTGGCCTAACAATTGACGTGTAAGCTAATTCCCTTGCTGTCTTAGAACACCCTTTGAGATTTCTCATTACAAAATGTAAATTTTTGTATGCTTTGTCAACTATATTTTCAACATGCGATCCCCAATCCAAGTCTTTCGTCATAAGGACTCCCAAATACTTACAATGATCCGACTTCGGTATATACTTATTGTTAGCATTTATCTTGTAGTCGTAATTGCTACTAACCCTCTTATTCGTAAATTTAATGTACTTACTTTTATTCACATTTATATTCATCCTATTCAATGTTATCCAATTTGCCACCTCATCTAGATCTTTCTGGAGAACTAAACGATCATTTTCATCCGATAACTTCCTGTAGATGATGCAGTCATCCGCAAACAACCTAATTTCTGATTTTACAGATATCGGGAGATCATTTATGTATATAAGGAATAATAAAGGTCCAATAACGCTTCCTCGCGAAACTCCGGAAGTCACTTTATCATCCTTTGAAAATTGCTCACCTACTCTGACCTTTTCCCTTAGGTCGTATGTAAAACATTTAAACCATATTTTAACCAGTTATTTTTTCAACTTTTCCTGCTTTATCTCCTCTTTTAATGCCTAATTTTCTTTTGTGCGTTGCTCAAAGTTCCTCCCAACCATTGCCATTACGTTTCCAAATTTGATCACTTTTCATTTTCTCTTTATTACTTCTCAGCTTCTGCTGTTTTCCCGGCAACATTTGTTTTAAAAAAGTTCCATGATTTCCAAAACATTTTTATAGAAACCGAATTTTGCGGCACTCATGTCATGTCCTTATATACGAGTATCACGACGATTGCACGTGTTCATTTGTCAGTACCAGATTATCGTCATCTTATTTGAGGAAAGCTTACGGCCTTGGTGACCTAGCGACCTCACAAATGTTTGATTTATTTATTTAACAACGTTTTTTCACGCAACTCATAAATAAAGCAACTGCAGCACTCAGTTTTAGAGTAAATAATTCTTCATAACGACCTTGATTGGCGCATCACCTAAGATCAATGATATTTTTCTTTTTGTCTTTAGGATATTTCAGTCCACTTCAAAAGTATTTTCGCATTCATAGGAGTGGGAATTTTTCCATATATTCTAAAATCTAAACGGAACAGGTGGAATGTTTTACTTATTTAGGTAGAATTCTGTCAAAGGATGGAAGAAGTACGGAAGAGATAAGAGTAAAAAGAGCAAATGAGGCATTTACGAGATGAAGAGAGTTGTTGACCGTCAGTTTGAAAGGTTAGTGAAAATCCTGATATGGAGTTTAGCATTATATGGGTGCGAGACATGGACAATGAGAAACGAAGACGTGAGCATATTAGAGGCATTTGAGATATGGATATGGCGTAGACTAGAGAAAATTAGTTGAACAGAGAGGAAAACGAATAAGGAAATTTTCAGTATAGTAGGAGGAGAACCTTAATTAGAGTAATAAGGGACAGAGAGAAGAAATGTGTGGGTCAAATTTTGAAAGTGAACGGTTTTCTGAAAGAAGTCATAGGAGGGAAAAATGTTAGGAAAGAAGCAAAAGGGTAGGAAGAGGAAAGATGCATTAGATGCATTTATATAAAGAAGGAATTGGGTATGAGTCCTAGAAGAGAAAAATTGCATTTTATCGACGCAGTTTTCTGTCATTCGTTTTCTGTGTCAACTAACAGAGATCCATAAGAACCTTATTCTAACGGAAAGACATCTCAATTTCTGAAATTTATTTTTACCTGGCAAGACTTTCACTGCTTTTCCTACGTTGTATCGGGTCATCCCCCGATGTATAGCCGTTATACAACAAACACCTTTACTGTTTCTTTCGCCATAAACGGAAATATTTATTTCGACCCTGCATGCATGTCTTGAAAAATATCTAATTTACATCACTATTTCGTCCTGGAAACGCAATATTCAAAGTTGAAACTTTTTATTCCATTCTCCCGAAGACGTTTTCTTTTCTAACATTCCGTTAAGATCCTTGTTTTCGGGGAATTTACGGCATCCGGTCGCTGGTTTTCTTGTCCTGCCCCAGGTCCCGTCTGGCGAGTTATCACTTATGACCTTAACCAGTGTGTGGATGCCGGCAAACGTTCATACTCTTTACGAGGAAATTCCTTACTCCTCAGGTATTTTCACTTGAACACACCTGAAAGTTATTTATTTTTCTGCGGGAACTCGAGAAATAAATATATGTGTCAGTCTTATCTGCCTGTTTTACTAAAAAAAATGGCAAGAACGACTAGGAGAATTTTCTTTCTTAAAAAATAAGTTTTGAAAGTCTTACTCGGAACAAATATTTATTCCGAGTGTTTCTCATTTGATTCCAAGGTCCGAGGCCGGTTCTTTTTAAAAGAAAAAAAGGTATCATTGCTGCTATTATGTAGAGCAGAACACGACTTTTTTTCATCCTACGCGATTTTGACGGGATACCCCGTTTTATAATAAATTGTGATAAACAATTTTCAATCACACTCCTGTAATCATATGAATCCATCCATTTTAGTGTTGTTCACTCGATTTAAGATTCTCAAGTTTCACTTATTGGCCTACTCTAGTCATGTCACTCGAATATGGCTGCCATGTTACCGGAAATAAATTCTGGAATTTCTCCGTGATAAAATTTCATCAAATACATTACTACATATTTAGAAAAAAACGTAAATGTCGAGAGATAATACCGAATTGAAATTGCATCGCTCTATCAGGGCAGCCACCTTACTAATATCAGAAATCGATATTCAATTTCCGGATTTGTTTAAGAGAAATGCGCTTAAGTTATGCTATAATTCTTGCGTGCTTTACCCGTGACCTTGTTTCTATTTTTCCGCTGCAGTATACAGATTGGGAGCACGTGAGCGACGGATACCTCAACCAGAAAATGATAGGTGAAGTTGTCGGCGACTATTTCTTCGTTTGCCCAACGAACCACTTCGCGCAAACTTTTGCTGAGCACGGAATGAACGTGTATTACTACTTCTTCACGCAAGTAAGTACACTTATGTATTCCACAATTAGTGTATTTTTAATTAACTTTTTATCGGTGAACTCGGAATTATCTTTGTGATTCGAATCGTAACGAAGAATTTTTTTAAAATTTTCACTTTAAAAAATCACTGGGGTGCTCTTTTTTGTTTAAATATTGCAAATTTGTAAATAGGTACTTGTTTGTAAATTCATATTGCCTATCATCGATATGATACATTATATATGGCATTTTGAAACTGAATTTACTCAACAAAACTAATTTATTTATAAATACATCTTTCGGTTTTTTTACCCCGGCGTTTCATTTTTAAATGTACAAATACAATTGCTAATTTTAGCCTTTAGCTCCGCTAAGATCTTGCGCCTCCAAAATTTTGCACTTGGGTCTTTGCACCCATGCCACCCGAATTGAATCGGCTATCACATCTCCGAACGGATCAAAAGATTTTCTTTTCCCAGAAAATACCCGCGACCTATCTCTCTCTTTTTCGTGTTCGTTTCAAAAGGTAACGCGAAGGGAGAAATGAATGGTTTTACACGTTCATTTATCTCCCACGGCGATTATCATAAACGCTCTTTCTCTCTCTCTCTTTCAGCGCTCCAGCACGAGTCTCTGGGGCGAATGGATGGGAGTGATGCACGGGGATGAAATCGAATACGTGTTCGGCCACCCACTCAACACTTCCCTCGAGTACAGTCCAGCTGAGAGGGAGCTTAGCAGGCGCATCATGCACTACTACGGAAGATTTGCCAGGACGGGGTGAGGGCACGACAAACTCTCTCTCTCTTTCTCTCGACCTTTTGTTTTGTTCTTTTTTTGTTTATTCGTCGGCGTATCCCATAGCCCTTGCGTAACATCCGAACAAACATGGTAGGCGGGTTTGTTGTCACAAGGTGAAAGGAGAGGAGCGTAAGTTAAGACCCTTCGCCGAGCAGGTACTCGCTCCCTCGTCCGTGTTAACTTCGTATTCAAGAATTATATAAGTACTCCCGAGCGTTATATTTTATGCCTCTTTTTTTCCCGTTCTCCTTGCGGTTTCGGTTGCTTTGCCGATGGCCGTCGCCGACGTGAGATGTTTATTGCTGCCGTTGCGACTAAGTCTTCGATGCCCGTTTTCTCGTTAGAATTCGCGGAAATGTTTTTTCTGATTTTTCTTCGCTTTCTCGTTAATTTTCCCTTTCGCGTTTCTTCGTATTTTTCCTTATCAATCCCTCGGTCTTTCGTGATACCTTTGCACCGGAATAACTCAAATTTACGAACGTGTAGTTCACGTCTCCGGAATAACTGTATCGTTTGATAAGACCGAAACGTAATTCGCCGCGAGGGAAAACGTGTCAAATAACTTAAAACAATGAGCTCGAACGTAAAAAAAAACTGCGCGTTTCTTGCGTCTCTCGTCATCTTACGCATGGAAGAATAAATTCACTGCTAGGGGCATTATTTCTATCTGACTGGGTTTTTTATTTGCATGGAAATTGTTGCTGTTTCGCTGGCACTATATTTTTTTTAATTTCCATCAAAATATGGGTTTCCTCGTTTTAAAGAGACGCATTAAATGTTAATTTAGTGTTTCATTTTAGATGAAAAGCTATATTGGTCGTAACTTCCTAAATTTTCTGGTATATATATAAGTAATTAACGATTCAGCAAAATCCCTAGCAGCGTAATTCATTATACTAACTGAAAATATTATTATATTTTGCGCAGCCCTTCTTTCAAACTCTGAAGGAGAATATGAAGTGTTTCTTGATTATATATCTTCGCAAAAATACCTTAAAGAATTTATTTTGTGGATTTATTGAAAAGTATTTAAGCTGCAATGGAGGTGTTTGAAAGAAAATTAATGGCATATTTAAATCAATAACAAATAATTTAAATAAGTTCCTGTTTTGCAAAAGGATAATCTCTCCCGCTCGTTCGTAAGCCTTAGATATTTATAACCTGCCTCGTACAGAGAATATTCCCTCGCCGTGGATTGTTATTCCTCTATATCTGTGTACGTCTATCATCCTCCGGGAATGTTAATAAATGATATATTAGTATTAAAATGTCACGGCGAATTAACGTTGACCCAAATTTAAAAGTATTATTATATATAAATGCGTCAAAATGTATCTAAATGATGGATGACTGTAAATTCTTTAAAAAGAATTAAGAATTTAGAAAAGAGTTTATTCGTTCAAATACCATCATGCCATTTAGAATAATTTAATATATTTATAAGATATTATACGAAAAAATATAATAACGGCCAAATTAGGTATTAAACGAAATATTTCAAATATTACTTTTTTTTATGTTCTATTCTTTAGTCATTACATTCAGATAAGTCAAATTATTGGCGGAGCATAAGTCGGCTTCGAGTACAGAAGTATTATGCTTTAAATAAATATATTAATTGATATAGCAAGTGGTTGAAAATAGCTATGCGTAATTGAAAAAGAGGTTTTGTTCTGTAGGAGACGTTTATCACAGGCAGAATTATGAATTACGTCGATGACAAAATTCAATCTTAGAAGTGAGAAGGAAATAAAGGTAGAAGCGATCTGATGGAGCAAAACCCGCGAAAATATCGTACGAGATCCTTGCATTCGATAAATAACTTATGTCGCAGAGATCTTGATTTCCCATTTAAAATTACACGGATGTAAATTTTTAACGATGAAAAACGCCATAAACATATTAAAGATCAAATAGAAAATATACCAGATGATAAGAAAGGTAATTTTGAATTCTTAAGCGCCCTCAACACGACATTATCCAAATTTCTAATCAAAAGATAAGGATAAAAGTAATTTGCATTCTGGCGCGACAATTATCGATCCTCGATCGACGATTTAATGTTTTGCGATAAATCATAATCATACCCTTTTACTACGTGTCCGAAATAAATGACAATCGAAATGTTCCGAGACTCGTTCCATAGAATAACACATCATCTATCACGTACGGCTTTTTTTTTCCCGAGTCTTCAAAAGCGTTCCCAACCAAGCTGAAATAAATCGACACGCAACGTTCGGCGTTCAACTCCATATATACAGTGTGTATGTATATATATATATAGATATATATATATATATATATCCAGTTCGGACATAGCGTGCTTCTCGAGGTTCTATGGATGTTATCTGGCCTAGAGAGCTTTCGTCACGACATAAGGGTTTGGTTTATTGTTTTCGTCGCCGACCTTAAGGCCGCGCGAAAGAACGGCTCAGGGTCACGCTTTGAAGATGATGATGATCGCCATAATCCGCGATTAACATGCCGACGGACGTCTTTACAGGAAGCCTGTTCCCGACGACGTGAACTGGCCAATCTACTCCCGCAACCAGCCGCAATATTTCATCTTCAACGCGGAGAGGAGCGGCACTGGAAAAGGACCGCGAGCCACGTCCTGTGCCTTCTGGAACCAGTTCATGCCGCTGCTGAAGAATGGCCCCGGTAAGATATGGCGCCACACGCGGGATGTTTGAATATTATTTGTACATATAAATATATAGTCTATAACTCAAATATATCCATAACTCGAAGTCAATTCATTTTACGGGACAAAATCTTTTTGGTGTTATTTTTCTACTATAACTCGAATTTTCTGTAAGCTAAATACTTTTTTGTTTCAATTGAGACTCAACTTAATAGAAGTTACGCTGTATATGCACATATATTTCGAGTCGTGGAAATATCGTAATCGCTATAACATATAGCGAACAGATCAAATCAATCCTAGGTAAAAGTAACAATTTTGCTTCCTTTAGCAAAAAATGTTAAAATGTTTCCTTTAAACGGAGTTATTTTATAATTTAATTATATATAATACATATTTATATATAAAGGTGGCAACAAGATGTTTCTCTCCGTCGCCCGAAAAGCTTCCTACTTTGTGTTATTTTCGTGCGTTTTTGTTTTTCGTGTCTTCAGCACCCCCAGCGGCTCTCAAATTTTTGTAAGTGTCCACTGGGCTCCCTCCAACACCTTATTATTACCTTTCCTTTTCCTTAAATATATATTTATATATACTTATTTTATGGCATATGTATACATAAATTGTATATATAGATTTTTTTAACTCAAAGGGACATTATATTAACCCTACACATTAAAGATAGCAATGCGATAATTTTTTCCGACGGGGATCGAATTTACAGTATTCGAATACGAGCGTGTGTGCGCGAGCATGCATGCATGCGTGTGTGTGTGTGTGTGTGTGTGGGGCCTCCGTTAATATGTGCCCGCTTCAACTGTTCTTAATGAATATTTATCATATTATGCATGCATCGCAAACGTATAAATGAATTACCTCAATGCGTCACGGTAATCGGATAATTAGGATCATAAAATATTACAGAATAAAATTAGGCGTGCAAAATATAAGAACACGAATGACTGCGTGGTTTTCATATAATGTTGTGCATACCTAAATATACGAGGTTTACTCGTCGAAATTCTCTATGTCGAGACACAATAACTGTCATATTATTGTGCCTTGACATAAAATAAATACATTTGTATTGGGAAATCGCGCACATAAGCTAAAGAGGTCTAGGTAATTTTGGATCCGAGGTGAAATATTCGGTTAAACAAGGTTTTTATATGTATGTGCTTTTTTCGCATTTAAGGCTATTTTGTATGAAAATTTAATTTATATTAATCCTCTAAATTAATTATTTTTATGCATTTCATAAAACGGCATTTTTTGCATTTTTAATTAAGCAGAATGTTAAATTTTGCCTCTTCAAAAAAAGGCATAGTTTGTTTTTTTATTCCACTAGAGTTGTATTTATTTTCAAATTAAGATTGCTAGTCGCAAAATGCATTTCTCAATAATAACACTAATTTTAAGATATGGAAATGTAATTAGTGGCTTTTAAAATGTTTACATCTACATATAATTTTTAATCAAATCCATATTAATCCCCCTTCATTACGACATTCAATCTAATTTAAAAACGGAAGCGTGATTCATCCATTTTTAATCAATTATATTCTCATAATAACATAGCATCAGCGTTTATGGTCGGTCTTTATGTAATAAAACCCATGGTAAGCAACGTAATCGCTTGATCGATTATCGGAACGGAAATAATTTTAGAATGTCTTTCTCGGGAAAGTTTCGATTTTAAATAATCGGCGCTGCGACGGATTAATATCCGCAATCTATACATCATTAGAGACATTTAAATGATTTATAAACTCTGTGGGTAACAACTGTATTCCACGACAAAAAGAGGAGAAATAAAATGAGGGAATGATTCATTAAAATTGAATTATAATGTCGTACTTTATTTAAATGCGTAGCTGCCTGTTTATGCGGACTGTTTTTGGGCTCTTTATTTCATTTTATTGCCGTGAATAATTACACCCGTCGCGAAACCGGTTTATGCGGTAACGTTTAGCTTAAATTCCCACCTCTTCCATTTATTCTATTTCAGAGACGCCACAGATATCGTGCCATTCGATTTGTCCACGTACAAGGTTACAAAAAAACATATTCAAGCATCTTAACTCGAAAATGTGACAAATAATTCTAGCAGATTGAAATTGAATTATGGAATTTATATAGAAATTAAATAAACTGTATCCTTACCAAATCTCGGGTTTTTTTTTATGAATAAGATCCTAAAAATTCCTATTCACGATTAAATTATTTTAGCCAAATAATACGAATGCACTCTTATTGGGTGGCAGAGTATAGAAAAACTGCAGAGTAGAATACAGTGGCGATTGTGTTTTCTTAGGAGATATTATATCAATCAATAAACAAAAATCATGAATAGCGTAAATAAGGTCATATTTATTCGCTTCCTTATCGATTTAAAAAATTCCTTCACGCGCAATACACCTAAAACGACATTTATAGGAAAACACAACTTCTCAAAACGCATTAAATAATTAATGCGAATGAATCCTGGAACTAATAGCTATAGCTTAATTTAGTTTCATTTTATTATTCACGAACTTTAGTCGTTATATCTTTCACTTTTCGCGCAACTTTTCCTTTGCCACGGAAATTTCCCTCGTGAATATAAATCTCCCGTTCAACTGCGATCCCGTTATTTCGCCTCTTCAAAGAGATTCTTTCGATTGTTTCTGCCAAAAAAAAAAACAAACTGTCCCATTGTCTCGCGACCAAACTCATCCGTTCTTTCTCTCTCTCTCTCACACACACTCTCTATCTCTTTTTTTCCTCACAGCCTCCGATACTTGCGAAGTGTCAGCCGCCGTCTCTTGGAGGACATTCAGTTGGCTGACTCCCGTGGCCTCACTAGCGGCGGCCATCCTGTGGCCGATGGCGGCGGCGGAAGTGGTGCTGTAGTGCGAGAGGACGGCGGAGGAGGAGGCGGGGAGGAAGACGTCAAGACGCAAGAAGAAGAAGAAGAAGCGGAACCAAGGAGAAAGGAGGGAGAGAGGAGAAGACGAAGGAGAGAAGTAGTTGGGAGAGGAGAGTTTTGGGGAAAGGTGGAGGGGGAGGGGGTGAGGAGAAGGTGGAAAAGGAAGAGGCGACGGTCTCCCCGGTGTTTGGAAAGAAACGAAGGGATTCTCGTGGGACAGAAGAAGAGGAGGAGGTGGAAAGAGAAGGAAGGAAGGAGAGACAGAGAGAGGAAGGAAGGAAGGAAGGAGACGACTTGGACAGCGATGCTCCCGCTCCTCGAAGTTCACGTTCTTACGGAAGGAAACTTCCGCGCAAATTTTTTGTGAGATATCCGTCGCGATCGGTTAAAGAGGAAAAGAAAGAGAGATATATATAAATCTATAAATATGCATAAATTAAAATACGTGGTTGGGAGATCAAAAGGAGGTCTTGCCGGCGGACTCCTCTTTCCCTATTTTTTTTTCTCCCTCGAAATGGCGACACGAGGAAGAAATGTAAAAGAGAAAGACAAGAGTTTGGTCTCCGACAGGAGAAGATCGTTGCGTGTATATATTTTTTTTGTTTCGGGTGTGGAAGTGGAGAGGAGGAAGAAGTTGGATGTTGGTGTTAAGAGAAAGAGCAGGGCAGAAGGAGATGCCGCGAGAGAGAGAGAGAGAGAACTACATACTCCTCTCTGCCAGTCAAAGGCATATCAAGTGGTTTTCCGGAGACCTCGACCCGACGCTTTGGAGCGTCTGGCGAGGTTCCAAAGCGCGCAGAGGCAGACAAAAGAACACGAAGGGCGAGAGATGCATCGACTTTCCCGACTCCTCCCTTTCCTCCTCCTCCCCTCCCGACACCCTCTCTCACCTCCATAACCATCCTTCCTTGTCACTCCCCCCTTCTCCTCTCTCTCTCTCTCCCTTCACCCTTAAGACCCCCCCTCCTACAGTTGCCCCGCCCACGAGCCCTCGACACCCTCACACCTTGGCGATTTCGTCTCTCCTTCCCTCTTTACGTCCACGCTCCCAGCAATCTCTCCCTCTCCTCTCATCTCTCTCCGCCATCTCTCCCTCGAGGAGGTGGGAGGGTTAGGTCCTCCCCGCCATCTTACCCTTCGGCCTTTTGCCACTACACCACCCCTTTTTTTTTCACCTCCGGTTGATGAGATGTGCAAACACGTAGGACAGGTTAGCAATACCACTCCCGCACACCGCCTCCTTCTCCTTCTCCCTAACGCCCCTTCCCTACTCCCCAAACCACCTCCTCGCGGATCCCAAAGCCTTCACATAATCCTCCACCCCCTCCTCTCTCCAAACCGCCTCCTTTTCGCCCATAACGCTACCTCTCTGTCCCTCCCTCTTCCCCTTATTCCCCTCAATCCACGACTTTTAAACGAAACCACGGCTCCTTCGTCACGTACCTGATGCAGAAAAAAAAAGGATTCCCAAATCGTAGGGTGGAATTATTCATTGTCATGTATCGGGATTTTTCTTCTTGTTTTTCCCTTTCCTAATCTTTTTTCCTCGATCTCCCGTAAACGTTTTGTATGCCTTTTAAGTGAACGCCGAGTCCCTTTCAAGAGAGGGAGAGAAAAAATTGAACTCAAAAATGCTGTTACCAAAGAGTGAAACACACGTGTATTCATGGCTGCGAGTAGAAAAGTTTTCTCTCTCGCTGAGAAATCCTAGCAAGGGAAATGTCGGAGGATTTTAAAAAAAAAAGTATTTCCTTGATAAAGCGTTTATTGTGATAGAGAATTTTCCCCCAAATTTCCTGAATCATAATCGATGCTTGTGAGGCCCGTGACGCGCAAGAAGAATGTTAAAAAAGATCCTTCTTTACCCGGAAAACCGTGCATGTGTTGAATGCATATACATACATACAAAACAAATGATACACAAAAATAGTGGAAAATGCTTGACGTGCATCGAAAGATTCCTATACATATCGTTGAGTGGGAAAAATGTGTTTGGAGTATTGACGGAAGGCATTTAGATTGCATTAAAAACTTGTACATTACGCTTGAAAAAAAATCCGCTCGACCTATATTGTGAATGACATATCAATATTTATTATTCAGAGAAGTAAGTACCAATTTTCAGCCTATAAAATTAATAATATCATTATTAACATAGGATTAAGGTTTGATCAGGTAGTGAAAGAGTTTTAAAGCCAAAGATTTCTTTTTTTCGACGTAAAATAATACAAAGAAGCTGAAAGCTTAAAAAACTTGGCACTAATATTTCATACTATATACATATACATATATCTCTGTATTAAGATATCGTGAAAGCACTAGATAAAAATATATTTGGACGAGTTTTTCATCAGTGCGTTGATTTCTTTGGATCCCGAATGCAGTGCAACAGTTTGGACGTTGAATAGCTTTCGACATAACTTTGATCGATTTTTTGTAGCGTTAATCGAGAGAGAGATATATATAGAGATCTTCATATTAATCTAAAATGCAGGCGATTATGGTATTTTAATCAGTTGGAAGGCGATCGCGAGATTCGCGAACTTTTCGAGAAGTTGAAAAGAATAAATACTCTATCCTCTCTTTAAATAATTCCTAGATACGCGATCGTTTACAAATCTTTTTAGAATATATTTTATAAAGTTTGAAAGGAAAAAAATCTCTTAGTTCAAGAATAAAAATGGCTGGGACATTATCTGAAAAATATTTTTCCAATAAAAAAATGCGATATGCTCCAAAGTCATATCACAAAATAAAATTGTCGCAACAATGATCGGTGTTGGTTCGTGATCCGAGTCAGCGCAGGCGAACGTGTCGATATTCGAGGTATCCTTTTTTTTTAAAGAAATAAATTAATGCACTTATGAATGTTTTTTATTCTAGTTCTTTCCAGCTCGCCTTATTTTTTTTTCTGTTTCCTTCGAATGAACGGTTCGTGTCAATTCCCACATTCTAAATTTAAAATGTCGAAAGCAACGACTGCAGAAAGGAAAAGCAACGATTAATCCAAGGCCTTAAAACAAACGTGTTAATTCGGGAGCGTTAACGGTCGGATTACGATTAGGTTAGGGATAATTAAATTATACATATCAAAATAAACGCGACTTGAGACATACTTATATATATATATAAATGCTTGAAAAGAAGTCCGAGAAAGGCTAAAGCGACATTGTACGAGTACGTTAATAATTTGAGCAGAAGACCGTCATCGGATTTAGTGCGTAATTTTATTAGATTTCTGGAATCGGTTAATTCTGCGCGTTCTTTTTTTTTTTAGGGAGTCTTTTTCTTCGTCCCCCTCTCCCCCATACAGTCGCATACCGCTTCGTGGAGAAAGTAGCAACAAGTATATGAATTACGAACTGATAACAGATCAGGAAATGCCAGGCTGAAATTTTGCAATCAAAATACGCGCATGGTTTCTTTCTCGCCCAGTGAGAAGAAAAAATTCTCACCAAAAAGCGATCGAGAATATTGTTTTTTCTAAGGGTTGCTAAAAAGAATCAAAGAGTATTATACGTACATTTAATTATAATCTACACGCTCATCTTACTAGTGCACTGCAGCGGCTTTAGTGGACTAAACCCTTTTTTTGGTCGATTAAGCAAGAAAGGCGAAGTGTTTTCAAGAGATAGGAAGCATACGTATGTGTGTGTATACACATACATATATACTCTCGGCTTGGCGATTCGCCGTAAAATTATGTGTACCTGTGTGTGTGTATATAAAAAAATATATATATTTGTGTGTGTGTGTGCGTGTGTGTGTGAGCTTGCGTGGGTGTTAACGTTAGTGTGCTATGATCTTCGCGAGAAGAAAAGAGGAATCAAAATGTCCTTCTTCACGCCTTCTCACACTTCCTCTTCCTTCCTTTTTACCTGTTATCGAATCGAAAATTCATGCTGTTTCTCTCCTCTACGCCATCCTTTCCTTCGTTCTTTACATTCGCCGATCCTTCGTTTTTTTCCTATCGCTCACTCTGTTCTTTTCCTCTGCCTTCCTCCATTCTTGCAAAAAAAAAACTTTCAAGACTTTCACGTTACGTTTTTCCCCCCAACGTACTGCTCCACTCTTTACTTTCTTCTAATCCTCTTTCACTTTTGTTCTAAAGTGCTCATAATCAATCAATTCTTATAAATCTATTTTCTCATTCCCTGCGGGGTGAGTCTCGGATGCCTTTAATCTTCAAATCCAGAAAAACATATCCAAAAAAAAAAGGAGCGGTCCCTTCGGGTGAAGGAGTCGACGAAACTACCGTTTCCATAGGGACGCTCGTTTTATTTAGTCAGATAAACGAAAAATCTAAGCGTAGTTGTCGAAAAAAAACTTTTAGGCGTTATTTTCGTTACACGGCAACTTTGAAAGAAAAAAACGTTGCAAATAAAATGAAAGCACGCATCATATCATATCAGCCCGCTAACAGACGGGTGACTTTTTACCGAATCTTCCGCTCTCTTGTCACGTGATTTCCCTGACAAATGTGGGGCGACGCTCACTTTGAAAAATGGCGTGTAAAACAGCGTAGCATATGGAGAGATCGACGCGACTTAACGTCGCTCCTCTTCTTCTCCGAACGTATGAAGAACACAGAACAAAAAAACTACGCACGCCGAAAACGAACGCTTAATAATAGTGTACTTCTCACTATCTCTAATCTATCTCTCTCTTTCGCGAATGAGACGCGAAAAAATAAATATTAATTGATAATAAAAAAAATTGCACACTCAAGCTATTTCCACGAGTATGGGCATAGGCATTTTTTGGCACTAACTGTCGAGAGAAAAAAATAACAAAATAACAATCATGTAGGTCGATAAATGTCGCTTTTGAGTTATTTAATCCACTGCCTCGCCAAGTGACGTCACGGCTTGTATTTTCCGAGTTTGCACAAATGTATTTTAACGGAGTGTGCTTTATAAAATCGTGGGAGAATTTTATCCGAAATATAAGTTTTCAAGAGTTTGGAGTTTCATGAAAAAAAAATTAAAGAGAGAACAGAACGAGATAATAAATTTTTAAAACCCTTTTAGTCCGTTTTAATTTATGACTTGAGTGAACCCTTTTTTTAAATTAGTGCTCGACCGAATGGGTCGGAATTATCGTCGTAAGCGTCATCTTCACGAAGTTGCCTAAGGAAAAAAATAAAGCTCTCTTTAAAAAAAAGGAGGATGTGAAAACAACGTCATCTCCAGAAATTAGCATTCTGTGTTATGAAAAAAAACTTGAATGAACTCAATAAGTCAATGAATTGTCGTTATTAACATATCGTTGTAGTTTATAATGTAGTTCATTCACTTGGAAGTGAATGTGTATGTATATATATGCCTAATATATATAACTGAATGTATCTAAATAAAAATAGTATTTGATTTTCCTGTTCTCCGACTTTTCTGAAATCTCGCGGAGGCGTTGCTGGGCGATAAACAACTGCTGTCGGATCATCCGGGACGAATGCGTCATTTAAAGCAAAGAATTTTTTTTTTCGTAGAGTAATTAACTCCTCTATCGGGACGGCATTGTATCCGAGCCGTGATAAGGATCGATAAAAAAAATCGAATCCCCTCGACGTCCGACAGCCTTTTTTTAAAACGTCTCAGCCTCGCCTCCGTTTCCCGTAACAACGGCGCGGCGTGTTCGCCGCACACCTCGCTTCCGATGACACGGAATCGTAAAAAAAAAAAAAACTCCATTCCCCTCGTTCCCCTCCCCCCGAACCACACGTAACATCCCTTCGCAATACACGCCCTCCCCCTTTTCGCCCAATACTCTCTCCCCTCTTCTCACCCTTCTCCCAAGAGAGGGGGGAGGGAGGGAGGAAGAGAACGCGCTCTTGGACATCTCTCTCACGCGGCGCGGTCAACCCACCTTCCGGAACCACCCAACCCCAGGACCCATCGACCCGCCTACCAAAATTGGAAAAGAGAAATAATCGATAAGACGAAAAAAAAAATCGGGCGGATGAAGAGAGAGAGAGAGATGGAGGGAGAGATCTACGTTCGGAAACCACGACGCCGGGGGAGAAGCGGCTTGAGAGAGAGATGCAGAGGAGTGGTGGCTACGAGGGGGGTGGTGATGGCGAGGTGGACTGAGGAGGGGGAAGGGGGAGAGATGCGGTTAGGTTTTGTAGCCCGACGATCTCCCCGCACCGAGAGAAAGAGAGACGCGTGTTTAAGCCCCTCCCCCCCCCAAAAAAAAGGCGCACCGACGAACCCACTCCCAATCGACTCACGCAAATTGGCCATTCCTACCTCGTCCGCCTCTCCTCCCCTCATCTAACCTCCTCCCCATCCATCCACCCACCCTCTACACCCTCCCCGTGGACCATTCCGCCGTGCCACCTGGCTGCCGGGATGCTCGCCTTGCCAATCACCCGGTCCCTGCGCCCTGCCTACTCTACCTGCCCCTCTCACCTTTATCCCTCTCCCGTTCTCTCCTCTCTCTCTCTCTCTCCACAGCCGTACGAGAGACCCCGAGCCCCGGGACTACTCTACTCTGTGGAGGGAGAGGTGGGCAATGGCGCAGGTCCTCCGCGTTGCTATTTATACCCGCTGTATCGGCTCAACTCGAAACGCTTCCCGTCGCCCTACCCCCTTTCGCTTCTACCCTCCTCCCTCCCACCCCCCTCCTACCCTCCCCACTACAAACTCACTCCCTCCCCCCGAAATGAATGCGGTCAATAGTCAGCCGGCCTCTCTGGTCCATCCCTACCTCCGGTTACCTACCCAGCATCACCTCTGTTGCAGAATATCCTCCCTCCAATACCCCCTCCCACCATCTTCTCCCACCCCTTTCCCGATGGCTTCCCACCCCTCATCCGGGCCCCCTTTCCCTTTCGCCCGCTAATTGCCTGACCCAATGACCGGGGCAGACGGCGAACTCCCTCCTCCATTTGCTCGCTAGGCGTCATCACCGTGTCCCCCTCTGTAGCGACGGCGGCAGATCACGCTGTCCAATCACCAGGACATGGTGTTCTAAAAACACGGTATAAGCAACCGCGACGAAAAAAAATCACTCTTTCTTCTCCCCGTGCTTCTTGCCTTAATGGGTTTCCGAATTTCGCGTGTGATTTACGGAACTGATTTAATAATTTTTTCGACAATACCAATTTCCTCCTGATTGAAAATTCCCAAAATTCCAGTGATGAATTCAGTCCATCAATTCGCCAACCCATTTATGGTTTTATAAGGTGCAGTTTTTAAGGCGCGGAAAGTTATTCAATATTACCATTGGTATCAAAACTTTCCAGTTGAAGTAAACTTTTGGGGATTGGTATATTTTACAAGGATAAAAGTAAATATTATAGATAATGTTTCTTTTATTCTGCGGACATTTTTTTTGTGTAAAAACTCTTGTAAACTTCATTCTTGGTTGTGATTTCCCGACTATGAATTCCGAAATCACATATTAATGCCGGTGAGGAGAAAAATTATTATCTTTAATATTTTCCCGTGCCGTTTGAACAATTCATATACCACCAGGTGTACACTGGGTACAAAGATTTCAAATACAGTAGCGCTGGACAAAAATATCTCAATACGTTTCAGTATATTTAGTCACCGAAATTTTTTACCAAAATTATCCTTTCATATAAATTATTTGAATCATTTTACTTCAAAGCTCGGTTGCCACATGGAACTCGTCAGCAGGAGTATCGCGCACTCAGACGTCTATCTTAGACACTTCATAATTATGTTACACACAAAAACCAGACAAGAAACATGTGGCGAAGAAATGATCCCCAGAAATAATTAATGGAAAATTTTGGAAGTCGGATGACCAATTTCTATGGGAAGAACACGAAAACACACGGAATTACGCGCACACATGGGAAAGTTGAAATGACTTCGAGCTCATTAGCGCTGTTAGTCCAACTAATGCGTCTCAAGTAAATATCTTCATCACACGCAAAGTTATCTACCGAAAGCTGCCTCAGTTTTTCTTCTGTTTATCTTGCATACATTAAGGAGAGAAAATTCCAAGTATGTGCGACGTGCTCTCACCAAATCGTGCGACTTAATTACTAAAAATGATCATTTTTAATAATCCCTCGATTTTTAAATCAAAATTTAAGTATCGGTAGTTGAAAAAAACTTTAATGAACGTTTTTTCATATCAAAAACAGGAAAAACTACAACCAAAACCTAATTCTAACTCGATTACACGGCTGGGGGAACCGGATCGCGTAATTTACAATTCAAATCCGCGTGAGTAAACAACACCGGGAATCCCTGACGTAGCCGAGTATCCCAAAGAGATTCAAATCGCCATCGAGAGCAAAAAAAAAAAATCCGATCGTAGTTTCCGTCAAAGCGTACAAAAAAAACGCGTTAAATTCATTCTCATTCGTCAAATTTTTATCGTCGTTTAAAAAAAAAAAAGAAGAACCCTCGCAAAATCGCCCGAGTTTCCGCAATCCCACGCTCTCTTTTTTCGCTCTCTCCCGACCTCTCCTCGCTTGTTTGGCGAGATGAGGGCCGCCCACGCCCTTTCTCTCTCTCTCTCTGGCTCCGCCACACCAGACGGCGGTCTAGCCAATCCCACGTCCTGCGTCTCGTGGCCCGAGGCGAGCCGATTTGTTATCAACCGAAGCGTGCTCGGAAAATTTTCCGCTGCCACAGAGGGAACAAGCAATCGACCCTTTAGCGAGGGATGTGCGATAGTCCATGTGCGGGAGTGTTTTCTACGCTGTGGAACGTAAACATTCCAAACGTGGCTGAATTGTCATCAGCTTCAAAACTCGATTTCTTCTCTTGTTATGAAGTTCGTCAACCTGAACCGTTGTTTGTGTTCGTGCGGGAAGGGAAACTATGAAAGATGCGCACGGTTGAACTCGGTTAAGACATCCGAAAAACAATAATTTTCTACGTAACTACGTATGAGCAAATAATTACGAAACAGATCGTCGACTCTGCTCGTGGATGGATAGGAGTCCTTTTTGATTTGGAACGTCTCCCAGACAAGGTACAGCGTCTACCTTCTGCGCCTCATATTTATTAATTAAATTGCGAGAGATGGGAAAACAGCTTGGAACTGAAAAAAAAAGTAAAGGGATTAAAAGGAAATTTCGATCATATTCAAATTTAAATTGTTGGTTGTAAAATTAGTTTAATGCTCTGCTTTCGACCAAAATCCGGTTGTTATTTTTTAAAATTAATTGTTCATTTTTAACTGGACTATTAACGTTGCTCGACTGCTTTTCATAATAAGAACGCCAATTATACCATGAGGAATATATACGACGGTATGAGAATGATTCGAACGCTGAAACGCTTATCAAGACCGGCGATTTAAGTTTTTTACTTTAAAATCGCAAGAGATGCAGGAAGTATTTTTAACGAAATTACATCGAACTCTACGAATAGTAAACCCGTCTGAAATGTATTGAAAAGAATTAATTACTCTATAAGCTACCGTACTTGGAATATTTTTCCAATTTTCGGTGTAGTATTTTTCCAAGTCTGGGTTTCCTCATAGCAGAACAATAAGCAGAAAATTCCATTGACAGCCGAAGAAAATTATGTTTGTCCGATACCTTTCTCGAGTTAAACGACATTTTCAATGTCACTTGTCTTATTCGTTGCTGAAAAGTTATATACAGCGGTTCTCAACACTTTTGTATTCTCACCAACCTTTCAAATAATATCGTTGCCAAGAAATTAATGATTTTATAAAATGGTTGTCATCTTTAGGAGATCATAAACGATAAATTTTTTCCTCGAGGCGATGCTATAATAACAAAGATCACTGCGCTGAGTTTAAATAATAAGTAATGTAGATCTCTAATTACAGTAATTATTTGAAAACGCGATTGTTTTGATTATGATGAAGAGCTTTGGAAAACAAAATGCAGGTCTAGCTTTGCTTTAACATGAAAACAACAGGAATTAGTTTTATGGCAAAATCTACGCTATTATTAAAAACTGTAGTTTTACGTTGTCTAGCATACGATAAAAACCAGTCAGAATAAAAAGATTTATTGATACACGCGCATGAGACTAATTAGAGTTATTGATTGCGCAATTTTCACACTGATTTTGACATTTGAACTCTATTATGAACATTACAATCAATATAAGGAATGAATCACTAGCAACCAATGATGAGAAATCATTCAAACTTGGTTTAAAATGCGTGATTCATCCCGGAGGATAACCAAACCAAATAATGACGGATAATGCGGATATTTGGAATCGCTTATTCATCACATGATTGACGTCCGGCGACGACGCACGCAATAAAAACCCAGTTTTTATTTTCAAATTAATTAATCGATAAAATTTTCGTCGCCTATAGAAAATTTAACGATTCATCCCCGCAATCCATATCAAACGACTCTGAGAAAGAGGGACCGATAACATCTCGTGACTCACATCGTAAGCAAGCATTGTTCTCTCGGAAACAGTCGGACCTTTCTCACAGGAGAGACCAAATACGACCGGTTACGCAACAATTTCGCGCCACATTAGAAAGTTACGATAGAGCGAGGGAGATAAATACAAATAATTCCCCTGAGGGCGATGCCGCATTGTTTGTCAGTCATCACCTGACAACACATTCCACTGTTCGATCGAGAGGGGTCGCGTCACCTCCGCTGTCACCCACAACCCGAACAATACACATTATATGTATATGTCGATGTTTAGGTTTATGTGCATATGTATGTGTACACACACACATATATATATATTCTTCCGAGACATTTGGAAAACGATTCTTTTCACACCTCGATCGCGAGAGCTCCAAATACAATTGTTCGTTCTCGCCATCTACATAAAGTGGTATTAATCTCGACCGTGAGATCTGCGAGCACCGAATAGGTCAGATGACTAAGGGATTAACGGGAACCTCTTCAACGCCTCCTCTCTTTTTACCTCCCACACTCTCTCTCTCTCCCTTTCTCTCACCCGCAACTTTACTCCATTCACTCGCCGCCCTTGCGATTTTCACTGCCTCAAGAAGAGGATGAACGGACAGCGGATGTCGTACGCGATGCGCCCTTCCAAAGGATATCTGAATTTTTTTATTCTGTGCTCTCTCTCTCTCTCTGCCCACCTCCCTATCTCTTTCTCTCTCTCTCTCTACTCCATTGGAATACGCGTCCATACGCACGCACTCAACCTCTCCTAACACCCAAGGTTGGACGTGCGTTGGAGGTCAGCCACACAGGTGAAAGGCGACTGTCCTCCTGATGGAAGATTCACCAGTCCATCCCAAGGAAGGAGCTTTTAGGGACATAAGAGATTGGGAATAAATTCGCGCGCTTTCTGACCCCTTTTTACCTTTAATCTCTCTCTCTCTCCCATCATTTCTCCCTCCCTCTCCCCCACCCTCTCTGTTTCCCTCTCTCTCTCCCCCTCCCCCTCTCCCTCTCCCTCTCTCTCTCTCTCCCTCTCCCCCTCCCTCTCTCTCTCTCTATCCTTCTCTCTTATTTCCTCTAAATGTAAGATGGGACTATATAGTCCTAATTTCGCCCTTAATCAAGTCGTTTGTCTGTATCTTTCCATCTCTCTCCTTTTCCCTCCCTCTCTCGCTCCATTTCTTTATCCCTCCCTCTCTTTCCCTCACTCCCTGTTTCCCTCTCTCTTTCCCTTCCTCTCTCTCTCTCTCCCCCTCCATTCTTTTCTCCCTCCCTCCTTCCCTCTCCCCCTGCATTACTATATCCCTTCCTCCCCTCTCTTTCCCCCTTCTTCTCTCCCTCCTTCACTACCTCCCTCTATTCCTCTCTCCCTTTATCCCCCTCTCTCTCCCTCTCAATCTCTCTCCGTTTCTTCCTCTTTCCCTTCCTCCCTTCCATTTCTCCCTCTCTGTCCCTTTCTCTATCTCTTTGCCTTTCTCTCTCCTCCTCCCTCCCTCTCTATTCCTTCCTCTCTCTCTCTCCCTCTCTTTCTCTCCCCGTGCGCTTCGAAAAAATCAAAACAAGGCGGCCGGAGATAACGAAGATGAAGATTTAGGTGAGTGAGGAGGATGGGTATGAAGACGCTTCCAACAGACAGCTGTTTTTTTCCGCCGTTTCCTCCGTCGCAGACAACGACGCCTCCGGAACGGAGGCGATCCCACGGATGCTGCAACAACACCCCGGAGATGTTTCCGAGAAGGGAGCGCTCCTTTAAGGAGACTTGCTTTGTTTCCTCTTTCGGATCCGATAAGCCGCTCACGTTCTAGCAGGCGGAGTGATGAAGCCCCTTAGCGATGAGATTGGACAGTTTGATTATAGCGCCACGAAGAACGGGCGCTTAAATTTTTTCCCCCGAAGAGGTCATTTTTATCGGTTATAGGCTACGTGCGTAATGGCAGGTGATCTGAAAACACGAGGGTCTCGCATGAGCTTTGACTTGAAAAAAATAACTATATGATCGATTAAAATTTATTGTAAGCACTACGATCTTTAAAGTCGGTCTCGTCGTCGTTAGTAATCTGTCATCAGGAAGACGTATAATTATAGGTTGAACTAGGTTCGTTTCATCCTCTGCGACCTTGTTCACGCTGCGATAATCATCTTTTCACTTCCTCTTCATCCTAGTCATGTCCATTTCCCTTTTTCATCAACTTTTACCTTAGTTAATATATTTAATAGGGCAGTTCCTTTTCTTTGGAGAATTCTGAAGTTTTTTATAATAGTTAATTATTCGACTATTTGAGTAATTATGAAACTAGATCATAATTCAAATCTTTGAATAAATATACATCTTTGTTTAACCTTCAGTAAAAAATATTCGGTTGCCTTTATCCCTGGGAAAATAACATTCGGCCTTTGACTCAAGACGGCCACAAGTCTCTAAACAAAGATTCAAGATGTCACGCCAACAACAGATTCGACGTTCTAGAAGCGTTCTTTTTGATGTTAGTGAATCTTTTGGTAGTTTTTCAATGATACAATATATCGAGTGATACATTTAAAAGGTTCGTGAAAGAAGGAAAATTGAATTTCAAGAAAAGAATCAATTCAGCTCTGGTAAATTCATCGTCGTATTACGGTTAAACGAAGTGATTGTTTAGAAAAATGGGGGCTAACGTTCATGAATTTTTTCTAATATTTTAGCTACATTTTAACATAATATACTTATATATACGCTCATGTTTATTAAAACATTAAAAATCCATGTTATATGATTATAAAACAAAATATTTCGAATAAACTTTGGAAAAATTGAGCAATTAAAAAAGAAAACATACCTTCATGAGTAACTGATTTTCTAAAAACTTCAACTTTCCACTAAGATATTATATAATTTGCTTCATCGTATTTATTTAATAAATGCGTTTTAAAATAAAATTTAAATCCTGGAATACACCTATGCAAAAGATACTTAATTCTTCCGGTAGATAAAAGCATTCCGTTCGTATCGATAAATTTATTTTTAGCAAAGTCATGAATAATTATTTTATTTTGAATAACTTTTATATTTAACTTAGTAATTCACCATCTCTTTATAAAACTTAGTTATAAAAAAAGGTTTGTATTACCATTGTTTGTTTTAAAAAATCTTGCCTCCAAATTTATTGCATAAGCAATAATTATTCAAATGCGTGAATTAAAACTGCCATTATCTCAAATATACACGACGATGCGAACGATTCTCAGGACAAATATATTACATCATCGAATCGTTTTTCTTTGAAAGTAAAAAAAAACAAAATACGTATCATAGCGACAGCCACTGGTCGACGCCATCGTAGAATCCCCTCTCTCTCGTACCCTTCCTCGTTATCCCTCTCTCCCTCCCTCTCATTCTCCATCGCTCTAAGAGAAGTTACGTGTGACAAGGCCGTCTACTCAACTCGCGCCGCAAACTCACTATCGCGCAGGCACTCGCTCGTAGACCACGCTTAACAACTAGGACTTGGGCTGTGTTGGACAGACGAAGGGCGTGAGGAGAGAGAGAGAGAGGAAACAGAGGTAGAAGGATGAGAAATAAAGGATGCGAAGGGTGTTGGGAGGGGGAGGAGGGAAGGTACGAGAGGAGGGAGGAGGGGGAACGAGGCGTGGGCGGCAAGTTAAGCAGCCGGTGGAAGAACAGAGTTCTTCCGCCGACGAGGATTAGCGAGGAGAACGCGTCGCCTCCCGATGAGAAGCGAGAAAGAAAGGAGAGAGAGGGAGGGAAAGGAAGGAGAGAGAGAGAGAGAGAGGGAGACGGAGAGAGATGCGCTCCTTCGTGTTTTTTTTCTGCACGCTCGTTCGCCTCTCCTTTCGAGACGAACGCGAAGGCGTTTCTTTTTTTGTTTCGTTCGCGGCGGTATTGCACACACACACACAAACGCGCGCGCGCACGCACGCACACGAACGCAAACATAAATACCAACTCTCGTCCATTGCTCACGTAAAATGATTTTGTTTGTGCGTGTAAGAGCCTAGTGGTACAACACTCGGAGGTGACAGAAGTCGTGACCTTTCCTCTTCTCCCCCTCCCCGCTCTCCCCGAACACGTATATCCATTACTCACGCTCACGCAAAACGGCGAGTGCGCTCATTTTTCCCGCTTTTCACTCTTCTCTACAATCTTTGCTTTTCGGGCGGAGCTCGATTGAAAAGAAATAAATAAAAGAAACGCGCGCGTTATAGCGCACGCCTCTCTCCGTGACTCAAGCGTGTTCGGACCGATTTTTATTTATATATATTTTTTTTATCGTTTCATGGTCGCCTATCGACGAATTTATTGCGTGTTTGACGGGATTACAGAAAAATAAACGCGGAATGCTCCTTGATTTATTGAGATGGGTGTGTTTTTACAATTCCAGCGTATAATAATCTACCATATTGTCCGTTTTCGAAAAATAAATTTTAAAAAAATCCCTATATCTTTTCAAATCCATTCGACGCATTTTGGGCGTTGTATCTACTTCTTAACCACGTTTTACAAGTTTTCGATCCTCGGTTTTTTTTTTTTATTTTAATACGAGGAATCGGTGATGTTTGGCAACGTTCTACGCTTTTTAAGTCTCTTAAAGTCGCAATATTTATCGCGCCAATCAAATTTACCAGCACACAAAACCACCATTCTAAAATAAAACGGTCGTCATTCAACTCGCCAGAGAAAGATGCGAAGACTCGACCGTTTTTTATGCAATGACCTCTCTACATCGAAGAAATTTTGCATCTCCTCTCTCCTTCTCTCTTCCTTTTTAAGTTTTACTCCAAAAACCTTAATTCTCTACCTCCTCGGTCTCCATGTTCATGGGAAGACATAAATAAGTGATGCGCTGCTCCCCACGTTACCTATCTCCCTCCCCTTAGACTTCGGCCAGGATAGAAAATGCTCGCAAACAACTTCACGGGAATCATAGGACAGCGAAATTCGAAGAAGAAACAAGAGAGGCAGCCAAAGCGAAAAGACGGCGGTAAGACTATAAGATAGTCGATTCCTGGAAGATTCGAATCTTCGAGGAAGTGGCGGGAAAAAAGACACGTTAAGTTGCAAGAACGGGCTAACAGGGCTGCAGCCACGGACTTCCGAGATAGAGAGAGAGACTCCCTTTTCACAGGAAAATTAATTGAGGCGGGCGTGGAAATAATTAATACTTATTACGTAAATAACCTAGTTTTCATCAAACAATTTTGCTTAATTTATCTACATCGAGAGTCCCAAATTCACCATCCGCCACTAGAAAGCGAGAAAGTGGAAAAGAGAAAGGTGAAGGGAAAAAATGGATGAGGTAAGAAAAGGAAAGAGAAGGAACGAGAAGCTGTGAGATAGGAACGGCAAGGAGGAACGGGGAGTGACCGGAGGAAGAACGTGAGTGGAAACGGAGGCGAACGGAAGGAGGCGTGAAGGAGGAACGTGGAAAACGGAAGGAGGAGAAGAGGAAGGAACAGCTGGGAGAGAGAGAATGACCGTGGGAAAGGAGAACGAACTGAGGTCGGTTGCGTCGGAATGGATTGTGGAAAAGTTTATAGTTTCAGAAGTTCGGTAAGATTATAAAAGCGTCTGCGTTAAGCGGTCGAGAGAGAGAGGGAGAGAGAGAGGGTAGAGGGCGTGGAAGTCTTGGGGTCGAAACGTGAGAGGCTCACAATGGAGCCATTTACGAACGGCAGCGTAGGATCACTGGAAGCGATCCGAGAGCATTAATTCGGCTCGGAAAAAAGGGGGTTGAGGTCATTGTGACGGGTTCGAAATTAAGATTTCGAATAACAAGGGGAGTGATGGAGAGAGGGAGAGAGAAGGTGAAGCCGAGATTTTTTTAAAGGTTGAGTTAGCTGAAAGGGGCTGAAGAGATGGTTAGACGATTCTAGAGAGGGAGAGAGAGTGAGGCGGAGAGAGAGAGGGAGAGAGAGGGGGGGGAGAGAGAGAGAGATGGAGAGAGAGTGGGAGAGAGAGAGGGAGAGGGGGGAGAGAGAGGGGGAGAGAGAGGGGGGGGGAGAGAAGGGGAGAGAGAGGGGGGGAGAGAGAGGGGGAGAGAGAAAGAGAGGGAGAGAGAGAGGGAGAGAGAGAGAGAGGGAGAGAGAGAAGGAGGAGAAAGAGAGGGAGAGAAAGAGAGGGAGATAGAGAGGGGGGAGATAGAGAGGGGGAGAGAGAGAGAGGGAGAGAGAGAGAGGGAGAGAGAGAGGGGGAGATAGAGAGGGGAGAGAGAGGGAGAGAGAGAGGGGGAGAGAGAGAGAGAATTGAAAAAAGAAAGAGAGAGATGTTAATGATGATCAACAAACTTTTGAAATGGAAAACTTAACAATCTGATGGGGATATAAGAAGTCCTTTTTAAAACGAATAATGAAACAGGGTGGCAGTAATACGATTGGGGCCACGTGAGAATAAATTAAAACCTGCTCTCCGCAAATCCTTCGGCTTATTAAATTAAAACGAATGTTTAAGGCGATTTAATCGGTTCGAGTTAACGAGCGATTTCTACGGGCCACGATTGAGACGCGTTGTCTACAGGTTAGCCAAAAAAAACTCGACAATATCGTTCTCCTTGCTTCATTTGTGAACTACGCCGCGAAATGGGGAGAAACCGGAGTTACGTCGTTTCACCCGCGTGATTCCCTTCTTGCTGCACATCCGTTTCCAAATAAAACGTGCAATAAGTCTAATTGTAAGTGGGATTTATTAGACAGTAAAAACCCAATAGACTCAGGTGAGTAACGTTATTAAAGGTTCTTACGGCCTGCGCAGTGGATGGATGGCTCCCTGACGGTCTCGGTGCCATAAAGGGAGTGTATTTGCCTCGTTCTGCTACCGTGTTGTGATATCACGCACGCCAAGTCAGCTTGAAATGAAACGGAATCGTTATAAGGTTGAGCGGGGCTCTCGTCGGCCGTATTGTATAACTGATGTTTCAAAACCTGGCGCCGTTAACAGGATCTCTATATTTCATATTGAATACGTATGAACAATTTATGTTTGTCCATAAAATGTGTTATTATTGCAATCTTCGCCTCTCTACGAGTTTCCCTAATACTCTAAAGAATGCTTTCATCGCTACCGGATGAAAATGCAGAATTATCAGTATTGTGTGACCCTTATACTGCGATTAAAGCTGATAATGGTTTAGAATGATTTGATAATTTTTCATCATTACTCTTTCATTATTTTCTAGTATAATAATAGTCAAATTCATTGCGCACGTTAAGACATGCTTTTTTAAGACTAAAGAAATTTTTAGTCAATCCAAATATTAAAAAAGAAAACAAGGAAAAATCGTCACGAAACTTTTTCTCGCATTCAACACCCGCACCTTTCGTAACATACACCATCTCGGGATATTCAGTGTAATAAATACAAAATGTGAAAAGGGTTTGTGGAACCGTTTCAGCGGTAGAAAAGTACACAGACAGAGGAGCGGTATACCAGAAAGAAATTTGAATATTCGAATTAATCACGCTGTTGATTGTATTTTTCTAAATTAATTACGTGCCGCATCTCACAAAGCTGAATATACAAGTAAATTTATACATATACGCATGCGAATATAATGATACATTGCTGTTATAATAAAAAGAACCTTCCTTGCTTCATCGTTTTTTTTTTCTTACACGCCTACTTAATATGTAAATAGGTAAAAAGCGTTCTATACCTTTCGAATCCTTTCGCGGACCTCACCTTGGGGTAAAACAGTAAAGGTAAAAAGAGTCGATTATGAGGCCATAACATAATAGTGTATCATCTCATATAAAACTTAAATGGATATATTCTAAATTAGTAACTTTTACAATATGCTCGAATTCAGCCAGACCATGGACGTATGTGTTTGTTATTTTTGCTTATTCCTTGTGTGGGGTTAATTAACCTTGATTTTGTAACGTATAAAGTGAAAAAGAACGCAAAATCAATTACTGAATTTAACTGAGCAATTTCATCGAAAACGCTGGAATATTACTGCGAGTAACTTGTGCCTGAAATTTTTAAGGTTTACTGTGCTTATTCTCCTAAATATGATTTCACATAGGATATTTGAAGCATACTTAACGCGACACAAATGTTCTTGATTTTATACATCAATCGAATGATTTTCCAGATCCATTTTTATGTATTATCGCTCAGATTCTTTGAACTGATTTTCTCTTCACAATGCTGAGTTAGAAATAATAAATGTGGGAGACCGCAGGTTTGAATTTTAAATAATCACGACAAAATTATCGCATAGCAAGTTAGCAAATTAGACAACATACAATTAATCCGACGCCTGAATTATACCTTCATCGGTTCCCGACGAAGTTTAAGACTCTAGACCATTCCGAGCGGTAAACTGACCAATAAAATATCCGACATATTTGCCTTAGCTACATGTAATTCAAGATACCGCTATCGTACTTTCAATACACAATTATATTTACCGAAAGCTCTCCGAGTAATTTATTTGATATTTTGGCCTTCCAAGGATTAATAACTGCAATAAATTTCGACAATACTAACAAGATAACTACTTACTCATCGCATTTATATCATCCACTAGTCGATTCGAGCGAGCCTTAAGGCTCGAAAGAAAAAAGCGAAAACCCAAAAAATGACATTTATAACCTTAAGGAACGGATAATTTATGAAATTTTTCATTGATAAATTAATCAACGCCACTTTTCTGCTCTCGGAAACAAACCAGTAACGAGAAAAAAAAGATCTCTCGTTCGACATGAAGCATTTCCGTGCCACAAACCCAATTCCGCACGCGAAGCGGTTCGTAAATTGAAACATCAGCGCATCGAGAATGACATTATTTTGTTCCGCCGCGTCCATAACGAGCTCACTGGGATCCACTTGTCTCTCTCACCGAGAGCATAAAGAGATCCACTTGATAATAAAGATGAAGGTCAAGGAGAGGCCGGACGATTGCGATTCCGGTACGCGAAAAAAAAATCTCACAAAAAGGGCAAACGCATAAAAAGAAGTGTCCAATGCACGCGATATGATCGACAAAAGGTCAGAGGATCAAGAGAGCCTTACGTGAATGGAATGAGAATGGCGAGGGGAGGAGAAGGATGTTCTTTCGAGAGAGGAGGGCGAATGAGAAAGTGAGGAAGATGAGGCGGCGAGGCGAGAGGCGGAGAGGACGGGGGAAGAGAGAGAGGTGCCGCCTCAGGAGGCGGAGGGAGGAGGAGGAGGGAAAAAAATTATACAAACGAGGAGGATGGACCAAGGTTGCCGCCTCCCACACCGAGGGACATACTAGTAACTGGTTATCCGGGGCGCCCCGCATGCCATACGCCACACGACAGAAAAGGGTCAATGTTAAAAGACTTCCATTTCCCGTCCCTCGCTACCCTTTTCGATCCTTTTTCACCTCTCTCTCTCAATCTCTATTCCCTGCGGCAAAACCCAAAATTCCACTTCTGCCCGACAGCCAACGTTGGCCCGCGGCGAAAAAAAAAAACGTGCCAACCCGCCCCCGCGAGAACCTCTCGAGCCGCCTCCTGACCTTCCCTCGACCTCCGACCACTCCCGCCTCTTCTTCTTTTTCGCCTCATCCTCGCCCGTCCCTCCCCGAACGTACCTGCGCCTCCCCACACGCCGTCACCTTTTTGGTCCAACGTTTCCTTCGAGCCCTTTTTTTATTTTATTTTTTAATTGTAAACGTCCGAATGATTTCGAGTCAGTCCCGAGGAGTGGAAATTATTTCTGACGGGTTTATTATAACTGGAGGACGTCGTTGGTGGATCCACAAACTCCACGGGATGCCTTTTCCTTTGCGCGTTACCACAATGCACGGTTTCACTCGTGAGGGGTTGGTTTTTTTAAAAAAATAAATCATGTTTCACTATACACGGAATAGGTTATTCCCTTAACTGTTATTCACTATACTCAGAGTGGGTTTCAATCTTGCGCGGTTATGTTTTATTCCTATTTCACCATTCACGAAGTAGGTTTCGCTCATGCACGGTTATTTTCTTAACTCTATTTCACCATACAAGGAATGGGTTTCGGTCATGGACGGGATATTTTCTTAACCCTATTTCACTATTCAAGGAATGGGTATCATTAATGCTCGGATAAGCATAGGCGGGTTGACTGAGATAAAACGGGGAGCAGCCCGACCCTCAGAATCTCGTTGTGAGTGGATATGCCTCCTTCCGTATAAACATCTTGGTGAAGGCTTGCCACTTGAAATGTTTGTAAACAGAGCTCGGTTGGCTTTAATATTTCGTCAGCTTACTCATTACAATTTACGGTTGATGTAGTTCTTCGTCATAAAAGCGCAGCTGCACGGAAGACATTCTCGGTCTCAAGGAATGCGTGCTCTAGCTACACCAAGGATCGCTGCCGGTGACCCTCGTGGGGACTTCGGTTAGTATCATACACGTCATCACGCCTGAGACACGCACGAGTTTTATTGTGCTTTTAAGTAGCGGGGATTTAAAAAAGCAGTATTAGGGAGTTATGGGGAAGGCATCCCTATTTTACCCATGTGCTGTTGGTCCCGCTTTGCACGGTTTCAATTAGCGCGATATTTGCCAAGAACGCATCCCTCGTCCAAAGTTGGGGAAATGTGTATTAATAATATGGAAAGGGTGGGTTTTTTTTTACCCCCGCAGGAAAATATTTTTTCCTGATAATGAGTAAGAATACGGTTATAATTAAAAGGATCCGACAAGGTCTTTTTAAGTAAATCGAGGCAAATTATAGGCAATGAGTAATCATTCGAGTTAATTACGGTTTTGAATTCAATCGTTAATTATGAAAAAAAAATTTTCGAAGGCGACGAGAAACTATGTATTAATTTTCCGATGATTTTATTGTCATTTTATAGTTAATTTTGTAATGAGTCAATTGAATTCGCGCCAGAAATTCACTCGTTGACGTTAACTAAAGAGTAGAAGGTATTCACTGCTGTGTCGACTATTACTCATATTTTTTGTGGAGAAGTTTCAGCGCAGTTTTCCTCTATTTTACAATATTGCGCTCAACTTTGAATGATAAGACTTTTGACAAGTTGGTTTTCATTCGGTGCTGTTTCATGCAACAGAGACAATAAAACTCTTTTTGACCGCTTCCAAAATTATTTATGTTGCATTCATTTTTAATCAGTTATTCACCTATCAGAAAATGTCGACATGCACCTCTTCTTTTCGTGGTTAATTAGCCAAGCTCTAGTAAATTTCATCTATCGTCTTGCTCACCTTTATAGCCGTCGACCATATCCTATAAATTGCAGTAGATGCTTAATTATCTGGCATGATTTTGTTAATTAAAGGAAATCTGCGATCTTTTTTCTTTCGTTTAAAATAGATACTAAGCACAGTTATGATCCACAACTCAAAGTATCTATCCTTAGAATTTTCCTGCGAGAATTTATATCAATATTAGTAAGTATACCTAGTATACATACATTATATATTAGTATCTGAGCTGGGTAATATCCAGTTCCGGAACAAGGAACGATTCGAAAATGTTCCGGTTCCTGGATCTGGAACCAGAACAGAAAAATTGTATCGGAACCGAAACCTGAACCGGAACAATGTCAAAATTTTGGTTCCGGAATGGTTCCCTTTAAAACGAATGAATTATTATTCATATTTTTACATTTTTTAAATTTAAAACAGACTTATTATTTCTTTTACTATTATATTTTTATACTAAATTGAAAACGTGTAATTTCTCTGATTATTCTTCTTCCTTATTAAGTTGGATCTAGTGTTTTGAGATTGGTATCCAATCTATCTACATTTGGTTTCCAAATTTGCATAATAGATTCTGGTAAATAGCTGTTCAAAGGTTACGTAAAACAGGAAATAACATGTAACACTGAATTATCTACTCGAACACATTCTAAGAGATCAATTTCCAATCAGTTTAATTATCTTTTTTTGCATAGTCATAAAAAATATTCTCTACAGTGGCAGGATGCAATGAAATTAGGGGGTTGGAAGATAATTCGATTTTGATGTTTTAATATCACCAGTATTTTAAAGAAAAAAACCCATTTGGAGAATATTATTCAGAAGTTGAATTTGTTATGTAATTGATCAAAGATGTTTTTTAAGACGATGATTCAAGAAAAGCCTTAAGAACATGAAGAGGAAAATATAAAACAAACATCTTGATGCTATCGAAAAGATAAAACTATATCATAATCATACGCCAAATAAAATTTTCTCATATAATATTTGTATTGGGTTGGCCAAAAAGTTCTGCTCATTTTAATAGGTAGCAGTTGGGCGTTTTATTTTTTTAAATGGACGTCGTAAATGACATATAAAACAGTCACTCAACAATTAAACATTGTAAAGAACATGTGAAAACAGAATTTGGGATTATAAAAGTAATTTGAAATTTTTCTGAAAGGATAATATGGATGAAAATCAAGTGAATTTGCGTCATGTTATGCTTTATGAGTATAAAAAAGGTGGCAATTCCACAAATGCAATAACAAACATTTGTGAAGTGTACGGAGAAGGTGCTGTAGCTATTCGAACCTGTCAAAAGTGGTTCAAGAGATTCCGTGAGTGTAATTTAAGCTTGGAAGATGAACAACACTCTCGACGCCCTTCAAGACAGAACTCGCACTTTAATCGAAACCAATTCACGACAGACATCAAGAGAGATTGTAGAGGTACTGGGCATATCAAATCAAGTGTTTTCAACCATCTGAGGACCATGGGTATGCACGAACTATTTGGCCAACCCAATATCTATCGCGTAAATTAAAAAGAACCAAAAAAGTTAAACATAAATCGTTTTATAAACTACCAGCTTGGGCCGAGGTCGGCTATTTTTATCTAGCCTCAAGATGGTCAACTGTCCGAAGCCGACCCTGACTGTAAATAATGCACGGTGTAAATAATTAGCTAATTCATGTTCTAAGAGCGGCCAAAATATAAATATTATTTATAAAAAATTATTTTTAACCGTTAGTTGTTTTCTAAATAAAATCAAATTAATTTTACTTCGACAAAATTCATAGAGGTTTCTCTGGAAGTTCCTAATATTTATGTAACCAAATGTTTGGAATATAACTAAGCCAACCCAAATAAATACTTAATTATATTACCATCTTTGAATGCATAAAGAAATTGAAAGCGTAAATATGCAATTTTAATAGGTTGGACCACAAGTAGAGGAAAAAAGAAGAAAGACAAAAAAATAGAGAAAACAATTTTGAATTAAGAAAAGGAGATTTTCTTTTAAAAGATGACCTTTGGTTACATTACTTTTAAGAGACTTTCATCATTTTTTGATGTAACTGAAAAAAGTTGTAATTAATGTAGAATTTTATCAGTAAAACGCACATTTATAAAAAAACTAGGAACGGTTCCGGAACCGAACCGTTTCTTCTTTTGATCACTCGGAACCGAACCCGGAACGGAACGAGTTGCAAAATTTATGGTCGGAACCGAACCGGAACTTCCCAGTTCTGATTAGTATACGAGTACCTTAAACACATTTACAGCCCGTTTGAACATCAAAATCTACTTAAGAAATATTCATAGAATTTATATAGAAATTACAGTTCCTTCATAGTCTGCTTTAATAATCTATTTTTTCTGAATAAAATAACAATGAGATGACGAGGGAAACACTCATGGGTAATTTGGAAATGAACGTTGCATTGCTTTATAGATCCTCAGTTTATACACACGTAGCATATTTAGCAGTTCATTGTGTCTTAGTTTCAAAGACTAATTGAACTCATGAATAGCAAAACCAGGTCATGCATTTGTATAAACTCATTGAAATTCATCCACCATTACCTCTCTGATGATTGTCACAAATTCTCGCACCATTCGTCACCGTGGCCAAAGTTTCTATACCTAGGAAATATGTATTGGTAGTATAAATCGTTTTAATTTAGCATTGTGTTGCGAATATTCTTAATTTATGCATCCGACGTATTAGTCTTAAATTCGTTGTCTATTTCGCGATGAAGTCTTGGATGATTTTTTTAAAGTTAAATGAATGTTTTATGGTCCTGTTATTTAAAGGAATTGCTCCAGTGTTTAGGGCTGAAATCGGTTTTCTGAAACTTTTTCAAGTTCCAACGAAAAAAAGCATCTTATACCTACTTATCTGCATTACATTAAAAAATACAAGTTCCGCCATTTCAATTTTTTAAATAAAATTTTCAATTTCATAAATAATTGAAAATAATCCTGCAGTTGTGACCAAAAAAATATGAGTTTCCTTCCGCAATAACAGTTATGTATTTCCATAATAAAACTATCGCGGAATCTTTTTTTTAATTGAGAACCACCTTTCTAAAATAAAAGATATTAAATTTTCCGGTAAAATAGAAAAATAGAATGTCAAGGTGACTATAGGGAAGTCTGTTGAGAGCAATAACAGTTATGTATTTCCATAATAAAACTATCGCGGAATCTTTTTTTTTAATTGAGAACCACCATTCTAAAATAAAAGATATTAAATTTTCCGATAAAATAGAAAAATAGAATGTCAAGGTGACTATAGGGAAGTCTGTTGAGAGCACTTCCTCGCGAAAATATTCGAAAATACAAAGTCATTGATGTAGTCGTTCGACAAAAGACATTTTCCGAGTTTTTGTAACCAGACTGGATTTAGATCATAAAGAAGTTTAAATAAAAATACCCGAATTAAATAATACTAACGAAGAAACTTCGTTACCATCAATTCTGCGTCAATGTGAGGTAGCACTTAGTACTGAAACCATCGCTGCGTGAAGAACATAATCGCGCCATCCTTTCTTCTTCTCGTAATGAAGTAATAAACTCGGTATCGTTGCGATGACCATCTACTCGTTGAATATATAAATTTAAAAAATAGGACCAACCGTTACTCGGCGTAATGTGCCATTCGACGACGTAATGTCAACAAGCACGACGAAACTGTTATGTCATTATCCGTAAGCACAGTCGTAATTTTTAAATGCTCGCGTTTCGACATATAAGAGTGTCATTAGGTCACAAATCTCAACGATAACTTTCTTTCGGAGAGGAGAAAAATGACAACCCAGTAGTTGGCAGTAGCATGGGCATTGGGCGACCCATACGCAATGAATTCATGACGTGTTTAAACGAATCTGTCGCTTAAAAAAAAAACAAACGCATCGACTTGTAAATAACGATTGTAGATGCCGCAAAAAGCGTGGAAAAACACAACTACGCAAAATTTTCTCCAAACGCGTAATTATTTTGCACCAAAAATCCTCGCCCCCTTGTTTTCATCCCGGAGGTCGCAGTTCGTTCAACTCCTACTTTCTCCCAATTTTCCAACAACCAAGACCCTCCCGATTCCAAACAACCTGAGACGAAAAACCTCAACTCACTCCTCTAAACTACCGATCTCAAAACTCTCCGAAGAAGAAGAGGACACCACAACATCGGTGTCCTCTCTCTCTCTCTTTTACCCTTCCTCCCTCCTCTCCGCCCACCACCGCCTCCTTTCACCCCGCTTTTGCCCCGGAGGTGATACCAAGGTCCATCGGACGCCCCACACGGCGTGGACGTTGAGGGAAGATCCTATCCCGTAGCCCACACTCTCATTCAAGTTCGGCAGCGAGGCGGACGTAACATTCACCGGGCGCGTGAACGTCAGCGGGGGGAAAAACAGAAGAAGATCGCGCTTTTCGCGGCATAAAGCGGTAGAGTGGGGTTGGAATCCGTCAGCATCCCTACCCGACTCTTCAGACCAGCTCTTTAGAGAGAGAGAGAGAGGAGCTGAAAAGGAGCACGTCTCTCCTTTCTTCTTTTTTCCTTATCACCAACCATTCCCTTTTTCCTTCCGCGTATCCTCCCTCTACCTCCCCCTCCCACCCCCTCTTCCCCTCCCCTCCTTCACCACCCTTCCCCCATCTCCCACCCCCGTCTCCCGGCACGTCCGACAAGATTCGTCGAATCCACGTTCTCCGACGAAAAACGAACCGCAACGAGGTTGTTGTAGCGTGTGAGCATACTCCTATATATATAAGGCGCGGTAGGTGACTCTGCGAGGTGTTGGCTCGAGGAAGGAAGCAAATACCCTCAAACGCTCACCAGAAGAAGCTTCGCAATCTCCGGCCGCGCAGTTTAACCCGACTGAACGCCTCTCGAGACGAACGCATTTTTTTCCTCCTCCTACCGGCAGTGATTTGTTTCGTGTCAAAACTTTCTTGCCACCGTCTCTTCGGTTCGCCTCTTCAGCGACGGGAGCCTAAAGAGAGAGAGAGAAGCAGAGGAGAAAAAGAAGAAATACTTCGGATCGGCGGTCGTGGAAAGCGCGAGTCCTCCCGGATCTACCAGGTAAGAAACGATCCTCAAACGAGTGAGTTCCTTCGCCCGGTCCGCCGGACGGGTTTATCATTTCTTTTGTTTTTTTATTTGGGAATCTTCCAAGAGAACGGCGGCCGTCGTCAGGCCGTCTGGCGTTGTCCGTCGTTTAAAGCTAGTGACGAGGATAGACTTTTAAACGGTTTCGTGCCTCGTAGAACGGTGTTTTTGCCGTAAAGGAGGATTTTTTTAACCCGGCGTACACTCTCGAGTCGACGTCTAAAAAAGACGGGTGTTATTCTTCGAGGGCAGAGAATAAAAATAAAAAGGACTTCGCATTTAGAGAGACGGCGAGAGCGCCAGACGGATGACTCAATCGCGGGTTTTGAATGTGGACTCGATAAGAGCATGAATGCCCCTCGGGCACGGCAATTAGGTATTCTCGGGATCGTATTACGGCATTAATTTTCATGCGGCATCATTTCTAATATCGGCGGCCTAAATTCTGGCCTGAGGTTGTCCTAATTCGCGAGGAAAGCGTGAATCTGGGATGAATAATGAATCTTGACGATGTGATCTTTAAAAATATCAAAGATGAACGTGGCAGATGATCGTTTTTTTGTCGTTTTATTACATTAGCGTCAGCATTTAATAAAATGTTATGATAACGGTAAAATCTATCGTAATTGCAATATGACGCAGTGATATTTATAACGTGTTCATCTTCTGAAGAGTTATTAAATGAAAACCTGTGAGGCAAATATTATATATAATTATAAGCGTATACGTTACTGTCTCGTGCGATATATTTCATCCATTTCTGAACTGATCGCGTTCGTTTATACAAAAAAGTTTAGTAAAATAACAAGCCATTTATTCCAGCCTATAAACCGATAGATAATTCCAATAGCCACAGGACTATTTTTAAACAACTGCAACAAAGCAGCCATCCTTAGTGGCGACCGAACGTTCTTTGGTTCTTCCATAAACCGTTAGAGTTGCATTTGTCATAAAAATCCTGTACTTTTTATAGACTGTTCAATAGGCATGCCGATCTTAATATCAGCTTTTCAACCTCTAAACGATACACATCAGCGCTAGATTTTGACACTAAGGACAAACTCTGCATATAAAGATATCGCCGCTTTATATCAAATAAAAGAATGATTACGGAACCATAAAAAACGCCCTTTTACGGCGCTACGAGCGTAAATACGGATGGGAGATTTCGCAACCGATTTCCACCGACAGAGCAAGGAATATTCCGCCTATCAAGCGCGAATATCTCGGGTCGCTATTTTCTAAAAAAAAAAAAAAAAACCTTCGGAGTAGTCTTTTCTCGACTGGAAAAAAATGCTCAGTCCTTCTTCTTGAATAGTTAATGTTCTTTTAACCCTCGAGTCTTTGGCAACGATAGAAATTACGTACCACAAGTGTAGATGTGTCAGGGAGAGTTTGCTAGAGAGAGAGAGAGAAGAGAGAGAGAGAGACAGAGAGAGGTGGGAGTGGTGAAGAGGGCGGGACGAGAGAGGAGTTAATGAAGGCAAGAGTGAGGAGAGGGGAATGGAGGAAGGGCGGGATGGGAAAGAGAGTTGAGACTGGAAAAGGTCGCACACACATGGGTCCTCCAGCCGATGTCCTTCGAATGGAGAGGAGCTCGGTCAACATGAAGACCAGCCCCGAGGGAGGAGAAGAAGGGAAGAGAAGGAGGATGAGGAGGGGGGAGGAGAAGAGAAGGTAGGAAGAGGGAGAGTGGGGGGGGAGGAAAAAGGGAGGAGGAAGGGGAGGGGGGAGAGAGAGAGAAGTGGGGAGGATAAGGGAGAGAAAGAGAGGAGGAGAAGGGGGAGAGAATGGGGAGAGAGGAGGGAGGACGGTCAAGCCAGGTCCCGCAAAAGAGGATTGATATCAGGGAAGCGGTGTCTAAAATCGGAGAAGGGGGAATATTCACCCATCCCAAGATTCTGGCTACGAAATTCATTCCGTATGAATGGAACATCCACGCATGCCGGGAGAGAGGCGCGGTAAAATTATAACCGGCCATCCCTCTCGTTCATCCGTGCCTCCGGAATCGGTGGGAGCGGAACGTCCTCGGAGATTCGCCGGGAGGTCGAGCTAGAGGCGGGGGCGTAACTACGGTTTTGGGCTCCCCACGCAAGTCAAGTTTTTGGGGGGGTCCCATTTATATAAAAATATACGAAATTATTATACCGTTTTGATTTCTATCGATATTTTTAACGTTTTAAACCCAAAAATACATTGAGACTTCTATAATTCTACACATTAAAAGAATAGGACAAAACGACTCCAAACACTTGAGATGGGTATTTTCCTCTTCATTTCGAGCGATGAAATCTTTCATTCCCATAAGGATATTACTTCTCCGAATACCTTGCGGCAGATTACGGGAAACATTCTAAGTATTTTTGTGGGGCCCCAAATATCTTGGAGGCCCCACGCACTGCTTGGGACAGCGCCCCCTCCCCCCAAGTTACGCGCCTGGCTAGAGGTGAGCGCGCAGATCGTTTTTCACGGCTCGCTTGATTTTTTTCGAAGAATTACGACTACTTTATGTCGTCGATATCGCGAGACGTTTCTTTTTTTCTTTTTCGGGTTTTGGGGAAAATACTAGTCCCTTGGGCAGCGGTGAGGGAGAATCGTGAAAAATATGTGGGAGAGGTACTGTTGACGCGATAGATTGGAAACGGCGAGGATAATTAGCGAATCATCAGTACCATTAGTGATCTACCAGAATATCGTTAATTGCCAGGTCCATGATAATAGGTTAAACTTTGTTACTAACATCGTCCTGTCCTCTGCGACTTTTTTCGCATCTTGATAACTCTCTTTCTTCTTCAAATTGTCCGAAAGCTAAATTCTTTTTCGTCCTTTTTTGTTCTCAAATTCTTTTTCAGTCGAATCTTTAATAATTTAATATTGAGTAATTCGCGATAAATGCCGGCAAATTGTTTAGTTTTTCTTTACGATGAGATCGAATTTAAAATTGGCCCAGTTAAGATGTCAAAGATATGTAATTCGCGATAAATGCCGGCAAATTGTTTAGTTTTTCTTTACGATGAGATCGAATTTAAAATTGGCCCAGTTAAGATGTCAAAGATATGTTGCTTCCTACAATATTTTTTCCTCGCTAGCGTGAAAAAATATCATTGCTTACTTTAGTCCCTTCTGAATGGTATTAGAGAAATTGTGACTGTAATAACAATTCCACACATATTTGAAAACATCTGGTACCTCATCTTTTAAGGCTCAAAGTTGTAAAATGTCACACGAACGATGTTATTCAAATTGGTAAAACTATTTCTCTCGATTAAGTTAAATAACCAATGTCTTCCTTTTCGAAAAAAACTGCGTCGAAACAAACTTTCGTGATTTTACTCCAAATACACTAAAAGAAATATAGTCGAACCTTTAAGCATAAATGATTTGAATGATAAAAAATCCACCCGATAGAATGCCAATTTATCTTATATGAAGACTAACGTGAAGAAATATCTTCGTCGAATAATTGATAATTCAAGTTATAATAATATTTTGTGACGAGAATTTTAGTAAATTATTTAACTAATACTCAGGTCAAAAATGAGATGTGTATGTTACGTAGTAAAGCCATTGATAGTCCACTAAAGACATATTAGTCAACTAAATTGTTTTATTTTTACTTTCTCATATACGATTTATCTACAGAAATTGTGATCGTGAATATTCACGATTTATTTACTCTTGCGTCCGAAAAAAATTGCTGCAATTCTGTCTCCTTGTAGCCTGAGCTCTAAGTGCTAAACGGTTTCACAAAAGCTGATGAAATCTCGTATTTGTACATGATGTCATCCGAAATGGAGACATTCATGTTTTTAAAAAAATATATTTTGCACCAATTTTTGCTCTTAATTCCTGTTTTTTAAAAACTTATTATTTGTGACTTTTCCGTTATTCCAACATCTCCGTCCAATGAGTCAATGATTAATGCATTTCATTTTTAATCAGTTTTACTTAAACAAGTTCAGAAATTGATTTTTTTTAAGATTCGATACTCAACAGTGTATAAATACATGATAATATCTTGAACGGTTTATATTCGGTACATGTCAGTCCTAGAGGAATTTATTCCACATGGTCTTTCCATTGCTCTCGTTTAAAAATTGCATGAAAAATAGGAAAAGAAGAGAGTCTAATAGGCGGAAGGAAATAGCGCGGCGAAAAACCTTATATTCTCCTCCCAAATTTCTGCTTATTTTCCCTGATCACAGGTAAAATGTCTAGAAGTATCCGTATTTTGGAAATGGTAGCGAAAGTACTTTTCCCTAATAATATACATTACCAAAGGAAAAAGAACACGGAAGGAAGTAAGCGGTGGTTGTGTTATTGGATCTTTCCTTCCTATGTGGCTAAAAAAAATAATAAAGGGGCATTCCACACTACAGCCACATGACTTAATTAGCAATGTAATTTGTTTGATTGCGTATAAGCGTACTCGAAAGGATTTTGTTATTCTCAAGCGCTAGGTATATTTTCCTTTTGATGCATTGGCCAATTTTGCACGAAATATATGTGCTACCATGTAAAGCTGCATTCCTGCAAGATCTGTTTCACATAAAAAATTTTAGAGGGCAAAATAATTTTACAATAATTATAACAAAATTCCCCAAAATAACTATGAAGGAACGGTTTCGAATCGTAGAGTCGTCATCGGATTGTGCGTCGCAATACAGAGAACAATATAAACGGAAAAGATTGAAAGTAAATAGCGAATCGGATGAGATTTGAGAAAAATTCTAACATAAAAAGGAAGGAGGTAAGCAATTTGAAGATCAAAGATTAGAAATTAGAATTAGAAGATGGATGTGAGAGGAGAACAGTCCCTCATAGACAATGTTTTGATGTGGTGACGGGAAATGGATTATTATAATCTTCAGTTGTTCTAGCGTGTTAAGTATACTTCCTTTGTTTCCTATTTGGAGGATTTTCGGATGAAATGCGAGAAATGATTGTTATCTTTTAGGTGTTCGGCAAAATGGAAATTTGAAAAACGTTAATTAAAAGATTTCCGTCGTTCTTTTACTCTGACACTTAAGTTTCTCCCGGCTCATCCTATTTTAATTGTTCTGCGGTCACTTAAGGTTAATTTACAAAATACCGCACTTATCCCATCGATGAAATCAGTTTCCTGGTTGTGAAATTTGCTCGTCATATTCACAGGTAGCCAGAATATATATAATCGCCTCTGGCGAATATGGAATATTCGTTTTTTTGGAGAAAATAAAGTTTTTTGTTCAAATATACATTAGTTAAGAACAAATATATAATGTCTGTTATTCCTTCGAATAAATCCCAATTATTTATGGTAACTTAACACAAGACCACCGAATAAAAGACATTTCTGTATGTGATGTTTTCTCAAATTTAAAATTGTTCTAAAATTTCTATGAAACTTTGTTGGAATATACTTAATGCCATAAATTTCAATATATCATTTATTAAATCTTTGCCACACCCACCTAAATACAAAATTTTATAGCATACATAGACTTTGAAATATTAAAGTTCACTCGTCTTCAAAAATTACGCCCTCTAAATATGGAAATTCTAACTAACGGAGGAGTCGTAAAATGCGAATCGTTATGAGTTATTAGTACCTACCCAACCAAAAAAATTTCCTGTACTTTTTAAAATAAAAAAAGCCGAATATCTACAGCCGGACAGATGAAATTCGATAACGATAGCTCGTTTTTTTTTTTACATATTTGAAAAAGATCTGAAAATAACACTGTAACATACGCCTTATCGAGAAAGTCGTGGAGTTAATTTGTGCTGTGATAATGAAGTCATCGTCTAATTGGAAAAAATCTCACCGACCCTACCCATCGCTGATAATGTTTACGATGATGATATTAATGATAAATGCATCAATTAGAATGCAGTTCCCACTTTGTACACGTGTTGCCATTGACCTCAATCCATTCTCTTGAAGAATCTTCCGTGGCGCGGAAAACCGCGTTCGTGCGAAACAAACAAATGATTCACTTCCTGATAAATTTTGTTGCAATCTGGGGGAAAATGTTTAGACCTCAAGGAAAGGTTGATTCAGTCGATGAAATGCGAGTGTGTCAAACCGACCGCCACAACTTTTTCGCATCTGGCTGCCTGTAGGTATGCTTAATTCTGCCGTTAGATACACATTCTATCTCTCACGCAATTCGAATTCATCACTACATCGTCTCAGTAGGCACGCGCCGTGCATATTTGCCGCCCGGGTGCAAGTAGTTAATGCCGCCCCTTACGGACATAAAATCACCCTGATCCAGATTTTTTTCGATTTTTAGATTAAAAGTTGTATTTAATTTAAGAAATAAATTGCGCAAAACACATTGCGCAAACTTTCTCGTATACGAATCGTCTCGATAAATTACGTTAAAGTACTTTATTTTAGAAGGCGGTCTGTCACAAGTTAGTAAATTGCCGCCCCTAATATGTTGTCGCCTGAATGCGATGTACCCCTTGCACCGCGCCAGTCCTGGTCTCACAATCAGCCATTGTTTGGGTTTAGAAAATCGTAAAAAACGTATTTTATTTGCCCAGCCACCTTTTTCAGGAAAAATAACATTTGTTAAGGGCATTATATGTTAATAATATATTATCCTCATTACCCCAATATTATTTGGCATTTATTTCCAAGTTCTCACGTGCGTATTATACAGAGAAAGTATTGTGATCGCGAAAAAATACGACTGAAATTTTGAGGAAATGTTTAGGTTCCATGGGTTGGAAAAATGTTTTCTGCAGTTCTGTCTATCGTTTGTGCGCAAGTTTAAGCGCCAAAAGGTTGCAGAATATCTTTTAAAAATCTCGTATTTATATTGGGTGTCACGTAGAACGACCTTGATAAATTTGACCGCGCAATAATGGAGTGTAAGCTTATTCTAGTCGATTTTTAAAGAAAGTAATTAAAAGGCATCTAGTAATAAAACTTGTCCTTACAATAATAAATAAGACGTATAACTCAAAAAGCTTTATGATATTTTTACGCCCAGCTACCAATTTTTTTAACGGTTTTAGCTAAAGTTTCTCACATTACAGTCGTTTTTAGTTATGATTTTTTTGGGTGGTATGTACCTCTTTTTTTTAATATATAGCTTTCCTCTAAATGCTCATGTGCAGCAAAGTGCTCGATTCGAAGTGACGACTTAAAAATAACTTATTTACCATTGTAAATTGATGCTTTTCCATTACAGTTTATATCTTCGTGTATCCTGTCCAACGCAAGAAGATGTTGTCCTTGAAAGTGCTGATTTTTCTCTTGGTAATAAACATGCTGTCTTCGCCAATACGGTCATACGGTGGAAAGACTATCCTGAGTAAGTATGGATTGTGTGCCCATTGAATTAACGGCTCAAGTTTGGAAATTTTAGAGTAAAAGTGTTAATAGATTTTGAAAATTTTAGGTTCGAGTGGTTGTACACATTTAAAATATAACGCCATCATCTGACGGTTAACCCCAAATTTTCATTTCATTTCCGTTACGCAATTAAGAATGATTGCAAAAATAAATTAATAATTTATTGTTGAGTAATCCGTACTGTTCCTGTTGTTATTTTTTCCCTTCCTTTACTCTTTACTCTTATTTTGGTAAATCCGCAAGTTTTCTTAAAAAGACAGTGTGGCATATTTATCCTATCTTGCTCTACTTCCGATTGCAAGCAGCAATCAAACACGCAACTTACATATGCATTATTTATTCTTTTGTTGTTATCACATTTCCTTATAATTTTTCTCAACTCATCCATCTTTGTATCTACTTATAAAGATATCTTTTATCTCTCTATTCTAAAATTATAACTACAAACGTTCATTCTTAAACGCCTACGTTATCGCATCTTCAATTTTTTTATTATTAGCGACCTCTTTTTCCTATTTTACCGAAACAATTTCTTCTCCTAGATAAATGAAATCATTTCGCTACAGTTTTTTCGCTTACTAAAAGATCCTTTTTTCATTTTTCGCCTTCATATATTACTATCTTCGTCTTTTCTTCAGATATAAATTTACTCACAAATAAATTTGCGCATTCGCTAATCTCGTTAGTATTATACGTTCTAAAATTGACTCTATTCCCCATATTCAATTAAAGATGAATGTTTAAGATAACTACTCATGAAAAAGTTACATAGTTTGTTTAGAGTAAAAAAATTGTCTTATATGCACTGAATAATAAGTCTCCTCTTCCTTTACACGAAAACTTTTGCTTAAGAATTTGGTTTTCATTTCTTCTTCACAGAAAAAATGACCAAGTAATTTTTCTATGTAAAAAACAATTCAAAATATAATCCAGGTATCCAACTGGGAAACGATAATCTCTGAAGATCCTTCCTTGTTGAAACGGAAGTAGAACTTTTTAGTCTGAGACATACTTTTCTTTAACTCAGTACAGTCAAACAACGGTAAATACTTTTCCCTCTCTTTGCCATTAAGTTAAAATCAAGTCGTGTAAATCTAAGTTTATAAAAGCTCCAACTATTTCTTTCCTTAAAAATCGGGTTATGGGAGTTCGACTAGTTCTACCATTCTGTCCCTTTCGCCGTCTTTTCCTGATTTACCGTCAAACCTCTCACTAAGGGAGAAATCTCTCTAAACGGGAATTTCTTTTGCAACCGAGCTTATTCCATTTAACATGAAAAGCAAGAGTAACTCTCTTCATGGGCGAAATCCTCTCGAAGCAGTCATTTTATCAGGAAACTTACGAGGACCAACTTTAGACAGTTTTGAGTGTATATCCAAGGTATATAAGAGTCGGTCAGAGCGAAAGTGGTATAAGTCAAATTGATAGGCAGAATTGAAGAAGCTATCAACAAAACTCAGTTCATGTTCATATGAAATGAAAATTTGGCCTTTTCTGAGTACGTTTTCGTAGGTTACATTGCCGTGCGTAATAAACTGCTTTTTAAATGAACAACGCAAAAAGAAGTTGACTTACTATATCACTTTCGCTCTGACCTGACCTCGTTCATATCTTTAATCTATTCAGACAGGTCAAACTGGTTACCCACGGATCTTATGCGATCCTAACTATAACTTTCTACGGTTCCCAAACTAACCCTTTTGGAAAAATATTATTAAAGGCATATGAGCCATTTCTTTTCTTAAAATAATACTAGTACTCTCCTAATTATTCAACCACGACACAAAACGTTTCCTTAATTATTGCACTTAAAACAGTAAAATATTGAGATCGCCTTATGTCTGCAATAAAAAATGATGATAATTCGCATAACCACAATACGATTAAGAAATACACATTTAGCTTTCCCAAAAAGTTGGTGGTTATCTTAATTAGTCATTCGTTCATTTCCGTTAAGAAAGTCTGTTATTTATTTTGCCGCTCTTCTAAAATGTTTTGAAAGTTAATGTGCGGTCTTAATAAATGATCGAGTTTTATATGCTTGATCGAGCTGCTCGATTTTTCTATATCCTACACTCCCACAGTTAAATTTTACCAGATTCTCTGACTTCCATTTAGCTATTTTCTAAATATTTTACAATTCATCCTGAAGCCTCGTTTATATATTCGTAAACTTATTTTCTCTCACCTTCCCATTACCGTCATATATGTCAACATTCACTCACTCACTTTTCCGCGTTGTTAATGACTGTGACCTTGCACGCAGGCGGTCTCGATAAGCTCTTTACTTTTCCTCATAAGAAATACTCGAATTCCACTGCGGCATGTAACCCTCCGTAAGCCATATGCTGATAAGGCACACGACTTAGTTGTGACGCATCGAGATAAATTACGATTCACGTTTCCACGAATCACTGAATCATGTCGAGGATTTTACTAAATTGTTGAATGAATGAAATACTGACCTATGTAAGATATGACGCAAAGATTTCAAGAGGCAGATAAATTTATCACCTACAATCTACAATGTAAATGTCCTCAACGAGACAATACATTCAAAATGCCTTCATTTATATTCATCGCCGTCGCATGAGCAACGCAAAACATTTCTATTTGTTATCTGACATATGCCATCCAAACAAAATATCGTTTCTCCTTTTAAATCCGATCCCGGTAGCATTATTTGTTTGCATCGTAGTTAAATAATACATGTCCAACGACCGCCTCTGATAAATAAAATCGTTAATGGCGCGAGATATTTTACTCTTACGATACGATCGATTTCTAGTGCCGTGTGAGGCATGAAAAGTATCGGAAAAGGCCTTTGTTTCAAGGAGCGAACGCCACCAAACAAATAAACACGGGAATATTTTTAGGTTGTTGACTCTCTGTGTTGTTTGCTTATCATAATTCTGACCGCTAACCCTCTTTATTTCTTCCGCCTTTGCTCTCACAAAGGAAGTGGAAACCTGAGTTGCAATGAAAAGCAGCTGATCGTGAGCCAGCATAATCAACTGCGACAACGTGTTGCGCTTGGGCAGGCGCATGGACAGCCGCCTGCATCGAATATGAGAGAAATGGTGAGAATCATAAATGACTGTTTTAGTTTAAAAAGAAAATTTAAATGCTTGGATTTATAAATACGTGGAAAGATATTTTATCCACCCATTTGAAGAAATTTAAATTTGCAGCGTAACTTCGATAGAACGAGTGCGGCATATGACGATAACTTCATTATAGTGAGCGAAAACACCATCACCTTCAATTTCTTAACTTTGCGTATACGGTGTTTAACTCTCGGACGCTACGAGTACTCGTTAGAACGAGTATTTTTATGAATTTTATAAATTATTGCTATATCGAGGTTTCACTGTACTTTTACCATATTTCTCTGTTATCCAGTACAGTTTATTATATGATAATATATATTTATATATGAGAAAGCATTTAGAAAAACCCATATTTTCGCCTCATCTTGACTTTCTTTTCAATTCAAAATATCTATCGGTGTTTATGGAATACACTGGAAGTACAGGTTGGCAAAATTAGTTATGAAGATAAGTTCAAATATTAAGTGATTAAAAAATAAAGTTCAATCAATACAAGAATAGAATATACTCTGGGGTACACAAAAATGGAAAATATTCACAAAGCTATGTAAACAACAAAGTATATAGATTGAAAATATGCTACAAATTGCTATAGATTTTACCAATTGAGAAATTCTTAATATTATTTATCTTAACACTTATGCTGCTGTGAATGTGTTTATGTAGGCCTACCATACGTCCCGATTTGACCGGGACAGTCCCGGTGTCCCGGCCGGTTCATAAATTTGTCCCAGATTTAACAATGGGCTCGCATTTCATTCGACCTTCTTTTCGGTATTTTTTTGTATTAAATCCGGGAAAGTTAGATTCAGAATAATTTTTTAATAAAAATACTACATATCACAAAAAATTACGTATACATAATATGAGAAGTTCTTCAAAGATTTTACAACAATGTAATTGCATCACATATCTGTTCTCGGTGACATTTGAAATCCAACGCTAAGTCCGAGTTGATCAAATTGTCTCCAAGATACGCATACAAAAGATACTTATAGAAAAAATTAAAAGTAGCAATGTAATAAACGGGACGCACTTTGTCACCAAGTTCGCCCTGTATTGATGAGCAACAGCTCGCACGAAAGTCTTGTGCTTGTAATAAAGCCGGTATTCAGTTTGTTAGAGACTGCTACCGCATTTCGACGTTTATTGTGAGTTTTTGCGAGAAAAGTTTTTTATAATAGTTAATAGATTCAAATAACTACTCCCTAAAATGCCTAAACGAAAGTGTAAATTTAGTGATGAAATGAGAAAAGACTATCCATTTTTAAGATAAGTGAGTGATGATCGTGTTGAATGTTCGCAATGTTGATCAGAATTCTCAGTACGCCACGGTGGACGTTCCAACGTCAAAGATCACCTACAAACTACAAATCAGCGCTAGAAGCAGCAGCCAGCTCTTCATCAATTACACATTTTAAAAAAAAAGGGATGTGAATGATAAGGACTTTATTGTTGCTGCTAAAGAGGCAACTTTTGCCTACCATATGGCTATTCACGATTTAAGTTTTGAAGCATCAGACTGCACTTCTAAACTGATATCAAAATTTTTTGAACCAAAGTTTGGCATTGAAAGAACAAAATGTGAAGCTATTGTTGTGAATGTAATAGCACCAATGTTTAATCCTTATACGGGCAAGATAATTTTATAACTCAAATGGGCAGAGTGAGTCCATCAGACTCAGCTGTAATAATAAATGAATTAACCAATATTATATGCCATCATTAGAGTTTTTATTTGTTCCAATAAAGAGATCAGTGATTCAGTGTTCTGATAGCATGCTGAAAATGTTTCACTTTGGAACACACAAGCCTAAAATGTAATCACGATGAAGTAAATTGTCCCGCTCATCTCCTTGTTAGATGAGAAGCAAAAGCGACTCAAGAACTAACTAAATGCCTTATAAAGTAACTATTATACAAGGAAAGGAAAATGAAGGGCAGATATAAATGGAAACCAGGTGTAAAGAGAGATTCTCAAGTCGAGTCTCGCAGACTCATGTTGCCTGGTTTTGTTAAAGAATATGAAATTATTTTTTCTTTTGAATGAAAGCAAACAAGAATAGCTCCAACGACAGTTTAAGATATTTTATTAAAAAGGAAACAAAGTCAAAAAATTTCAGTGTGTCAGCATTATTTTTGTTTGAGAAATGAGAATAAATGTAACGTATAGAGTCTGGAAGACTCACGTTGCCCGGATAAGGATTAAGGAATAACTTCATGAAGAGTTAAACAAATCAAACTTTGTGTGTATTACAATCGACTCTTCTAACAAAAAGGACATAAAAATTGTACCTGTGATAGTGTGCTACTTCTTACCACAAGCAGGTGTAAAAGTTAAAATGCTCGAATTTAAGTCTGTCCCAGGGGAAACATCAGAAATATTAACTAATCACCTTCTTTCTGTCATCAAAGAACATGAACTTATGAAAAAAGTAGTAGGATTTTGTAGTGATAATTGTAATACAAACTTTGGAGGTGTAAAGAGAAAGGGTAAAAACAACGTATTTTTTCGTTTAAAGCAGGAAATTGGTCGAAATATAACTGGAATTGGATGTGCAGCACACATAGTGCACAATTGCATTCAAAATGCAGTCGATGTTTTACCATTTGATATCGAAGCCCTTGTAAAAATTTATAAGTACTTTCATATTTATACTATTCATGTAACCCAGTTAAAGAGAATTTTGCAATTTTGCGGACGTGCAGTATAAAAGGGTTTTACAACGTGGCAGTACTAGATTTTTATCACTTCTTCCTGCTATAGGTAGGATACTTCATGTATTTGAAGGTCTAAAAAGTTATTTTAATTCTCAAGAACAGTGTCCATTATTAATCAAAAAGTTTTTTGAAGAACCATGCAGAGAACTATATTTACGGTTCATTTTTGGCCAGTTCAATTTATATATATATATATATTACAAATAGAGAAAACCAACATTAGTGCAACAGAGATAGTTAATGAACTAAAAAATCTCAAAATAATTTTGCAAGAAAAGAAGGAGAACTGTTTTATTCCATAGGGAGCCAAATTATTATTACGGAAATTAGAGGACACAAGAGAGATTAATTCAAAAACTTTTATTGAAGAAGTTAATACCTTTTATGAAAGATTTATATCTTACGTACTGCTCTGGGAAGAAAGTTTTTCGGAAACTGAGCCTTATGGATGGATAAATGGTGAATTTATTTGGGCCAAAGTTGAAAAAACTGCAGAAATTATAAATGCAAAATATGAACAGGAAATAATAGATATTGACAGCCTTCTTGATGAAGTAGCATTTGCAATGCAATTTATGTTTGATTGTGATAGAAAGAAATGCTGGGAGGAAAAAGAGACTACATGTGAAGGAAATTTGTTGAACTTTTTAAAGATTTACGTGAAAAGAATATTTCGGTTGTTAACCTTATAAAAATTATTGAATTTATCCTTTGTATACCTGGAACATCAGTGCCTATTGAACGACTGTTCTCAATGATGAACAATTCCTTCGACCTGAGTTGCATGTTAGAAAGTACCGTTCGAGCGCTGTTGTTTTGCTAAGTCAACAATTGAACTAACATGTCCGGAATTTTATAAAAAAATTGAAAACAATCATACATTTCTGCAAAAAGTAATTTCTAGTGAAAAATATGGTTTTCAAAGTATAAATAATATTTTTATATTTCAACATAAATTCAAATAAAAGTTTTGTTTCTGTTCACAATTTTTTTATTTATTATTAGTTGACCTCTAAAATCGATGTCCTGGTTTGGTTGCATGAAAATATAGGCGTAGGGATGTTAGAATTTGCACTGATCAAAGTATTTTATAATAGTATCATAAAAGTTGATAATATTATTTAGAATAGCCGTCTTGGATTTTGTCCCGGTCATTTTAGATTCTATCCCAGTTTTATCCCGGTTTTCCTTCTTCAGAAAACATTTTGTCCCGGTTTTGGTCTTGAAAAATATGGTAGCCCTATGTTTATGTATTAAGTGTTTTCATGCCTTCAGTGCTACTCACGTACTATAACACAATGAAAAATTTTTTTAATTTACTGACAAAGAGAGATATATTGTATGAAATACAATTAAATACATATATATTGTAAAAATATAATACTATTAAATGGGCATTTTCTGTAATAAAAGCTCAGCATATCCCCAATTCTTTCATTTTCTAAACTTAGCAGTTAAAGGGTTAAAATACTTTGAAAGCTTCAACAAAAACAGCAAACCAAAAATGCCAACCGCTGAACCAAACACTAATATGTTGAACCACTAATCCAACAAGAAACGAAATATTACTTTTTTACTAAACTGAACCAGAAGTTTCAGCAAAAATTTTTTGGTTGGAGAATTTTCAAAAATTTCCCAAATTTTTTGGAAAAAAATATGATTACTCTTTTGCACAAAATTCATACATCTAGAGCAAAGGCAAATCCTGAGTCCAAGATGTGGGCTATCTCACCCTAACCCTCAACAAGGAATATTTTTAAAAACTGAAATAGCAAACCTTCTGAGTTGTTAAGTAATAAAATAATATTTTAGGTGCATGCTAACATAGCAAAATAATTCAGCGTATTATAGCAGCCTATCTACTAATTCACTAAGACTAAGCACTCATTACGCAGCACACATAATATCACTCATTTTAATTCAATAAGATGCAATAATTACATACAGGCCACAATTAAAATAACTCAAGGAGCCATTGTTTGCGAGAATTAATTCTCTTACTATTAATCAAAGCGAATGAATTCACACCCGTTCCTAAATATATTTATTTGTTTGAATTCTCTGGGCTTTGCAGCTAGCCTAGCTAGCCTAGAATATACGCCACTGATCTAGAGTGATGCTGAAAAGTTCCTAACTCTCTCTGTTCTTCTTTCCATCAGAAGAGAAAAAACTAAGAAATCCAATATTGGACTATGAAAGCAGATGTGGTTCTACTTTTATGATGCTGAAATACCTGCTAGAGGTAGTCATTTTGTGTTGATTTATCAGTATCTATTAAAGAATTACACTTATCAGACAGAAATTTGATCAAAATTGAAAACATTGCAAAGATATTGGAACCCATGAACATAGCATGCCAAGTATTGCAGTCTGAATGGCTAATAATTGACATTTTTATAATCTCTAACTAGAAGTTAATAAGATTATAAATACATTTTCTCCAGTCTTGAACAAAATATTAACAGCTCTTAAAAGTAATTTAATGAAGTGTGGTCCATTACTTTCCAGTATGTATTTGGACCCATGATACAAAATTTTCTTGAAAATAATAAAAGGCATAAAGCTAAAGAGCAATGATGCTCCATTTATGAGCAACTGATAAAATTGCTGTCATCTAATACAAACGGTGATCTAAATCGTGACTACATAATTTTATCCAGTATAGTTGACCATGAAGTGTTGGATTAAGTGGAGTTATTGCCACCACAGAAATAAAAAAGTAGATTGCAAAAAAATTAAAATTTTATTATATAATAATAATAATCCGTCTTTATTATGAGGGATATTTAGACAATGATTCCAATAAAAATAAAAATTCTCCCTTATTGAAAAAGAATTTAACCTTCTGCGACTCTATGATTAAGCTGAATTAGTTTGCACAGTGCTTGCCATTCAATCAGGTTTGGAAAGATGTTTCTCGACACTGAAAATTATTTTGATAGATAAAAGGAGTTGAGATCTGAATCACTGGAAGTCTTTTTATTTTTTATTATTAATTATCATTCACAAGCAACCAATACTTGTTTATTTTGTTCCTTATTTGCAACTTTGTTGCATTTTTTAATTTTTATGTGGTCTAAATGTTGCTGTCATTGTAATATGCAATCTATGCTTGCTCATTTGTTCCTTTTTGGGATTATCACTGTGGGTGATTTATCATATACAGGCAACTCATGAGTCTCCATTGTTTGAGTCTCGATTAATTCGAGATTTCGATCCTGCCAATCGATAATATACATGGAATAAACTTCACTTAGTAATTGGTTCCGACCAAACGCGAGGTTTAGTTTTGATGTAGACGTAGTTATATCTGCTCTGTTTGAATTTGTGCTGATTTCACTATTTTTTCTATTAATCTTTTATTTAAATTTATTTATTTTATTGATTTATTTATAAATTTATCACTTGACATGGCATCTAAAAGGAAATGTAATAGTGATAATGTAAGGGAATCAAATAAAAGAGGGCATAAGATTCATAGTTATGAATTGAAATTAGAAATTTTAAAGCGTGTTGAGAAAGTTGAAAGCCAAGCTGAAATCGCATGATCGTAGGGAATGTGTCATCCAACTATTAGCACTTATGTGAAACAGAAGGAGAAAATTCTAGAAGATGTGATAAATTCACGTAATTTGATAACAACAACAAACAGTTCCCCACCCAATAGCTCCTCTTCTTCTAACTAAAATCTTCCAACTTCTCAATTAATAAACCAAGTCCATTAAGCGCAGTTGAAAAAGATTTAAGTTATGAAAATATTTTTTATTTTATTGTTTCTTTATTCTTAAGTTATTTTGTGCTTTTATAATAACTTTTATATTAATTTCGCTTCGATAAATATGTATAGATAGATGTACGCAGGTATGTTATCCAGCTCGCGCAAGTCATTTGTAACAAACGACTTGCAAGATCCGTACCTGGCTGTCTGTAAAGCATATTGCATACATCTATCTTTGAAGTTCGAAACACAAATTTATTTTTTCCTTTTTAGTGCAAAAAATAAGTTATACATTTAAAGTATTTATTATATAATTTATTCATAATTTAATATCGTTGTATTAACATAGTAATGTTATTTTACCTTTATAGAACGTGAGGGGAGACTTTTTCCCGAGATGCGGGAACATATCTCCCAATTATAACACTCGAATATTCGAGATTCGAACACGTTTTCAGGAATGCATCCCCAACGAGACTCGGGAGTTGCCTGTATACTCGTTCATAACGGGCACCCGTACTTTTTGCCAAAAAAGCACCTTTGATTTTTGTGGGGTATAAGAACAAAACTCATTTTAAGTATTAACTAGAGTACCATAAATAAATACGTTAAAGCATTAAATTATCGCCAGTTAACAATTTTAAAATGTATTTCCGAAGAAAATAATAACTTTGTTAAATTCCACAAGTTTTTATTATGGAATTTAACAAAGTTATTACTTTCTTCGGAAATATGAGTATCAGTTACCACAAAGTTCAGCCAAATTCCTTGGATTTTTTAAGTATTACGTTCAATAAGCTCCACATTATGTCTTAGAGAGACATAATCAATAATGAAAGCGAATGAGTTTGCAGCAACTTCATACAGTAAGTTGGCCAAAAATACTGCATAGAAAAATGCAGCGCCAGTGTTGCCAATTCTCTTAAATCAGACAAAAAGGGATATAGCTAGTTTTGATTTATAGTTGATTTTGGTTCTCTCTTATCTTATTCTGAAACTGTTTAATAGAAGGAATAATGCGAAAAATTACCAAACAAATCTGGAAACAGGAAACGCGACAGGTCAGATTACGTTCATACACGTCATTCTATGGGTTTTAAATTACTTAAATTGTTAATTGTACATACTAGAATCATTAACTACCATATATGCCCGAATATAAGGTGACCCCCCCCCCCCCCCCCCATCTTCCTAATGAGAAAATCCAAAAAAAAAAGTTTTTTGGCCAGTTTGAACATATAAACTTTTTATTATATTTAAAAGTTTTTTAAATTTTTTCATCAATAACATACTTTATTTAAAAAACCAAAACTCATTAAGTGACAATTTTATTCAAATCTTTCACACGCATCTTCAACATCAGTGTCTTCGTCATCATTAGAGAATTTAAAAAAGTATTACATCGATATTACCTACTTACCATCAAAAAGGATTTCAAGAGAAATTTTCAGATGTTGGACTTATCGTAGGTGGAAATGCGGACTACTCTTTGGACTTGGGAAGTTTGTGTAACACTGACGGATTACCGACTAAACTTTCTATTAAATAGTGCGAAAAGGAATAGACACCTCTTGGATTTGTACGATGGTCAAAACACATTAATGTTATGGACAAAGTATCTAAAAAGTTTGATTAGACTACTTTGTTGTTCAAAATAAAGTGATTGAGAGAGTGCCCCATAATATGAAAGACTTTGTAAAGACTCAAATATAAGGCGAACTCCTCTTTTCTGAGGGACAATTTTGGGAAAAAACCTCACCTTATATTCGGGCATATACAGTAAATAAAATTATTTGAATTTGTTTATTCTATGTTTTTTGTTTTTGATGCGTTTTGCAGGAAGTCTACCTGGCAATTTTGCAAAGATTACAGCAATCACCTGATGAGTTAGTGAAATAGAGAATATTTGGAGAGGATGGAATTATAACTGTATAGAAGTAATTAGGTGTTCTATGCATATAATTAATATATGTATAACCTGGATTATTACAATAATTATTGTTTTTTCCCTTAATTCACCCAAAAAGCAAGAATCTGGTTCACTTTAAGTGCACAAAAGTGTTACCTGTGTATAACGCACACCCCTACTTTATGACCTGAAAATGTGGACTTCAATCTGCGTGCTATACACGAGTATATACAGTAGTTATATTTGTTCTGCATACAAAAGGCTATTAAATTTGTATTTTTTATTAGTACAAAGGTAGAGAAATAAATAATATATATAAATCACATTTTTGCTTAAACATTATTAAAAATTGCAAACTGAACCATAAGCCAAACATCCCCAAAAAGAATTGGTGAAAAGCAAATGACTGTATGGATCAATTGTTATTAACCTTTTTTGGCTGTGATCCTAAATCCAGTCAGTGACCCATGTTCTCCATTGGTTCACTTGTATAAGCAGTAAAATAAATAGGAATTTAGTAAATAAATGAATTTAGGCTCTCAGTCATTAGAATTGAATAGATTGTTAGGAGGGATGGTATATTTGGATATAGAAAGCAACAGAAGATCTTTGACGATCCACTCAAAATGGCTTGGTGACCTAATTTTGGGTCAAGACCCAGAGGTTAAGAACCACTATTATAGATCATAAGATAAGAGGATGGTAAACTGGAGCAGACATTACCTAGGAGATGGAGCATGATTTTATAATATATAAATAAATATAATTAAGGAACGCATACAATAACAAAACAAAAATATTGAGGTTAAAATTCCACATTGCTGGTATTTTTCTGTTTTGTTGAGGATCAACTCCAGAAAGCCAAACTCCAAAATATAGAATCCATATAAGATTACCTAATGTCATGATTCATGCAAAAATTTACTGTAAACTGCTTTTAACTGCAATAGGTATTCTTGGTAAAAGAACTTTCAGGAGTAAAATGTCTGTCTTTATAGTATTTCTACCAAAAAAAAGTATTAAGAAATTTGGAATTGTATTTTTGAAGTTTCACTCAAATATTGCATAAGAGTTTATGAAGTACAAAATATTAACTTGAAAAAACTAATGTTCATAATTTAGCATTTGAAAAAACTATAAATATGAGTATATCTTTGAATCCTACTACTGTTCCACATCTCAAATAACATTTAAATTTAATTTTGCTTCTGTGCCTCAAATAAGTATTCTAATATTTCCTAGGTATGGGATGAAGAACTAGCATGGATAGCGCAAGGCTGGGCCAATAAATGCAACATTGCACATAACTCAGGAAGAAGTGGTAAGACAATATTGTTCATTATTTACATAAGCTCTCTTGATGATTAAATCTTAATCCCCTCATAACTTCATGAATTTTTGCACAAGTTGCTTCTCAATTTCATTTGTCAACCACATTCAGATATTTAAAATGTTATCAAATACAGGTCCCAAGAGCATGATAAATGAATGTTGGTAATCAAGCTGCTTAAGTGCACAATGAAATTTGAAGCAAGAAAGCTGCACATGGAAAAAGCTAGATAGTAATTCCACGACATAATATTCTGCAGTAAAAGAAAAAATATACATGGCAGCTGAGAATGATATAAATATATCACACTTCAAAAAGATTCCTGTCATAGTAAAATTTTACTGAATTTCAGGAAGATTTCCAGTCGGGGAGAATATTGCAGCCACATGGACTTTTGGACATCAAAGTCCTTCGGGAATGACTCCAGATTTTGGAAAGAGCATACAAGACTGGTTTGGAGAAGTATCACTCTATCCTGGGACCAGTGTTGGCCATTATCAATTTAGCCATAGCACAGGACATTACACACAGGTTTTGATAATGAAGTTAAATGAACTACATATAATTAGATTTACTGATAGTTAATCTAACTATATCATATTATTTCTCATTTGCACAATTCCCAGATGGCGTGGGCTGACACATACCGTATCGGATGCGGATACACCTATTTTATAGATCCTGAAAAAGGATACACGAAGTTCTATGTATGCAACTATGGCCCTGCGTGAGTATCTGAACTTGATTCAAAATGTCATAAATTAAATAATTTGAATAAAACAAAAGTTTTATTTCTCCACAGGGGAAACATTATTGGAACTCAAATGTATGAGCCTGGATCACCAAACTGCCCTTCTTACAGACTAGCACCTTCTCCTCGTTTTCCAGGTCTCTGCGGTAAGGTTGTTTTTATATTCATGATATACTATTTATAATACAGCAATATCCAGCTATAACATACAGTTGTATTCCAGGGTTTCTGTATGTAAAGCAAAAGTACAATAAGCGAGTATAGGAATTGCATGTTAAAGGGAGGGTTAGGTTCCAGACTCAAGCCTAAACATGTTTTTTTGCCAATAAAACACAATAAGCATTATATAAAGTATTAAAAGCATTAATTAACATAAAAAGTTCACCAAAGTCTTTTTGTTTGACTTCCAAATCACTGGAAGCCCAATCTTTACATAATTTTTGAGAGCCCTAGAGTTATCAGAATGATAGATGAGCATAGGATTGTTTAAAATCACCCACAATTGCCCAGCAAAAGATTAAGCCTATCTTTAGCTGCTTTAAACCCTGGCATAGATTTTTCCTGCTTGGAAATGAATGTTCAACTTGTCATTCTTTTCTAAAATAAACCAGTATCATCCACGTTGAATATTTGTCTAGCAGAGTAACCACCATCTTCTATTATCTCTGCTAAGGTCTTAGTGAATTCAGCTGAAGCAACCTGATCAGAACTAGCTGCTTCTCCAGTCACTTTAATGTTATGCAAGTTTGCTCTGACTTTGAATCGATCGAACCAACCATAATTGCTCTTACTTTGAATCGATCGAACCAACCATGACTAGCAATGAAAGTGCCCTCTTGAGAAGTTGATCCACCTTTCTCATTTAGGTTGTCAAAAAGAGCCTTAGCCTTGGATTATAGGAGCATGACATTGTCTGATCATCGATCCACAAATTCAAAATTTTTTCCATTTCCAGCATAATGGAACCTGAGGTGTTTCGACAATATTGATGCGATCCTTTAATATTTTCCAAAACAATGTCTTTGTGTTTCACAATCATGTTCATAGTTGATTTGTTAAAGTTCATAGACCTTCCAGTTTCACATATTGAAATGCTACTCTCATATTTTCTAATTATACTTAGTTTATCCTCTAAAGTAATTGTTTTCCACACTTTCTTCTCACTATTAGAGGCATTAACAACATTTTATCTTTTATTAAAAGACATTTTTATTTATTTAATCGGTTAAAATCTGTCGAATATGTTCAGATATCATACTTCGACCAGCACTGAATTAAATACTAAGAGACAATGTGCTGTAACAGAATTATCTAGAACTCACAATATGTACGCAACTTCTAATTGGCTGAAATTTCACTTGACGTTGGTGTATGTTAAAGCAAAGTTGGCATCCTGTATGTACATTGTATGGAATTCTAGGTAGCAATGTTATAAGTACATTATTGCGAAAGTACGTTGGGCGAGCATACATAAAGCAGGGTATACTTGTATTAATAAAATGAGAAATTACATTAACCTCCCAAATGGCAGGTCACCTCCTTTGATGGCTTTAGTTCTGACAAATTGGTCTTAAATTGTCAAAATTATCCAAAAGAATCAAGTTAATCACTATAATAGAAGGTATTTTGGTGCCAGCAAAGATCTCAAGGTTAAATAGCTGAATTGCATATCAATGTCAGTAAAACAAAATTCTCAATAAAATGAGATAATAGTAAAAATTCTAGATGGCAATAACACACAAAGAAATGTAGTTGCAAAATAACACACACTAAAACTAGGGTAATAATCATTAAATAATAACTAAATATGCATCATGAACTCAGAAATTTTTAAAATCCATATATAAATGAAGTAAAGGCATTAAATTACTAACGAAAAAAGTAAAAATTTCGTTTATGGGCTCATAGTGCTCAGAACCCTTCCACTTACTCTATATAGTGAATACCGTAATTTTCCGATTATAATATGCAACCTATATAATACGCACCCATGTTTTCACAAGTGAAGTGTGAAATTTCTCTAATCACTATATATAATATGCACCTATTTTTTTAAAAAGATCAATGTAATTTTACTGGACTATGTGTAGTACATATCGGAACAGTTCTCGCCTTGCTGCCAAATGAGATACCTATGAGAGAGTTTACAAGTATATCATGTTACGTTCTGACTCTCCCATTAAAGATCGCTCCACTGTATAAAAACATTTAGTCTCAATGTCACCTTTTGTATTAATCTTGTCAGTTGGAATACGAGTTCGCATTTTGCTGCCAAATTAGATATGTGTGAGAGAGTTTACGAAAATAACACGTTACGTTCTGACTCCCCTTAAAGATCGATACAATGTATAAAAACCTGTCTAAACGTTGCCTTTTGTATTAACCTGATCGGTTGGAATAACTGTTCGTCCTTTGCCGCCCAGCGACATCGTTTATTTGAACATCAAGTCCAGTTCATACAAGCCAATAGAGATGTGTAAAATGTTCTCGGCGACGTAATTTACGTAGACGATGAGAGAGAACAAAAGGTCGCCGAGGACCTGTTTGAGGACAGTGAGGGAAGTGGTAATGAATTCCTAGGCTTTAGTAATTCTGACAGCTAAAGTAAATAAATAAATATTCTTATTTATGTTTTGAAAAACAATATTTAAGGGAATGTTATCGAAATGCATTGAAATGTATGATTTATTGGTAAAAACATGTCGAAAATATAAATTATTTCTGTACTAAAAAAAGTTGTATGCATTTATGATCATATATAATACGCACCCCAACTTTCTGTCAACTATTTCGAGAAAAAAATGCGTATTATAATCGGAAAATTACGATATGTGAGGGAGGGAAAGACAAGTTTGATTTTAATATGAATGTTACAGCTTACTTAAATTAATTAACTCTACAGTTATATCCAGCAATATAATCTACAATAAAATACTGCATGAGAAAGATCTCCACATTATATATTATAACATTATGTGAATATAAAAATCCAGAGCCCACCTTAGATGCATACTTCGATGGCTTAAGAAATGATAATTCATAATTTTTACAAGTTAAAGCAGGCTGATTAATATATGTTAGTAGCATAAACACTTCTAAATGATTTGAAATATTACACACTGAAGAGTGATTTTGAATAAACTAAAAGAATAGAAGAACCAACAAATTATATAACTGAGTTAACTGTAAAAAAACAAAATCGTAATTTAAAAAAATACACCCACAAAAATAGAATGATCTCATATAAACAATAACTTGCAAGTAAAAATCATTTTCTAATTTATAAATTGTGTCAATGATTAAGTGACTAAGATATGAGGAACAAATCTTGTGTCGAGCATGACTTTCTCTACAAAGAGTAATGAATATGACTGCTCCTGGCATTAGCCTCCCAAGAATAATTATCTGTAATTACACTCTTGAATAGATTTTAAACAATGAATAATTTCACAGAGAAAAATACTTTGAATAACTTTTCACACTGAAAAGAAAACAATAAACAAAATTTTTAACTGTTGCTATGAAAAAATATCTATGCAAAAGTAAAATTACCCCTGACAGTATTTATTGCTATCAACAATTAGAAAATTTTATCATAGCAATGGAAACTAAGGTATCACTTAGAAATATAGTCAACAAATTCAGGCAAATATCTCTTAAATCATGGGTGAGGAACCTCCGGCCCGCAGGCCGCATGCAGCCCCCAAGTGTTTTGTGGGGTCCAAGCAGTAATTAAAAAGAGATCCATAAAATTTAACATATAAACTCATTTTTTAATATAAACAATGATAATAAAGCATTTAATGCTGAAATGATGATCCTAAATAGTCTAATTTAGAATTGATTTCCATTTATATGATACTTTATAATCTCTCAGTAACTTCAATTTAAACTCGAATCAGGCCCTCTGAAGGATTTTCCACCACTTATGTGGCCTGCCATGTGGAAAAGGCTCCCCACCCTTGTCTTAAATGATTAATTTTATGAAAAAACTAGCAGTACCCACCCAATGTTTGCATGGATTTTTTTCAATTAATTTATTAATAATAATGTGAATCAATTAATGGTGCAAATGATATCCTCATAGAAAACTATTCTATTAAAGACGTATTTTACTATATTCTTGCATTATTGAAACATCTCCCTCCTTCCTCTCTTTCCCCTCCCTCTCTCCCTGTTCCCCTCCCCCTGTTCCCCTCCCCCTGTTTGTCTCTCCCCTTTCCCCCCCTCCCTCTCTCCTTTTCCCTTTACCCTCTCATTTTAACTGCTTACAAAACACGTTAATTTTACGCTCATAAGCTATATACGGTTTTACAATAGGACTTCAGCATGACAGTATCTGTTGTCAAGGTGTTTAGCATTAAAATGGCAAATTTAGTGCAAATGATGTGCATTAAACTTAAAATGCGGGCATTTTAGAATCATAAATGAAAAGCGACAATAAGAAAAAAATCCTTCATCATTTTTCTTTAAAACGATCAAGATCCGAAGTTGGTATGCCAATATTTCGAATTTATAGGAGCAAATGAATGAAAGCCTGTAAACCAAAAAGTCAAGTTTGGCGTGTTATCTTATGGAAAGTATAAATGATTCCTAAGATTCGAATCCAGGACTTTATGAAAATAGTTTTTCAGGGACCTCCTAGCTAGCAGAAACAAAATGCCATTACCGCATATCTCTATGACAAACGGTTCTCGAGATATAGATGGGGACTGACAAACAGGCAGATGGACACTTGTAAAATTAGATAAAGGATTGGGCACATGTACTTAAGCCTATCTAGAATTTCCTCTAGCAAACCACATACCATACGATTTGAGACAAACATTCTAACTTGTAAAAAAAATTTATGTAGCAATTTAAGTTGAAGTGATGAATATATATACTTTAATAACGTTATTAATATCTTCATTTATCCATGATGTTTTCTTTATTTCACTATCAGTAAGCAATTCTATTGGTTGATCTATAGTCATCCTTGATATTTCTTCATCTTTGCGTTAAGATGCAAAGAACGAAACTCAAATTACTTGGTCTAAGATTTTTCTCGGTGGAGCAAAGGTCAAATAAAAAATTTCCACTTATAACACTGGAGTATGTATACATATTTAAATTTCACTGGGTTTAAAATAGATTTTGTATTAAGAAAACAATTTGTAAGCAGGTTTAACACTTTAATTTCATAGGTATCAATGCATTAGCTCCTTGATTGACTAAAAAATCCTATGTAGTAGAATTTAAATGCACTTAATTATCATACAAAATGAAATACTCTGTACCGAATAAATTTTACTGAATGAAAACTTATATGTTGTAAAATATATCAGAACAAAACATCAAATTGCATATGATAATTGAGTTTAAAGTTGGAGGCAATTGATTGCCTACACAGGATTTTTTAATCAAGGAGATATCCCTTGGGTATGAAAGGATTAAAGCCACATTAAGGAGAGCTATACCTAACATTTCAAATAGCAATTAGATTTTAAAAAGAGAATTTTTTTCCTTGTGCATGTCTTGAGTGATTTCCCTGAATAAAGATTGGAAAATGTTTCCAAATTTACATAAAATAAAATGTTTGAAACTTGCCATGGAGGAAGAATTATGTATTAATAATTTACAGAAAATGGTTTGGTATACCTAAGAAAAACAAGCAATCATTAAAGTCATACACCCTCATTAGAACAAAGGCATTTATTTTACCACCTATGATGAACAAAACCAATTTATTTTGTTTTGCTATTTCACCCATAACAAAATTGTATTGTAACCAAAATTTTAAATCAACTGTACCTGTTACCTTGATAAAAATATGAGATGCTCAAATGAATCAAATATGCATAACTCCATAAAATCTGCTAATGAGCTTGATAAAATATTATTAAAGTAAGTTGTATGACTTTTAAAAGAAAAATGGCCATATGTTAGTTATCAAGTTTACATCTTCACATTTTCATCTTGCAGAAGTTCCTGGTTCAAACCCTCCTGGTCCAGTTTGTTTAGCAACTACAGCTCATTATCATCAACCTCAACATCAGCATCAACATCAACCTCAACATCAACCTCAACATCAAGCTCAACACCAGCATCATCATCATCACCAACACCAATCACATTTTTTCGCACATCCATTTTACTTGAGGCGGTGATCAACTAATGGATATTTTTATGACTAAACTTCAGCTTCCAGTGGTAAATCAAATTATTTGCCACTAATATATGAAGTCTCATCCAATGAGAAGAGCATAAGTGTTTGTTTTGCACAAACAATATTCACAATACACCACACATGCTGCATGAATGATAATGATGATGGTTCTGAGAATGATGTGAAAGAGAAGTGTAAAGACTGGAAGAATGATATTGATTATAAAAAGTTCACTAGAAAGACAGCACAGAGGACTGCTAACATTGATTAGCAAATTACCTATATCTCAGTCTATACTGTAGATGTTTATATTTGTACCTGTATATTTATGCACATATTTTGATTTTATCAGAAAGTAGTTTTATAATTGAGTTGAAATCATAAAAAACACTATTCATACAAAAATTTTTAACCAAGGTGAATCTGTTTTGATATTTATTCTACCAATCAAATGTCATTTAAATGATTTTTCTGTGCAACAATAATTCCAGATAAAATGCTTTTTCACTGCCAATTTGAAGATTTGTCCACAGTGCAGGCTAAATAACTCAATAACAATTTTTTTGGTTTAAATATTGCTATAAATATTTTAATGCAAACAAAATGCATTAAATGCTTATAAACAGGAGAAAATAAATACAGCAAACAACATTATTTGCTCATAAAAAGCCAAGGGCAGTGGGAGTTACAGCATTTAGCAAGTTCCAGGAAATGAGAAGATTTTAAATCCTTTACCACTAAATTCTCAAAACATGACAGACATTCAATTCACAGCAATATAACTGGATTTGATTAATTTTGAATCTTTTAAAAATTACCAAAATTGGACTAAAATATTACCTCCAATGAGTAGTCATTTGTTTCCACTAAGTGATGTTAAAATCAGAAAATAGCTAACCACATCCAGCATTTCCAATAGATTTCTTGCTATTAGCAGATATTATATATACATGCATTTTTAAATAATACAAGTAGATAAACCATAAACATTAGTTGATCTTATATCTCAAAATACATCAACATAATGCTTTTTATACCAGAGCATCACAGTTTCTGTACAATATAATAAAAATTGTGATATATTCCTTTAAAAAGGACGTGGTAGAATATCAAATGAGTGCTCTGAGATATCATGACCTGCATGCATACCAGACAGCAGTTCAAATAAAAAAATCTTAAGCAATTCCTCAGTCATTCCTCAGTGAAGGACACCATGATTAAATCACATCCCCTCCTCAAATATCCTCTCCTGCATCCAAATAATTTTTTAAAATCACATTTCTTTGCCAGCAATTGAGGTGAATTCAGAAAGTGTGAAAATTAAAGAAGCTTTCATCTGTATATGTGCTAAACCAGACAAAAATAATAATATGCTGGCTTCAAGGTCCATTTCCCAACAATAAAACATCCTCCTCTGACCTTGTATCTTTACAACCAGCTTACCCAAAACGCTCTTCAGAATACAACAACAATGTTAATAACATTCCAAGATACAGGCACTATCCAGATTTAGCATGAATTCATTCCTCTGCTTTCTTAGAAAGCATGGAATGAAGTATATGTCAGCCAAATCACACGCACTCATTCATCTATTTAATCGTTTCTCATTCACAGCTGAAAAACTATGTGTGAACAAACTAAGTAATGACCAGCTCTCCTTCACTCAAGGAAAGACAAAGCCTTCTGACAGGTGGGCTACTTCAGCACAGTGCACTTTTAAACACCAACACTCAAGCCACCCAAGACACTTTCCCTTGTTCAATGCCAAAGAAAAGCAATTTCTCATCTATTCACTAGGGGGAAAGGAAATTAGAGTTCTCACTAAAGAAAACTACCACCCTTCTCTGTGCAATTTCCACTTAGGACCCCACACACCTTACTGCCCATTAACTGCCAGCCATCACCACTACGGGTATATGAGAGTGCTTCCTTTATGAAGGATTGGCAAACCTGTACCTTGGAAGACACAACCCAAACTTTGACTCAATACCGGCAAATATTGGCAATGCCACTTGATATCCTCCTATATGATCTGGATTAGTAGATTTCATCTCTTCTGCCACTCCAGTAGCAGGGACATTTAACTCTGAGCCAGTTGGACGCCTATTAGACAAAAGGTTTAGAATATACTGAGTCAAACATCAATCAAATACTTTATACAGTAAGAGCAAACTAGGGAAAAAATATCGAAACACTCAATTCCATACTAAAATGGAAAGTTAAATAGCAACAGAAAATTGAATTAAAGCTAAATAAAAAATTAAGGACATCTGCAGAGAGAAAAAAGATACTGTTCAAGTGGGAAAAAAGCAATGCAATAAGTCAGGGTACAAATGAAAATCTATGTGCAATCACACTAATATACATCAACTTGCAATATGTAAGTAGCCATTGGCTATCTATAAAAAAAGGTTTAATTAAAATCCCCCAAGTTATTCAGATTAAACTAGTTTAAATGTATAGAAAATACTTTATAATATTGAAATTTACAAATGCAATCTCAAAGAAATTATGAATTCAAATTGAAATATAAACCAAATGCGATTTTTACCAAAGATGGTGTTTAGTGATGTAGCATATCCCAGGAGGCAAACTGGAATAAGAACTCCATTGTTGCGCATTAAAAGGTCATGAATATATTAATGAAGAAAGCCATTGTGGCTGGAATTTGCAGAACAAAGTTTATAAGAAAAGGATTACTTACGAGCCACCAAAATCCACATAGAATAACCTTTGAAGTATCTCATATGTTAACAGGGTGACACCAAATTGTGGAGATGATCTGAACACTCGAGCTAGAGGCAAAAAGACAATATAAAATTATGTAGATTCAGTCATAAACTAGCATAAATGATAATTCAATAATCATAGCTCACATTCTGCATGAAAAGCATATACTAAGGTAGATCTGATGAATCTGAGGTTTAATTAAACAAATAAAATATATGATACATACATTTGTCAAGAATAATTAAAAAATAAGAGCTTAATCACAGGCACCATAGAACCATAATTTGCATTTTCAAAGGTGATCCCAAACAAATCTCTATTTGTAAACTAATCTTATTTTAAATTATATAACATAAATCTAATTGACCAATTATTATTAGTTGTTGTGCGAAATTGAACATAATGTTCACAGACAACCACTACAAGTATTTTCAAACAACTTTAAGTAAGCTTCAAAGCTCTTTATTAAGTGAAACTTCTCTTAAACATATGATAGACAATATATGGTTCTACTGTTTCGATGATTTTTTTCTATTTCTTACTTCAATTAATATTTTCATTCTATAAACTACAATGGCAAGTGACAAGCAAATCCTTTAGAGTCTGGAAAGTAATGTAATGTTAGTCTTTGAATTTCACCAATATCATCCATGCAGGCACAATATTTCTAACTTGTCTACATAGCCATGCAGAAGAATGATAAATCATCTAAATAAATGCAAGCATACATAAACATTTCACCAGAGCAACATCTCACATTATTTGATTGTTTGTTATTTCTGTACAAATGTAATCACCAATAACATACTTACGGACAAGGGCGGATCAAAACAGGAAAGAATAGGGGGCCCAGAGCACCCCCGTTCCAGAAAAGAGAAAAACATAAATGTCATTATACTTGCAATGAGAATTAATTTAGCATGGCCGCAACCTACTTGAGATATTTACCAAACTAATGCAATAAAAATCCACCAAACTTTGGATCCGCCCTTGCACAATCAAAAGGAACTTTTTCTAACTTGGTGGTCACCAAATTTACCGATAAAAAAGAAGTCACTGTAAATATCATATACTCACTTTAAATTAAAAAGATAAAATATCAATAAAACAACCACATAAAATGAGCATTTAATCAAAGATTATTATATTTAAAAAGTAAAATATCAAAAGCACATGGTAAACCACTCCTTGTATTGTAAAACATTTTAACTAAATGAAAACTTTTATCTACTTCATGGGCCATGCAAAAGCCATATGACAGTGTACAGAATTTATTTTTATACTACCTTTACCTTATACCTGTAAAAGCATCACAAAAATTAACTAGAAATATATTACATCTTCCGCCAATATTTTTATCATAAAATTTTCAAATGTGTATCACAAATATTCACAGTGATAGTATAGAGAAGGGAAGCATAAAATTTAAGTCAGATTAACCAAACATGAGAAAAGAGCTAATTGCTTCTTAGGGTTAACAAAATTCCTCAAACAATTTATTTTAAGCTTTTAATAAAATGATGAAATTATTACTCATTTAAATCTGAAACCAAAACATTGTCTAAATACAGAAAAATCTTGTTATAACTTACACTCCCTGAGGTGTACTGAGCAAAAATGCATAGCATGAGGGAAAAACTTACTCTCCATTCTTCTCCATAAAAAAGCCATTTTCTTAAATAGTATAAGAAAAATATTTCTGACTTTTCTGAAAAGTATAATGTGATTGCACAGTACAATGCATTTTTTATATTTTCTACTGTGGATCAAGTAAACATAGTCAGTACAACTTCAGTTTAAAGAAGGGAAATGTAAGGCTGTAGATATATGTTATAACAAGATTTAATTGTACCAATGTTGTTTTATAAATCATTTGAAATGAAAATATTAGTATTACAAAAATCAACAGTTTATCATTGACTTCCAGGAAGTCTACAAGTTTATTACTCAAAGAAAACAAGTTAGTACAAATTAACAAATACACATTTTGATTAATTAAAGCTTTGGTTCCATGACATTGAGGGCATGAATTTGAATATATTATCACACTGTTTCATCATTAATCCATGCTAATCAAACCAAAAGAAGAAAATTGTTAACACATTTAAGGAGTTTTGGCTTTCCATTCATCTTTGAATATGGATAGAAATGAGCTTTGACTACATTCCACTTAAAGTAAGGATTTCAAGTACATACGTTAATAAATACTACAGAAGGTACATATATCACTCTACCTGACTGATATATACACATGAGTAGAAAAACTGGAGGACTAAGTTTTTCCTTCTGTTCTAACTGCAAGTAAAAATGTGAATCTCCATGTGGACAACTTGATAAACAAATCAGATGTGGCCAACACATGACTTTCTCCATATTTGGGGTATAGATATTTAAATTATTATGAATAGCATTATAAGGCAAAATTATTATTTCATATCGTAAAAAATACAGTTGTCCTTATTGCCATAAATTACGTATATTTTGAATATGTTTACAGAATTCACCGCTACATGGTGGTGGCGCTGTATACTGGAAATTACGAATAAGTTAGATATCTCCAAAATGGATGGTTCTACGAAAATTTATTTCAAACAAAACTTGGAAGGAACGTTATTTTCTATAACTTTGTTCCTTATAAAGATTGTAAATAACAGTGTTTTAATGAACATATTCGATGAAAACTGAAAACACCGATTATTTATAAATAATTCCTAAACAATAACTGCTATGGAAAATTGTTTCAAATGAAACTTGTAGGAAATTACATTCTCTATAACCTTTGTATAGAATTGTATATACAATAATGATGTTTTAAAGGAGAAATATCGCAAAAACCGAATCGGGTTTCAAATAAACCTTGACTTCCGGTTAACCGGTATTGTCCAAAAACTAATCAGTTCTTTGTGCTCATGCTAAAGCGTTATATATGAAATTTGGTATTACTATGACAAGTACTTTTTGAGTTCGAGCGCCCACAATCACATACATCCACACACACACATACATCATTCCGAAAATAGTCTAAATGTGTTCTAAGGACCTCAAAATGTGTATTTCCTTTGAAATCTCGAAGTCGATTTTTTTCATGATCACAATACTTTCCCTATACTACGTATGGAGAAAGCAAAAATGCAGAGTGAAGTGAGAATGAACCCACATCACCTTCAAAATTCAAAAATAATAATGATAAAAATCAGATTAAATTTACTTGAGAGCTAACTGACACTAAATAAAATAGATAATACATAAAAAATCAACTACAAAAATCGGTACTTTCCTGTTAACGGGAATACCTCCAGGACCCTTCGCAGGACCTGGTACTTACGTATTATCCCCACGCCATACTTACGTACAACATTAACAGAAACTGATTGGCCTGTCTCGACATTTACAAACCCAATCTCTGGACAACGTGGAGGGTTTCTTTGGTTCCGGGCAAGGCGAAGGGCGCATTAGCGCCCAGAGATGACTACCCATTACAACAAAGCGAGCCGAAGGCTCGTCAATATATCCTTTCAATGTTATATCCTCTTGACTGTTGTGCCGCAAATTGAGAGGATATATCGACGAGCCTTCGGCTCGCTTTGTTGTAATGGGTAGTTGTCTCCGGGTGCTACCGTGCCCTTCGCCTCGCCCGGAACAAAAGAAACCCTCCACGTTGTCCGGAGATTGGGTTTGTAAATGTGGAGACCGGCCAATCAGTTTCTGTTAATGTTGTTTTTAAAAGAAAATATCGTAAATCCAACAATACGTCAATATATCCTTTCAATCTCAAACAATCATAACAATACATGTTTATTTTTTAAGGTATTCCCGTTAACAGGAAAGTACCCAAAAATCTGAACTGCTTATCAATAAAACCAAATTATTTATGCAAAAAATAATGATAATCAACAGAAAACATGCACACCTTAAATGGTCATACTTTTTTCTTGCCTTAATTTTGTCCTTATTTTCGTTATGTTCCCATGAAAGAATATAACTTATCAAATGGTTGACCAAAACCTTAAATGTCATGTTTTCACTTCATTACAAAACTATTCAAATTAAATACCTTGCAATATTATTGAAAAACAAATTCTCATATGATCTCTAATAACCTTGAAACTCCATGTTATAAAATTTGAAAAATGTTTTATGTTATGCCAAACATACAGAAAAATTTATCATGGAAAACTGAGTTAGTTAATCAAGCATTTTATTTTTGTTTTCATTTTAGTTGACAATTTATTTATTTAAATTTTACTGCTTTATTCTCAATAGTTTTAATAACTGTTTCTAATGGAAAAGTATCGGTACAGCCAGATTCAACATTGCTAATGAATTCAATGGACACAGTCAAACATATTTCAACCAGTGATGTGGATTTTAATTCTAATTCGTCAATTGAATATGCTGCTTTAAAATGCATGTATGTCAGTATAAAATGAGTTATTTTTATGCTGCTTGGCACTCTTTGCCCCAATCAGTAGCTGAAGTATTTCCATCCTTTCTCATAGTACAAATTCCATAAATAATCTGCTACATTACGTACTTGCCAAAAATTTTTTCCATTGATCATTCTTTTTTCTTAAAAAATGCTTAAAAATTTTGTTGAATGTATTTTGCACATACTCCAACAAAAATTAAAAGGGCATAAACTGTTTACATTTCCTTAAATATGCCGTTATAGAACAGAAATAAAAATTATTTTAACAAAACTTGTGAAATGTAATCTCATACCACTTCATGCATAGATGATCCACAATCTGGATAATCTGGGCCTTTTTGATTGGGAATAATATGTAATTATTTTCACTGTTACATCGATACATAATCAACTCATTCCCATAAAATCTGCTAGTAAAAACGTCATAACCAAGGTGAAGCTGACAATGCTGAAATTTATTACAAGGGAGCAAGCATGACAAGTTCAAAAGCTAAAGGTCAAGGAACTATTACTATCATTTTAAAAATAAAAACACATTACATGATTTTTGAGGGTTTTTAACAGATCACATGAAAAAGTCTTAGACTGGGATGCACATGGGAAATTTTTATCTAAGGTTCTTATGTCAATACTTGGACCTGTACTGGAAGAAATGCCTGGGTTACAGTTACAAGAAATGTGACTGGAAACACTGATGGAGGAAACATGAGGTTAAACATATTATATGGTGTATTTCAAGAAAAATATCAGTGTAACACAAGAACAATAACATGAAAGGAGTGGTAAACCTCGTTGACCTAGGAATAATAACACTAATTTTAATACAATTTTAAATGTGCAAAATATAGGTGCAAAAGTAATTTAAATATATAAGCAAGCAAATGATGAATTTTACCTGACTAATTCTATAAACCTTTCCTGGGTGATGTCGAACTATTAACATTTTAACTTACAAGCGGAGTCCACGACATTCATATCGCAGATTTTCTTCAAATTTGCACGGTTGGTAGCAGACCTTGAATAATGGAAGTATGTGAAGTAAGAAAACGCAACTATTTCTCGTTCTCGAGAAAAATGATCTTAAAATGTTAAAAAATTCATATGGCTAGATATTAACAATAGATATCATCTTACAAAACGTATCTACGATAGACTAGTTGCTAACGAGTCAAACCACGGTGTCAGACGTTATACATCTGCCATGGTTTGATCCCCATTTATTGCAATTATTTTTCGAGGTATTTTTCCTTTTTTTCATTAAATTCACTCTGATTTTTCAAAAGAACATTAACCATTTTAATTATTGCCTTTTTCGGAAGTAATTACGGAAAGAGGGAATAATTAAAACAGACTACAACTAACTTATGTGGCCATCATAATGGGTTGGGGTAGGAATGGTATTCAGGAGTGAGGAAAATGCAGGAAAACATAGGTGCGGCTACGATTTGGGTTATACGTATATAGGAGGGGAATTGATAGGAAAAAGGTTTGAGGTGGGGAAATGGTAGAGGATCAGGTTTAATGTAAAGAGGAACAGCTCTTTGGATGATACCTGTCGTAAAAGCAGGCAAAACAGAAACATTGCCGACACCACGAGCAAACTGCAAATGCGCATTTCCCGTGATGCAGCGATTTTTTTGAAGTTTTAAGGGGAAGCAGATATCATTTACGTTTAAAAAGTATTTTCTTCCATCACTCAATTTTGTGGCGTACCAAGCATATTTAATAATGTCATAAAAAATCGGCGCACCCATTTGGTGATGGATGAGCACATGAATTTTAATTGAGTCTTCCCGTGATGCTATATCCCGTTGTTCCTCCAGCAGCAGTGAGCACTTCCGCAGATGTTTGATGAAATTCTTAACTTGCCGGTAGAAATAAACATTGCACAGCTGACATAAGGCCATACATTTTGGAAGTATCGCTTTCAGTGAGCATGAGGCATCACCGTTGCTGTCGACAAATACATCGTCATACAATGATGTATTTCTTTGTCCTCCCCATGAATCTACCAGCAGCAGAAAATGCTTATCTCCGACAAATGGTTTAAGCACACTCTCTAGAAATGTAATGTAAATTCTTGTGGTTACTTTCCCAGAATTGGAGCAGGTCATTACATCATTTTGATAATCTTCATTTTTCTGAACGGTGGGGCCAAATTTTCCTGTGGGTTCTTGAAGACACAAGAAGACTTTCGGTTGTTAATTCCCTCATATCTTCAAACGTGATGCCCTTGTTTTTGTAGTCTTTTAAGCCATACGTCGGATAAAGTTTCGCCACGGCAACAACCTTTTTCTTGTATTCTATAGAAATGAAGTCATAATCAACCATTGGTTTCTTCTCCTTCGGGACATAGCGGTCTAGATCTCCATTTTCTTCATCTTCTCTCTCCGAATCATAGCGTCACTTTAATCGGGTAGAATTAATTCATCTTCCTCGATGATTTCATTTTCTCCAAGCATCTCAAGCACTCTACGAAATATCTCCTCTCCAATTGCTGTAGACCGAGTAGAAATTTCTGTTGGCGATTCATGTGAAATGAAATTGTTTTCCAGAAGCAATTCCTCAGAGTAATGCCAAGTATTTTTTAGCTCTTGCTTCGAAACTCCATCATTCAAGAACGTAATGCTCACTCAACTACAACCTGGCTATTGATTCATATTCTTATAAACAAAATAGATTACGCCCAAGCAGTCATAATCTAATACTATTAATTTCCTTTGTGATTATATGATTGATTGATGTAACAATGTTGTTAACCTTTCGTTCCATAGAAACAAACAAAATAAAGTTTACATTTAAATATTAAATATCCCGAATATTAAATAGCTCGACATTGACATTGAGTGATGGAAGAAAATACTTTTTAATTTAATTATTTTAATTAAATTTCCAAAAAAGGCAATAATTAAAATGGTTAATGTTCTTTTGAAAAATCAGAGTGAATTTAATGAAAAAAAGGAAAAATACCTCAAAAAAAAAATTGCAATAAATGGGGACTGAACCACGGCAGATGTATAACGTCTGCGACCGTGGTTTGACTCGTTAGCAACTAGTCTATCATACGTCTATCATACTATCATATCATACGTTGTGTAAGATGATATCTATTGTTAATATCAAGTCATACAAATTTTTTAACATTTTAAGATCGTTTTTCTCGAGAACGAGATAGCGTTGCGTTTTCTTACTTTACATACTTCCATTATTCATAGCCTGCTACCAACCGTGCAAATTTGAAGAAAATCGGCGATATGAATGTCGTGGACTCCCCTTGTTAGATCTTGCGCATCTATTAGTAGGTTTCCTTTTTAAAGAAGATGATAATGACAAATGTGGAGTGAATAGAAGACTATGGTGGAGTGACATATCAAAAGAGTTCAGTAAGCAATTTGATAACTACTAGCACTAATTTAACAGAGGGTACAATACCTATATGCAAGCTGTATTTGATATGAATGTATATACAATAAAATTCCTTTTATCTGTCATGTCCAGGACCATAGAGGTGCCAGATAAGATGATGTGCCAGTTGAAGGCCCGTGCCTAGAACATGGGCTACCTATCTTGTTTAGAAATGATCACTCCAGAATCAGGTCTAATTATCACAATCCTTAGTAATTTTACACTTATTAAATTACATTTTTTAGCTTTTAATGCAAGAAAACTTCATTAAATACTAATTACAAAACAAAATAGTAATGTTTCTAAATGCTAGCTGTTATTTACCTATATGCTTTGAAATGTAAAAAATACTGTGATTACTTGTATTGTAGAAGACCCAATACAGTGGGTTCCCGGTATTTGCAGATTCAGTATTCAACATTTCACTTATTCGTCATCCATATATTATGGAACAATGTTTCAGTATCCGCGGTTTTTGTTTTGCTTATTCATCACTCCAACTATTGCTGTGGCGGAGTAAGAAGTGGACACGAACACTACTTGTTCAAAAGTGACTGACTCATTCAACTCGTTTTACTTTATTTTCTTGCCTATTTTGTTCATTTTTTCCTATTGATAATGAATATACTATGTTGGTAATTATCAGAGCCAGCTTCTTGTTTTCTTAGTTTGGATGTCATTGGGTACAGTGGCAACGACTTAAACCTAATCTCCATTACTACATGAAATCTTATGAGAGAAAATTACCCTTTTTTCAACACGAGTGACTTTAGTGGCGAATTGGAATGTAACCCCCTCCCTTATATATTGTATTTTTATGGGAGAAAATTCCCCGGTATTTGGTTTCAGTATTCATGACTATTTTCTGGTACGTAACCCCCACGACCCACTGTTTAAAGTCCGATATTATATCACTGTGAATAAAACCATAACACCGAATTTCCCAATAGAAATTTGTATTTGCATTGCTCTTTACAGTCTTTAATACTTATGTTTTCACATAAATCTTCACTTTAGCATCTAAAGCAGAAATGGTCAATTAATACTTCATTAAATGTGTAACTCACACCAGCAAAACGCATAACTTTATGATATACTGCAATTAGGAGAAATAACCAAGCGGGAAAAGAAGCAACCCACCTGAGATACAATGTTTACATTTAAGATGCATGGGTGAAAATGTATTAGTTTGGCTTATAGGCTTCTAAGCCAATATAAACATTGTTATATAAAATTACTTATAGGTAGCTCTGTTACGACGTGACTATCCTTTTCCTTTATCATGAGGATAGTTACCTTAGAAGTGAAATAAATATCGTTAGTTTTATAAAAAAATCTTGGTATTAGCTTGAGGATTCTTTCTTCTCTTTCCCTAACATTAAAAAAATTGTACATATATTGGTGTCTTCTATATACCTTCAGTCTGTATGACACAGGTTGATTTTAGAAGCATTTTTTGAGAAAAAGTACATCTTAAAGACCTGGAAATATGGTAACTACATTATGATCTGTCTCACGACAAAGTATGCCAGATCATTGCAAGTGCCATATTAAGTGATGCCAGACAAATGGAATTCCAATGTGTATCCATAAAAGGTATTTTGTTTTTCATGAAATGAATAATATGATCAAATTACTAATACATATACTGAAAGCTAATAAGCAAGAAAAACATTATTTCCATGGTGTACTCACATAAAGAATCAAGCACATATTGCCATATTAATATCTTTATCATATCTTTATGAATATCTTTATCTTAATTGACTCTTATAGTCTTAAAATAAAATAGCAAATGATACAATTTTGTTTACTTTAAACAGGAAATTTCATGATCATTAGTTATTGTAATTATACGGTTAGTTTTTCTAATAGGATTACTGAGTACAAATGTTTTTATCATTTTTGTACACTGTGTTAGGAATTGTAGAAATAAACAGAAAATAAGCCAAGAGTCAGTTGCATCTATCCAGCAGCTTTATAATTTTTCGCTAAAGCAGCATTATGAAAATTTTGTTTTTGCCTTACATTTTAGTGCACATAAAAACATTAAATACTAATGTTACAGATTAAAAGTAATTGTCCATGAAAAATCATTGAAAAACACTAAATTACACAGAGAAAGACATAAAACATTAAATGTTACAGATTATAAGTAATTTTCCATGAAAAATCATTGAAAAACACTACATTACGCAGAGAAAGACATTTAAAAATTGGAAACTGAGTCAAACTAGAGAGAAGCAGATCTATAGGGAAAATTCATAAAAAGAGAGAGAAATGTCCCATAAGAGATTGTTTTGCATTCTTTATGTGAAGGTATAATAAAGTTTTAAATTAGCGATAAATCAAGGCATATCAATCCTGGTAAGTGAAATTAATAACCATTTAAATTATTTTATTTTCATGTTTTTATTATTATTATGGCCAAGGGCCTCAAAATCTAGAAGTTGCCCAGGCCTCTCTGAACCTCTGAGATGGGCTGCACAAGAATGCATACTCTGTGAAAAGTTTTTTAAATCTCTCAATATTCAGCCTACACGAAATAAGCTCTAAGAGCTTAAATTCCTCAAATTAACATGAGATGACTGCTCATCATTAAGGTATCAAGTATGACTGTATATATAATATGCAGTAAACTCCCAGTTATCCGGAATGCACGGGGAATTGGGTTTTCCGGTTAAGTGAATATTCCGGTTGCTTGAGAGTTTTATTGGATAGGCTTCAATAAAGAATTTGGATACCAAAATCTGGAACAGATGCAGAATTGTATATTCAGCTTGGAATTGCTAACTTGTAGACTAGGTACTCTACTCAATTGTTCTTAAATAATACCTTGACATTCGAGGAAGTAATGAAACTCAAAGATACAAGTATTCAACATTTCTAATTGCAATATTTTGAAATTTAATAACTGCATTACATCCTATAGAATTTCTCGTATGGCTATCATTATTAACTTCTCTTTTGTTCTAATAACAATGTGAGGTAAGGGTTAACTTCATCCAACCTTTAGGATTTTACGACAAAAAAATTGTTTGCTTGTCGAAGAAAAGGAGAGAAATTATCCACAACTAACACAATGTAGTAGCAGAAATTCTTGAGGCAAACTGATATTAAACAAAAGAGAAGCAAATAGTGACACGCAATCATGACATCATTATGTACAGTGCAGTTAGTAAATATTAAAATAATGCAATAAAATGTGTTGGATAGTTATATATTCCTTAACTAATGTTTCAAAAAAGTCGCAAAATTTATCGGCAGCTTCTTGGTCGGCCAATTTTTTATCACCCGAAACATCTAGACGTCTGATGTTAAAACATGTTAGCCGTCAATCTGAAAATGCACACAGTTCACTAATCTCCATTTGTTCATAAAAATCTTTGGCCTTTTCAATCAACGGTGTCCAGAAATAGGGCTCCCTCAAAACACTTTATAGAAAACCATTCATAAATACCACTATCCAATTACTCAAGTTTCTGCTTATGAAGAATGGCAGGAGAGGCAGGAAGTGCTGGTTGTTTGAGAATTCCGGTTGCATGAGTGCTGGATAACTGGGAGTTTACTGTATTAGAAAATTATGTCAACAACCAACATTTACTTTCTGACTGAAAAGATGATCAATTTGAATTTCTAATGCTATGAAATTAAAGTGGCATTTACACTGAATGAGGTTCAACCTGAAATGTGTTAAAATATCTCTCACACATTCATATCCAAACATGTATCCCATTAAAATTCATCACATACGTAAACCTGCTTATAATGTACCTACATAAAATTATGACACAAAATGGTAATCTGAATAACTAACTCATTGCAATAAATCAAATAATATACTAAATACAGAAGTAGGAAAAGAAAATACTATTTCGTGTGATACAGAATATCAGGATTCTGCAGTCTTTTATCAAATAGTGCAGCACTAGATAATTATCTCTATCAAGACTAGTTTTTAAATCAGAATGAGGCAAAGGAAAATATTGGAAAACCATTTAGAGATGAGAGAAATATATCACGCAAGTTAATAGCTGATGAGGTGATAATTGGCTCATTCTCATTCATTATTTTAAGTCTTGTGACACTTCAACTTCGAATCATACATATCATGAAAATAAGAAACATTTTATTCCGTTCATTAATAGATGTTAGTACGAGTAAAGGATTTTTAACTCATCTAAATTATATTTTATCATGGAATTATTTACTGAATATTGTTATATCGACGTAAAGCATAAGAAAAATTATTAATTGCTCACAAATATTCAAAGACAACTTAGAAACCAAACTAAATGCAGATAACCATGACAGTGCATATTGATGGCTTAACTGCAATACCACAGGACAAGAAATATAAAACTTTATGCAATAACAATCATAAAAAATTGACGGTGCCAGCATATCACTTTCTATAAGCATAGTAGGCCTAATTAGTATTCTTTTATAAATTATGAGAAAATTAAATATCCTGTGAACAATCCATTTTACAAAATAAAATCACAAAAATAAAACAAAAGTTATGGAAAAAAATATTATATACAGTTTTGATAACAGCAAAATTTTACTTTAATGAAGTCTTATAAAAGAAGTGACATTTTTCCTTTAATAAAAAATTTGTCAATTACGTAAAAATTAAAATTACGACTAATATTACATGAAAAATATAATCGAATTTCCATTTTCAATACACAAAGAACGTTAAAGGCACCAACATATTCGATTTTACTTACAATGCTTAATCAACCTTACTGAGAATAAGTGCAGGTGCCCACCAACATTTCCAGAATGTATTGCATTCCCTACCTCAAACTTAAAAAATCTCAACGCCTCCTACATAAGGTGGTCATATAGTTAGACAAAAAATTAAAACATTATTGTAAAAAAGAGACCGTTTTTTCTTTTAAGTAATTTTTCATCCCAGTTGGAATGAAAATCTCCTATGTATTTGGTTTTACCATTAGTAGTTTTCTATTGTTTTGAAATTTTAAACATTTTTCAACGTTTTGATTAAATTGTCCAAAGTAATATTTTCATTAGTAGTTAAAAAGAGAAAAAAGAACATTTCTTCATTAAAAGCGAAAAAGATCTGAATAAAAAAATATATTCTCTATAAAGGAGACCTTCTGGCAATCCTACTAAATTTTACATCTGCACATGTAATAACGCTTCATAGCACAGCAGTGTCAAACTCATTGTGGTTCATACCGGACCTAAGTATGCTTCATGTGCATCAAAAAATAATAATCAAAGTGTACAAGCAATACAGAGTAAGATAGTAAAATTATTTCAGGAATGACAAATAGTGATAGTAATTAATACAAGTAATAACAAGTTAGGTAAGTGTACAGCGTCTCACAAATGGGCACGTTTCGTGCATAGGAGTATTAGAAAGAAATTATATACCTGTACGTAAGGGAAATAGCGTTTTAAAGTTCTTTTCTTCATCATAAATAATCCATTTTCTTCCTATTTAAAAATATTGCATTAAACATTTGTTCACCTACCAACTCTCACTTACAACTTTACTGAGTGCCTGCCTACGCTGTCTACTGAGTACCATATCAGTCCAGGAGAATCACAGGGGCATTTCCCTTACATCCCAAGTCGTAAGGATGGCCAACATAAGGCTTTTTTAGAATAATATTACAGATGATTTTGAGCCTACTGCAGAAAGGTTGGCCACCACTGTCATAGAGTTTGCCCAGTTTCCAATATTCCACGTGTCCCCCATTCTTGGTAGGAATTTACGTCAGTTGTTTGTTTCCACAATATGTTTGCAGAACTCAAGAGTATCCTCACCTCTGAGGGTGGAAACAGAAAATTCTCAAGAGAGAGGCAACAGGTTTTATTCAATAGGAGCGATCCTCCTCTCAGATACGCAACTTGCGACAACCAAGATTTGGGTATCTCTCGCTCTACAAGATTTGTTTGCATTTCTCAGGAAGAACTAATCTGCAGTGCAAATTCGAATAAGTGAACCGAATTGGTCAAAGAGTGCATTTTGGAGTGGAAGACTGTGACTTTCAAACTGCGATGCGATCGCCAGTATCTCTCTCCCTTTGGATCCAATGCTCAACTCAACACCCTTACGAGAAGTTCAAATACTATAAAGATTTCGATTGAATAGGAGGGTGAGTACTCATTGGGAAACAAGGCCATCATGCCTTATGTTTGAGACCCATGTCTTACTTTTTTGCACAAGGGCACTAAAAACTCTGCTGGACGAGAATAACCTGCATTGTGAGTCCAGAATGTCACAGATGCTGACGATAGTTTAACGATGCAAATATATTTTTGGAAATGCTCCTTGTCTTATACTCGAGACTTGGATTTTAGATGCTGTTTTAGGCAAAAAAAGTACACATCGACTTATACTCGAATCACCTTATACTCAAAGATATATGGTAAGTTGCTAGCATATTGCATTGGAATGTGAATTATCAAACATAAAAAGCGTTCTAGAAATCTTAGTTGCCAAGGTCACAATTATACAGGGTGTTTCAAAAGTCATGTAACCTTGTATATTTCACTGTAATATCTGCACATTGGTTATAGATAAAAGGAAGGCTGTGGTTACTTCCAACATTTGCTATGGCATAGATTTGGAGAAAATATAATGTATTATTCATAATGTACAACTGATGTGTAGATATTACAATGAAATATACAGTGTTGCATGGCTGTATTAGAGCAGTATTTTAATTTAGTAAATCCTGTGCAATAATCTAATAGGATACCTGTGCATTAGTCAGAAAATCGATATTATGGTCCAACCTAATATTAATATATTCTAATTTCCATTTTTTCAGGATAACAGTAAATTAACTACCCATTAAAATGATAAACTGGGCCACAAAGGAAATATACAGGAATAATATAAAGTGCTTTTGTGCAAACATTTAATCAGCTAATAAGCAGACCTGTTGCGCCTTTCCAGAATGCTCTAAAACCTTCCTCCTTCAAAATTTTTTGTGCTGCATCAATTACACCATTGTAAGTTGTCTGTCCTTCTCTGGCAACCACCTGAAATAATATATAAAATTAACGTCTCAATAAAGTTGGCCAGATTATTCATAACCACCACATATAACGTAATCTAATAATAAATATCCCTGGTCTACTAATGAAAACATGAGATAGCAGTGGCATACAATAACTCAGGCACTCAACCTGGGGGGGGGAGGGCTGATGGGTTAGCCCCCCCCCCCAAAATGCTAAATTTTCTGACTAGAGAATCTTAAACTTTGTATTAACCAGATATGTAGGTACTCAGGAGCCTCTGCTCCTACCTGTAGTTGAGAGGACTCCAAATTGTTCAAATGTTTGGTGGAATAGTTTTTGTTAGAATTGAGCACCCCTCCTCCTCCCCCCCTCCAACAGAAAATCCTGGGTGCATGCCTGCAATTACTCCATACAAACTACTGCCACACTCAGGGCTGGGGTGTTGGGGGAAAACGAATTTGTCAACTGATTCAACTTGTATTAAAACATCTACGGCAGGAAAATGATTTTTCATTATTTTAGGCATTCTTATGTTCAAGTTCATAGTTCGTACAATGATTATAAGAAAATTTAAAGTGCAAATCAAAATGCCCTTCAACCATTACCATGCCATTCAAATAGAGAAAATACATGTTTCTGCAATCGAACCCATAACTACTAAACAGTCTAAAATTTAAAAAAATCTGATGTGGCCAACACATGACTTTCTCCATATTTGGGGTATAGATATTTCAATTATTATAAATAGCATTATAAGACAAAATTATTATTTCGTATCGTAAAAGAATACAGTCGTCCTTATTGCCATAAATTACGTATATTTTGAATATGTTTACAGAATTCACCGCTACATGGTGGTGGCGCTGTATACTGGAAATTACAAATAAGTTAAATATCTCCGAAATGGATGGTTCTACAAAAATTTGTTTCAAGCAAAAGTTGGAAGGAATGTTATTTTCTATAACTTTGTTCCTTATGAAGATTGTAAATAACAGCGTTTTAATGAACATATTAGATGAAAACCAAAAACACCGATTATTTATAAATAATTCCTAAACAATAACTGCTATGGAAAATTGTTTCAAATGAAAGTTGTAGGAAATTACATTCTCTATGACCTTTGTATAGAATCTATACATATCTATAAAGTAAGGTGTTTGTATGTATGTATGTTCTGCTAAGGCTCAGAAACTACAACACGCAGAAAAAAGAGGAAGGTGTCATATTAACTGTTATCATGCATACGGTGGTGTAGTAAGGTTTTTAAACAGATTTGGTGTACTATTTAATTATAATAAAATATTTTCGTTTATATGGGATTTCCATTTCAAATTTTTTCGTAAATTTCTCGAATTTTTTAACTCCTTACATATATATCGCAGACATATGCTCTCGCAGACTTTTTTGTGGTAAATTATCTCCTCTTTTGGAATAATTCTTTAAAAGAGGGGCTTACAGATCAAATAAGACGAATTGAAGGGAAAATCTTATTTTTCATTATTGCTCAGCATTTGGATATACTTAGAACAGATGTAAACAAATTACGTTTGAACTATAAACATATCGTAAACATAGAAATAGCTGATGAAATACTCATTTAATATCTGCTGATTTGATTGTAAGTTTTTCGTTCATTGTCTATGGTCTTCTATACACAGGTTACTTCTGCGAATAAACATTAGTGAACTGTTTCTTTTTCTGTAATCATGTCATTCGCATTATAGGTATGTTTGAATTGTTTTTATATGCCTTTTGTCTTATTTTATTTCATATTTTAAGTGAAAATTACTGAAGATATATAATTCAATTACTATGTTAAAGTTTTTGTGTTTTGTTTTATGTTGATTTTATTTAAAAACACGGGTCGTTAAGGTGTTTGTTTATCACGGAAACAGTTTATCAATAAAAACGGAATTGAGTATTTCATGCTAACATGCAAGTTTTTTCCTATGCTCATCCATTTTGCATTTCAATAATAATTAGATACTTTTTTTGTAATATATAATATCGTTTTGAATTAAAAGAGAGTTTTATCAATTGGAAATAAGGTTCACTCTTTAATAATTGTTATTTTAATACCAGAACTAAATTAGAGTAACATTTTGAACACGTAACGCAGTGAATTTCAAAAGATTTTATTTGAATAATACTTTTGTTGAACTTTATTATGTCTTCTGAACTAAAATTAAGAATTCGTGTCTTCGGTTCCATGGGTAAAATGTAAACACTACCGATACACTCACGTAATTAATTACGTTAGAAAAGTAAAACATTTTACTACATTATTTAAAATCGATTCGTTCCAGTATCTCAATCTATTATTCAATTAATTACGATGAAGAAAACAATTAAGATCAATAATTTTTTATCTATTTAGAGTAATAATAGGTATTCTTATTTAGTTTCTCCTGTTATTATGTCATACTCCACGTAATCAATATTTACTCATCACTACGACACGCTATTTTGTGATTGTTGGTTATTTATTTAGCAACTGAAGAGAAAGCGTCAGTCGCCATCATCAGATACATTGAGCTTTAGGAGATTATTCATTGGTTGGTTTCGGTTAGTTTGTTGTTATCATTTGCTTTCATTTCGAGTCCATTTTTTGTGTTCTTTGTTTTCGTTCTTAGTTGTTCATTTTGTATTCTTTGTTTATATTCTTTGGTTGTGCTCTTAATTTATGTTCCACGATTATTTATTTGTCGGTTTACATCCTTTTCTGCCGGGTATTGGTTAGCGTTTAATTCATTTCTTTTTTTTTGGTGATTTTTCGAATTTAACGTTTTAATATCATATTTTGACAAAATTTAGCGTTTTTAACCTTGCCAACAGGTTACATTGTTAAACTCGAAATCCTATTACTCTCACATATGCTCACCTTCTCTCTGGACCTCCATGGACCCTCCCGGCCCAATTCATAGGTATATATCTCAGAATTAGTTTTTACTTTCTCCAATATACGTAGTACAGCGAAAGTATCGTTTTCATGGAAAAATTCAAAATCGAGATTTCAACGGAAATACACGTTTTGAGGTGCGCAAAGGGAGAAATGATTGTATTACCATATAATACATAATTTTATTCGCCAAATACGTCTGACATAACCTGGGCATCGCCGGGTACTTTCAGCTAGTTTTATATAAAATAATGACGTTTTAATGGAGAAATATCACAAAACCGAATCGGGTTTCGAATAAACCTCGACTTCCGGTTAACCAGTATTGTCCAAAAACTAATCAGTTCTTTGTGCTCATGCTAAAGTGTTATATATGAAATTTGGTATTACTATAACACGTACTTTTTGAGTTAGAACGCCCACAATCACATACACACACAGGCACACACACAGACATCATTCCGAAAATAGTCTAAACGTGTTCTAGGGACCTCAAAACGTGTATTTCCGTTGAAATCTCGAAGTCGATTTTTTTCATGATCACAATACTTTACCATTACTTCGTATGGAGAAAGTAAAAAGGTTTTCATATAACAAATTTGTACGAAATAGAAAGTCATCGATTTTAAATTAAGTTCAAAAAATTTTTGACAAACATCAGTTGATTAATTCTAATGCCTTACATAAATAAACAAAAAGGTTTTCATATAACAAATTTGTATGAAATAGAAAGTCATCGATTTTAAATTAAGTTTCTCTTGTCTCCACAACCTCACTAGCACATGACATGTGACAGCTGTAATTGCAACTTTTTTTGGGGAGCCTCCAAATTTGCTTTTGCATCGGGCAACCCAAAGGTATCATGCTGGCCCTGGCCACACTATTTGCAATCAAAGTTCTATATACCGTATATTCCGGCATATAAGTCGACCTTTGAAGCCTAAAAAAATTTTTCTTAAAACTTAGAGACGACTTATACACAGAATATAAAATGTGAACCTTAAATTACAGATGAATAACATCGATATTTATGAAGACCATCAATCTTTCGGTGGAGGCGATCACTATTTTGAATCAGCTGTTCCAGTGTTTACATTTTATGACATTTATTTTAGAATATTTATAATAATTAATTTTAATACTGTATTTACGTTATCCACATCCTCGTGTACCACGCGCACCCCTATTTTTGGACCAGTCCGAGGAGGAAAAAATTAATTAATGTATTAATAGGTTGATGTCTACGGCGGCAGAAAATTAGAAAAAATCAAAAATCCACGTAGGTGTGTTCTCTCCATGGTTCCCTCTAAGCTAGTAAATCTGATATTAAATTTTTAATGACAGAACTTCTTTTTTTGTGTAACAATAATAAACCTAAAACTCAACAAAAAGGTACAGCTTTAATATTATAAAAATATTACATCATCTCAATGTTGAAGATGCACCAATGGCAGTATAAACCACGCATTTAAACCCTAAATGCTTATTGGTCGTTTAGATATGCGTAAACTTTGTCGAATTCTTTGTATTTTACGAGTATAAACGTAGACACAAGCATGTTGCAGTAAATTTATTAGCGAAACTCGCAATTTTAAAAACTTGGTCAGAAATCTTCATGTATAACGTGCTGTCTCTTTTTTTACCGACATTTCGGGGATATTTTAATGAATTTCATCACCGTAGAGATCGATCACGACCACTAGGTATAGTTCACTGCGATAGTGTCATTAGCGGCTGACATCAATCGAATTATAGGAAACATTATCTAGTGGTTCAAGATCTCCAAGAATAACAGTTTCTTATTGGTTGAAATTAAAACATCTGTCACATGGAATACTCATGAAGAATAGCATGGACTCTAAACAATATTTATATATATTTTTATTATTATTTATTTCTGTTTTGTTAAAACTTGGATTGTACATGACTTTGATTTTATCTGAAAACGATTTCATGAGAAATATTTTAAGGTGAAAAAGTGGGGGTTGACTTATACGATGAACATATGCCTAATCATGTATTTTCATTAAAAAATGCAGGGGTCGACCTGTACGCCGGAATATATGGTACTTCTAATATATTTCGTTACTTTAACAAATGCACTCATATAAGAGAAGATCTGTTAAAAATTTTCATAAGGTAGTTTTATGTTATTTTTACCAATGACTAACTACCGTATACACCTGAATATAAGATGAGGTTTTGTTCCAATTTTTATGACCGAAAAATCGCTAGTCGTCTTATAATCACACGGTGTGTAATAGTTTGACTGACAGAGGAACCGAATGCAGAGTATAATTGAAATATTCGATTCTTAAAATCAATCGAATCAATCGATTATTAAAAGTAGTAGTATAAACTGAATCGATTCAAATGTATTCGAATACAAATACTCTTTTGAATTTTATCCTATATATTATGCACGTAGTGAAGCTGCGTGCGTCCGTGAGTATGAAGTCTCGCGTAATTATATCGGCATATTTCTCGAGAACCGTTGGTCGTAAAAGATATGCGGTAAACGGCGCTTTGTTTCTACTGGCTATGGAAAAATACTTTTGTTTGCTAAAGTGTCCCAGGTTCGAATCCAGGAGACAATTATATTTTCCCATAAGGTTACATGGGGTTTTCGATTTTTCAGAGTGCAAGGTTTTTTTCCTTCATTCATTAAAATATGTAAATATGGACCGATTTTCTTCTTTTTTGCTTTATTCTATGGCTAAAGCTCTATACTATCTTATTCTTGTGGTGTTTACACATTATACGGTCGAATTTTTCAGAAATACGCATTCTTTTTCGAAATTTTGCAGATTTTTCATACTCATTCCGGGCGTTACCAAGGAGACTCATTGTTGCCTCCAATTCATTTAAGGCCAATTAAACCTTCAAATAGATGAAAGAAAAGTGTTATTGTTATCTTCTCTTCACTGATAATCTAAATAAATGCTTGCACTGACGTCGCCTTTATAGTAGACCCTGTAAGAAGTTAAAATCAGTCATTGATAGACACTTGAAGGAAAGCAACTGTATATGCCAACTAACACTACAAAATTGCTTATTTCAATTGGTTCAATGTTTATTAGTCAATGGTATAATAAACCTCTGTCATAGTATGAATAATAAATTGTTTTCTTTTATTAGGAGTTCAAAATGGGGGGTCGTCTTACAATCAGAGTCATCTTATATTAGGGTATATACGGTACATATGACTAAGGTATGGTTACAGATATTTTTTTAACAATTATTGCATTATACCAATTTTGAGTCTTAGAAAAATGAGAAGAGGCATACAATGACCTGAAACAGAAAAATAATTTGCAAATACAAAACAGAAAAATAATTTGAAAATACAAGTTCTTCAGAAATATCAATATAATACATATTAACCTTTATTATACAGATTTAAATTCCCTCTGTAGTGGCTGTCGGCCGGATTTATTTGGGATATGTAAATGTCTAATGTTTCTTTTTGAGTAAATTATCATATCTCAGGAACTATTAATGGTAAAACCTTCAAATAAAAATTATTTTATAGGAAAATATTGACTAGTTACCTTGATAAAGTTATAAGCTCAATAAATTCTTAGTAAAACCAATTTTTTATGGTAATACTAGCAGGAGTGCCCGTTGAATTTCAACGGATTTAGTGAATCTAAAACTTCGACCATGTAACATGTAAGCATTGCAAGAATAAGATAGTACACAGTTATACCCGTCGAATAAAGCAAAAATGAAGAAAACCGCTCCGCATTTTCCTATTTAGATGAATGAAGGAAGAAAATTTTAGGAAAAAAACCTATAAACTCCCTCCCCCTCCCTTTTCTTCCCTTCTCCCCCTCCCTCCCTCCCCCTCCATCTCCCACCCTCTCCCTCTCCCCCTCTCCACCCCTTCCCTCTAATTCCCTCTCTCCATCTTCCTACTCTGTTACCATCCATCTCTCTCCCTCCCTATCTCGTACTAAAAGCATTCAAAGCGAACAAACTTACAAACATTCTCCTTTATATGTTAGATTAGAAGATAATTCAATGAAAAACAACAAATATTTCAATGAAATAAACAACAATTTAAACAACAATTCAACAACAATTTTTACGTAAGATATGGAATGTTAGTAAATTTCTATACTTCAATAATGCCATAAATGCAAAAATTATGTTTTACAGAAATAACTGATGAAAAATTTATATTTTTAAACCTATTTCAATTCGTTGCTGAGATATACTCAAAAAACCAAAATTTGAACTGGCCATTACATTAAGACCTTTCGACCCAGTGGACTGATTTTGTCCATTTTCAGCTAGAAAATGTATATCAGCAAAACACTGATATTGCTGTAGGATTCATCAAAATCGGTCCAATGGTTGCTGAGATATCCTCAAGAAACTGAAATTTTGACCGACCGATCTGTGACCTTCGTGGTCACGACCCCGTGGGCCGATTTGAATTATATTCGGCACTGCAACTCCCATGACCAACCTGAAGCTGCTGTCAAAATTTCAAGCTCCTAACTTTATTCTCTGATGAGTTATGGCTGCCACAGACAAACAGACAGACATCCTCTTTTATTTATTAATAACTAAAACAAGAAGAAATGAAACACTATTTGGAAAATATCCATAAAATAGAGCATGAAAACGCTCAGTGGAGTCGAGTTCTTTGATATGATAAATCTCTCCTTATTTTTTATTCCACATGGCCCTGCAGTAAATGGGTGCACATTGCTGATGTATCGGCTAAGTTGTGAGGGCTTCCATTTAGCATCCTGGCAAAGCTTGGTCATACACTATTATTCGCTGCCACACAAGTCAGGCACTGGCCAACAACTAAATGAGACTGACCAAGACCCATCCTAATACCATGTGACAATAAAAAGAAAATAAAGAAAGAACATGAGATGAACAAGGGAGCCGAGAGTATAAATCATGTATTCGAGAGGCATCGCATTGCTTAATGAAATCGAGAAGCAAACTTACGAACTGGGCCTATGCTTTGACACCCATTCAAGTGGTAAACAAACTCTATTTCGACGATAATTCGATCCTTACTGTTTTCAGTCTTTACTCAGAAAGCAATGTATTACACATTCTGCAAACATCACGTCACTCCAAGGAGTCTGGATATCATGAATTCAAGGAGACTGTCTGACTCCCCGGCTGGCATTTAAGTGTACACTTGGCCAAGAATGCCAACATTTTGTTTACAATATATTGTACACATGTACAAAAAAGGTTAAATAACTTTTCTCAATAATACAAGAATCACATTTTTAGGCACAGGATTTTTGGGTTCAAATTATTCTAGCAATTGATTTTTTGAAGTACTACATGTAATTTCCAGCACTCCAATGCCTCAAAATTTAGTGAACAAAAATTTGAAACCCAAAAATTCAGCGCTTGAAAATTTGCTGCCCTAAAACTCATGCCCCAAAAATCTCTTAGCTCATGTATGTTTCATGCACCAACCCTATGCCACACTAAGTAGAACAATTTCAATTGCTTTGTAGCCTCTGCTTCAGTAAAGGTCATTTTGGATTATTCCACGATAAATTGCTTCAATTTGAATCTTTTCTGTGTTCACAGAATTTTTTAAATTTAAAAAATACAAGTTTTCCATATATTGGTAGATTGCAACAAAGAACACTTAATTAATTAGTGCATATAGACAAAAAACATATTAATTGTCATATCCCAAGGTAAGGTATCTTTGGATCTCTGATGCATTCTTTTTAATATAAAATTGTGTTCATTAGGTTTTATGAGCTAAATAATTTATTTAGTGTGTCTAGTCCCTACCCATGGCATCCGATTGATATGCATTTAATAAAAGCAATTGTTCATTTTAGAAAAAATGTTTCTCCTGGTGATTTAAGTGTGATTACAGTAAACAATTAAAAACAAACCTGCAGCCTTGTTTTAATCACATCAGCAGGGGTGACCAGAGAAGCTGCAGGTACACCAGCTATGGCACCAGCCACAAGTAGTGATAAAGGATGATTATAACCATTCTCATCAGCTAACTTCACTTTGGTGTGGGCATAGGCAGGAAAATATATCGCGCTAAATGGCACATCTCGTAAGAAGCAGGCCTTGGCACCCTAAAAGTACAAAAACAGGCTTTTATGCTACTGGAAAATGCAAGTATTTTCCAAATAAACAATATTTTTTAAATTGTTATACTGCTTTGTTAAACTAAATGAAGTCAACCTAATTTGTTTGAACGGTTTTGTAGTTGAACATTACATTATATAACCACAAAACATAGGAAGTAGTCTAGCCAAATAAATAGTACATACAATTAACAAAGTAGAAGGTGTATAGACAGAAAAAATATATAAAGAATATGGAGAAACTCTGAATTTGTTATTTTTCCAAGGTTAGAACTACACTACTGAAAGCTATTAAAGCCTACAGGGTTGAATCCATTAAAAATATAAAAATGATAAATAAAGATCAAACATACAAATTATCCCTTCTCAAATAGAAAATACATCAAGAAAACATTATACATATCAACTTATTTCTTTTCAAGATCATTACAAAAATACAAATTAAATTAATGAAAATAATGAAAATAATGACATTTAATATACATTCATAATAAACAACTGCCAAATTTATTTTCAGGTTTAGATTTAATTATAACAGAAATCAAGTATATCTAATGTGTAGATAATTAATTGCTTTATATAAAACAGCCATAAAGTTAAATCTATTTTAAAGGTAGCTGAAAAGCCAAGTAACAAACCTTGTATAGGCCAAAAAGACCCAAATCTTTAACTACTGAGAGGGCACTAATTTTAGATGCAGAGGCTATCTCTCCAGCCACTTGCAACCGAATCTTCACAATTTCCAAGGGGTTGGTAAAAATAACTTGAGATCCACCTGCCTATTTAATGAAAAAAAAGATTCACATTTACTCCTTCCATCAGAAAAAAGCCCACTTGCGATTATGATGAAGCACTATTTGTTTATATATAAATTAATTTTTTAGTCAGATTACTAAAATTTTTTTAAAATTCAAAATAGAAGAATTAACAATAATATTTTTGTTTTAACTTAAATAACTTACACATGCACCAGATATGACTTCTCCATATAGAGGCAAATTTCCATTTCTATCCATGAACTTGTCTCTCACCAAATCATTAACCTAAAAGATTAGAAGGCATCATTACATTCTGTAATAAAAGAGAATAATTGCAACATTCACTTACCTATATTTTAAAAAATATTCAATCAAGCTCACCGTCAATTTAATAGCTTTTTCTGGAGCCACACCCATTAGTTGAGGTATAAGGCCTCTATAAAGCCCTATAAATCCCTCATGGCGAATAACTTTCTTACAACAGTCAAAACTGTTCCGATACATCAGCTCACCAATGTACGATCCAGTGCGCTGATTTTGCATTCTAGTCTTTACCAAATCAATAGGGTATACAGTTGTCGCTCCCACAGCTTTTAAGTTAAAGAAGAGGAAAACAATGTTATTTGTAAATATATAATCCAATAGACTCAACAGTAAACCGTTTATGTAAACAAATACAAAATATGTCAAAGAACAAAACTTAGCCCAAAATTGTAATCCTTTAGTAGAATTCAAACAAGCTAAGCCAAGTTATCATGGAATATGATTACTTACCACCTCCAATCGAACCAAGAGCAAATCTGTATACGCTCTCCAAAATTTGAATTACAACGCCTCTTTCTTCAGGGCTCTAGAGGGAAAAAGCAAGTAACCTGTTAGCATTATTAACTAAGTATAAAAAACATTTCAGCGACTGATAGATTCAACAATGACCACAAATAAGAGCAACTCACCGCAACAGCTTTTATTTCAGCCAATCTCTTAGTAATTTGCTTGAAATACTGCTCCGGAGCAATAGCTTGAAGATCATTATACACAATACGGCTGTAATTAGATCAAATAGCACAGTCAATAAAAACTTGAATAAAGTATCATCACTGAGAATACAAAAATTTAACAAGGCAAAGAAAAGAGATAGTGCTGTGCTTAAAATTCAAGCAAAATCTACCCATTGAATAGCAGTGCTGGTATTGTTCAAAAGCTTGCAAAGAAGCAAATGTTTTGAAAAATAATTCTGACAACCATACAGCCACTATTTGCTATTCCAAAGTCACCTCTGAGATATCATCAAGTCAAACTGAACAAAAATGCAGATATGCATTTTTCATAATAAAGATTCCAAGATAATAAAAACATCTAGAAAGATAATAGAAAATGTGGAAGTAATGCTTTCAAAACAGATGGCTTGTTCTCTCAAAGTTTTCCATATAATTTCATAAAGAACAAACATTCAAACAATGTGGCAAATGTAGCCAAAACTACATGCATTTCCCACATTTTCAAAACTTGTTAAAATATAACTTAAAATGATATATTTGCATGAATTTTGCAAAATTAACAAAACAAAAATAAGCACATATAACATGCTCAGATGGTTAATAATACCAAATGAAATAATAGTATAAAAACTTGGTCGGCAAGACAAAACTCAAAGATGTTCCAACTCCCATTTAAACAAACACTTTAAATTATTATATAGCATATATATATAGTATATAAATATATAGAAAATGTATGAGCCAAAAGTAGGAAATAATTTATAAATTATTTCTTTCACATCCCTGAAAATTAGGAAAATTTGAGCAGGATTGAATTCAAAGCACGACGGACAAGACTTGCAAAATAATCACCGAAACCAGTATCCACGCTCCTCTCCTGGCCTCCATACTGGCATATCTCTGAATTCCATGAATGCAGAAAGACAAAGAGAACCAAATTGGGAGACTAAGAAAGAAGGACAAACTACCAGAGAACAAGGCAAATGAGGCCCCTCTTATCTAGTAAACATTTGATAACTTTGTAAAGATGACTGCATGAAAATTATTTTTCTGATTAAGATGTGTTATTATATGTTACTATATGAGTCATGAGGGAAAACCAATTGTCAGCCAATGAAATTTGTATTCTATTCAACATAGTAATAATTCTGTCGTAACGCTTGGTGGCTAAATATTCAGTCATCGCTTTTTTTAATTTGCTTATTTTTTGGCTAAATTGGCATAGGTTTTTATAAAGAATATTGACAATGCTTCATAATGTTCACAGAAACATATTTTGAAAATAATTTTTACAATTATCTTGAAAAATAATGCTAAATATTTAGCCACAATTAGACTATGTAAAAGTGCCCTCAGATCGTGTGAGCGTTAAAGGGTTAATGAATATATTCTTGCATTTTAATTTTCACTGGAAGTAAAATTTGTGAAAATACTTTATATGCTATATTGCAACACATGATACCAAATATAAATTTCTATTAAATATATACAATATTAACCAAAGGAGAGGATATTTGGAACAATAACAAAGAGTATATTTATCACCTCAATTAGCAGTCAATCAAATCATCCGGTGTAGATCACTTTACAATGATAAGATGCATAGGATGTTATTACGTCCATTTCCATAAAAATCATAAATAAAAGTGCATATTTTCTGGGATGAAAGCCTGAAACTTTTGACTTAAATTTTAATCATGATTTCATTAAAATTTTCATGACACTGGCAACAAAGAAATTTCCTGCAATTACACTTGAATCACCCCCTATAGCTTTATCAAAACATCCATAGCAAATGCCAAAAATTACAAGAAAATAAATAAACAGACAGTTTCTTGCAATTTAGCAACTTCCAAAAAAATAATGTTCAACAATACAAGACAAGAAAATGTGCATTCAGTGATGAAAATGTTTCAAAATAAAATCAATATCACAATACATCATTCATAAATTCAAAACTTTTATGCATATTTTTATTGCCATTATGGTTAGATGAAAACCTCCACCAATAGGGCAACTGAAATGATACTCATAAGCAGGCATAAAAGAATATGCTTGAGCAGTTAGCTATGACTTATGAACATTTTTTCACAGACTGTGGGCATTAACACACAAAGTTACAATTCTGAAATATAATCAAATAAATGAAGCCAATACAGCTTGCCCCTAAATCAAACTCATCTAACTCTACAAAATGTATTTACAGTCACTATCCCAATTATTGTGTTTCAATAAAAATTTTACATACCCTGTTTGATGAAGCAAATCACAAAGAAGAAAGAGAATATCCACTTCCAATGGAGTAATTTGCGACATCATTTGAGCAGACTGCAAGAACTCCTCTGCAAGAGTGAGAAACAAATAAGCATGAAATATAAGAAAAATGGGAGAACTTTACCATGAAATATGACATCTTCACAAATTAATATAATCAAACTGTTTTAACAATATCAGTATGCAGTACAACATTTAATAATTACATTAAGAATTATTATAGATAATTCATAATTTTTTTATGTAAATACAGAAGATGTTGGCAATGCTTTAAATAAAATATTTGCTATCAGATGCAGTATAATTTTCAAATAGTTTATATCATCAACAACATATAACAGATATTAGATAACAGAAAAGCACCCACATAATTTCAAGCCAAACTCAACATCAGAATAAATATTAAATGATGTGCAGCAATTTTAAACTATGAATACAACTTCCCATTACTGACAAGGGAAGGCACGTAAGTGCAAGTGGTGGATCACGCCCAAACTTCACAGGATGAAAGAAAACGAAAAATAATTAGACACATATTTTCGGAAAGGCATCTAACGAGCCCTCATTTTCGAGATATTTGCAATTGAAAATTGAAAAACAAGTGGCCTTCCTCTAATGCCATGATGAGTGATACCCTAACAACAGATGGCGGTAGCCTAGTGATGAAGTGTCGGGCTCCGAAAATTTTGTCGCAGGTTCAATCCTCGACATCGCCGATTTTTTTTCTCCTCCAATCAATGTTTTATGACTTTAGTTTTATGTAAGTTGTCCAAATTACATCATTAATAATTTTCTTTCTTTTTTCAGGCCAATATTTTTATTTTAAATCCATTCCAATGCACTTTTTACGACATACTCAGATTATATACATACTTGATACATATATACAACATTTTCTACGCACACCCTCCTTGATATTTCTGCTGTAGAGATGCATAGTTTACATGCCGAATAAGGAGCACGTTCTGACGGTTTCTCGAGTCCTTTCGGTGCGTCCTGGCGGTGGGCCCTACCGGGTGGGGTCGCTTCTTGCTCGCTCTCCTAGGGATGGACTAGGGAACCATAATTTATTCATATGTAATGGAACCGTAATTTATTCATATGTAATGGTTATACCACCATTAATCGGTCGCCATTGCCTCATTAGTTACATCAGAGCAAGTTACATCAGAGCACACCATGTGAAGGATGAGGATGCCTTTTGGATAGGAGTTGGCTGTATATTTCTCATCACTATCCCTTGTACTCCACCTAACCTAACTATATCGTAACACTTGTCATAAGCCATTATTAAGAACTGGTCTCACTGGCCTCAACGTCATTGACGTTGAGGAATACCTCGCGATCGTCAGTCAATTTTGCGGCGTACCAAGCGTACCGAATCATTTTTTGAAAAACTGGTGCCTGCAGCTGGTGATGTACAATTGATTGAATTTTAATGGCATCATTTCTCGTCGTCAAGTCTCTTTTACCTTCTAATAGAGCAGGAAGTTTTGAATTCGGCACGTAAACTATGCATCTCTACAGTGGAAATATCGAGGAGGGTGTGCATAGAAAATGTTGTATATATGTATCAAGTACGTATATAATCCGAGTCTGTCATAAAAAGTGCATTGGAATGGATTTAAAATTAAAATACTGGCCTGAAAAAAGAAAGAAAATTATTAATGATGTAATCTGGACAACTTACATAAAACTAAAGTCATAAAACATTGATTGGAGGAGAAAAAAATTCGGCGATGTCAAGGATCGAACCCGCGACAAAATTTTCACAGCCAGACACTTTATCACTAGGCTACCGCCATCTGTTATTAGGGCATCACTCGTCATGGCATTAGAGGAAGGCCACTTGTTTTTCAATTTTGAATTGCAAATATCTCGAAAACGAGGGCTCGTTAGATACCTTTCCGAAAATACGTGTCTAATTATTTTTCGTTTTCTTTCATCCTGTGAAGTTTGGTCGTGATCTGCCACTTACAATTAGGTGCCTTCCCTTGTGAGTATACTAGAAACCAACTCTTTTCATCCTTATTTCTTATTATTGAAGAGCAGAAATAGCTACAAGATTTCTAAAAAATCATGATCAATATTACCAGTATACCTTTGGTTACTTCTTGCTGCCTACTTCCATTGGTGGCATTTAAATAAATTCTCTTGATCAATTCCATGTTGTTCAGGAGAGAGTTGAACGCTATGAAATAAGGAAAGCTAACTCTGTGACCATGTCCTCCACCAGCTGCCTGCAGTACAAAATATCCAATAAGGGAACTTGCATTATTTACGTATAAAAAAATGTATTAATATACACTTAATTTGCATGATTTACAAGTCTGAAATAGTGTACAATCTATAGTGTAAAATGTAAATTAATAAAATTAATTAAACTAGAGATTGTCTATCGAAAATGATGGGAATACATAAATCCAGTATGAAAATTAACCTTTATCTGCCGAAGGGCATGCAGGTGTGCTGGCATTTATGTGAGGCTATCTGCCAAATGGCAAGCTTACTTCTGATGCCACTCACGGATGCTGTTTTGGTCACAAAATCAAGATGGATAGATGAGACGAAAGACCAGACACCCCTCTTATCCTCCTCCTCTCCTAAGGCCAGTGGTCTTAAGGATTAGAGGAGGGGAGTGCAAATAATACTTGAGTGTTTCTCTCAAAATAAGCCTCCACTGCAGGACCCTCCCTCGCATCTCAAAGAGATTCAATAAACTGAGCCTATATTTTGTTCACTATCTAAAGTCTCTTGACCTTGAATATGGGGAGTACACCACTTAGCAGCAGACAATAGGAGACGATTCATTTGGGAAGGTAGTGAGGAGGAACTCAGTCTTACTCTTGCTCTCGAAGCGTTGACATCGGTCTGCGTTGCCATTTCTACCGCCGTTTCCTTGCTGTTGCTGTGGAGTTCTAAGTTATTGTTACTGTTATTTTTTGTTATTATTTTTATTAGTTTGTTGTTTTTGTTACCTTGCTGAGTTTGTGATCTGCAATGGCTAACAGGAGGGAAGTTATGTTATTTAGAAATTGTGTAGTATATTAGCTGAATGCGAAAATCTGCAAGAGCTGGCAACGTGCACCGGTATATGTCCTCCCGCACGAAAGTTGTGAGGGGCGATGGAAGGGGAAATGTTCATGATTGGCTACTTGCTCTGTGAAGGTCAAGAGACTTAAGAATGTGAACAGACTATAGTGACTCAACTCAAACCCTAAGGTCCTTTTGTCATTTTCTTCTTTATTTTGTGTATCTTGGTTTTCAGAACTGCCTTGCTCATTCGTTTTGAGAACACAAAACAGAGCAGAGAGGGTTCTAGGGCTCTTCCTGTTCGGGCAATGCCAAGGGAGAGACCTAGTTCTACTGACACCAACTTAAGCATTTGGAGGCCAAAGAAAATAAACAATGGCCAATTATGGGAAACCGTGTGAGATGTCGTGTGCATTCTTCAAAAGACAAATACACGAGGACAAAATACAAATGCAAGGTGTGTGACATGGATCTGTGTTGCACCTTAGATTTAGTTCACGCTCGTTTATGAAAACCGCTAATGTAAGCATAATGAAATTTTTTCATACATAATTTATGGGACCGCTTATGTAAGTGCAGGTTTACGTAAGTCAAGGCTTACATAACCCGGGGAGTGCCTGTATTTAACTAAATCTGAAATGGAAATCCTTACCCTGTCAAACGAATAGTTAACATGTAGCGAGCTATTTTTGGTTCTCCAAAAATTTACAAAGCAGCTATTCTTTTGGTTGATTTCCAGTTGCCATTCCTTATACCATACTGAAAAATCAGTACAATATACAGTGTACAAACTTTCTCATATACTAATGCACTGTTTAGTTATCTTTAGAAAAATATGAATTTTGTACGGTTAATGAGTTCTTAATTTTTTAAATATCTCTCTCGCCGTAGTCTCCAACACTTTTTTAATTATGTAGAATAGTTCTAAACATCAACTTAAATAACTATACGAAATTTGATGAAAATTGTATGAGCCGTTTTTGAGAAAATCAAATTGTTGTTAAAAATGTGTAGGATAAACTTCCCTTAATTACTATTTAATATTTAACACAAAAGCCTTTGTTATTTTCTTCTAATCCTAATACCACATGACAGAATAAAAAGAAAAGAAAAAAGAGCATGAGATAAAAACGGAGGATGAGGATGAAGCACGTAATCAATAGACACCACATCATGTTATGAAGAGGGAGAAACAAAATCGAGAAGCATTCTCACGAACTGGGCCTCCACTTCATCACTCTTTCAAGTGGTAAATGAACTCTATCTCAACAATAAGCTTAACAAGACACTACCTCGACATGGTGCTAGGTGGGAGATGATGAACAATCATCTGCAAAGAGTGTGTCCAAGGGAGAAATCCCGTGTGTCTGCCTCTGGATATAAAACCCCCCAGTGTGCACTTAAGTGTATGCTCGGCCAACAGCACCTACATTTTGTTTACACTAAAGTGCACATATGTACGATAAAGGTTAAAGAAGATCCAAATACCAAAATGCATAAAATGAGGAGAATTTCTAGTAATGGTTGGACAACAGAATCATGTAATGCGAAAACAAAATTTGTAATGAATTTTCATATTTATAACTGCATTAGTAAAAGAAAAGGCTACAGAGATGCCACACCTATTCAGTCTTGGCATCTAAAAATAGAAATATTTTTAAATAAAACAAAAAGTATTTCTACTTACAGCAACTAGATTAGATTTCACATCCCTGGTAAGAAGATGACTCTTAATGCTGACCATGATGTCTTGGAAGTCAAGAGCTGAAATGAACCCAGTGCCATTTTTGTCATATTTCCTAAAAGCTTCCACTGCGTACTCTTCATGGAAATCCTAAAATTTGAGAATAAAACATGTGAGTGAATGTTATCCTTTAAATTCTTCTTTAAAGAATCCATCTCTTTATATCGACTGATTTCCACCAATATGTTTATAATCTAAATGATGAATTTTCATTGATTAAAACATTAGAATTAGCAAAAACAAAGTTTTCAGCAAGTTTTCTAGAAGTTGTAAGGCAAAAGAGCAAAAATTTATTTAGATCAATATTTTCTTATGTTCTATTCATTTCCAAATATTAGTAGAATTAAAGATTCACATTGGACCTTGGAATTAATACATTAAAGGACAGGTCAAGGTGCATAATCTAATTAAAGCTACTTTTCTTTAAGCTTGTCATAATTGTAACTGATGAATAGAAATAACCATTTCAAAAACATTATGAACAACTATTAGCATTAAAAAAGTTAATGTTATAAATTAAAAATAACTAGTTTTGCAATTCCGATACAAATACATCAATTATTTCCATTTTGAGTTAAGTATTCAGAACATCTTAACCTTACAGTTGTACAGATAAACAAAAATTGCTAACCTATGCGGCAATTCAATTCGGTTTTCACAAAGTCAGCAACAATGTGATTGCCCTTTACAATGAAAATTTTTCACTTCAGAAAAAGTGAAATTTTGGTGTTCAAAAAGAATTTCTTTGGAATACATCAACATGTATTTGGATTTTTGTGGTAAGAAAATGAAATTTCATTCTTTTAGTGATTCTTGGATTCAAGTCTTGAATTTGTAACATGATTCTAGTCACTTTAAAATACAAATCAAAAATATGCTACACCCATTCCGTAGTTATTCAAGTGAGGAAAAGAAATTCTCCTAGAATTAAAAAATGCTGATATACAGACATTGGTCTTTTTCTCCATATTTCTCTCTTGTTAAGGAAATTGTAAAAAATATAAACTTTTAAAGGAAAACAATATGGGCTACAGTGAAGAAAAACTATGGCTTCCAAAACTTATCATGGTGTTTCAAATTTGCACAAGTTAACCAAAAGCTTTCCATAAATATTTCATCATACAAATGCATATAAACCAACTTAAATCTATATATATAAAAGGCTTAGGTATGTTTCCGATAATGATATATTAGGTAAGTGTGTCAGTTTAAGACAAAAGTTTAGGTACTTCTAGATATGCTAGAAACTTGAAATTTGAGATGATTAGTCATGGATCATAACCAACAGGAAAAATCAACAATCCAAACATTTTCCATTTTGAGGGGGTCCTTTTTGACCCCAAACTTCCATTTCATTACCCCATAAGAAAAGCATTGAAACCGGTGCAAGCCATTTTTTAATTGCATTTTAAAATTACTTAAAATTATGATACAAACTCCGGACTTGTATTAAATGGAAAAAAGAGTGAAAATTATTATTTTTGAAAAGAGAATACGAATCCATGCCAAATTAACTTAAATATTTTGATTTTTACTGCATAAAAATGAGAAATTTCAAAATCTATAACAATGGGAAATTTTATCTACCATGGAAACACTACAATGCATTTATAGTATATGAACATATACTATATTATAAATATAATATATTCTTCAAATAGAAAAAATCCTATTCTCGAAATATCATATTCAATAAGAATTACTGTTATTTCACTTAAAGCTTAAATTATGATAATTTCAATTAAATATAAAAAAATATTGTGTTGAGAAATTTGTGAATAGCATGAACTAATGCTTATATTGGGAATTAATGGGATATATAAAAGGTTTAGGTATGTTTCCGTAAAGTTGAATGTTTACAACTGACGTTACTATGGTTGTTCTGTATTCTGTTGTTCAATATACTGGCAATTACACTCATTAAGAAAGGACAGAAATATTCAACTTAAAAGGTATAATGTTTTAATCAAGTCAATATTAGATACTACAATAAAACATTTAGTAATATGTACTTATTACTATATTTTCAAATTGGGTTGTTGATTCCGCGTTACTAAGCAATTGCTTTCTAATGTCAATATTGAAATTTTTTTAAATTTAAATTCCTTAAAAAGAAGTTATAATTGGAACGGTTATAAGAAGTGTAAAAATGTCAGAACTGTGTGAAAGAACTCTCAGAAACCATAGAAGATATGCTAATGAAACATTAGAGGAGAAATCAAATAGAATAAGTCAATGAAATAAAATTCTACGAAGACAAACGGAGAACATCGAAGAAAGAGAAGAATGACTGGAAATGAGAAGAACAAAACTGTAGGATTTATCAAATAGATGCATCGGATGCGACTGATCAACAAGCTGTAATCACCGTGGAAGAGCATGACATAGGAACTATGTGTTGCAACTGTGAGTACTGTAATGCAAGATATTGGAGACAAGAGTTAAACACATTGAATAAATACACTAAATGCTGTTATGACAGAATGATTTCACTCGATCTACTGTCTGAGCCACCTACTCTAATACAAGAGCTGTTAACAGGAGATACATGCGAAGCAATTAACAGTAGAGAACATATACGAGAGTACAACTCAGCCCTGGTGTTCACATCAATGGGCACCGAAATTCAATCACTGTCTGGAAATGGTCCATACTGTTTCCGAATACATAGCCAACATTATCATTTGGTCTTGCCACTATATTCAAACAGAGGAAATATGCCAGGATATGGACAACTTTATATTTTCGGGTCTAGGAAAATTCACCGACCACAATTCATCGAAACACAATTCATCAAAACACAATTCATAGACCACAATTCATCGAGAAAGCAATTCATCGAAACACAATTCATCGAAATGTAAATACACCGAACCACAATTCATCGAAATTTCCAATTCACCTTATGGAGTTGTAGGAAAAGCAGAAGTAATATAAACGGAATGTTGGCAACATGGACGTCTTTCGACTGATTATAACAATTGGAAAAATAATAAGAATAAACCATTACCGTTTAAAGAGGCGTGAGTATGGGGAGGAAAGAAGGAAGATTAAATATAACAAAACGAAAAACTGGCAACTGCAAATAACTTTTACTTGAATAATAAATAAACAAGTTAAGCTCATGGGAGTGGGGGTAGGGGGAGGAAAAGGGGGAAGGTTAAACATTTCAAAACAAAATACTGGCATCATGGATGTCTTTTGAATGCAAATAACTCATATATGAATAATAAACAAATTAAGCTCATGGGGGTGGGAAGGGAGAGATAAGAGGAAGGTGATTGATTGATAGATAGATAGATAAATGTCTTTATTTTCAAGGCGAAATTGAGACCATAAGGCCATCTTCCATTTAACAGTTAAGGAGGATGGCAGAGGTGATCTGAACAAAATATGGGGATTTTTCACTTATATTAATCGTTAATGAATCTAATTGAGTTAAAATGCAAAAAAAACAGAGGCCTTTCTTACATTTATTGACACAAACATGAATTTGTGGGTATCCCATAGTAATTAAAGTGATACGTAAAAATTATAGAAATGTATTAAAAATATAAAAAATTGTTAAATTAATAAAATTAAAATTGTAAAATTAAAAGACAATTATTATTATTTCTGGAATTAATTAAAGTTATATTTTAATATTTGTAAAAATGTAATTATTAAAATGATGGTCAAAACAATAAGCATAAATATAGTTATTATTAAATATTATGAAAAGCAATAAGCATCCATTATGTCAATATTTCATTTTGAATGTTGTAAACCTTAACCCTTTCCTCCCCTACCCCAACCCTTGAGTGCTTAATTTGCTTATTTCTTGTTTATTATTCATCTATGAGTTATTTGCATTCGAAAGACACCCATGATGCCAGTATTTCGTTTTCAAATGTTTAACCTTCCCCCTTTTCCTCCCCCTACCCCCACTCCTGTGAGCTTAATTTGTTTATTTATTATTCAAGTACGAGTTATTTGCAGTTGCCAGTTTTTCGTTTTGTTATATTTAATCTTCCTTCTTTCCTCCCCATACTCACTCCTTAAACAGTAATGGGTTATTCTTACTTATTATTTTTCCAATTGTTATAATCAGTCGAAAGACGTCCATGTTGCCAACATTCCGTTTATATTACTTCCGCTCTCCCCACATTTCCATAAGGTGAATTGGAAATTTCGATGAATTGTGGTTCGGTGAATTTACATTTCGATGGATTGCTTTTTCGATGAATTGTGATTCGGTGAATTGTGGTCGATGAATTGTTTCGATGAATTGTGGTCGGTGAATTTTCACTAAGTCATATTTTCGATTCTATTGAAGCAACAACAAAATGGATTGAAAATCTATCAAACGAAGGGTGTATGGCTCAAGTAATGCAACAGTTGGACGAGATGCTGCCACAAGTTAATCCATTTGCTGAGTCATACAAACAAATGCATCAAATAGCTCAGACCATTACAACAATGAATGTGCGCATGGTATTTATGGAAGACCCATACTTAGACATGATGTGATATAATGCACCTACAACAAAAAGGGAAGTTGCTGCAATATTTGTTGGAGAAGATGGGGAACCACCTGCAAATAGAGACATATGGGTATATCCCACAGGTGACTGCTGTAGAATTATATCACCGCTAAACAAATATGGAGACCCCATGGTGCATCCGTTGCTTTTTCCATACGGGGAGAGTGGTTGGCACAAGGAAATGCAGCACATAGCAGAAAGAAGTACTGGAAGACGAAATAAAGTAACACTATTGCAATTCTATGCTTCTAGATTTGCATTGAGACCTGGATTTAGTTTTATTCATAATAGTGGGAAACTAATTCAGTAACACATTGTAGATGCCTACGTAAAGACTGAAGAATCCAGATTAAACTATTTATGTCAGAACCTGAAAGATTTACGAGTAGAAATGTACCAAGGATTACTGGATGCAGTAGAAACAAGAGCTCAGAACCAAAAGATAAGAGTAGGGAAGATGATAATTCTGCCTTCGACTTTCCGAGGGAGTACAAGATACATGCAACAAAACTATCAGGATGCTATGGCAATTGTATGAAAGTTTGGGAAACCTGATCTATTCATTAAATTTTTCTGGCCTGGCCTGAGATTTTGAATGCAATGGAAAGAAGACAATGACCTGAACATAGACCAGACATAATTGTGCGAGTGTTTAAAATAAAACTTAGAAAACTGCTTGATGACATTCTCAAGCGCCTTTTTGGTACTGTGATAGCCTTCATCTACGTGATAGAATTCCAGAAACGTGAGTTACCACATGCACATATACTACTTATATTGTCTATAGATTATAAAATATGCACAAAGGATGATATTGACAGAGTTGTAAGTGCAGAACTACCATGCCCACAAACAAATTCAAGGTTGTTTGAAATCGTCACAAAGTGCATGATACATGGTCCCTGAGGCGTACTCAAACCACATTCTCTGTGCATGAAAGGAGGTATATGTTGTAAGGGATTTCTGAAGGAATTTAGAGATACAACAGAAATATTAATGTATATCAGAAATATAGAAGAAGAGAAGGGCCTGCTGTTAAAATAGAAAAATATGACTTGGAAAATAGATGGGTTGTACCTTATAATGGATGGTTGTCAAAGAAATTTAATGCTCACATTAATGTGGAAGTGTGTGCATCCATGAAGAGTGTGAAGTACTTCTATAAATACGTTTACAAAGGCCATGATGCGGCATCTGTACAATTACTGAGGAAAGATAGCAATGGAATTTTGATCTATGATGAAATTCAAACCTTCTTATTGCTAGATGGATGATATGTTAGTGCACCTGAAGCAATGCAGCATTTGAATGAGTTCCCTATATCAGAGAAATCACACACCATTACAAGATTGGCAGTTCATCTACCCAACCAGCAGCAAGTAATGTTTCAAGAGGGCAAGGAAGAGGAGGCCTTACAATGGGAAATGTCTACAATGACCATGCTGGAGGCATGGTTTGAATTGAACAAGACAGATGTTCAAGCAACACATTTCAGTTACACTGACATACCAAAGTACTACGTATTTGAGAAAATCTCAGGCAAATGGAAACGTAGACAACGGGGTGGAGATAATATTATTGGACGTATGCCTGTTGTAAATGTTCAAGACAGCGAGCACTATTATCTCCACATGCTTCTTACAAGAGTGGCAGGAGCTACAAGTTTTGAAAATTTGTGAACAGTCAATAGACAACTATGTGAAATGTTTCAGCAAGCCTGCAGAGAACACGGTCACTTGGAAGGAGATAGAATGTGGCACGGCCCACTTGCTGAGGCTACAGGGACATGCACACCGAGTTATATTCAATTACTATTTGCAATGATATGTGCATTTGGTGAACCAGAAAATGCATTTGAATTATGGGAAAGGCATAAGCAGGGCATGAGTGAAGATTTTATAGGACATTATTCTGAAGAAACTGGCCCTCTCTATGCTCTTGCAGAAATCAAAGAAATGTTGAAAACTTATGGATTGAACCTTAGATCTTAGATCTGCCATCTGCTGAAATACTGTCAGCACCCTTGCAGTCATTTGACGTTTTAAAAGAAAAAGCTAAAGGGATCGCAAATATACAAAAATTAAATAGCAAAGAAAAAATGGCATTTGAAACTATTCTTAAAGCCGTATAGAATACCTCTGAGACTAATCAAAACTACTTTTTTCCTTGATGGTCCAGCTGGAACTGGAAAGACATTTCTTTATTCAACTCTACTCATGCTATATGGGGCAAGGGAGACAGTTTACTCCTGTTGCATCTAAAGGTATTGCAGCAACTCTGTTAGTGGGAGGCTCACTCCACATTCAAGATACCTCTGGTGCTGAATGCAAGTTCAACATGCAATATAAAGCTGAATACGGAGGAAGCTAATACACTTCTCCAATCAAAACTGATAGTGAGGGACGAATCACCAATGACACACGTTCACATCTTTCAAGCAGTAGACAGACTATGTGATCTGACAGGATTTGATAAGCCTTTTGGAGGGAAAGTTATATTACTAGGTGGAGATTTCAGGCAAGTCTTACCGGTGATTCTACGAGGCTCAAGATCTCTTACTGTTGCCAGCTGTATCAAGAAACATAGATTATGGACCGAATCCCATATACTAAAACTCACACATAATATAACAACAGCAAGTGAAAACGAATTTTCAGATTGGCTACTAGTAGTAGGTGATGGAAAAAGTGGTACAACAATAAATTTGCCTCCATCCTGTTTTTCAAATACACAAGACCCTGTAGAGCAACTCTATGGTGACATTAACATCAACTCTGCTACAGCTCAGCAACTCAAAAGCAGAGCAATACTAAATGTTACAAATGAAGATTCTTTAGAACTGACAAAGTATTAGACCATATGCTCGGTGAAGAAACCATTTACAAAAGTGTAGATACTATAGTTAGTGATGAACCAAATGACCATCTGGCATACCCTGAAGAGTTTCTTAATAGCTTAACACCAACAGGAATGCCTCCTCATGAGTTAAAATTGAAAGTAGGTGCTGTAGTCATGCTACTATAAAATCATATGCCATCATGAGGACTCTGTAATGGAACAAGATTAACAATTACACATCTACAAAGATACATCATAGAGGCCTGTGTAATAGATGGATTGCACTTAGATACTGTTCTCATTCTGCACAAACCTCTTATTCTGTCTGAAATAAATATGCCTTTCAAATTCAAAAGGAGACAGTTTCCCATACGTTTATCATTTTCAATGACGATCAACAACAAATCTTTGACAAAATCTGTTTATACCTGATGAAACCAGTATTTAATCGTGGGCAACTATATGTTGCTTTGTGAAGAGTTAGAACATTGAACTAATTAAGTATTATCTCAGAGACAAGAGATATTTTTGTTTATATAATGAAATATATGAATAAATAAAACATTTCTTTGCATCGCAGTGGTCATCCATGCCCAGTATTAACATGACTAGAACTGCATATGTTACGTCGGGTATAACTAATTAAATTATAATGAATAATACAGAAATTAAAGTTTAAATAGCTGCATTGGCTATGAATATTTGATGTTTGTATTACTCATTGTAACGTGGAATAAGAAAATAGGTACATAATTGATTTCCATATCCATTTAATAATATTAATATTTTTTTATTGGTCTAGAAGATTTTTTGTTAATGTAAGTCATGCCAATAAGGAATCTATTGTAGAAACTCTGAAACAGAATAAAAACTAAAAACACAGTTTGCAAAAAGCATGGGTGATGTTCAAACAATATAGAGGTCTGAGCTTCTTTCAAAAATTGTATAATTTGATACAAATTTATTTTAATAAGGGATATTGTTAATATGGCAAAAAACATAAATGAATCCAAATGTCATAGAAATATAGTGAATACATACATGAAGAAACTGGCTGAACTCTGCGTAGCTCACTACTCTCTTCTTCTCCCGGCCAAAATAGAGTTTAACAAAGTTTCCATTCATGTCAAATGGAATGTGCCTGTTTAGCACTGTCTTCTTCATCACCTCAGCGAACTCATCTGCCATAAATAGATTAACATACATAAAATGTTTTCCATAGAAAAGCCAAAACTACAAAACATATAGGATATACTTAAAAAAAAGAAAAAGGGATTCTCTCAAAGCTGAGGAAAATGAAATCAACAAAAAATCAAAAAAAGGAAAAGGACTTCTATCACATGGCAGGTAATAACCACAAGCAAAAACAGAAAAATACTACAGTGAAATCTCATTACAACATAATTCAAAATTACGTGTCAATTTTCCCATATAAATACTGTATAAATATTTCAAAATAATTTATGTACTTCAACTTAACGTACTTTTCTATGCTATGTATGAAATTCAGAGACCCCGGAAAAAGATTTTTGTGGTTTTAATGTATGCTTTCATCCTTAAATGACTCATCTATAACCAGTGCTATAGTGAAGGTATATGGTGGTATACCCCATATACCCTCTGCTTTTTCGAACAAATAGTGTACACTCACACCTTATGAAAAATTATATAGGTTAATTGAAAAAAAACAGCTCATACATTTCCTCTTGGCATTGTAACATCACAGTCTGTAATCTGCTCTAAAAAAAACTGGGTAAGAAACCTCCCTCAAAGCTTTTGCTTTATTATACAGTATACCCTCTGCTTTTTTTATGACTAAAGAGCTGACTACACCAGCCCCTCAACATTCATGAGGGATATGTTCCCAATAACCTCACGAATGTTGAAATTCGCGAATAAGAATTTTGCTCTGATTATACTACCCAAACTTAATATTCAACATTCACACTGCTTTGTGCTCAACACTAAACCTAAAACTAAAGTTCGTAGGCTAAAAATAAACTTACGAAAAAACTACAAAACAGTTAAAACAAAATGAAAACGTAGTAATACGTAGTATGTATTATATAGTATATACGAGTATTCATTGATCTCTTTATACTTGATTCACTTTTAACAGATGATTTTCTTTTTGAAAACATGGTTAAGTAAAAATCGTAATTATTAAATTAAAAATTACAGTAATAAGTAAATCAAAGCGCAAAAGCTGATGAAAAGTATGCAAGAGCGACACAGTCCGAGCGAAATGCAGGCAATAATGAAAATGCCCGGGAGGTGGGGAATGGTGGTGGTGTATCGTTCGACTCCGTGGCACGGTTTTGTAACTTTGTATGTACATACATAGTGCATACTGTGTAACAGAATGATTCCAATTTTCGGAATTATAGCTTACTGTATGTAGGACGTTATGAGTTGCATTTTTGAAAGGTTAACATCTACTGTCCTCAAGTATTTATACGGTTAACACCAACTACTTAGATTCTACTTGCATAAATTAATACCTTATTGATTACAACAATTCTAAGTGCTTTTATCGAAAGATTAGTAATATTTTGGATAGTCACTTACACAGCTTATGGGATTGTTGACTGTCTAATTTTAATTTTATAACCTGAGAACGGATGCCTTTTTGAAATAATGAAATTTTATGGCTACCTCGCGAATACCTGAACTCGCAAATGCTGAACTCATGGATGTTGAGGGGCTGGTGTATAACCAATTTGCTCATTCAAGTCATTTACACCAATTTTGAAGGCATCTTTTGTCTTTAGTAGGAAAAGATCTGTGGAACTCCACCAAAATCCCAAAAAATAAACTGAAAAATGTAGAACTGATGGTCCGTTATCCATCTCATATTTTCACAATAGCATTGAGGTAAAATCTTAAGTTCTAAAAATTATCTCTCCTGTTAGACTCTCATTCTCACTGGTTTCGGTTTGCACTGGACCTGCGAGGATGCTGATCCCCCACCAAGATGCTTCAAGAGAAAATACTGTACTCCTTATGGGTAAAGTCAGTATACCATACTTTCAGTATGAAGTACAAAAATTCATGCTCCGTAGAGATATGTTGCATCAAGATTTTACTGTATGTAGGAATGAACAATTCACCTTCAAGCACTAAATGCAGGAATTATATAAACTGATAAACTTATAGAAAATGTGAGAAGCTCATCTGTATAAAAATGAGTAGTTTTCAAATCAAACTACACAAACATCTAGACAAAATTTGTTTTGCTAATTAAAACTGGGCTCTTTCACGGTAACTTGGCCATGAAAAGTCTATCAAAAAAACTTGGATAGCATACCAAATGCAACCATTCCATTTCCATTTGTATCAAATAGCTGGAAAGCTGTCTTGTAGAGTGCATCAGGTACACAGAGAAGACCCTCGAATGCTTGGAACTCTGAAAATGATATGAGTCTGCCAAATGCAGAAATAAAAAATAAATACTCTAATTAAATGTTGGTGTCATCAATATATACAGCCAGTGGGGACATCTATGGGCAAAAATAATAGCATATTACCATTGTACACAAAAATATTGTAGTAAGAGAATCTGCTAATTTCATCTTCAGACTAAAAGGGTTTCTATTATGCCTAGCTGTTCTATAACTCTCACCCATCCTTGCTGGTGTCGACAATCCCACCCAGGAGCTCAACTGACTCGGAATTAAAATTATCATCAGTGAAGATTCCCAGATATTTCCTCACAAAGTCACTTGGGGTCATAAACTTTTCACCACCATGATCCTTAGATGCATACTGGAATTAAAAAAGAAAAAGTCCATTTGGAGGGTTACTAAACATGGTAGAAATAATTTAAGAACTAAATAATGTCACAAGAAATTAGTATTATACAATAATATTCAAGGGCACACAGACAAAAAGTACTTGGTTTAAAATTGTTCATATTTATTCTTTGTATTTTTTGCTATGCATCTAAACATATTCATGGCCTTCTTTATACAGTACAGTTCACTCATTAATGAAATCAGTATATGCAAATAATTTATTCAGATTAGTTGTTAATGGTAAGACCAAATAAAAGATCTTAAAATTTATGGTGGAGTTAAAAGGACTATTAAAAATAAAAATGATAATGTGAGAAAGATGACAGAAAGCACTCCTAATTCCAAATATTTCCTTCCACTTTTGTGGCAATGAATTGCAACTGTCACAGAAATCGAAGATAGGATGTAGTAAAATAGAAAATGAGATAGGGCTTCTAAGATATATTAAATGATTAATGTTAGTTAGCCATTAATATAAAACATGCGTGCTACAAAATTAAGATAACAATAAATTGGGGTGAAATATTTTTCTGGTAAAGCTCGAACATTATGAAGGAATACAACTTTACAGAAGTAAAAAATGTAGAGACAATCCGTACTTTAATCATTGAGAAGTAGGAACACAAATAAAGAGTACATAACATCATTTCTTTGTACAATAATTTCATATGCGTTCCAGGAATCATAATTCCACAACTTTACATTTTACCTTTTTTCTTTTCAGTCTTTTTTCGAAATGGGAAGCGATTTGTCAACCCGCGATTTTCACTGAGGCTCAGATGTGGCAACGTTGCACAAGCAGGCAGGTTCTCTCGGGACCCTGTTTCCTGCATAACAATAGGGCATTGGGAAAACATAGGGTAGGGAGACACACACACACAAATGCACCTCACTCTTCCCAATGCAATTTCACTATGGTATTTCTTTACACGAGAACGAAAGCACAGTACAAGCAGCACACTCCCTTTAGTAGTGCCCAACAACCATACGTTCTGAAACTAAATGATTACGACCAATTAGCGCGAATTATGACGGGCCATCCCATTTGTCTGATTACGGAGGCCAGAGTTGAAACATTCTCACGATAGTTTTTGAGGTTCCATAAGTCAAAGATAAAAACAAAAAATATGACTTTCAATTACATTAATGCCCCATTTATTCATTCCTTTACATCAATAAAAGAGATAAAAACAAATAAGCAGATCTTTAAGAGTGGAAGATCGCGCATGAGGCAAAGATTAGATTTCCTTCTAACTCGAAAAAATATATTATAGAAATTCACAGTTAAATTTTGAATGACCTCAACATTATCATCACGGAGAGCAATTTCCGCATCCTTATCCCTTCGTTAGAATAATCTTGAGCGGATATTTCTTCTCACAACGTAATTCGGCAATAATTCAGAGTAAGATGTGGCAAAAAAAATTCGGTAAAAATCTAATATAGAGTATTTTTTAAACAAAAGCAACGAATTATCATGAAGTTATGAAATGGCAGTAGAATTCAGTTTGGGGAGAGTGGTCATCGGTGAGGCATCAGTTTTTCCATGTAACAATTTCATTTGGCATATTTTTCTTGTAAGACAAAAACTAATATCAAAAGTATTAACAGCATTAACTCGATACGCAAGACACTAAATAAAAAACACTCGTAGAAAATGTCTCGATGCAACTTGGTTACATGGCATGGAAATCGATAAGATAGTTTTACATAAACTAATACAAAATTCAATTCGAGAACTCTAATAATTGTAATCTGTATGAATTATATGAGGTAGAGGGACTTCTAAATATTATTCATCAAGGAACTTTTAAACACTTTTGCCATTTAATCACTCAGAAATAACTTAACTGGAATCATTGCTCAAATATTCAGGATCCTAGTACAAATTCACATAGGGGGAAGACTTTTCTTACATGCCCCTTTTGTAGCCCTGGGCAAAATAATAAAAATCGATCAAGGGTCCCAGAAATTGATTTTCACTTTTTATCCTTTTATTATAATTATTTTTATAACAGTGTCAGTTTACACGACAGTCTACATTTGGTAATGATTTTTTACCACTGAATGAACGAAAGTGGGGAGAACGTAAATAACTAATAGCCTGAGGCCTTATCATAACCTTTCTTGCTAAGAGCCACCTTGAACATTCCGGCACTGGCAAACTGCCCCCTTCCTCCCCTACCTCAAGTTTGACCCTAAATAGATTGGTCGAATAACCTTCAATGATAACTTTCGGACTACTGAACCAAATTTGTGCCGAGGGCTATGCAATTCTTCAAAGCAATCTTCCAGTGATTACATATTGTACAAATAAATTTTATCTCATGCTTCTCAAACTTCAGTTTTAGTTTAGGAAGATTTATAGAAATAAATATAAAGAACCGATTTAATAATGTATCAGTACAAATGGAGCCGTTGTAATGCTATTGCGGGGTCTGATTCTACAATCGTTGAAGCTCAAAAGCCGAAGTCCTCTAAACGTCCTGAAATGGCTAATATAAAGCTATTGAAGGGTCAGAAAATTTTTATTTTACGATGCTAAATACTTACGGCTACTTGCAAGGTTACTTATTACGTAAGAACTTTACATGGAAACCAAAAACAAACTAAACGCAGTCGCTGCCATTTCTACAATAGTCAAACCGATGGGAGACATCTTCTTTGAAGAATTCCTTTATGATTCTCAAGATCTTCATTCTGAAAACGTTTTTCAAAAGTTTCTTGGATCGACGTTTTCCCACTGACTCGACCTAGCAAAATTTTGCTTGGTTTATCGGAGGCAATCATATTTCTTCTCAAGGAACCTTTTTCGTTCATTTTTCTTTAATCAACCTTCCGAAAATCATTAGTCTTCGACTGGAAACCGAAAAACAAAAAATCTTCGAAGCTTCATGTTTCTTTCCATCTTCTTACGGGTGTAACAAAAACTTAACTAAAACATTACAATGTTTAAATTTGTAAGGCATGATAAACAACCAGTGATAAGATATACTACGCCATATGTTCCACAGTGGAGTTTTCATAATGCAACTTGTCAATATTTAGCTCATTCTATATTATCAAAAACATTTACAGATAATTTATCACCGTTTCACATTTAATATCATCTCGCTGTTCTATTCAATAATAACATTCGTCCAAGGTTGTAAATTTTAATCAATTCAATTTGTTTTTTTTGGGATGAGGTCGTTAAAGATTTTAAAGCGTATTAAATGCGCCAGATAAAATAAAAAACGAAGGAAAGTTATGAAGTCCTAAAAACACGAAAAATGCGTCGTTATAATTCTATAATCCATCAGAAATAAAAATTTATCATGACATTTGTGCGTAATAATTAGAGACGAAGACATTAATATTAAACCTGTGACCCAAGTTTCTGAATTTTCTTACAATGTCTTCTGAAGAGTTGAGGCTACATCATTTAAAGTCTCAATGTGAAACATGCCTCACTGTGGAACACTCTCCCCATCCACAAATTACATTCACAGGCATATCAGTGAAAAAATCATACTTATTTTTTTAATTGTTTCATATGTTAATGATGCACTTAAAAGAACAATGATCAAAACTCTAGTGATTTTTAAACAGTAAAATCCAGCAAGAGCGTGTAAATTAAATGGCATACTGTCACCAACTAAGAAAAACTGTGTATGCTAGACAGCTGATCCACTTACAAACAATATTACATTTTGGTCGAAATCAAATTTTCTTGCAATATATGTTCAAGATTTGCTTACAGAACAAATCAAATTACACCGGATGATAAATAATAGCAGTTCGTCGAACATCAAGCTTCTCTGCAGCATTTCTCTGAAATTTTGACCACTCTCCAAGCAGTAAAATGGCTTTTAGCGAATAAACCAACGAGTTTGTCTTTTTCACCAATTGCTTTAATCGCAAAATACCACGAGAGAATGAATATATAACTATCATTAAAAAGTTTCTTATTCGCTATTTCAGAAATTGACACATTAGGGATCCACTGCAGAGAAACATCGTTCGAAGTAGACGATTATTATTTCATAACTGTAGCATATGCATGGCGTATTTCATTGGGTGAGGATAAGTACAATTATCACAAACAGCACCAATGGTAATAAATGAACGACAGTCAAAAGACATGTGCATGATCACCACGCTCAAACAGTATACCGTGTTTAGATGCGAAGCAATTAATAATGACTTTTAACAGAGCAGTCCCTTCCAGCTATAGATAAATGCCAAATCATAATTCTTTTAAAAACACCACTGGTCTGAAAAATTATGTCATTATGCTCTGCAAAGGAGCACATGCTTTCCACCTCCAAAAATGTCAACAAGCCAAATAAAACATCACGGGTCAAACGCCCTTTTTTTGCGATTTTTCAAAACAAGAAATCATCAACAATAATATGCAAGAGCAACAAAAGCTATCACTTATTTCCATTTAAAAAACTTGTTAAATTAAAGTACATCCAGAAAAGACTCACACACCAAGGTTAGGCCTATCCACAATCCTTCCACAGGAAGAACTTGACGGTGCGAAAACACAAAGATATGTTCCCATGGCAATGACCTTACCTTGTTAAATATCTCTTGGAGGCGGTCGGTTTTTGCTCTCTTCAAATAGCCCGCGGCTCCCTGAAATCAAACGAGAAAAAATTGTTACACTCGTGCGATGAGAAATAACGCTGATAGACTCGAGGATGAACAGGGGGAGAGAAAAAAACGCATTAAATGTCAACATCTTCGAGACGTTCTTTTTTAATGCCACTTCACGGTCCTCTTTTTAACCTCACACTCCGAAGACGATAATGACAGCATGAATGAAATTAATGAAAAAAATAAAAAATAAATAAATAAAACGCTTTTAACCCTACAAACGGACGTTAGCTCCTGATTACGACATTCTGATAATAAATAACGGAGTGGATGAAATGGACGTCAAATCTTTCATTCGATGCTTTTTCGTATAATCTTTATTTATTAATAGTTCCGCGTATAATTTCCTCGAACGACGAAAACAAAAAAAATAAAGACGGAACACGTCTTATTGATTTTAAATTCGAGGTCTTCCCTTTAAAGAAATGAAGCTAGGACTAAAAACGCGTCATCCTAATTCATTTGTCCGTCGCTAATAAAAAGCTACTTCGCATTCATCTCTCAGGAAACGTGACATTGTGATTTTTTTTAAAGAAAACGGATTTGAACGGGCGAACGAAAGTAGGATAATGCTTTTGTTAGCATAAAAGCCGATTCGATCTAACGAGGTCTTATATGAACACCGTATAACAGCATTTATCAGAAGTAGCATTAAAGCTATCTTATTAGAAGTAAATAATGATAGGATGGTATTTGATAGCTTGCAAAACAAAGTCTAATTAGAATCGGTCGCAAAAGGAGATATATCTTGATAAGACTAGAGCCTGTAGGCCCGATTTTATTTTGTTTTAAACCTATCACAAATTAAGTAGAAATCCGCGATACACTTCGGTGGAATATTAAACGATGACGCAAAAGGGAAAATTGGTTCCCAAAGTTTGCCATTTTCTTTTATCGGATCCGATAAAATAAAATTACATCCAACCAAATTATTCAGGCTTCCGTTTGTATCAAGGCCGATTCATCTCTTGCGGAAAACCGTTATTCCCTTTTACTCATATTTAATGGGCTAAAATTCTACGATCAATTCATACAATGGATCCATCAGATACATTTTCTACCTCGGCCATGTAAAGTTCCTACCTCATTTCAGAAAGCTTTTAGTGCAAAAACAAAAAATCACGGGATCGATTTGCCGTTGACCGTTACCCCCTCGATTCCTGAAATGAATAGCTTCTAAAACCTAGTAACACGCCCAAAATTCGATATCCGCTACCGTGGGCGATAAAGAAAAAACTTTGAAAACCTTCTTAATCCTCATTTAATCACCCAAAACCTCTACTATTAAAACGGTACGACGCACCAAAACGGCAAAAAAAAACCTTTAAAAAATATCCGGCAAAACAAAATCACCGGAACTGTTATTCTTAAGACTACCCTTAAATCTTTCTCTGACGGCCGACGCGGGAGGAAATCATACCGACAACATAAAAAAATAAATATACCGGCGCGGCAAAAAGTCTTTTCCCGCAGTAACGAAGCGACGGCCACGGCTGCAAAATAAAAAAAAACAAAAAAAAAGAAACGTTATCTTTCCGTATACGAGAAGTATCATTTTATTCACCGAAGAAGAGGATTTTTGTCGGATGAAACGTGAAACTTATTTTCTCTCTTCCCCTTCATGCGAAGCAACCCCGTGTGCGGATTCCCGTGTCAGCTGTCCGGTCACGCGATCGTCCTAGCGGATCGATTCTCTGGGCAGGGGCTGTCACAGGGAAAGAGAGAGAGGGGGGGAGAAAAGAGGGAGCGTTGTAGTAGAGGTAGGTGGGGCGCTAGATAGACCAAGAGGGCAGGGCGAGGGGAAAGGAAAGAGGATTACACCTCCCTCTCCCGCGGCTGCGCCCTGAATGCGCCAAAGAATGGTGGGGGCTAAATGAAGAGGGATGTGCCAGGTTTCTGTGTGTGTGTGTGTGTTCGCGGGAGAGAGAGGGAGCGGCCCCTCTTATGCCCCCGCTTTCTAAGTGTGGTGGGCGGCAAGGAAAATAGACCTCGGCTGTAGACGACAGCGTAGATTTCAACGGGGTGTGAGAGAGGAAGAGAGGAGAGGAGAAAGGAGGGGAAAGTGGGAGAGATGGCACCGCATCTGAAAATGTCCGTCCACGCTTGCGCAGCCAATCGTTCCGCTGTTCGGAATAGTTGAAGGGAGATCGGAATGGGAAAACAAAGCGGCCGATAAGGTTGTGTCACAGGAATGCAAAACCTAGACAGGAAGAAATTCGTGGGTGGCGGTGTCGCGTCGTTGAGCAATATTATTATTCCCAGTGCGACGCGTAACAAAACATAGGGGAGGAAAAAATCTAAGGTTCCGAACGTAGGATATAGAACGGCTTTTTTTTCGTGTGAGGCTGTTACGTCGAGGCCGAGGTAAAAATATTTTTTTCGGTGCGTGTGCATTCGCCTCCGAATTTCTTAAAGAGCACGACGTGTTGTTTACTTAATGAGGTCACGTGGCCATGGATGCAATTACACGCCGCCGGTGATGATCGATTATACCCTAAACCGTGTGTATGGAAATTTGGAATAGCTGTGGACGTAGTGTTGACATGCGAATGCCGCGCATTTAAATCGGTATAGGAGAGATCTAGTCACGGCTCGAAGATCAAAAGGAAGGTGCTTTTAATGTTCCTGTGGCTTCAAGTATAAACAGCGAAGTCACAACGCCACATTTTCAGATCCATGGATTCCAGCCTCGACTCTTTGTACCGCGTCTTCTCTTGCTGTTGGTACGCCTGGCAAGGTATTTATAAATTGGCTTACCGTAACAAAACAGTGATATTCACGCATTTGTCACGTTGCTGGTATGAGGTTCGCATCTTTCTTAAAAGGATTGGTGTTTATATTATCTAAACGAGATACTCTTTCAATGTCCGAAAGTAATTTTAATCGCGATAGATGAAATAACAACATTTTAACGGCTTGATTAAAGGTGCACCTGGGTGTTTCCTGCCGGCGTTACGCAATCACTGATGCGGTGTCTTTCAGTCATTGATTTTATAGTTTGCCTATCACAATACATCGTCTGCTGCCCGAAAATTATGCAATGTATTTCACCTTGGAGAATCAATAAAAACCGCGTGTTGCTATTGTTGCCGATACGTTTTTCTGTGAATCATTATCACAAACGAAAAATGTTCGGAAACACGCGAGGTGTCAAATATTCGTGAGGTAAAACAGAGCTTTTGTCCAATTATTTTTCGACTCAATAGAAGGAAAACCGATTCGACTAACCGTTTTCCGTATGGTATTTTCTACTAACACGAATACTAGGCTAGAGAAAACTGGTCGAAAATACCGCAGGTAATAAAATCAAGTGCCGTTATATCGTCCACGTGAAAAAGCCTGAGCGAACGTCGCTCGAAAGTTTCCCTTCAGATCTCTTGAACCATCTTCGTATCTACAACGAGGAAACGGTTTCGCGAAGCATACGTTGCCGGCCGTGGTTATAGAACGTTACGTCATGCCGTCCTAAATTTTCAATGCAGGTCAGACGGCATCCACGAGATAACCCTTCTTGATCGGATTAATAAAAGCACAACTGAAGTGCAAGCCAACACAATGGGGTTCACCGAGCGAACGATCCCATAAATAAGGGGTCAATCCGCTCCACACTCTTGACACGCTAAAGATTCACGCTGCGAGATGAACACGTGTCCAAAACCGGATACTCACTCTGTCTTGTGTCATGTTGAGCCGAAAAGATTTTTTTTCCCTTTTCGATACACTCCGACGTGTCTGCTTCCACGACGAAATCTCCTGGATTCAAGTACACATTCGAGACGACCCGGGTGGATATATCCCGTCAAAAGCCTACCAACACACTGGCACCACACACTTCCACGGACACGTAAGGGGGACAACAAAATTCCTCGCAGCTCATTCACCGAAAGTAACGACTCTTTTTACCACACTAAGCTAAGGCCGCCGTTTCACAGGTCGTCTTTGGCCAGACTATTGGAGAGAGCAGAAGGAAGTAAGAAAGAGGGCAAAAGACTCAGGGAAAGAGACATAATAAGGGGTGGGGCATGGGAGGGGGATATACAAAAACACTTGTAGTGTGCGATTCGGAAAAAGATAGGTAAGGGAATTCAGGGGAAATTCAAGCGAAGACGAACGCCGATAGAGAGGGAGAGGAAAATACACACTGCGAAACAATCGGCTGAACAAAATGACGTAAAGAAATATACCAGCAAGTAGCCTCTTCTTCCTCGGCCGCTTTCACACACACACACTTCCCACTCTCCGCCTCCCTTTTTCCCCTTTCCCCTCCCGTGCCGCAGCCCCACCCCACTCGCCTTCCGAGCATAGACGGAAACCCACAGCAGACCACGTGGGCAAATCAGGCCTCGAGCAAAATCTTTTGACCTTGGCCGTGTTATTAATAATTTTGCACCTAATGAGAGAAAAACGAATTGTATTTCGCGTAAAAGAAAGATCGCGTACTATAGTGTTCCCTAACAATCAAATGCGTGCTAAAAAATTTCGCATTTGGAGTTTTGATGGAATTATCCCCACAGTGGTAACGAAGAGTGCAAGATGGCAGCTATGGTGATATAACCAGCCGTTCGTTATTTTTCTCGCACAACGCGCAGATTCTAACGTCCTGCTCGCACTCGAAATAACTAGATACGATAGAATTACTAAGCGTGAGGGGAATACCCAAAAGATTTCCATTAACGCTATCTCTCGAGTGGCCGAATTAAAACGATCGTAGAAATACTACAAAATCGAGATAAACTATCCTGAAAATATTAATAATAAATAGATAACCCGCTCGTTCTTATCGACTTCTCGACGTCGCCATCGTTATCTGAAATCCTAAATGGTGACAACGTGCGGGTCAGATTCGCTCCGTGAAAACGAGATAATGATGAAACGCACTCGAAAGGTTGCACAACTGCCCCTACGAAATCACTTCTATGCATGCAACCCAGTTAGATACGTCTCGGATTGCTAGAAATCTCATAAACTCGGAATCTCTGTTGATTCCGGCAATCGACGCTAAAAGTCGATCGAAAAATAGACACGGAATGGTCTCTTGTCGAATCTACTCACGGATTTCTGGGAAGGAAAAATGTCGATAAAAGTTTCGAAATTAAGGATAGGAAGATAGCAATCGATTTCCAGGAAGGACTCGGTGGCTTGCATAAACATACGAGCAAGGTTAATCGAGGAAAGTATTTACCTCGCATGCTTTCGTAAAGTCGCGTGAAAAGCCATTTCGTTTTATCTGCTCTCGTATCAACATCGGCTTTCGCGACCAAAACACGACACAAGTTTTATTTGTATTACACCAGGTGTCCCCCATACTACGGTCCTTGCCTTGCCTCGTTAATTTCTTTAGAGCACGAATATTTTTATACTTGCCAGCTGGCGGTGTCGTTAAATATCTTTTATGTAATCTAAAAGATATTTTTCGAATGCGTAGATGCTATATACTACTTTTAAGGTAGGCGTATGTCATATCACATTTTAACTCTAAAAAAACAAGCACTTTGACATTTAAACGCGGCCGGATTAGTCATTTGAAATGTCGTATGTGACCTGCACGTTGGTATTCGTACAAAGCCACATGTGGGATTTCTAGTAAAAACGTCTGCCGAGCCCTTTATTACCCAATATTTGCAATGGCGATAAAATCGAGGGGCGTTCTTTCACTCGGCTCATAACTTCAACTGGAGACTTGATGAATTTAGTACCTATTCTTTTTTCCTGATAAACGTAAAACTTGCGTAACGTCGCTAGTGCGCGATAGAGGTCTGCACGGGCCGAAATCTTCGGCCCAAGCCCGGACCGGCCCATTCATAAGTGAGTCCAAGCCCGGCCCAGCCCCAAACTTCACCGCATTTTCGCACCCAGGCCCGGCCCGAGGCCTGAATTATTTTAAATTGACCCAAATTCAGCCAGACCGTGGACATTTTGTACATTCTTCAGTAAACATATACCCTTTATAAAGTATCTTTTTATGTTTTAAAATTTACAACGCATTTCATATGTAAACGCACTTTTAAAAAATTTCCTTCATTAAATCCATTCTGGTATTTTAGGGATTTATAAAATGTTTTAATAACACAAAATATATTTCAAGCGACAAATGTACGAAGAATACAAATTATGTCAATTTCTATCAGCACGGAAGACTAATATCATATGTTACCCAGAGCGAACTGACGACCAATGGCGGATACAAAAGGGAGGGTAATGGGATAAGGTGTAAGGGTATGGAATAAAGTTTCGGGTGTAAGACTCCCAAAGATCTCGCCATCTCCTAATGCAAACAGAACCTTTTTGATGGTGATATAAGTAGTTGTGTAAGAGATGGTGGGTCGGTAGGAATTCGTGGGTGCTCTAGTGGCGGCCTGGGAGATGTGTCGCTTGTAAAGGAGAGAATGGAGAACTTCCCCTAAAAGAAATAGTGAAGACGAAAGACTGTCTTTGCACAGTGGCCCAAACACGAGGGGGGTCCATCGGGTCCTCAACTGGCCCGAACGGGAAAGGCGTTGGATAAATCGTCTAGGCCGAAACCCGGCCCGAGCCCATTACTTTTCAGTCTTACCCGGCCCAGGCCCGGCCCACGGGCCGGGTGGGCTTAAGCCCATGGGCCGGGCCCGGCCCGTGCAGACCTCTAGTGCGCGAATTAATGTTTACTGACTAGAATTCGTCGGTTACATCGTCGGCATTTTTGTATAAATTAAATATAAACATCAGGTTGGATGAAAACGTATCGCAACTGAGATTCGCAATTAATCTTTTATGGCAAAGAATGATTTTTATGCGGAAATGTTAAGTTTTGGTATTATTCACTAGGCTTTATCATTTCAAGTGAGATAGTTCAATTTAGTAACGCCTCATTAACCGACTCTCTTGCAATTTTCTCTTGATAACGTGTTTCGAACGATGTTAATTGTAGTTGAATATCAAATAGATCAAGTTTAATAGAAAAATAGGGGTAATATGTTAATGTTTGATTTAACCACACCCTTATCGATTGTGGACTAGTTAAGCTGTTATTCTTCTTAGACAAATTCGCCATAATAAAATTTAAGTATAACTAGTATATACATTTCCAAAATAGATCTATGCCAAACTATACCTTAATTGGATCATATTGTGTATGTTTCTATGGTCAATAACAATGTGAGAGGTTTTATAGTAAGCTTTTCTGATTGTCTTTTGCTGTGTGGCTATCAAATCTTTTTTCCACGCGCCATAGGAACGTGAAACATGCGAAAAGGTTCAAATAACATTGATTACCATATTTTGAGGGTCAAACATGTGACTTCTTCGTATCTGAAAATTTGGTGACACAACTCTTACGTACCTAAGTGGCACTTTGAATGATGAATCACGAAGCGGTGTAAAAGAATATTCACGACAGCCACCACTGCGGAAAAAACGAGTAGTTTCTTTTTTTGAAACGTAAAGAATCCATTTACGAAACATATAGTTCCTCCAAAATTCATTAAATATCACTTCTAAAAAAATTCATTCCTCTATCGCATGTGACACTTGAATAATCTTTCATCTTCGAAAGTAGGTGTCCTTACTAAAATCTATATAGCTTAACATCAATAACTCGAATATATATATAATCAAGATTGCGGGTGTATCTTTATTTATTACAGCGGTACGTAGATTTTAAAGTTTTACAAATCAAATTCTGCCCTCCTCTCGTAGATGTGGGTCGTTAGAGGTTCGAAAATATTTGAAAAATCTGCTTTAGTGGCGACATTTTCGAAATTAGTCGAACCACGATGACGCAAGCGCACAGGTTCCTCAGAAATTTCGAAGTAGAATGCGGTGGCTACCCATTCCACGCTCCCGCCAGTGATTAGACCGCAGTGCATCCGTTTAGCATTTCACAAAAAGATTACACCCAAATTAGTTCGACCTCCGTGCCGATTCTTGGACCACGGGTCACGACATTATATACGAATAAAACAAACATAATTCCTTCGTCGTAAAAAAAATCGCTATTACGTCACCGAGTTCATCTTAAAAAAATGTTTTAAATTTTTATTACGTAATAAAATGTGAATGAGGCAAAACTTAAGCGAGTTGTAACTATCTTTGAGGAGATTAAAATAGCTCGAGTGTCGCGACCAAACATGAATGGAAAAAGATTTTATGACCTGTTTCATTGAGCACTGCGCCGAGTACTTCCCTTCGGAGGGTTGAGGCGCAGCAGGGTGATTTACGAGTGTTCATTCACGATTGCAAAAAATACTAGAGCATCGCTTTAGTTTTATTTTCTTCTTCTAGCTGTCATTTCAATCTATAAGCGAATCGAAATGGTAAATCGTTTAATTTCTCTAACGTTTAACTGGAACTGAATTACCGTAGCAATGTCTACTAATTTCACTTTTCAGCTGAAGTATAAATGTCAGTCAGCCACATAATGTTAATTATGGAAGTTTAATAGCAATTTTCTAATTATCGCCTAGTATTTATTCGATTGAAAACGCCCATTAATAAATAATAACAAATTAATTTATTTCTTTCCTAAACAGCTCACCCTATAAAACGGTTTAATTTTAAAATTTATAATAAAATTTATTTGTTTTGCCGTAACTTTATGGAGTTCCATTTCTTAAAATGAAAGAACAGAAAACATGCTTTGAAAAAAACAACACTTTATATAAGATGGTGTTTTTACAAAGTGATTGATTTTTCTGTTCTTTCATTTTAACATTGCATTTTATTCTTTCCGTATTTGTGTATTTCATTCCCTGACTTATTTTAATTAAATTCTCACATACCAAAAATTCCCTCATATTTGTTCGGCGATAAAAGTTTTCTTTTAAACAACAGAACTAAAAATAACCAAGTTATAAACGTCAACGACAAAAGATATTTCCGAACGATCTGAAAATAGATTCGCAAACACCATCCGTCTGCAGCGCGAACGGAATTGACTCATCCTAGGTTTATCTAGCGATTCCCATACGTAAGGTATAATAAAATGTTTATATTTGTACGAGGCTTTGCACGTGTTTCCTCCCTATAAGAACGGTAAGCCACAGTCTGCTGATAAAGAAAGATTACTGGAAAATCCTCGACCTTTCGGCGGAAGGGGAGAATGGAACGGGGGGTAGGGGAGAATGGAACGGGGGGGGGGGGTTGCACTTCCTGTCCGGTATAACCGGTAACAATGCCCTCCACAGAAAACGCAGATAACCTCGATCATACCGGGAAATTCTCCCAGGTGATTCACCCGCCTGTTTCCGAAAACGTCTATTCCCTTTCGAATCAATGACGAATCTTCACGTACGGTTCGATTCGCGTCGCGTTTTTAACTTTAATGTTTAACGGTAAAAAAAAAAGTTGCATCCTTTCTGAATGAATGAAAACCGTTTCCGGATGGGACCGCAGGACCGCGATGGAGTGCGGCGAGGAGACGAGGAGGTGGAGAGAAGGACGCTATCAACGGCTTGGGGGCGGTGGGTGACGGGGGGATCCAAGAGGAAGGGGGCGGCGGATGCGGAGGAATAGGCGGAGGTGCTTGCGAGGGTGGGGGCAGGGGGGCGGACGACGATGACACGCCGTCCACCGATACCACTGGAGCCCGCATCCGGTACGAGACGCTGAACCAAAGCGGCGGAGGGAACGGCGGTGGAGCCGGCGGTTCCGACAGGTAAAAGGAAGTGAGGCCCAGACAATGGCTTCGCCATGACTGTACGAGGGAGGTGGTTTTTTTTATTTTGAAAACTCCGCGAGAGAAGGGATTTCTTCGAAAGGTCCGATGATCTCGCCTGAAGCGGTTATTGGAAGATTGGGTAGTGACTATATCCTGGGGTTTCGCAGAAAACGTGCTATTTTTCTCGATTTTTGTACTGCAATCAAACGGTTGCATTGATGGGATTCCTACAAAATGGAAACGGTCTAATTCTAAAACGTTTATTTTGCTAAAAAAAAAAGTCTGTTCAATTATTGTTCCGACTACTCTTTCGGAGAATGATAATTTGTTCGGCTCTCTCCCTCTCTATCTTGGAAGGTAGTTCTAATAATAAACTGATAGAATAGTTATCTCCAATAGCCATAAAAAGATTAAAGCAACCTTACTGATAAAACAAGGTTTTAACCTCCCGGAAATTCATATCGCGACTTCCGGTGCAAAAATTCCGCTCTATTCAACCGAATTAACGAAAGGAATTCATCGAAAGATAATCTCACACGCGGGCACGCTCTGACGAATAATTTAGCTGCATCGATTTTGAAGGAAACTTTTATTCCTAAGCTGCATTAAAATTCATAAGATAAAATATATTTAAAAATAAAAATACTATATGAAAACATTTATAACAAATATAAAATGTTTTAAGGGAAATCGTGTTTCTTTAACAGCATTAAAAAGACTTTTATAATGCATCAAGTTTTTGCGAAGACAGGAATCGATCTTATATCCATCATCCGTCAAAATAACATTCGAATAATATTATCATACATAAATCCCTTTAATACTGCATTCCTTCCTCAAACTGTGGCATCATCGCTTGGGTTCTAACTTCTGACTAAAGCGACTTCCCCCTTATCGCGACAGTTCATTTACCTCACGCCCATAGGTACATCACCCTGTACGCGCCGCACGATACCGTATGAGCTGAATCCAGATGAATGTCTTCCTGACGTTTACGAGTTACAAACAATGACACCATGCAGTAATACTTTACTTTCCTAAAAAAAAACAAGGAAGGCACCCTTTCCTAATCTCATTTCTCGTGCGCATTCTTACCGCCTGTTATTTTTATTTAGCCTGCATTTACATTAAAATCATATTCATGAACGTGCCACGTATATTTCGCATTTAAAAAAGAATTTTGTTCGTTGAGTATACTCCTAATGACGAGAGAAAGCAACCTCTTGACAGAATTCGCCAAGTATCAAGCAACCACCCTTTAGCTACGCATTCGCCAACTCGAAAACCTATTTTAGTACCGTCAAAAAAAAATCAACCGATATTTATATAGCAACGAAGGTGAAGCCCCATTCTTAAAGCATTCTCGAAAACCAGATGAAAGAAGTGCCCGTTCTACTCATAGGTCTCGGTCACGGAATTACCCACGGCTGAGGAATGGTACACGTAGCAAACCCTTCCCGCGAGCATCACTTTTCTGAAAATTAGGGGTTCATTTCATTTTTTTTCACTCCGACCGTCGTTTTCGTCGTAAAGGGGCACTCATCATGACCGGATCGCTTCCAGGTCCGAGGAGATATTACACCTTCTGAGGCACTCGTTCTTCCGAGAAGAGGCCCTCGTGTCATCTGGAGGATGTTCTTGGGTCTCAGGAGCAGGAGGATCACTCCTCCCTACACTGGCTCACCGACTCCTCCGACAAGGCGTCTCCGTGGCTGCGGTGGAGGAAGAGAGCGGCCGCGTCGTCGGAATTGCGGTCAACCTCATCGTCCACAGGGACGACCCCTCCACGCACCCCTACAGGTGACTCCTCCCCCTTTCTTTTTTTTTTAACCCTTAACTCGCACGCACAAGACTTAGCAGCCTCACGATCCTCGTCATGCATTCCCCACGCTTAAGCTCACACCGCTTCTCCCCCCCTCCTCCCTCTCGCTCACAACCTTGCGTTTTGTTGCCCGCCCCCGCCTTCCCACCCACCCCCACAGCCCGTCTGCATCACCCGTCCACCAACACACGCTCCTATCTCCCTCTCTTTCTCTCTATCTTCACTTCCCGTCTGCGCTCTTTAACATCCCCCGCGGCATGTTACTACCAACTCGCTATATCCTATCCTCTTCGCATTCATGGCGCGAGTTCCTTTTATTCTTTCGGTCTCTTTCTCTTGTTAAACGTTTCCTCACGTATTTTATGCTGTTATACGTATCGCGTTGACGTATTTCTAATTTCCTCGAGGGAGGAGGGTGGAAGTAAAATAATGCTCGATTGTGGGAACGTTATCGTCCCTCGCGTTAAGATAAAACCCGACATGAAAATCCTCGCCTACTCGATATAATCCTGCGATTTCATATTGGTTTCGGAACGCCAAAGATAAAACTCCTTGAGGATGCAAATATTATATTGACGCGAATTTGTATTTTATAAGATAAACTTGATAAGAAAATAGTCAGCTGTGGTGTGAATGGACACACGCACGTTAAGAACCTATAATAAAATACGAAACAACACAACTCTGTAAAATTTCCACTGTGACAGTGGTACAAATTTGTGTTGTTTGGTATTTTATTTGAATGCAATCACACAAAGTTACACCTTCTGTAGCGGATTTGTAAAACCTTGTGTTACATTTATTAAAGCCCAAAGTTTTTTAAATTCATACACAGACGTATGGCGTCACATACCGACATCATCGTTTAAAGTAATCATAATGAGAAACATTGTTGAAAAGTTCCATCGCTTATGATCCACCTTATAGATCGTTTTTATCGATATATTTGATTTTGGAAGAGATAATAAAATTATCCCACTAAAAAAACTATTTTTCTGAAATTCCTTACAATCACCACCACCCAATCTCCCTAAACTTCCTTCCATTATCCATCCCAGGATCTTACAAGACCACCTGACACCGGAAAGAAACTCAAAGCTTCACGAAGTGGCGCATTTCCTGAGGGATCTCCAGGCGGGGCAGTTCGAGAGACCCGTGGGAGGAAGGGCTGGGAGCAAGGACCTATGCGTCCTTTTGGTTAACGTCGAGAGGCACTACGCCGGACGCGGAATCGGGAGAGAACTTCTTGCACGCAGCATAGCCATCGCGAAGTCGGCGAAAATGGATCGAGTGGTGGGTCACACGACCGGAGAGGCGGCCGCTCGACTCTACCTGTTTCACGGGTTTCAACCTACGAGGGAGATGCAGACTCCCACGCCACGTGACGGAGCCGCATCGCAGCCCATAATCGCACGCTTCTACGCCAAGGACTTCACGCACTGACGCGGAACGGGGAAAAAGGAAACTTTTTTTTCCTGTTTCCTCGCGCTGATGATTCTTCAGAGGGAGAGAGAACAAAAGGAGAGAGAGAGAGAGAGGCATCGGTTTGCCAGTAGCGAGAAAGAATCGTTAAAAAGGAAAACGGCAACGCTGTCACCGCTAGTGAATATTTTCCTCTGAAATAGCACACGGATTACGGAAGTTCCGGCTGAAGCCTACCTATTACTACAACTTCTTATTGTTCCAGTGAATGTACACCTCAAGACTAGAATTTGTTATGTATAGATGAGCTGTTTCATAAAAAAATAACATGAAAAATGTGAGTCCATTTAAATTATATTTTATCACGCTCTCGATCATCGTCCGAGGCTTCTGAGTCGGTATTTGTTTGCCAGATTAAGAAATGTTTCTTTTGGGTGTTAAGTGTTGAGAAAATTATTAAGTATTGAACATCCTCGTATAGAGAGTCACTGACAAACATAACCGTAGTAGCGTCGAACATACTCTTAAAGATTCGTTAAATGTGGTGTTTAACGCAGTCTCCAGCTATTGGAATACTCGTTAATTTATACGTAACAATAAAACATCCTGTAATCAAAGGAAAAAGTCCTTAACAATTATCAATAAAAAAGGGTAGGTAAAAATGTATCGAATTAATGGAAAATTAATCGCCTTTACTAATTTTTAGGCGCTAATAATTGGTGCAGCTGGATGTATATATATATATAAACAAGCGGCTTAGGTAAAAGCAATTCTCACGTCAAGGAAAGATAAAATTGTTGAAATTTCAATGAAAAAAAATTCTCAATAAATTAGAATCAGAATTTTAGAGCGTAAAATATTAGTTGAGGACATAATATTACATTCGCGAGTTACTAACCGTAATTAAACTGTAAATCAAGAGAATTTACCCGCTGGCAGTGTGCATACAACCGTAAATTAATGATCGCCTAGAAAAAATAAACGCTGCGAGCAACTCCTTCATAAACTGGATACGCCACTGATTTCAACGCTTGAGACCGTCGCGAAAAAGCACCGCGTGAATGCAGTAAACATATTTTTTTAAATAAGAATTGTTTTAGTTTTATTGATTCTGAAACAGGTCGCCGCTATCGAAGCTTACCTAAGTGATCAACATTTACAGTATTGTGAGTATTAAAACGTATATTGTCGATGAAAAAATTTTGTACGGCTACGTCTAACGTCTTCCCTCCACCTCGGTTGCCTAATAATAACCACTTAAAAGCGAATTAAGTGCTTCCGGTAAACTCGAAAAAGAGAAATATTTGCATGCATTGTGAGATGAATTTCCGAACCATTACAACTTGAATACAAATTTAGAAGATAAAAAAATTGTTTGAATTTTCAGTTCACTAAACTTTTAAAATATTTTTTTGAGCAATTTGTCAAATAAATACTTTGAAAATTGTTTCAGATACCAAAAGATGTTAAAACTTTTTTATAGCCAAATTTGAATAAATAAAAATTTTAAATTATTTGTGTCTTATTACGTGATTATCTTCGACATAAAGCCATTTCCAAAGTGCTACTTCAAAAACAAAACATTAATACTGTTAAGTACTATATTTTTCCAACTAATTCACAGCAACTCCTAGTAGAAGTAATTAACATAATTAACCAACCAAATACAAATAACCATTTTTTTAACTCTGCCCCCAATAAACATTAATCGTCTCCACTAAATCCATTTAACGAGCACATAAATTAGTAATTAAGATACTTCTTAAACAATGCTGTCATACCGATGGAAAGAAAAATGCGTCAATATTCATAGGTATTTTTGAACTTCATGCCATCATACCGTTCAGTCGACTATATAAAAAACTTCACGATGTCTCATGTAATGAAAGCAACAATCCATGAATTTAGCACCGCAACATTGTGTTAGCGAGGGAAATTTTCGAGCGACTATAACGAACATTTTAGCGTATTTTTTCGGCGTACTCTTGAAATGATGTCTCATATTTGAGCGACGAAAGTGCCAGAATCTCGAAATGTACCACAATGTATGAATGCATTTACTTCGTCTTTCACTTCTGTATTAAAATCCCTAATCGTGACGAATACTGAACGTGAGAAGTGCCCATTCGGTTAATAAGTAATTTTTCGAGTAATTCGATCGTATACTCTCTCAGCCGAATAGTGGACGTGTTTTCCAGTGTTTTTGATAATCAGCATTCTCCTTTCTTGACTTCGTAACACAGGGACGTGCTGAAGCCGCCGCCCTTGTTAAAGCTCTTGGCGGTGGAGTGAGAGATCGATGCCTGGGTCTCTCGTCCCCATCCCAATTTCCCTCCTCGCCCCGTACTCCCCTTCACCGTACCCCTTTTCCTATCCAATCACCATCTCTTCCTCCCCCTTCCGTTCAATTGCCATTAACATCACTTATGGTTAAAACAATCTATTAACGCTCTCAGATATTCGGAATAACTAAATACCGATATCTCGTGCTAGAAGCTGCCGAAAACATTCATCGATTGAATATTTTTTTGTGCGTGCTTGCTTATTATTTTGAACGAGTGACGTCAGAACACTCACCTAACGACTGAATTTGGACTAACCATGATTTTTTAAAAATATAACATTGTCTACACAAACATAAAACGTGTAATAACTCCGAATACTTCAACTCTTAGCGAAAAAACGAATACATTTTCATAAAACATTATGGCGATATATTTGTCTTTAAGATTAGCTTGCGTTAGTAAAAAATGATCAAACACATCAGTTACACTGATGTGTAAAACATAACCGAAAGAACTCATTAAATGGTCAGTATATAATATATGAATAAAAATTCAATAATTTCCAGACAGTGAATGGGAATATTATTTGACAGTACTTATGAACCTTCTTGACTTTTATGCATACGAAGAATAAATAAGCACATATTTGAAGATAATGCTTATTCGCGCAGGGTTATCAAAGCAAAACGAGTAACCTACTGTGCAACTTCTGACGCTTATTCTGTGGCGTCACAGAATGCAGAGGATAGGAGAAGGTGACATCAGAAAGGTCATGTACGAGACGTTAAGGAAAAGAAGGTGCAGTGAAGGATTTCGAAGATTCAGTGGTGTAATTTGATTCAGAGTGTAAAGCTTTGCAGTAAATTGCTAAGGTAACTAAAAAATAACTTACGCTCCAATAAAATATAATCAATATCATATAAATCTAAATACACTCGTCGAAAAAGCCAAGGAGTGCGGAAAACCACAAAATTAATGATTCGAAAATAACGATAATGCAAATTTCAAACTTGATATGAACTACAACGGCGGGAAAACAAAACACTATGACATTCGGAATAGTGTGTGACTTGTAAATTGGGCCAGTCTCAAAGAAATCAGACCGAGCCCCGGGAATGCTATGTTTAGTCCGCGGCCAAAGGTAATAAAAATATCTAAAGGCTAATGAGAACATTTTCATTGTGCAATACCAACAATGTATTGAGGCCATCATAATATATTGTTAAAATGATGCACTGTGTTGAAACTTTCGGTAAAGCGATACGATTGTCCTTGTTTTTTTTGCAAAAATTAATGCATTTAATAAGGCTTTATACATAACAACAATTTCATCTATAATTTGTGTACATGCGCGATGGCACTTATATATTTGTTTGCATACAACTGTAAAAAAACCAATAAGAGGTTTTCATTGGGCACAGGTAAAAGCGAGGGAAATGTTTAATTTTTTTCTGAAATTAGGCAAAGAAAAAACGGTAAAAATTTGGCGCATGCGTAGTCCTACTCGGGTAAAAATGCTAATGGCATTGTTTCCGAGGAAGCTTAAAACAGGCATTAATTCAAGTACCGTATATTGTGCCTACCTCTTGACAGGAAGCTTGAAGAAAGAGGAGATCTCTGAGCCAATCACTGAACATACCAGTTTTCGATCCCTAGTGCATAGAAAGAAATAATAACTTTAATGTATCAATCGGAATAAATATGGGGATTTCAAAGACTCATTGCTCAAAGTCTTAGAAATGTAACATTGACACCGTTCCGCGACTTTGCTTTCCCAAAACTAACAGACCAAATTTACCGGCACTACAGACGATACATCACTGGAAGCGGCCATACTGCAGTGGCGGTAAGTGAGTGTAGGATTTCTAACCAACAAACGAAGCGCTAGTAGTTTCGTGTCGTCTTGGTAGATGACGTAACTGAACAGTTTTCGTGGAAAAAATACACGCACTCTCAATGTCGTTTAAGATTTGCCAATCTAACAAATATATTAATATTATATTTGATTTATAAAAAATATTTAATTATTTATAATTTGATTTTATAATTTCAAATGTATTTCGACGCCCACTGCTAACCAACGTAGTTGCATTTCAGGATTTTGAGTTTGTTGTGGTACTGTGTGATATTCACAGCCTATTGTTGTTAATAGTTTCTTTTGAATTCTGTACTTAATTCGTATGTTTATTATTGGTTGTGTGATTCTTTGATAATTAAATTTAAGTATACTGCAAATGATACTATTCGTGTTAAGTGGAGCTTTATTACATGACGTAACAGTAGTCAGTCGAAAAGTTAATGACATTTTCGTTCAGTTTCACCTAATTCCAACCAATTTAACAAAAAAAAATTATAACTTTTATAAAGTCATTTCTAAAATCACCGTGTTTTTGGAAGTGGTTAAGTGGAACACTATAAAGGTTAACCTTCATTTCTTCTGGCAAGTGGTGAAACTATTCCAGTGGTGATAGGTAGTGTTTTATCCTTGCACATCAACAAACACCAGTTTAATTTCAGAATTCCTCGAGTGTAGCATACGTTTCGTTTTACTGATTTAAAATTTGTTAATAACAAAGTTGAATTGTGCCATAAACATTGTGATGACTAAAATGGTCTCTATAGTAGTAGATGACCTTAACGTTTTAGCATTTCACAATATTTATAAAATAAGTTTCCTACAGATAAAGTGCGTGCTCGCAGACAATTGAAAAATGTATTCCACCTGACGTCTACATTTTCATTTGCAATTCTTTCATTGAATCGCAGGAGTCTCCCGTGTTTAGTGTTCGAAAATAGGGATTCAGTGGGGTAAGCAACCAAGTATTTGTCTTTATTGTTTACGTAGAAATTCATTTGATATAAAAATAAATATCTGGTTGAATTCCGTAAGATAACCACAAAGTTAGAGGCTTTCTATTAATTTCCTTCCTCAGCGATTATATCATTAAACAAGATATATTTATGCGCCAACAGTAAAATGAAATATTTTAAATTTGAACAAAACTTCTGCATTAATATCTTCAAATTTTTATCATATTAAAACCTTTGCCTTTATTATTCAGACTTCAATGTGTTGACAAGTAACACAATCATTATGTTGCTCTTTTATCAAATCTCAGATTATAAACATTATGTTCTATGTGTTTAAAGCTATCGAGGTTTTTTTCTAGTGTCTCATGGTAAATTTTTATCTGCATATACTTATGTTTTAAATTTCAGCACTTATGATGATAAGTAATGCAAGTATTGGCTTAAAAATCTATCTTTGATAGTGGTAGTGAGTTTGCAGTTGATTTACTTGCAGATATTTATAGCGGAAACTTCTCATCAACTCCATCAAAATTAGCCTGTTAACTTATAGATAGGATATTTGTTAAAGACATTTTTTAACAGTTTAAGATAATCAAAGATAGGAATTTTTATGGGCCGTCAGAGTCGAGCACCTCCCAAAAATCAATATATCATTAGATAAAGTTTCTTATATGTATGAATAAATATTAAACAGTTGAAGTAAAAAAGCACATCTAGAAAAGATTACATTACAGCCTTTACCTTATTTCTTATATATTTTTAACTAATTTGGTATATTCCTCACAAACTACAGAACATATGCCTAGTGAGTGAACTGGCTATGAAAGGAAAACTTTGTCAACTTTTAAATACTGTTTAGGTTTGTAAAATCAAAAATGTAACCTAACGGATGAAGGAAATTTTTTAAGATTTAAGATGTGGTACACATAGAATACTTTATTGTCTACTCATTATTTTTAAAAAATATGCATAAAAATGGGCAGTTTTTTGCCTCCTGGAATTTTAGGATTTGAAATTTTTAATAGATACAGAACATAGAAAATTAGTCTAAGACAAATCCTGTTTTTTACTTATTGTTAGATGTACTTGTTAAACTGCAATTAACAAACATTTGTTTCATAAAATAAGAAACTAATCTTAATGATTGTGTTTGTTTATTTTAAGATATTAAGAATTTGAATATGAAATTAATGTATGAAGAACAGAACAAGATAAATACTATTAGCCTCTCCCCAATTTATTAATATTTAGCAATAACTTTTTAACAGTATAAATAAACATTTCTTTGGCAAAATTCCTTCCATATGGATTTTAAAGAGGTGAAAGTAGGGTGGAGGTCTCTCTTGTGTATTCAGCTAGTCTCTCTTCTAACACCTGCTAGTAGCTAACTGCCAATTTTTTTTCATACCATGCTTTCCAATAATGGTTTGCACTCTACTTATCAAAGAGAAAGGGGCATGTAAACCGTCAACACATGCATGTACTTGTATGCAGGAATTAAGTTCAAAATATAGTCAAATCCAAAAATTATTTTAATTAGATGTGGTACTACATTGATTTGTGTACTTTCAGAAAGTACAAGCCTTTTTAGAAACAATTTCCCTGTAAAAATGTTTACTTGGACACTATTTATTTCCTCAAAACATTATACCTAAGACTTTCTAAAGAGTTATTTGTTAACTTGATACGTTACAAATTTCATCCTGTGTTTTGTGCGGTGGCGGATTAAACCCTAGGCACTTTGGGAGCCCTCATAGTTTGTGATGGTAGTTGTAAAAAAATTGGTTCTGAAAGCCAAGTCTAAAATGTAACTCCAATTTTCCTATATCGATGCCATATAACATTTTTGACGTAAAATAAATAACTGTTCTAAGGATTCTTTAATTCTTATTAAGTTTCAGAAAAGTATGATATACTGAAAAACGTTTTATTGACAGAATAATGTTATCTTATTATTTGTAAACACAACAATAAGCCCCACAAATTCGTCTTCCAAACTTTTGAGGCAGCAAATTTTTGTATCAATACAGAAAAATCTATTTTTTAAACAAAATCATGTCAGACAAGTAGTGTACAGACCAAATGAACTGCACCAGTTAGATCAGGCATCAAAATTACATGCAGAGATTATTGTATTAATTGCTATATTTCAATTCTTTACTTTCTTTAGAATAAGAAAAACTGATATTATTACATTTTACTTGTTAATTCATTTTTTTAATCAAATTTTCTTTTTGCTTTCAATAATGCTGTCTATATAACAGTCAACCTACAGGGTGGGGGCTTTAAGCCTGGGGTCCCTAGGCACGTGCCTATTGGGTAATCTGGCACTGGTTTTGTGCTTGTAAGAAGATTTTTAAGGATCTTTTCATGACTTTCTCCTGCAAAAAGAATGCATAAACAGAGATGTAGCTGGGACTTGTGTGGGGGGCCAAATGCAATGGGTCCCTGGGGGCCCTCGAATTTTTCAGAATATAGTAAAATGAAGATTTTTTAGCGATTTTTCATTTTTATCCTAATTTCTTAATTACTTCCCAGTTAATCGTTATTATTGGACTGAGAAATTTAAAAAGCCTGACCTTTTCCACATATTTCTGTTAATTGATTAATAAGCACAACTTGGTAGGTTTTACAGTGGGCTTCCGTTTTAATTAAATAAATATATTTTTTGGGTGAGGGGGAAGAGGGACAATCAATGATATTTTGCCGCACGCCCTTCCATTGCTAGTTACACCACTATGGCAAAATTTTTGGAAGCACCTTAGTTATGTAGGATATTATTTTTTTGCATTTTAATAAAAATAATAGCATCATTATTAAATATAACTTTAATATTTGAGTGTTTAATTGATACATGCTTATTGGAAAATAAATGTTTAGCATTTTCTGATGTTATGCTTTGCACCTTTTGCAAGTGATGCCTATGGCAAATGCCACCTTTGCCAAATCCTAGCTGTGACACTGAAAAACAGTATCATTTTTAGTTATCAACATTGAAAAGTAATAAATAAGGAAGAAACTAAAACTTTGGAGAAAAATTATACCATGACCAGCGATCAAACCTGGATATTCTATTCTACTTGCTAGGTGGATATTCTACCACATGCCAGAATATGGTGAAAGCTAGAAATCAAGAGAAAAATTCTGCCATGGCTGGGAATTGAACCCAGGTCTTTTACCTGCTGGACAGATATTCTATTTCAGAATTATTCTCCTGATTTCAGCTTTCTCCCATATCCCAACATATTCTTGTCACATAGGGATTTATGCAGGGCTGTCCTTAGGGTAAAGTAAATCAGTGCCCACAATTTGGGGGGCACTGTGCATCAATATCATCTCAAGAAAAGTCTAAGTTTAATTTGTTGGTTAATGTTAAGGGAGCCACTAAGGTCGATCTCTAGGAGGATGAGGAGGCAGCTGCAGGGCCATCTCTACACCATACACAGAAAATGATATCCTGCTTGTAACAAACATCTAAGAGCAGTTTTTTCATGTTCCACGCATGCCATGTCTTTCTACTAAGTTAGTAAGCTAACTTCAAGCATGGAGCCCTCCACAGAACCTACATCACTATAGGGTCAACTGCAGAAACATAGCTAGCCTGCTGAATGTGGGAGGGGGGGGGAGAAGGAGTAGCATTATCGCAAAAATATTTGAGAGATAAACCAAAATTAAAATTATAGTATGAAAACAAATGTTTTAACTTTTTTACTGCACTTGTAACACGAAAGGTAATTCTTTTATTAAGAAAAAGAACAAAATACTTGAATTTATTTTTAAAATATAGTAAACAGTGGGGGGCCATGGACTTATAAAGGGGGGCTATGCCCTACCCTAGGTACATCCCTGGTCAGCTCTGGTTCTATGATATGTACTTTCATCCCTATTACAAAAATAAGGAAGTCAAATGTTTTAGAAGATTATCAACAGATGAGTTATGTGGTACAAATATGTTAATGGGACGTTGCTGATTCATTTTCACTATAAGTATTTTCCTGTGGCCTCAGCCATGTATCAGAGAAGTGACTAAACAAAGAAAGGTATAGTTAACTCCAATGCCAAACAAACTCGATAAAGTGCTTGTAAATGAATTTCTGATTTTGATATTTTTATCATTTTAATGTTTTTAACTGTCACAGTATATTTCTCTTATCATACACCAATTATTTTCAAAGTTTTAGAAAATATTTTCTATTCTCTGAGATAAAATAATGGATTATATTTGAAAAGATTTTTGGCATTCCAGGAGCAGTTAATGGAAATAATTTTTATTAACATAAGTTTGCAAATGTCATATTGAAATCAAATTTAAGTAAATGATAGATATTAAAAGGTTTGAGATAATACAAAAATAATGAAACCGCCTCAATACAGTGTATTACTCAACCAACCAAATTCTCCACCAAAACCCACAGCTGCAACATTATCAGTGAAGATTATGAGAGGTTATCAAATCATTGTTTATTGAACCACCCAATGCTGATTTTTTCCTTTGTTTCCTTCCAAAAAATGTAACATAATATTCTTTATGGGAGGAAATTATACGATTTCGATTTATACTCGCGAAACTAAAATAACTGATACTTCAGACCGATTCTGCTTCTGACAATATTCAACTTCATTTCTTTCTATTTTCTTTTTTAATTCTCAAAAATTTTGATATTAAGAGACTCATGGGAAGAACCAAGTTGTATCGCAATAATTTTGAGTTAATTAATTTAGTTGATCCTACGAAGTTGTAAATATATCAAATATACAATATCTTAAACATAACAGTAATCATTAATGAAATCTTCTAGGTGCGCCTCTTTGTCAATATTGAAATGTCCCTGTACACGTTCCACTATTTAATTCATTTCATCCGTAGAATTTACGAAATGTAATTCTTATATTATTAGACATCCTGAATGTTACGAACAATAGTTAAAATTTGGGGCAATTTAAAGAGAAGGGATTTTATAAAAAATATATATTAGCTTTCTGCGAGTTATCATGCTACAGAGAGAATATCTTCACCTGTCACTAATTGATATAACACGTTCAAATATCCAATCTTTACTATTACGCGTCATCAAACGTCAATGAAAATTAATATCGCACGCTCTTCGACGCCCTTGTTATTTACGGAAATGCCGATTTACTTGCTATTTCCATATCAAACAATGGGACAGTCATTTTAAGGATGATATCACGGGAACAATAAATGTCGAAAATTTATCGGTGTTTAAAAAAATATCGAGTCACCTTTTCTCAGAAATAAATAAGGCCAGCTTCTAACGTCATTCACCTTGAATAGCTTATCGAATGTTGCATTCGTCTAGCGGAAGTGTGAATATTACTCAAGCGCTCATAACAAATAGGTGAACAATTTTTTTTATTTACCAAACAAAATGTTACCCGCATTTCTTTTGACGTGAATCACGTTTGAAAATATCGCAATGTCCTGGGGTTAAGAAATTAATCGGGTTGAAACGTTGAGAGACGCAGTAGCAGAGACGTATGTATGCACAGAAACGGTGTTTGTTAATAGAGGCCAACAGCGTTTAAATGAAGGAAGTCGGCTCTCCGACCCTTCGAAACGATTTCGGGGTTGGCCTAAATTGCCCTTCTCAATCATAACAAGAGTTCTGAATAAACCAGTTAATTCTTATCGTAGCGGGTCGCGCGTGATATTCAGACACTTTAACTTGAGCAGTTCTTTTTTGTCTGTCATTTCTAAAACTTTTAGAGATACCAATATCACAATTGATAATGGCGAAATTACGTAATTTATATTTTAAAAATTTTATGTTCTTATTATTTTTTAGTGTACGCGATCAGTGAATTATGGAATGGAGTGACTTATTCTCGAATTATTATTCTCAATATATCCAAAAAATATGTTGGACTCAAATAAACGTTAACTTACAATGCCCGTGAAGATGTTATTTAATATAATTCAGGTGTTGGATGCAATTATCGAAACTAACCGACATTTATTCTCAGAAGCTATTTTGTCACATTGCTTAAGTGGATTCCTTCGTTTGCGATTACCACATGCTGTCCTAAACAGTAATCCGTGGTTCTACTACGTAACACGTATAGTCGTTAGTAAGCGCTATCTTGAAAATGTTCCGCTTAAAGAGAGTTTTATCTGAAAAACTGACAACTGATTTACGCGATCTTGTTGATTCACGAAATTCCTTTGTTCCATGCGTCCACAAACGTAGGTTAATATTCCTTCAATGATAAAACTCAATGTTTTAGGATAAGTGTAGTGATTGTCTACAGTTCTATCAGTTCAGACAACATCTCAATCGGAATATGTAACGGAAGACAAGATTACAGCACATTAAAAGAAATGGCATTTTATTGCGCTTTTTAAACATCATGTACTTATGGGTCCTTTAAATATGATCCGAAACATATATAATTCCTAAGTTTTTACTCGCATATAAGATCAAAATAATCGTTTTCTGATTGACCCAGGGATTATAAAAAATCTGATGTGGCCAACACATGACTTTCTCCATATTTGGGGTATAGATATTTAAATTATTATGAATAGCATTATAAGGCAAAATTATTATTTCGTATCGTAGAAGAATAGTCGTCCTTATTGCCGTAAATTATATGTTGAATACGTTTACAGAATTCACCGCTACATGGTGGTGGCGCTGTATACGGGAAATTTAAGAATAAGTTAAATATCTCCGAAATGGATGGTTCTGCGAAAATTTATTTCAAACAAAACTTGGAAGGTATGTTATTTTCTATAACTTTGTTCCTTATAAAGATTGTAAATAACCGTTTTAATGAACATACTCGATGAAAACCGGAAACACCGATTATTTATAAATAATTCCTAAACAATAACTGCTGTGGAAAATTGTTTCAAATGAAAGTTGTAGGAAATTACATTCTCTATAACCTTAGTATAGAATTGTATATACAACAATGATGTTTTAACGGAGAAATATCGCAAAAACCGAATCGGGTTTCGAATCAACCTTGATTTCCGGTTAACCGGTATTGTCCAAAAACTAATCAGTTCTTTGTGCTCATGCTAAAGTGTTATATATGAAATTTGGTATTACTATAACAAGTACTTTTTGAGTTCGAGCGCCCACAATCACATACATCTACACAGGCACACACAGACATCATTCCAAAAATAGTCTACACATGTTCTAGGGACTTCAAAACATGTATTTCCGTTGAAATCTCGAAGTCGATTTTTTTCGTGATCACAATACTTTCTCTGTACTATGTATGGAGAAAGTAAAAAGGACAACTTTTTAATCAACCCCGCCTACGCAAATTCCTTTCCATCGAACTATCGCCTTTACCCTATTTTTTATACCCTTTCGTCTAGTATGGATCGCAACACTTCTCCCACTCTCGGGTCCCTGACTAGGGTTGCCAACTTGCTAGTAAGGGAAGTAGAAACATTTACCGAGTTACCTTCACTTAAATTCAGCTTAGACTCAATATGATCCCAACCTTTATGGAAGGATGTCGCGTATTAAGGTGCAGAAACTTGTCATGGAACTGTCACCATAAGACTCGAAAGATGGAATATCTCTCGACGTATAGTTATGTTACTCATGCACGTCGATTTTTTTTAATGTTTACACAATTAAACTTTTAAATATGTCAAGATATATCACATGAATGATTTTACTATTGAAATGTTGTTTGGTTTAAATGCAAGCTTTTACAAATTTTCAGAAATACCACATCTAAAAACGACCCAACGTATTCGCTTGGAATACATCTATTATATAGGGTTATAGTTGACATATATTAAAGGCACAAATGGTAGAAACAGTTTATGGCTGGCCAGGGCCGGCATGATATCTTTGGGGATCCCTATGCAAGCACGATTTCAGAGGCCCTCTTCTTTTTCTGCCATGTTCCAACAATGGCCGTTATGTGACCTGGGATAATGAGGTATCGGCGATAGGCGGTACTTTATCTAGAATCGGTACTCTATAATTTAAACATATATTATACCTTTCTTCACACCAGAGAATTTAATTTGTGGCCAACAGATAGTGATTTTCATGTTGGCATCTGACCCCTAACGCAGCTCATCTGTATCGATATTTATAAATATACTGTGCCAGTTATTGACGACGATGAATTATGGTACAATCAAAATCTGGGCTCCCCTCTTCCGAGGGCCCCTATGCGTAGCATACCCTGTGGCTGGCACAGGTGCAAAATTTTGTCATTTGTTATGATTTTATTAGCTGTATGCTCTTTACCTTTTTGGAAACATTACCAAAATTCTTACTTTTAAAAACATAAACATTTGATCTCCGAAATAATTCGAATGAATTTCCCCGTTTTTATAACAGCTCCAACTTTCTTCCGAGGATACACCATATTCGTTTAAAATGATTTATTGTACGAACAATTCGTATTCGAAGAGATTATTTTAGTTTATACTATGTGCCTGTTATAATAATTAGTGATTATTGTAATCAACCGCAAATTCCAAAAGCCATTTAGTTTAAGAAAATTAGCCATTTAATGTTATCAGCCGCGTAATGTAATCATTGAAATTTAACTCGATGTGACCATATTAAGCGGAACCCACTGTATTATATAAGTTCTCTCGGTCAATCTCTCGAAGCAGTTGAATATTTAATTGAGTTCAACAGTGAAAGTGGTAAAAATGGCATATGTTCTACAAAATATTTACTTAAATACAGCACCTTGGCTACTACGCATGTATCATAGGTACACTTTCATTTTTTGGTCGTTTGTCACCATATTTCTAAGTGGCAGCGTTCTCACCTCTACAACCTATTCTGATTAACGAGTTATAATTATCGTTTAAACGAAAGTGTTACCACAAAAAGTTACTCAACGTATTATGCTATTGTATACAGGCTCGTGTTAGTCAAACTGGAGATCATTTATCGTCCGTTATTATCACGTAGCGTATTTCAAACTTAGAATAGAAGCAGTCATTGATATTAGCTTAATCTGACAAATACGAGTGGACATTTTGGTAAAGATCGCCATTTCGCGTTTGCGATTAGCCACGAGACATCTCCTTAAGGTCCAATGCTAGAGGGAGCGAATGAAACTTTCCTTTATTGCGACACTCATCTCTTAACATAGATTTTTTCGACACCAGATTCGTGAGACGTCAAAAAGTGTTATTATTTCGTCCATTTTTTCCCAAGAAACGAGTCCCATCACCTCAAGACTAAATCTTCATTTGGGCAGTAATTGCGGTCGGAACAAAAGTCAAGAAATTCCGGAAACGTTAAATTTAAAAAAACGCAACGATTGATGTATTATTAAATCGCATTTTTTGTAATATTACGTCAAATTCCCAGAGAGAAAGAGGGGGGGGGGGGGGGAAGAGAGATGGCTTGAATTTCATCTCCGCGAAAAGTTACCGAAGAGTCGCTAACTCGGTCAGCTTGTCGAGTAGAAAAAAAGTACCGTTTTTTGGTTCGTTTCATGTTCGTCCCGAATGATATCCAATTCTTACGTTACCACGCTTGAGCGAATCACGCACTCATCCATTCGCGGGTTGGGAAAGGCAAATCCCTAAATGTGGCGAGGAGACCATTGCCTAACGTCCCTCTTTCGGAACACCAAGAGCTATATTTTCTTTACGGTCGGAGCCTCTTCCCCTCGACTCACGAGAAAGGTACAAGGCCGGAACACACACTATCAACGATATTCGAAACAGGAATCACAGCGAATGAAAACACTTCTGTCCTGCCCCTCCTCCGCCATATAATCACGGGGATCGTAGATGAATTTCTTTCGTAAATACACGTAATTACGATATGAGCCCGATCTAAGTTTAATTATTATTAAATGTGACGGCAGGTAAGTACTGTTTTGGCGCTATTTATTATATTTATTTACACGAAAATGTTGTAATAACTGCATTAATCGATAGGTTTTAATTTGCTATGAAATAATAATAAATTGAGAGGAAACACCCTTAAAAACATCTTCGCTGATTTACATCCCTTACAAGTAAATAAACATATATATTTATACATATATGTCATAAATGTATTCCAACGAGATCGAAAATTAAATGTTTGATGCTGATGCTATCCGCGCTCGAAGAAAGACTCACGGAAGTACGGAGCGATCTATTGCTTCATCATGCTGGCGATTTTCATTTCTAATCGACGATTAGATCGCATTGTTTTTAATTTTTTCTTTAAATTTTGCTCGTCCAGAATGCGGCCGAACCGGTTCCAAGTGTTATTTTGGAGCGCCTTATCGACTTGTACGACGAGTTATACAAATGGGTTTTCGATGCTTGATTATTTTTTGGCCTGTATTCAACAAACTAATCGAATATTTTTTTTGCGAAGGTTATAAGTAGGAAGATTTATCAGTAGTTTTTCGTGCTTCTCTGTTAAGTTCTATATGTTTGTAATAAGTTTTTTTTCTGCTGGTACGTCGTAAACATCTTTTTTTAATAAATGGAATGTTTAGATTAATTTGAATTGTTTTTAATTTCACACCAGTTATATTATGATTTTTAATATGTTATAAAATTCAATAAGTGGTAAGAGAGCCAATTGTTTTGTTTTTATGTCCGAATATCAGTCATGTGACTTTTATCTTGTTGTAATAAGAGGTGTAGACATATTCGACATATTTTCCATATAAAAAGGCGCTGAAAATCATTGCTTGGAATATTTACGTTACGGCCAAGTTCGAAATATGACAAGTATTCATAATGGCCAGCCATTTTCAATATTGGCCCGTGATTTGGCTAATATTCAAAACAATAAAAACATCAAGTATTTCGGGCAGGGCAATATTGCACGAAAACCAGTTCAGGAATTCTAAGTGGTAATTAATGGTAAGAGAAAAACTTGCAATAATTGTGCGCTCCTTCACTCTTATAATTACATTAATTAACACGTTTTTCTTTTAATTAGATTTAATTTATGTTTGCTAATGCCTGAAAATTACTGGTATTTAAGCTGAAAATAAATTCATGAATAAGCATTTGAAAATAAAAAATTGAAAAAGTAGGTACTTATCTGTTATCTCCAATAACCACAACAAGGCTATGCAAAACCATATACGCATTGCGGCTGTAATGCAGTCGTTTTCAGTGGGAAGATTCTAAAAGAACATTCTTTTAGAATACCTGAGATATTTCTTAAATCTTTTAGCGCTTATTCTTGAATTACTGATAAGGACAGGTCATTGTCCGAAACGGGCTATCTGGAACATATTTCGGACATTGACTAGTCGATTTTAACAATATTGATAATAACCGGCATTTATGAATACCGGCCGGTCTCGGGTTTCGATAGTAACACATACGCGCGCAAACTTTTAATCGGCGGTTTCCGCCGCATCCGTTGCGATATAAATTAACAGATTAATAACATTACTTCAGAGCCTCAGATTTCCGTCAAAAGGGAGAAATTTTACGAGAGATCATTTTCCACGATAATAAAAGAATACGGACACGATCGGGTTGAAAACAAGGGACAATCCCGGATATTCGGCCCGTTTGGCAGCGACACACCTTTTCGCGAGATGTCCGACCGATAGGGGAGGACGACGTACAGGCACGTAATGAACGAACGACCCGAATTGAAAAGCAAATTTAAAAAAAATATTTTGGAACGATCGCGATTTTTTTTTTCGACTTTACTACTGGCGTAAGAGACTCCTGGCTAGCCTTTTAGGCTTTCAGTTTTAGCACACTCGGATTTTGTCCTCAGCCGCCCGCATCGACCCTGTTACCCCGCTCTCTGCGAAAAGCGTGTTAGGACGCGTTTGAGGGCGACTCGCGCCAACCTGACTTTCACGCTCTTTAGCATTCAAATAGCATAACTCTATCTCTCGCGGTTTTGTTCTGCTCCATTATTTTTTTTTCAAGGACTCGCTAATCTCGTCCTATTGTCCTTTTTAAGTCTCCTCGAACGAGATCGCTCGCAGCTAAAATTGCAGGCGTCGTTTCCTAATAGGACTCATTTCGAACTCGTAGACGTACGGAACGAGATACGAAGACGATCCTCTTTTTTTCCGAACCGCGGCTTACACTATGAGTATTAGTTTTTATTTTAAGGGGAGGAACGAAATTTCCGTTGTTTAACTTCCGTACATCCTGTCGAGTCAAAATATTAAGGAATAGCGGAACTCGCGCATGAGAGATTCTTTTTTTTTAAACCGTTTCACTACCGAGAACCTACCCGAAACTCATTAAAATTTCAAATGGGAATCTTCATTCATTCAAGGTGTTTTTCTTTCCTTTCGTCTCTATCTCTCGTTTTTCACACGTCTTCCCATCTCCGCTAACTTCGGCGGTTTTGCACGGACAATGAAATATATAATCCATTTCCTGCGCGTTATCGAAGTATATAAATATAGATGGTTCGCGGAATATTTTTGACTTTTCCCTATTCGTTTCCGTCATTTTAAATCCGAAAGCACACGGGTTAACCCCTTCACATAGTGAATTTCCCCATTCACGCCCACCTTTCTTCCTCGCCCCGCCTCCCTCCTGGCCCCCTCTGTGGGCGGCCACCAGAACGCAGTATTAGAATAGAATGGACAAAGCGATGGATCACGAGGGGGTTAGAGGTCAATGCCCCGAACGCAAAATACCCGATTGCTCTCGTGCATTAACGGGCATTAATAAACGTTATTTTTTAAATAAAGGTCCTTCGAGAGCGTTATGTGAGGGCTTAAATGGACGTCGATATTTTTCAATGACCAAAGATCACGCTCATCTCTCACTTTATGTTTCAACTCAGTTGGACTGTAAATAGGTGCATAATAAATGAACGTATGGGTATACACGACACCGTACATACATATAAGAACATAATTTACAAGTTTAATAGTGTGCGTTATCGCGATAAATTAATTTGACGGTAGTTTTATCATTCGTGACTAATTGTAAATTTTATTCATTTTCCTTTAACGATCTGAGATGAAGCAGCGCCTTATAATATGATACTCTTAAGTGCAATAAAATTCCGTTATAATGAGTAAGGGCCGTTAAACGCGAACATATCTACGACCGACTTTTCAAAACATCGTCAAATTTGTCGCGTAAAGTATAATATTCGGATATAACCAGAAGTTTACCACAACGAGAATATTTTGTCGTTTAATAAATTCTCGTCGTACTAGAGCTTTATCGCAAATATTTTGTAGTCGTGTCAATTTACTCCACAATTAAATTATTCGGTACTCAGAATATAGTGTTTACAATCAATGTTACGAGGCAACACTTGGTAGAACTCGATTATAGATTTCTTTGTACAAAAACGCAAAATTCTTATAACCAAAATCTATAACAATAATACTCTTATGGAAATCGTAAAATAATTTTTTGGTTACCAAAAATTTTGTATTTTTGCACACAAGTTTATTTTTCCGGCGGTTGCATTTCAATTAACAAAAGGGTTTGCATTTCGTTCAGAACATAAATTAATGCAACTGAGAGCGTGGAAGAATCGTTAAAGAACCGTGATGATACAAAAGCTCGGTTAACTTTTTCTCAGCTGCATAAATTCCATGAGCAGTTTGTTAGGTTTCCCTATGTGCACTGGCAGCGTTTTACGGTTTCCACGCTCATAGAGGGCAACCGTAGGAATTCATTCGTCATAATCTATGTTTATCGTTGTTACACATCAGCAGCTGACGTGTTTATAGAGGGGGTATAAAAATCTATCAAAAACGAAAAAACTCTTCCGTAGCCTGGAAGAAAAACCTCAAAATAATAACAAGGAGGGTGTTTGAGTTTCCGTGACGAAATTTACTGATTTTTTTTCCATCGAATTCGTTCGGGTAACTTCGGGAAACCACGCTCGGCTCGTCAAAATGAATGCGACGTATGTGTGAAAAAAATTGACAAGTTCTGTTTTAAATATCATTAATACACCAAGAAAGTTATCAAGTCATCTTTTTATATAGGACTCAGATGTGATAAATTGAGTAATCGCGACACAGTTTACTTTAGGAACGCGTGATATCATATGTAAATATAAGCCAGATTGAGATATATGATGTATGCCGGGCGAATTGTGTGCTTTGCATTATGCCCTCACTGATCACGAGGCAAAAACGGAGTTTAAAACGGGAGACAGCTTCATAAAGCTCACGTCATAGAAATCTAGTTTTTATGAAACATCTACTATCTAGCCATTTGTCGAAAGTCTAACTTTCGCTTCTTGGACGTCGAAGGCACGTTGTTATGATAACATGAACGTTTCTGTTACACAAGGTCAGAAGATTGTACCCACTTATTTTCATTGTGATATTTTATCTAAATGACCTTGTACGCGTTGCTTCGAAACCCGCACGGTAAGAAAAATGCTGCAGGTATAATAACGCGGAGAATTTTTATTCCTTACGACCGATCGAAACTCGTCTCGAAAAAAATAATATCGACGAATCCGACGCATATATATTTTCGGTGGAAACCGTCGCTCGCCTTCGACACCTCGTGTCCCAGGAAACGGAAGACACGTTAAAAAAAACGCGAAGCCGGGCCGAATTAATCTAAGCAGAAAATAAAATACCTTTGTCTGATTAAAATCGAGTTTTTTTCGCCGAGACTAAGAACGCGTCTCACGTGTGCGTTTACGTAAGCAGGAGTGTAACAAACCCGACACCATTCCGAGCTTTTAGTAGGTCACGTTCGAAGGTGTTACTCCCGAGGGTATAGAATCTCTCGTCCGGTAATCAGTAGTTTTTGTATCTTTATTCTAAATAGAACCTTCTATCCTAACACTCGGTAAAGGGCCGTGTCTGGCCGACGTAAAGAAGTGTAAAGTAGGATGCGGACGGAAAAAATTAACCCCAATTTATGAAACACAGAGAGAGGACATAAATCTCGCTCCACGTTCTAAGAAAACCCGCGAAATCTTAAAAATATAAAAATAAAAAACAAAACCGCGAAGTGTCACCGCCCGACTTTTATCTGTTTTTCTTTTCAAAAATAAAAGAAGAAAATGCAGCTACACAAATGGTCGCGTGTGAGAGTCATTTCCGGAGTTAGCTCGAAAGAAGAATTTTCAAAGAATAGACGGTGAATGTTGCCGCCGACGGTAGCAACACCTGCTCGACTGCGGGTCAGGTTGTAAAGGGAGGGAAGAAGCGAAGAGGAAACTCGCACTCGCCCCTCTCTCTTTCTCCCCGCCCCCTCCCCCTTCAATGCTTCCTCTCACCACTCTCCTCCTCCTCCTACTCCTTCCCCTCCAGCCCCTCTCTCTCTCTCCGCATTCAGCGCTGTTTGTCTCGCTGTTGTGGACAGATTCGGGAAAGCGGCCGACCAGGAGAGTACTTCGATCGAAGCTATCCGTCCAGCGGTTTTTTAAAAGGGCGCGAGCACTTGGGAGTAAAGGGAGTGAAACACAAGAGAGAGAGAGAAGGGGTAAAAAAGTCACTTTCACAGCTGTCAGACCGTCGCCTCATCTCGTTTGTTCTGCAGAGGGAAGCTGATAGTTACATCACGTGACGGGAAGCATTGTCGCAAGGTCAGTATCATGAACAGCTTCGACTGGCATCATAAACCACCGTTAATTTACGGTAGAGAGTGGAGAACGTTAATGCAGCTGCTCCGATGGTGGGAGAATTTGTTTCCATCGCTTCGCTTCCGTCTTGAGTGACTTGTTACTTTGGTGAAGTGTGCGGTCGAGATGCATCGAACGAGATGCGATTTTTAGGCCAGTTGATAAAGAAGGCGTAGTGACGTACCACATTTTGCTCTCCCTACAACCTACTCGGGATTATTTTGGTCTCGCGTGTGTTTGTTGTTTTTTTTATATTAATGTGCATTAGCGTTGTTGGTGGATACGACTCCGAATCGATCATAGAGGAAAAGTGTGTGTCTGTAAAACTTCCTTCCGGAATAGGGTAGGGAGAGTTTTGGAGGAACCGTGTTCGATTTCGTCGACCCACCGAGGTCTATTAAAACCTTGCTTGAATTTTAAGCAGCTCTCGCTCCTTTTCTCCTTATTGGTAAGCAACAATTGTGCCCGTGCTGGCACCGTATCAAATTATTTTGCCGAGTAAGCCCACATCGTTATTATTTCTTCCCCAACCACCTTCCTCTCTCTCCCTCCCTCCTCTCCCCACCTTCCGTGCTATACCTGTCTCGACGAAAATGTCGGAAAATCGTTCCGCGCGTAATTGACGAGGTATATAATTGCCCCCGTTCTGCGTTTCATACTTTCTCGATCATTACAGTCACCGCGCGTTTTACAACCTCGGGAGAACGTTTCGCTTGATATGGGAAGCATCGTTTGTTGGTGGCTCCCGGCCAAGTGGCTTAATGTTCGGATGGCCCATGGAGTTTTGGGTCGCCGTCGTGTCTTATCTTCCTTGAGAACTTCTAAAATCGAGCGTCTTCTAGGAACCCTTGAGAAGAGGTCAGCGTCCTGTTTGATCAAGGATGTTGTTGTCACGGTCGTCCCCCGCCGTAAAATTGAGCAATGTAACTACGTACGTAACTTTCATTATCTTCAAAAAAGGATGACTCATTCCCTCGAAATTAAGCGCTCGGTGTTTTGGCAGTGGTGGTGCCGGGGCGGTTTGCCCATCGCGCAATTAGTTAGACGTCTCCTCTAAGAAAGTCTAAAAGAGGCTTGTTTAATCACGAAGAATTTTCTCTCTCGCCTCTTTCTCTGGAGGTGCACTCTTCTGTTGATTCTTATCCCCTTTCACTTTCCACTTTTCACCATTGCCTCAATCCTCGGGCCGAAGGTTTTTACCGCCAAACGCGTTCCCCGTCCCCACCCCTTCCGTGCCTCGCGGTGATCGTGGGGCCCCGCCCTCTATGGCGTGCGAGGTATTTTCTATCTATCCTGAAACTTCAAAACATTCGATTAAGAATGTCGGATCGAGGTGGTGAGTCGATTAAAACGATAAACTTCGGGAGAAATGGTGACGAACAAACGATGATTTAATTGTGAATCGAAATAAAAAACGAGGTATTCGGCAGAGGGACATCAAAGAAAATAAGTAACTTTTTAGTCGTGACAGTGGAAAGCATGAGTGGGATCTCAATATAGCCTCCAAGAAGCGGGTTGTGAAGGAAGGTGAGAGGGACGGAGTGAGAAGCAATCAAGCGGGAACTTCCAAGGTTATAAGCGGCATCGAGGCTCCGGAGCCTGCTAAGTGAGCTGCAAGAGAATTGCTGAGAGGTGCGTATGGAATCGAGATCCTCCTATAGGTGGTAGCGAGGGAAACGGAGGTGGGGGTGGAGAAAAGGATGTCTCTTGTGACCCACTTGGCTTCACTTTCGCCTACTAACAACGGGAGAAAAGGGTTGCCCCTTACCTTACGATATTATTAGGGATTTTCTATAACCGATTTCTCCCTCTCTCTCCTCGACTGACGTGCTATTTCGAACGGACTGTTATTCTTGCGGGAAGCCACGGCTGATGAGTTGTCATGTACTCCCCCAGCAGCGGTGATAGTTTTCATGGTCGGAAAATCCGCTCGAGAGAGAAGTGAAAGTGTTGCGTAACAAATTTCAGTTGCGGTTCTGCATCATTCGTCATTTTTTCATTGCTTTACGAAGAAAGTGTGTCCGTCTGTTAAACGTCGAAGCGGATGTAATTATAAGTCGCTTTGCAATAGGGGAAGTGCCGGAGAAAGAGAGGGCTAAAAAGGATTTCCTAGTCAATTTGCGGAAGCGCTCCTTTTCCACTCAAAAAAGTTTTTTTCTCCCGCAAGCGAACGTCTGCGTCGAGTGCGACGGGGTTTTACGTGGGAGGGTCAAAACACGGTGCCTTTTTTCTTTTGCAGGAGTGGGGGCGGGACAAGTCTTGGTCGTCCGCAGGTGGTGGCGAGGGCGGCAGGCGCGTATTGATCCCTCGGAATTTGCCGGCGCTATGATGGGGAAGCAGAGCGAGGCTGCGGAGCGCCGTGGCTTTTTGCGGCGCGCGAGAGCAGCGCTGCGGTAGACGAAGGCGGCCGATGCAGGGAGCGGAGGGATGCGGCGGGCGCGTGGCTCTCGGTCGCTCCGGTTGCCATGTGTTGTTTGGATGCTGCTCTTGTCCCTCGCTGCGGGGCCGAGGGCAGGCGACGGGGCGGCAACCGCGAGGGAGGATGACGATGCGGGCGCCGACGACGCGCCGACTTCGCTAGCGGACCTAGCCCCTCTCCCCTCCGAGTTTGAGGTCACGGGCGGGGCGGACGAGGGTCGACCCCTCCGCAGAGGCAAGGCGACGGAGGCGGCCGAGTCGACGGAGGTGGCGGCCGAGTCGACGCGGGAACACGGCAGCGGGAGGAGGTTGGACGACGACGAGGCGTCGCGGATCCTCTGGAAGGGTTGGCTTTTGGTGGACGAGACGGCTTCGAGGCGAAAGGCACACATCACTCCCAAGTCGGTCTTCATCGCTCCGGTGATACGGGGAGGAGACGGGAACAAGGGAGGGATACCCGCTTGCGCCGAAGGGTACCGTTCGGACGCAATGGGGAGGTGCCACAAGGTGGTGCGCGTCAATCAGGCGGCGCATCTCGACTTTCTCCTCCAACGGCTCAACGCCCTGTACGGCGAGCCGTCGTCGGGATCGTCGCAAGACGCGACCGAAAAGGGTCCGCTGCTGGTGACGATCCCCCTCGCCACCGATCCGCCCCATGGATCCGAGGATGGCGAGGAGGATGAGGGGGAGGAGGAGGATGAGGGGGAGGAGGAGGACGAGAGGAGCGTAGAAGAAGACGACGACCGAAGGGTGGATTTGGTGGTGGTCGCCGAAGCGAGTATACAAGGGGGCCCGTTGAAGGATTTGGCGGATAGTTTCACGGGTTTTGAAGAGCAAGTGGTGGCTGAAAGCCAAGACGAAACGGTGACGAAAGAGGAGGCGGGTCCTGTCTTAGACGGTGCGGAAAAGAAGGCGATTAATAAGTCGTCGCTCGAGAGTTTTGTGTCGGAACTCGAGAAGGAAAAGAAAGAATGGAGTGAGGTTGAGCAAGTGAAAAATGGCACAAATGAACAGACGTTCGAATCGACTGGCAGACCTATTGTTGTGGCGCCACTCACCAATCCCCCCGAACTCGGTGAACCGGTAACATTTTGGGAGGGTGACAATTCGACTGAGGAGAATAGTGAACGAACGGAAAATCCAGTGACTGAGAGTACCGTGGTACCAACCACCGCCGATCAGAACGATAGGTTTATCGAAACCACCACGTCCGATCCTAGCGAATATTCTTCCGAAGATGCCGACGCAGAGGGAACTACCAGTGATGTACATTTCACAAACACTCATATTTATGAAACCACATTCGTTACAGACTACACTACAACCGTATCTTATGACACTAAAGTTACTGTGATGCCGGAAGTTTTGCACAAGACAAGTGAAGACATCAGTCTGGACAGCTTTTCCAGCAGCAATAAAACTGACGATGTCAAGGGGGAACCCCCGAAAAGGGTTGTCTTCCCTGGGAAAGTTTCGGAAAGGGTGAGATTTCCAGAACCTGAAGATCAGCAATCGGATTACTCGAGTCCACCTGTCTATTCTGCATCGTCTGTTGCCCCTTCAGTTACCTCTTCAACATCCTCAAAACCAGCCAGTCGACCTTGGGGAGGATGGAATCGTCCAATGCTTCTAAAATTCTGGACTCAGATGCCGCTGATAAGAGAGACTTCCCATGGCCTGGAGAGCACAATTAAAAGAGTTTCACCGACCCCTTCTAATAGAGACGCTCCTGCACATCTTAGACGTGGGGAAAGTTGGTCATTTCCGATTCATAGTGGAACGCAGGGACAAGTTAATCACGGACCCTATCAAAGAAGGCCATGGATCTATTATCAGGAACTTACACCTCGAGAAATGGATTCAATGTCAAGAGTTTTTGACAGAGTTAGACAATATGAGAATCACGGGTAGATGGGAAGTTCCAAGCGATTGTCAGATATTGCATGCATTTGTTGAGTACCAATTGGGAATAACCCCCGAGTGAGTGTGTAGAAGCATTGTGAATATTTAAGTATGGACGTGGTTAGAGCAGTGATAGTGTATCAAGCTATAAAAAAAATGTGATATATACATAAATATATATATATATAAATATATTTTAAAATGGAAGAATATACCTCCTAATTCTGTATGCTTCAAAAATTAAAATATTAGCTGGATGGAAGAAAGGCTCACTTGATGAAAATATTTGAACAGTGTGTATAAGAGAGGACATTCCATTGATTTGCTCAGAAACATCCTGTAAGATGTAAAGTAGGCAAAATTTTGATTCAATGTTTTTGGAGTACTGTATTTGCTCAGGTGAGTGTAAAAATATAATAATAATGATACAGTTAATCTTACAGGCCACAAAATATATTAGTTGTAACCATCTGCACAGTTACTAAATGTCATCCAAAATTGCATGAAAGCATGTGTTGACTAAGAGTAAAAAAATATTCAAGTTCCTTCATAGATATTTATTTGGAATTTGTATACTATAGTTTAATTGAATCAGTATATTTTATTTTATACCAGGTATTTTAACCATCAAGAAATGTTATTTAATATTTTATAATGTAATTTAATTTCAGGGCATTATAATTCAATGAAATTATAACTTAAAAATATAATTTAAATGTTGTTTTTCAACGATAAAATATTCTGGTAGTTTCCCAATGCATGCATAGGTTACGCATTCTGTACATTTTCTTGCATCACATTCCTTTTCTAGGATTACTTTAAAATGTTTGATTTACATGAAAGAAATATTCATGATAGACAAGTTTACATTGTAAATAAATGTGCTTGGAAAAAAGTCATGTTAACATACATTCCTGGACAATATTTCTGCATGCCATATTTGTTACTAAAGATATTGTTGCAATGAAATGAGGAAGCAACTTCCTTTATACTCGCATCAGCATATCCCAATAGAGGTACATCAATAAATTTAGGAAACAACAGTCCAAGATTAACAGTCCCTTTAACATATCTCAAAACTCTCTTTAATCCATTCCAATGAGCATCAGTGGCATTACTTTGATATCTACTAAAAAAATTCACTGCAGCACTAAGATCTGGTCTTGTTGTTAACATTACATAAGACATCCAACTAATTCACGATAAGGTTTTACATTCAATGATACAAGGTCCCTCACTTGTATATCTTGTTCGATTTACTTCAATTGGTGTACTGACTGGATTACATTACAGTCTGAAACAATCGGGAACTCAGCAGAGTGGCGCAGTGGAAGCGTGCTGGGCCCATAACCTGTTGTGGTAGCAGAGCGTGGTTTCGATCCACGGACCTCTGTTTGAGATGCAAATGCCGTTGTTGAAGAAAGATCCATTGATCTGGATTTGCCGTTTCCCTGTTGCTTTGCCTCCTCATCAAGTAGTCTTCTCTTCACAAACAAAAGAGTCAGGTTGTCCTTTTCGGAGAGTGTTTCCAGGGCAGTAACGATAAACTCGTATTCCGATGGCATGGAGAGCAGGAGATGACGAACCGCATCTTCTTCGTCTACCTTTGCACCGCTTGCTTGTAATTCACGGATGAGACAGTCGAACTTTATGAAGTGTGATTCCGACGTTTCAGTGGCCGGGTAGAATTTCAAGGTCAAAATAGCTTTTCTAACCAACAGCCGACTAGACACCTTTCCGTTGATACATATCTGACAGCGACTTCCATGCCTCATATGCCATTTCCTTGTCTTTCACATACTCTAAGTGGCTGTCTGCAATCCGCTTTACTATTTTGGACTTGCACCTTTTGTTGTTTCGTCGAGCTTCCTCCACCTTCTGATGTTTTACTTCGGAAGTATCACCCGCGAGAATCACAGGAATCTGTTCTAACGGCTTCTTTACGTGATCCAACAAATCTTTCTCGTCTAATATCGTTTCTACTCGATATCTCCCATTATCAAAGTTCATACCATCAAAAAGTGGCACCCGATACTTATCATCTTCCGCCATCCTGTAATTGCCAAATGTCCAGCCGAATGCAGGTAATGGCGTGATTGAACCTTAAATGGGCATCTAAGCATCTGGGCTCATAACCTGTTGCAGTGAAATGAGGAAGCAACTTCCTTTATACTCGGCAGTTGAAAGAAGACTAGCCCTTTATTGCTGAAGGTTTGAGCAAGACAAAATGAAAATACAAAAGCAACAAATTGCAATACATCCAACAGATATTAATAGTAAATAGTCTTGAAGTTACTTTGTTAACACCTTGGAATCTTATGCATGATCTTTTAGTGCAATTTGATTAAATATTTTTGGCTGAGTAAATACTGATGTCCTAGAATGAATTTGCAACTATATTAAACAGATCTTAGTTCACAGTGGGTAAAAATGCCAAATTGAAGCCCATATTTTCATGCAAAATTGTAAATTTAGGTTTGAAACCCATAGCAGGAGAATAAACAGCAATTATTATATTGTCACAAGTTCAAATGTTAACAATAGCCTTAAACAATAAAGTGATATAATTGTCAATGAGGGTAAATTACATGATGAAATGCTTATCATAGGATTAATTAAAAATTTTCTTCTGCCTGGTTTTGAAATCTTGCTACATTACTATTCAGTGTAGATGGCTAAACTAGTAAAACTCAATAAATTATTTAGGCAGATAGGAAAAAGTGGCTGTGATGATGATTAACTATAAAATGCAATAATAAATCTAGAATGTGTATATACCACGCTTGCATGAGATGTTTTTACTTCAAATAATGTTGTTGGTAATCATCAACGAATGTTTTGTCAATGAAAAATTAACTTCCAATGTTTTATATTTTAGCTGTCAGGTGTCATCATAGGAAAATAGATAATGCACAAATTAATAAAAGTAATCGACATGAAATTATATCCTCTTATTGTATGTGGTTGAAGTAAATATTTGAAAAAGAATGAAATAACGTTCTTCGGTTAAAAATGTTGCCTTAAAAACTCCACACAATTATAGGATTTATCTGAGCATAGCTTCAGTGGTCATAAGAAGATGAAATTGCTTTCTCAAAACCTTTAAACTATGAGGTACTTGAAAAATTACTTCTCTTTATAGTGTTAATTGCTTTACCTACACTTAGTAATAATCGATACAACCTTTCAATTTTTCTAGTCCTTAAAAAAATGATCATGTGGATAGCACTTTTATCCCATCCCATATAGTTTATAATTTGGAGCCACTTTTTGTAGCATTTAAATGAGAATGCTACAGATAAAGTATACACACATTTAAATTTATGTATAAAAAATCATTTTAGTTTTAGATTTTTTCCAAATGATATCCTCTCATGCTATGTTCAGTATTTAGTCGTTAAGTAATTTCTTAGTCTTAATATAGGAAAACTGGATTGTATTTTCTTCTGCCAGAAAAAATAAGATGTTACATAAATTTCTATTATTGTTTTTCTATGCAATTTTTATTTAACTTGTTTTACTTATCCATTTTATCAGTTATACACATTAATCTCTTTTATCCTGATTGTACTATAAGAACAAACATCTATATTAATAAAATATTCAATTCATTAAACTTTAACATTATTTCATTGCAATAAAAGGATACTTTTCATCGAAATACACTAATTTGAATAGGCTTTAGAAAACTTTTACATTGTTCATCATTCAGAATTTCTTTTTAATATAATTACTATTCATAAGAATGAATATAGTTTTAATGAAGATGTGGTTTATTCATGCAATGCAATATTATTTCAAGGCTCTAATACAGGGATGTCAAATGATTTTTGTATCATGTACCAGAAAAATAATGTGAATCATTCGAATTTTTTTTTCTTATGCCACTAGTTTACTCCTTCTCTAAGGAACTTCATATTTTATATAGAATATACAAGCTTACGCGTGCCAAGCAAAGCTAAGCGTGCCACGTATTTGTCATCCTTGCCCTAATACAAGGATTACTTGTTCCTTATTTTCTTGTCAGTGAAGTTCTCCATTTGTTACTACCATTACTTCATGGATGGCAACAGTAACAAAATTACCCCAAGACAAATCATGACATCCATACCAGAAGTGAGATTCAAACCCACAACCTTTGGGTTAGAAGGCAGGCACACTGTCCACCATTCTAACCCAGCCAGAAATTGAAAATAAATTTATTGATATCAATATTCCACTGGCATAACTGTTTCCACAATTGCATATGGCTAAGCCAAAAGGATTATTAATTATCCATGTTAACATTCTCACCTTTCTTAAAAATAGGGACAACTTTGGCAATTTTAAGTTTATCAGGAAATACTCCAGAGGATAAAGCAGCGTTAACAATATTAGTCAATGGGGATAAAATATGAAGTTTAATATTACCCTTCAGGAGTGAGCATAGAATGTCATCCCAGCCAGCAGAATGCTTCAAGCTAATTTTATCCACTACCTCATTTATTTCATTCTCACAAGAAGGATAAAGGAAAAGAACATTATTTGTTGCATTTGGAGGGAAAATTTGTTCATGAGATCTATCACCTAAGTGTGTAGTGATCAGTTTTTCTACAGATCCTAAAAAGTGTGTATTGAAGTTATTAGCTATTTCAACAGGATCTGTAATTGACATATTCTCAGAGTTTATCATATCGATTGGATGGTGGCTAACAGATTGGCCAACAGTATTATTAATAACTTTCCAGGCAGTTTTGGATTTGTCGTATGCAAGATTAATAACATTCACATTGAAATTTCGTTTTTCTTCAATAACTAATTTAGTACAGATTTTTTTGCAGGTATTATAGTGCTTTTTGTCATTAGGATCATTAGTCAATTTATATGTAGAGAATAGATGTTTAAGTTCCTGAGAAAGTAGAACAAGCTCGGGAGTAACCCAGCTCATAGCCTTAACTCTGCATGTCTTCCTACTTGAAAGAGGAAAACATTCATTGAAATAATGATAAAACAATGTAAAGAAACTTTCAAACTTGTCATTGACACAGTCCGTACCAAAAATTGTATGCCAGTTTAGGGCCTGAAGACTGTTGCTGAATCTATTTCTAGCCGAAGAAGTGAAAAGTCTTTTTGGAGTGGAAGTTACATCATTGTACTTCATATCAAAATTACAAGGTGGGGATACTGAGGTTAACTGAGCCTTATGGTCAGATTGATGAAAATCCACAGTGGTACCTTCATTTACTTTAATATTTGTGAGAATGTTGTCAATAGTTGTGGAGGAGTTAGAAGTTATTCTGGTTGATTCAAATATTGTAGGGTTAATATTATATGACAGAAATATATCGAGCAATTCTAATTTCATGGTATTGTGAGTGCTAAAGTCCACATTAAAGTCACCACATGCAATAATATGTTTGGAGTACCTTGATATTATATCAAGGGCATCTGCCAATTTTTCTTTAAATACTATGAAGTTACCATTAGGTGATCTGTACAAACATAGAATGGAGATATGGCATTTATCAATCACTAAATCGGCAAAACAGCATTCAAAATCAATTTCAATGCAAAGATTACTGACAGTTTTTAACTCACCAGACTGCAATCCTTTTCTAAATACACCACCATTTTTAGACAGATTTCGGCAGACGGAAAGTAGTCTTTATGTACAAGCATTAGAAACTCGAGTAGTAGTATGCATGTTAAGTTTATATCGTGTTTGCAATATTATCATTTAAAAATGTTATAGGACTATTAATTTGGAAGTCATGCCACGGGCCAGATTAAATTGAGCCATGGGCCGGAGATTCCCCACCCTTAAGGGATAACCTTACCATCTCACACTTTGCTCACATTTAAGATGTAATGTCTGCAACGATGCCTGTATCTTCGTTGATAAAAGGTAAAATTTGAAATATTGCATGTTTCCGAGAGTACTTCATTATTAATACTATTTAAATATGTAGTACTATAAAAACAATGGGAGACTGGGTGGGGGGCCGCAAATTCAGAATTTGCACAGGGCGGCAAAACTCCAAGCGCCGGTCCTGGTGGTACTTAATTAAAAGCTGAATAATTTAAATTAAACAAGAATAAAATTTTAGATAAGTTAGAGCATTTTTACTTATCAATGACCAAATGAAAAATTATCAGAAATATACAATGCAGTGGGAATTTGAAAAGGTGTACAACTCATTTTAAAGAATTAAAGCAGTAAAATTTTAGCATTTTGCAGTCTCTTATAATTTCCAACCTATGATTCACCAAATTAACGTAACCTAAGCATTGTTCAATATTAACCTTATGCCGATGAACTTCTCTATTTCACTCATAAAGACGCTTGGAATGCTCTCAAGATGTTTAGAGTATACTATATTCTAATTGCATAAGCATAAGAAATATTTTAAAATCAAGGAGTTTGCCATAACTTTGTGCTATTGCCATTAACAATCTATTTTACATTTGACAACATTTCAATGAATGTAGGTCAGCCTATGATGTTATCTTATTACTCAAGGAAAAAATAACGCTTGCTTTATCAAAATAATATTTATGATTTTTACATTTATTATAAATTATGAATAAAATAATTTCGTTAAAATCCATAAGAAAATATCTGCAAGTATCGCAAACTTAGTTTTGGTACTTATTAAAATCTTTATCTAATTGATGGGCGAAATTGTAGTGATGGATAATAATGGAAGCAACAACTAAGGTACTGAAAATACCTTGGACACTTTACAGCGAAGACCATTTCGAACAAATAATGTTCAACAACGTACCAGTAAGAATAGCATAATAAAAGTTAGTTTCCAATCACACTTCCAACATATAGGACAAGGATTCCCGGCCTTACAGTAGTATGCTTATCTGAAATTTGAAAAGGTCAATGGGAGACGAAGCCAGTAGGCTACTAGTTCACATTTACAACTGAAACCAAATATCAAAGTAGTATAACATACAGGGAAAGAAAACTTGTCCTATGATACAAAATAAACTTCATAACAATATCATTGTAAACTTGGCCTTTTTATAAACAAATATTCCACCAAATATAATCTAAATATAACATATAACGTTGGTGCACCAGATCACTTTACTGCAGTAAAAACAACTTGGAGCATAAATCACTAACTGAAATTTCCCTCTGCAAGTGAAATAATACGATAAATTACTGCCCTCCGGCACTAAAGAAAATTTCTCATATCCATTTCCGTGCAAAAGATGCTCCTGCCACCTACTGTAAAAATTATAAATTATTTCAATCGTGACAATATGCATAAGCCACTTTGAGCACGACCAATCTTTATTTCAGCTTTATGTTTTTGCTACCTGCTGTAAAGGAAAATAAAAACTGCCAGGCTATCATAAGTTACTGCAAACTTTGATTTGGATAATTTATTCTTACATATATTTCAAATAAGTTGTAATAACCAAATCGTAGACACAGTTCAGTGCTGTTAACAGTGCCAATAATTACATTTAAAACTTTAACGTAGAGACTTGTATATCACGAAGTATTCATCCTAGCCCAATAATATCTGAGTTAAAGGTTGCACATAAAATTAAATTTCTCCTTTCACAGATTAGAATTCTGTGACTACAAGTCGAGTAAGGATTTAAGTCACCTGTAAGGTGGCATGTGAAACTTGTTCTTCCTTATCTATATCGCTTATTTTTTATTAACGGTTATCTGGAGGAGTCATTTCACTTTGATCGACAATGGTACAGAATACTTGGCCATAACACTGACTGCCATAAGCATTAATACTATGCATAGCACGATAATACAAAAAAAATACACGAAAACCAATGGGTTAACCTCAAGTTGATTTGTATGTACCATTTACAGAGCTATCACATTTTATTCCAAAACCTTTTGAGTATGTAGAAAATTGAATGTTCTTGGTCCACATTTGTATTTTCACACACGATAAGTAAAAGTAATTAAACTTTTTCTTAGTTGTTTCCAGTTCTTTTCCATTTAACAACCGCCATGACATCCTTTCTCATGCACAATAACGAGGTAACAGGTCTATTTCTAAGCATGATTCAGCTTTTAATGTCAGTGAGTTATGAAAGAACTGCTCCTTGGTTATTAATCTCAATATCTTAGGTCAATCATAAGATGTTACTCAAATTTAAATTGTATTATTTCAATCAAAATTTAAATATACATACTTCCAAATTCATTATATCAAATTGAATTTTTAGAATAAGAAAGAGACTAAGCTAAAAAATTTCCATGCTGATATATATTTGGATTTAATTTTGGCCAAGGGATTGTGTACAGAGACGTAACCCTGGCCCCCCTTTTAAAAACCTTCGGCCCCCTCTTGGCCCCACTTACAATTTGCTGAATGCCATTGACCAATTGTGCAGCGTGTGTAAATAGCACAAATAAAGCGAATACTTCAACAATGACCGACAATTGATTGGCCAATCATTATAAACGCTTCCCACACTCAGTTTCCTGAATAATTATCAGTATATATTTACGTTGCTGTATATAAAGATTGATAATTTCATTGCTTAAACAAAAGGGCGAAGCGAATAACACTCTCCTTTGGTCTATTACAGGCTTAATTGATGCTGATTGAGCATTGGCACAAAAATACTGACCTACGCTTATATATGTATTATCTTACAAATTTTGGTGTGCCTCCCAAATATTTTTAGCTTTTGAGCTGGCCCTCCCCAGAGTTGGAAGGCTAGTTACGTTGCTGACTGTGTAATCACCATATCTGAGCAAACCAAGTTTACAAAGTTTGTTTTAAGAAAACTTTTATAGTGATAGGTGTATTAATAGAATATATAAGACCCTGACTTAGTGCCCCCCTCTCTCTATAGTGCCACCCCTGCATACCAGGCATGAATCGTTGTGAACAGAACTTCCATCTTATGATTATATAGAGCAAGCATACAACTCAATTTGCCGCCACCCCTGCTTAGCACCAATGTCAGGGATGGACAAACAGAGGTGCTAAATTGTGCATCTTACAGAAAGTAACATTCATTGGTGTAGATGAGAAATATCTTTTTGACAAACAAATTCCGTTGATATTGAAATACCTTTTGGAAAAATAAGATGAAAAACTTCATGAAAAAACAGTAAAATCTTAGGTTTGCATATTCATGCCATTTTTATCATTTTGATAACATTTATATTTCAGAGCTCTGCTATGCTTTGAAATGTGCTTCATTTTCAAATAAGAATAAAAGATTAGATTGAAATCATAGAAGAAAAACTTGTGCTGACTGAATTTCCATATGTACAGTTCAATATTTCAGCTTTGACAAGTGCAGCCTTTACAACAGCTCTCTCATAAATTACTTTCTCCAATATAAATTCATGATATCATATTACAAGCAATGGACGCAAAATAAAGTTAAATTAACTTTTCTAAGGGAATGAATCCTTCTACCAGTATTTGTCTATCTTTCTGCAAAGTGCAAAAATCAGACATGGAATTGCAGCTAAGTCATTGATATGAAAATCTGAGTTGCAAGAATTTTTCAGGTGTAACACTTGGACTATTGTGGAATTTTTCTGGCCATGAGAAAACTCAAAAAAATGTGATTAAATAAGCTATAGAATGGGAAAAACTCATTTTCAAAAATAATTTTTCACCAATAGTTGGCCATCCATATTTTGAAAGACTGGATTTTTTATAAAGATAAAAAACACTAATTTTACCCTGATTAAAAGGGTTCCCAAAACTTCTACTGAAACCTATAGCAAATGATATTTAATAACACCTGAACTAGATGAACAATATACAAGGTGTAACAATAAAGTTCCCGGAATGTCTGCACAGATGTCTTGATAAGTAACGAGGGAGAAATAGCCAGCCAGCAACATGTAGCCAAATGTCTGTGCTTGCGTCATCTGGTGTGGTGGTAAAGAAGGCAGTAATAAGGAAGCAGTGGCAGTGTTTATAGAAGTGCGTGTTTTGGTCCTGGCAGAAAAATGTGTGATCGGTTGTTGGAGCAACGCATTATCATCAAGTTTTGGGCAAAGTTAGGCAAAAGCACGACTGAAACTCTGCAGATGTTAAGAATGGTTTATGGAGCTGATGCAATGAAAAGGTCGAGTGTCTATGAGTGGCATAAACCAGGGGTCCCCAAACTTTTTATTGAAAGGGCCACATTAGGCTTTATGTACGACAGCACGGGCCACTTGAGACTTTTCAAATGACTGATCGAGCCGTGTGAAAACTTCAAAGAGCAAGGTTCGAGGGGAGTGAGGGGGGGAGAAGCTTCACCGTTAAAAATTATGTCGAGAGGGGAGGGGGACGGGGGGGGGGGGGGGGGCGGTTGGGTTGGGTAAGGCAGGCAGGCCGGTTTAAATCACTGCATGGGCCTTAGTTTGGGAACCCCTGGCATAAACGATTTAAAGAGGGTCGGGAGGACATGAAAGACGATGAAAGAACTGGACATCCGAAAACTCACTGGACAGATGAAAATGTGGAGTGTGGAAATTGGTTCATTCAGACAGACGATTGACTGTGCAAATGATGGCAGAAGAACTGAATTTATCCAGAGAAAATGTGAGGAAGATTTTGACAGAAGATTTGGAAATGAGGAAAGCTTCAGCAAAGATGGTGCCACGCCCCTGCTCATGAGGCTCTTGCTGTCCACTCAAAACTGAAGACTGCTTTGAAGGGCCAAAGATTTTCAGACATCACCGACATTCAACAACCATCCTTAAGAGCATTCCAGAAAATGAGTTCTAGAAATGTTTTGAATAGTGGAAACACCAACTACAAACTGCATTGCTGCACAAGGAGACTACTTCTAAGGTGACAGCAACATTTAGTAGGTAGGTAATTAAATATAGCTTTTACAGAAATATTCTGGGAACTTTATTGTCATACCTCGTATATCTCTATTTATGAGTATTTTGTAACCCTGTTACGCTCTCAACTACCATATAAATCTAGGATGGCCTAAGTGGTCATTCTTGCAGTGCATAGTTGGCCTTATGATTAAAGAAGATAGCATATAATTGTTTTCAATATTTGACACTTCATCAAAGATTTTGTTCCTTTGTTGCTATTTGGAATCAATTTTGGCTAAAATCAGTAATTTTGCCATTTAATAAATATCCTCAAAGATGATAAGGATGAAAATATAGGTAATTTAAATTACAACAATATATTATTTCCTGTCATAATAACTGGATTTTACGCTAATTTAATATAATAATAGCTGTCTCAATTGGTTGGTCACGCTATGCAAATGCTAATAACTCGAGAAATAATAATGATAGAAACTCTAAATTTGGTAGGGATGCTTGATTAACACTTATTCAGAGAATGACAAATTTAAATCACGAAAAAATTCCTTGGTTCGTCTCCAAGAGAGGCATTTCCATTTCCCAATACTTAACATGTAAAACGCGATTTTTCGACATGCAGGCTTTTATTCATTTGGAAATTAAAATTAGAAGAAATTAACAGACGACCTTCAGATTTGAACCATTTTGAAGAAAAAATTATAAAGTTTCTTATTCTGTTCGTCTTTTTTCGCCCACAGTTCAAAATATTCCATGTTAAACGTTTAATTTGCATATTTTGTGGAAATCTCGCTATTTTAACGTGATGTTGCTATGTCGACCATTATCATTGTTACACCTCAACTTACTATTATTGTATACATCCTTCTGGGAATAAGCGTGCCTTGAGTGCTTCAATACAAGAGAGAGAGGAAAGAAGGGGAGAGATTGGCGTATTTTGTGGAAAATAAGTATATTAACATAAATATAAAAAATTTTAGGTATCAACAGCGTCATTTTAGAAAAATTGGAAATAAAAAGCATTCTTAAATTAAATTCTTTGTAAACCATAGGTGCTTATGAATTTATATTGTTATTCCTCGAATTAATTTCGTAACAATGGCTGAAGTATGGAAATGAATATAAATTAAAATTCAATTAAAATTAAAAGGACATTTAAAACTGTTAACAGACAATTTTTGAAGAAACAACAGTGGATCTTTTAATGAATTGATTTGTTTTTATAAAAGGAATTTTGGTGCTTATTTAATACAGAGTAAGTTCTAAGGCTTATAATCCATTTAAATCTAATAACAGTGGCTATCATAGTTTAAAGAAAGAACTTTATTTATTCACTTTACAGAATGAATTAATTTTAGGGTAGCATTGCCTATTATAAAAGGAGTTACTTTGGAATTTACAGTATGTAAAGTGGAAGTTGTACTGAATTCACTCAAGTATATTTCAAAGCAAAAATCAATTTAAAACTATTGAAAGTTGTTGTTTCGGAAACTGAGAAGTCCAGAGTGGTGAGTGGACGCTAAATGATATTAAGGTACATTTTATTCCAAAATCTATTTAAAGTATTATCAGAGGCAATTGAAGATTGAACAAATGTTTTTGTTACCGGAATTCTGCTTATTTCATGAAATTGAAATGCTAAAACATTAATCCATTAAAATCTGTTAAGAGTGGCTATTTTAGTTGAAAGAAATATATGTACATGGTACTTTTATTTACTTTTAAGAATGAATGAATTCTAGGTTAACATTGCATATTATAAAAGGATTTTCTTTGGAATAAGAAGTTTGTTATGTGGTTATTTTAACTGAATTGAATCAAGTTCTCTTCTAAGTTTGAAATCCATTTAAAACTGGTGAAAGTGGTTGTTTCGGAAAATGAGAAGGCAAGAGTGCTGAGCAGACGATAAATGATATTGTGGTACATTATATTCCAAAATCTATTTAAAGTATTATCAGAGGCAATTGAAGATTGAACCAATTTTTTGGAACCAGAATTATGCTTATTTAATGAAATTGAAATCCTAATGCTATAATCAATTTAAAACTAATAACAATGGCTATTTTAGTAGAAAGAAAGGTACTGTTTTATTCACAAGGAATTTCTGTGAGATTTTAGTTAATTAATTAAAACTGACTTATAATATAGAAATATTCGATGGTTAAAACTGCACAATTTTATTCTTGCGATTTTCACGTTGCATTGACGAAAATTTAGATTCATTAAACCTGTTGAAATTCAATGGGCACTTATGCTAGTATGTATATATTGTAGATTTGTTAAAATAAAAATTGTGCATATATTGGCCTAAACTCAGGAAACTAATTCATAAGAATTCATATTTAATCATCATTAAAAGATAAAATCTCATCTGCTGTGTAAATATATTCAGCAAGAATAGAAAAGCAATCTTATACAAGCTATGATACTGGAAATATGCAGACTGATTAATTAACCAGAAAAGAAAATCCACATTTTTAAAAATTGTATAAGATACATCAAGATAAAATTTATAAATGCCGCAAACCTTCAATCTTAGAAATACTTCAAAGTTGATAAATATTATGGAGAACCTTAAATGCACTGTAATTGCCACTTACTGTTGCACTGGAAAGGCCTTTCTACTGTTGGTAAAAGCAGGATGTGATGTACTTGTTATTCAATCCACACACAATGCTCATCAGAAAGGGTGATCTTAGTAAATGAACAATATTGACTTACATGCAGCATTCTCTCTCCAAACATAATATAGGAAAGCCTATCTGGACAAGAAAGAACAAGGACTTACAGTTCAAGAAATACATTTTTTAAAAGGTTGCCCTATCTCCTGTACAAGAAATTTTTTGTTTTACTATCACTATTCTTTCTGATGTACAGATGCACCTCTTTTTATCTAAATGTTTCAATCTAAATAAAGAATACTAATATAAGATTTAGCCTTTTTTCAGAAAATACACACAATATGCTATTCAACAACTCATTCTATTTGAGAATTCAAGATTCACAAAGCTCTAATTTCTGCATAAATTAAGGATTCAAACCAAGCATTTTATTGTTTTAGAAATAGCAGAAAAAATACATTCCTGTGCATGAACCAATAGTTTAGAATTAAAATTGTCTTATTTATGGTAGGAGGGCAGTAACTTAACGTAAGGTATAAAAGACCTTATCCCAACTTTAGGATTGGAAGAGTAATTACTGTATTTTTCTGTGCATAAGATGCACTTTTGTCACAAAAACACATCTTCAAATCACACTGCATCTTATACAACGGAGTTTCAAATGTCGGAGAGGTATTTTAATTAAATCTGGTATCAGTATATATAAATTCTCAAGTGTCTGTACTTATGGATATTTCACGATGGAATTAAGAGCTGAAAATTTCAAATTTTAAACCCCCATGAGGTGGTACCTACAAAATTCAAACATCCCGGAAAAAGTCCTGGGTTCGATTCCTATAAGTTTACATGTAATTTTTGATTTTTCAGAATGCATGGTTTTTTTCCTTCGTTCATCAAAATTCACAAATTTTTTACAATCAGTAGTTTTTTTGATGTTTTTGTCACTTTCTGTTTACATAAAAGTTAAGTGAACATATCTTTTTATTCAAATTAAGATTTTAAATTATGTAATACATTTGATCATTGCTTTTAGATTTAAAATTGCTAAATAGTCCTTCAAAGTATGAAATGTTTTGAAGTGCGGTACAGTACAAAGACCTTGTTTCTTTTCCGATTACATGAATATATACACGAAGAAATAAAATTTATACCGAGAAAATAATGATTTATAAAGTAAAAAACATTTTTGTTTTTAACCAAAGTATATTTTTTAATTTAGCAATAGATACATTTAAAGCTATAATTATGTTACTTGTGTTGTTTTTAAGTTGATTACTCAATCTTTTTATAGTGGACATATGCTTTATGGAAAAATATTTTTTAAACCTGAAAAATGACGTGTCTTATATAAGGGAACATCTTGTACACCAAAAAATATGATATATAAGATGCAAATTAATTAACATAAATATATTTCATGGATTTCATTTATAAAGACCTAGATATGCAAAAAATGACTTTTACTAATTAACATATTCCACGGTAAACAAAGCATACATTAATATATTTAATAAAACCCTGAAAGAAAATAATTTTGGAAAAAACACTCAATCATTTTTTGTAGTGTTATTAATAAAAATATGACTTTCATAAATGTTAGTATAAAATTTTTAGTTTGCACAGTTATATCAGTTGGCTAATTGATACAAGATTTCCATAAATATTTTAGAGATACCTTATAATTTCATATTAAATTATAACTTACTAGGGATTTGATTGGGCAGATAATTCATCATTCCTTACAGATCGGATACAGATAAACAGGTGTAGATCATGTGCAGATACAAAAATCAGTATCCGTCCAAGTTTCTATGCTATAGATTTTTAACATTCTTTGGCTATTGTGTGTAGTCTGTACTTGGAGAGATATTCTTCACATAACATGAAAGATGAAATAGTTGATTTAATATGCAAGATGTATAATATGGATAATTTTAGCTATATACCAGGAATCAAGGATTCAAGAACCTGCATTTTAAGGATCGCATTAGACTCCAGTAATTTGTAAAACGAAAGATAAGTTATAATTAAATTGTTTCACTTTTACAATCTTCTTGTCACACATTTGATAATTCAATATGGCTCAATACTCTAGAACAGGGGTGGGCAACCTTATCTGCATGATAGACTGCATTGGTGTCAGTGAATCCTTTGGTGTTGAAGAATTGGAAAATTTTAGACACCATAAGTGACAGTCAAGTTAAGTAGGTTTTTAGAATTATCATCTTTGTGGAATTAAACCTTAGAAATACCTTTGAGAAAAAGATAAAAAGCAATATTAAAAAGAACACTTCAATTAAGAAATATTTACTAAGGTGTCCCAATTTAATGCTATTTTAACAAATTTTGCTAGATAAAAAATAATATTTTAGAGGTAAATCAAAATAAAATTGAAATTAAAAAAAAATATGAAGCACTGGCAGTGGGTCACATAAAATTTAGTGGGCCGCATAAAGTAAGGGACCACTGCTCTAAACAAGTTGTTCTCAAGTGCGGCCACATGAGAATATCAGGACAGACACCCTGCCTATTGTGGGCATTTTGATTTGTTCCCCAAATCACTACCCAAAATGACTAGTAACAAACTACTCTTACATGTTCATAATCTCAAATTTTAAAATATAACTAGAATGTTCATATAAGTTGCTGAAAAATACACATATATAAAAGTTAATAAGTGTGGCTGCCAAATATTTCTGTTGTTACACCTGAGGGAACAGCAATAAAAGGAAACTTTTGCCCTATACACTGCTTTATTAAGGCAAACAAAAAAATGATGGATCAAACATATGACTTTCTCCATACAGAGTAATGTAAATGATTGCTCCTGGCATCAGCGTCCCCAAGAATAATTATCTTTAGTTACACTTGTGTATAGTTTTTAAACACTTTGAGTCACTTTTCACATTGAAAAAACAATAAACAAAATTGTTAGCTGTTCTTATGGATAACAAAATATTGATGAACAATTAAAATTATACTTGGCAGCATATTCATTGCTATCAACAATTAGAAAATGTTATCATAGCAATGGAAACAACAGTATCACTTAGCAAAGTATTTAATACTAGCTGAAACACCCAGCTTCGCTCGGGAAAGTTTTCTTTTAAGTATCAAACGATTTTTATTGCTTGGGGCAAACATTCCCCATTCCTTAATTATGCAAGCGATGCTTACATTAATATTTACTACTTTATGTATTTTATTGTAAAGTTTTACGCATTAACGTCTTACTTAATATTCACATGGTTAGATGCACCGAAGCCTTTAAGGCAGCAATAAAATTATGTGGATTATGTCACTACCATTAGCCAAAAGTAAACAATGAACAACATCTTGGTTACCAAACAAATGTAATTGTGTTGCGATAAATCTTTCAATGTTAATGGTAAAAGATAACAATGTTCTAATATTCATTAAAAATCATTTGACTCACTTTAAAAGTATTCACAGACTATATTTAGGTTTGAATCCATTTGTACCCTTTATCTTGGCATAAGCTATTCTTCCTCTACAATGCGCCACGGCGTGTATTTTCCTTGCATTAATCTTTACATGGCTATCTGCATTTGAAGAGGACAACAATTAAGAAATTTAGCTTTGTTGCTGCCTGGAAAAAACTGATAAATTTTGCGCTTAAAGGAAATTTTTGAGCGATTTAGCATGTAATATGGCAAACATGAACAGAATTAAAATATTCAGTCTTTTGTGCATAAAATAAGCCATTTCCCATGATCGTAATTTAATATTTAGGTATATTTATATCCACATCAGTGAAGGGTTGCATGGCATTTTGGGGTTTCTCCACACCATTTCCCATGCATTCTTATGGAAATAGTATTTTGTTGACCGCATAGGGTATAAGAGACCCCACGGACTGCAAACCTAGAACAAGTTCTTCCTTTGGTCCATAGGATGGCCCATGAAACTTTTTAATTCGATAGCTTCAATGGTGTAAAAACGTATAAAGAACATACATACACACACACTAAAATATTTATAAGATAAATTCAAACAAAATATCATAATATCTCTTAAACAATCTATTTTATGAAAAAAGTTTCAAATGTAGAAAATTACATTTTCTACAACTTTGATAATAACCTATTTTTACATAAGTTGAGTTCTAAAGGAGATGTTTAGAAAAATATCTGATGTGGCCAACACATGACATTCTCCATACGGAGCAATGAATATAATTACTCTCGACATCTGCATTCTCAGAAATATTTACCAGTGATTACACTCTTGAATAATAGATGGTGGCGCTGTATACTGGAAATTTACGAATAAATTAATTATCTACTACATGGAATATTCTACAAAAATGTTTCAAACAAAAGTTGGAAGGAATATTTTCTCTATAATTTTGGACCTCAAAAGATTGTAAATAACACCGTTTTAAAGAACATATTTGATGAAAACCGATTATTTATAAATAATTCCTAAACAATAACTGCTATGGAAAATTGTTTCAAATGAAAGTTGTAGGAAATTACATTCTCTATAACCTTGGTATTGAATTGTATATACAATAATAATGTTCTAACAGAGATATTTCGCCAAAACCGAATGTGGTTTCGAATAAACCTCGACTTCCAGTTAACCGGTATTGTCCAAAAACTAATCAGCTCTTCGTGCTCATACTAAAGTGTTATATATGAAATTTGGTATTAATATGACAAGTACTTTTTGAGTTAGAGCGCCCACAATCATATACATCCATCCACACACACACATACATCATTCCAAATATAGTCTAAACGTGTTCTAGGGACCTCAAAACATGAATATCTATTGAAATCTCAAATTCGATTTTTTTCATGAATATAATACTTTCGCTATAGTATGTATATGGAGAAAGTAAAAACGAAAAAATTACAAGAATAAACCTCCACTTGCAGTTAACCAGTTTCAGCCAAAACATTTTTATATCTTGAATTACTAATAAAAATCTAAGTATAAACTTTTGGGCTGATCTGATTACCAGTTTATGACTTAGAGCACCTACAAAATTCTATCACAGGCATCATCAAGAAAAGTCAAAACATACTCAGGGGACCTCAAAACATGTACCTAATTCTAATGAAATCTTGAATTCAATTTTTTTATCACGAATGCAATACTTTCTCCTATAATACACATGGAGAAAGTAAAAATATTACCTATTATATTAAATCCCCAGTTTCAAAAATGAACAAGATAATTAACTTGATGAAATATAACAATGTTTAAAGAGCTCATGAATTTATTCAAAAATATTATTGCAAACTTATTTTAAAAATTTTACAATATAACCAGCTGGGTTAGACTGTTGCCGGCTGGGTTAGACTGGTTGCCAGCTGGGTTAGACTGGTAGGCAGTGTGCCTGCCTTCTAACCCAAAGGTCACAGGTTAGAATCCTGCTTTGGGCATGGTTGTTGTGATTCGTCTTGGAGTTTTCTCCCTACCTGCAGACAAGCCTTTGGATTTACAGGGAAGACATCATTAAAAAAAACAAATGAAGTTGGTTGAGCTACCTGAGAATTGCATGATAATGAAGATGATTATTATGAGAATTTCTCAGTATACGAGTTGCATACAACTCACATCAGCAACATAACTTTTATAACAAAAATCAATCTAGTACCGTATCTACTCGTGTATAGGTCAATCAAAACTTTTTTAATAAAATCTTTTGGTTTTTGAATATCTTGTTTATAAGTTGACCCCAGTTTTTCAGGTGTAGTAAAATGAAAATTTTTATTCAGTATGTATTAATCCATTTAGTTCCTCATAAAGAATCCAAGAAAGACATTTGTTGCCTCTCCCAGACGAGGTGTTTCTTTGTTTACATATTACATTTACGTTGCGCCTCTGTCTTGCTGTCATTCTTTGTCCTGCCGCTGCCACGTTACCAACCGTTGCATTAACAAAAATTGCTCAAATACTTGCGAAGCATCAAAGATCCACTTAAGATCACTGAATTATATAGTAGCTTTATTCTTTTGTATACAACAATATTTAAGTATTCAACAGTTATCAATACAGTTTAAATATAACAATAGTCTCAATTCCACCACATTTTAACAACCGTAGGGCAAATAACATCATGCGTTTTAACTTAACAAAATATTAATCGTATGTCGACTCACAAGTTTTTTGCTAAAAATTTGGTCTTAAAAACTCGACCTATACTTGAGTATGTACGGTATTAACAAATACTAAGAATTAAAAATATTAGCTTAGAAGAATCAGTTGTTCTGCTAAGTTAATTTTTTTAATATTTTTATTATGAACAAGTTCCACAAAGTTATCTTGGCAATGGTAATTTAAATAAAAAATATTTAAATGTCAAGAATTATAGTTCATTGAGCTTACAACACCTGTGAATCACCCAACAGTGAATTTTATCATTATTTTTTTTACAAGTTTCTTAGTTGGGATGTTTCATGTAATTCACAGAATTAGCAACATACCTTGTATAACAAGAAGTATTACATTAACAAATATTTAAATATAAGATCGATCACTTTTCTTTCAAGCCTCGAAAGCCTGTTCCCAAAATATACACCTCTGCAGAATTTGCCCGGCTTGCAGGAGGTTTCACTACTCTAACTTGCTCATAAAACCGTTTCATATCGTTCTCAATTTGCTTTAATTTTCCACCCTCCCAGACCTTAATCAGACATACTGAGCCTGGACCAGCTTCGGAAATCTTGAGAGCAAACCTTAAGACAGTGTAAGCCAGCTGAATTATGGCTTCTTGATCTAAACCTTTGACCCCAGTGGCATTTGGTGCCATATCACTAAGAACTGCATCAGCCTTGCCTTTACTAAGCATTTCAACAATATTGTTCTGAACAGCTGGGCTGGTAAAATCTACACCTCCAAAAATGGTAGCACCTTCTACATGGTATACAGGAAGTCTATCGACTGATATTACTTGGCCAACTGGTTTCTCTTGATCTGTGGGAAACACAACATTTTCTATTAAAATAAATATTAAAAGCACATGAAAATTATTTACATGAAATTCAAAAGTGTTAACACTAAAAGAAATTTTTACAAGGTGACACACTGAATGATTTTACTTTTACCATGAATATTTTTACAACGTAAAAGGTAAAAAATATGCAATATGAATTTGAGCCTTATAAAAATCTTCTTTACTCTCTGTGTTTTGAACTTTCACATTATTCTCTGCTATAATGACTTGTCTTATCAGCACAAACTCTAAAACTGATTGAGAGGAGTGATAACATGAAATGTGAACCAGGAAATCTGGAAACAGGCCAAGTATTACAAAGTAGGTAAATACATGTCATGTTTAACGTGCGAGAGCTGACAATTCACTCATTCGCAGATCTTTCTCTTTTGTGTTACATGCAAGAGATGCGCCTAGCAAACCATTTTTAGCATGTTTTCTTAAAACAAAAAACATGCTTATGTAATCATTGTGTCTGTCAGTCCAATCAACTGTCTCTGTGTGGACAGTCACTTTGTTGTTTCAGGAGATATTTGGAAAATTCTTTTTGGATTAAACAGCTCTTATTAAAAGATTGAAAACCACTGGGAAAACAAAATTGGAGAGGAAATGGTTCTAGTCTAGACAACAGGCCATGCACTTTAGCAATAAAGGATGAATGGATGAAGATAACTTAAAAGTATGGATAAAGAAAGTTTGGAGTTTCCAACTGGGGGAGTTTAAAAAGAAAATTCTTCCCATCTGATACATATTCAAATCACACCTTGTTGATGACATTGTCGCTGGAGTTATGCTTCAAAACACTGATGCTGCAGTGATGCCTGCTAACCTAACCATTCTTGTTTAACCATTGATGTCTCTATAAACAAACCTTTCACGGACTAAATGAGAAAAAAGTGGGGAAGGCTTCACACAGGCTCCAATGCGGATAACCTTTTGAAAATGGGTAGAAGAGTCTTGCAATAAAACCAAAACAGAAACTGCAGTCAAATTGTTCATGAAATGTGGTGTATTCATCAAACTTGATGAGGCAGAAGATCATACTATGCGGAAAGATATGGCCAATTAAGATATGACTGCTGATGATAAAGATATGATGATGCTGTAAAGCAGATTTGGATGAGTACCTGAAGATGGCAAGAAGAGAGATTTTCATGGATTTTATAGAATTCCAGTGCTAAGAACCACCACTACTTTTTGCTTTAATAAATGAGACTTTCAATTGGTATATCATGTCTTTTGCTTTACAATAAATGTAATAAAATGTTTGCCTCCATGGAGGTTATCTACACATATCTATAAAGAAAAGTGTTTGTATGTATGATTTTTTTATAGCGCAGCAACTACAGCACATAGAAACAAGAGGAAATTGTCTTTTTAACCAGAATAAAGAGTTAAGTGGGATAGTCAGGTTTATAAACCGATTTGATTAACCTTTCTAATTTTTAAAATATATTTTCTTTTTTCATTTTCTCCATTTGAATAACATAGGGATGAGTGCAGCTTATTTTTCATTTGAATTTTAAAATTACTTACAATTAGATATATGGTACGAACCTGAGACTTACATTAGATGGTTCAAAGTAGGAAAGAACAGTTCCTTTTTATTGAAGACAGAATCGGAATCCTGATCGAATTGGCATAAAAATGCATTTAGAATAAGAAAAATGATTTTCTGTTTTATGACAATACCAATTACAAGGTACCTTGACAACTCCCATTGTTGTCAAAGTTTTGAGTCCAATGCATTTATATTTAACGTAGTATCATTTTTCCTTTGTTTACATGACAACATAATATTTGTTGATTTTAATTAAAATATTACTAATAAATAGTTTTTAATGATATTTTCATGTGGTGTACAGTTCTCCAAAGCAAGCTGTTTTTAAAACTACATAAGTAACGTAAATAATCAGAAGATTTTCCACAAATTTTGATTGGATAATTCGTTTTATTGCTTCCAAAGTATTGTTGATATAAACAATTTTCTCATAACAGAACTAATGGACGAGAGAATCAAGCTAATGGTCAGAGGATAACATTCACTCTGAGATTCTTAAATGTTCTCTATTTACTTTTTTGTCTTTCGTTAAATTAATTAATTTCGTTTGTTCCTTTGTTCATCCATTTTCAATAGATTAGTGTGTTCTTGCTGGTTTTACTTACAGTTTTCGTTTCGAAGGTATCATTATGAAACTTTGTATAGGTATATAATTTTACTCTGCGGGTAACGTAGACTATATGATGATAAAAAATTTGGAGTGAGGGAGAGCTTAATTCAATAATTATGTATTTTCCAATAATAGCCTTTCCCCTAGTAAGAGACATGGGTGCCCACAGTAAGGGGCAAGGGGGGACACTTGCCCCCCTCTAGATTTCCCAAAAATTTTACATATGGCATTTTAAAGTTTACGCTGGCACAAGCAGAACTGACAGATCGCAGTGCAAATGGTGTGATTGCACTGGGCCCTGCGCTATCTTAAAATATTTGTGTTATTTGGGGGCGAAAATCTGCTGAAGTGTGGCTGCAAGTAAATGTTTTGAGTGCAGTAACACTCCCATACTCCTGTCGAAACTGTATCTCCAAATTTTTGATTGTAAGAAATATAAGGAATGCAAATGACTGGATGTAATTTTCCCGACATTTTTGTTGCCATTTGGATTCTGTATAATCAACAGTAAAGGAACAAGTAATCCGAGCACTTGCTGAGAAGCTTTCCGGAAACCCATTCACAAAACGGAAGAAGAAAAGGCAGAACACGTTAAAGTAATTATTTGCTCTCCGGCATTAATCCAAGTGCCCTATGCTGGAATATAAAGTAGCAGAGATATCAATCTTTGAAACTTGAGCAGGGCAGTACTGCAAGTGGGAGCACAGCCGAGGGGGGGGGGGGGGGGGGGGGGGTTTACTTCTACTGTGCCCCTCCCTAAAAAATTTCTGCAGGCACCTCTGGTAACAGACAAACAATACTTGGAAAAAATATTGATTTTTTTCTGAAATTATGAAAGTAAAACATCAATTCAACTACATATTTAAATTTATTCATATATTATGTCCGCACGCACAAAGGAAACATTAAAGGAAATTCTACATTACTATCAATGTAATAAAAATATTAAAACCGCATATCAAAATGCAAGCTACGAAGTCAGTTAATACACGTTCCTCTCTTATAAAATCCTTATGATCCAAAAACATGAATAACGCTTTCAATTAATTTTATTAAAAAAGTTTGATGGAAAGTAAGGGTGAATATTACAAAAAGCAACCAATATGCTCTTTCAATTTTTTATGTAGGAAAATTAAATGAATAAAATTCTATAGTAAAGAACTACTACCTTTCTGGTTGGAATTCGTTTTGTTGACTAGAACCTGAGTCCAACTTCCAGGAGCTGCACCACATTCCACCACACGCTGACCAGGATAAAGGAAATGATATTTCTCATTCATTTCCATAAGTTTAAATGCACTCCGACACCTAGAAATGTTATTACCTGCATTTAAAGTATTTCAGTTTTCATAATATGAATTTAATTTTGCAAATTTAACAAAATATTTTATTAAAACCTGTAATGTGAGTACAAAAGAAGGAAAAAACTCATTCTTATATCAATTTTATACTTGACATAAGCAGTAAATTACACAGCATGTATGTGAGAGAATCATTCATAATATCCTACCTTGCCATATAGATTTAGCTATGCAATTCAGTATCAAAAGGAATCAGGCATGATCTTTTGAAAAGCACAATGAAATAGTATAATAAATGAGGTACATTAAACTCCTATGTAACAAGGTACAGTCAGAACCCGATTTAGCACCTCCATATATAGTGCCACCACTGCATATTGTCCATGAATCATTGTGAACAGAACATCCATCTTTTGATTACATAGAACAAGCACATACCTTGACTTACCACCACCCCTACTTTAGCACTAATGTCAATGATGGACAAATGGCAATAAATTGGGGTCCGACTGTACTCTGAAAACTTCTACAGTATACAAAAACGTGTTAAATGAAGTCAACAATGTATAGTAAAATCGGCTTAAATTCCCAGGCTTTAGTATGGTATAAAATTTTTGTGTGTACATAAAAAATGCGATTCATCAATCGATACGAATCTTTTTCCAAGCTCTCAGACACTTGTGATCCCTGGAGATCATGGGGTAAATGAAGTTACTGGACAGATATGGGAGATTTTGTTTCTTTGTGGATGTCCCTCAAAGAGCTGAGAAATTAAAACATCACAAAAATTTGGATTTTTCCCAAGGCTCAGCTGATTTACATTACAAGTAAATTGGCATCAAAGTAAAAGCATCATGAAGGAGAAATCACCCTATTAGTATGTGATTCTTGAGAGTTTACTGAACTATAAAGTCTTTAATCCTAAAAAATATCAAGGGCTATTCTAAAAATATATGGTCCTATAACATTAATATGAAGAGTAAGTAGTTGCAATAATCCTAGTTACCTGATTCAACTCAGAAATGTTTGAAGGCAGCGAGTAATAATTTTAATCAATTGGTAAGCTAATTCAGAATTATTCTCAATGTTAATAGAAAAGCTACAACACTTTCTCACTATTAATTTACCTTTGTTCTAATAACAATGGATTGGGTTTTCCTTTCCAACTACATCTTATCTTTGAAGATAAAATTTACCTAGCCCTGAAAATAAATGAAGTTTTTTCTTTGAACCAAACTTCATTGAGTTATCATAAAGGAATTTTAATTTTATAAAATTATATCAAAAATATAAGAGAAGAAAACATTAATTGAATTTTAAATATTGTGTCATATAAGGTAAATATTTATCAATAGGATAAAGGGCATAACTAATAGCTTTGCCTCTTATGTGCACCAAATGTAGGAATAGACAAAACCAATGATTTTTTCATATTTACATGAAAAATAACCACGGCTGAATTTTTATATAAACCTTATCCTTGAAATTTGAAACATCAAGGTCATTAAGCAACAAATAAATGAAAATAATGGGTTAACCCATCCTCATGAAAAAATAACTGCCAAATTTTTAAAATTGAAAACTTACTCCCTCACTTTTGGAGAAATATATTGTAAATATATTTAGAGTTAGAAAACTAAAGCAATTCCTCACTAAAATACCATAACATTTCAAAGTTATAAATTCTACACAAGTGGACAATATGGACTATCAGGAAAGTTCTAGTAATTGTAATTCACCTAATATAACAAGTTATTCATTACAAGGATATCTCGAAAATTAAAAAAATATATGAAAACAACAAATAGCCATAATTTGAACTGTTTTCTAAGTTTTTCCTTTATAAATATTAAATAAATATAGAGTTTGTCATTCATATCCAATAAAAATTAACTGAGTTATTCTTTAGTCATGCCATTGAATTCCAACAATTTGTAAAACAAGCTGTGATTATATCTTCTTATACTGTTACTATGAAAGCCAAAGCTAATTTATATTTAATAATTTAAAACAATAATGAATCATTTTGTGTTAAGGCTATCTGGTATTGATGGCAGAAATGTCCTTACATAATAATTATGTATTATTGTTCATTCTCCATTCTGACCAGGAAAAACAAAACTCCCTAATTATTTTAGCACGTTTTCATTATTCAAAACTATGAATATATAACTGTAAAGTTTTCACGCTAAAAATTATGACTAGGAATTAATATAGACCAAAACAAAATTTTAGTTATAAAAACAATTCAGTATTTCCAAACACATAACATTATTTTCACTACTACAGGCTTACTGGATAATATTGGCATGAACAGCAGATTTGCCTATTCAGACCAAATAAAGAAGATTACAGAATTCTAACTGAATATATTTATCATCGGTATGCAAACCATAAATTATATATTTAGTATTACCCGTCTTGGGCATTGCTTCCTGCCTTGACCATATCATCCCTAACGGTTTTCCGCTGATGAATATAAATATGGCATCTACAAAATTGTTTATATGGGATACCTATGGAGCAATCAACGTGATTGAAATTACAATAACTCGAGTTTTTAAGTATGATGCATTTCGATAGGCACATTAACATTCTCATTGGGTCACAATATAATTTCTGGAGCGCTTAATAAATAAAAATACAAACATTAACTCGTAAATTTAAATAAGATGCTATTACGCTATTTAATAAAGCTACATATAAAAGGTTTTACAAGCGTAGACGGCAATTGCTTTTAAACAAGGCGGCAAATACATTTTAAGATGCTATTTGAAATATGTGCAACAGACAAATAATGATTATATCCTTACAAATTTTACATACACAAATAGTTACTTTATAAGATCACTCCGTACAGGTAAAATAAAGTTCTCCCAACCATCAAAACAATGTATTGTTAAAAAACACATTCACCTGTAGTTCATAACTCGAGTTTTTTCCACGTAAGGATCTTTCATTTGCCGAAGAAGCCATGCATTAGAGCTTTTTGTCTGACTTTTCGAATTTGTCGTGTGTGACTGATGAAAAAACGACACTGTGGTGTGTTGACCCCAACATCTTGAAATTACGGTGCTTAAATCAATCGAAATAGAGGCAGAATTTGTTTTCATAAGCAAGGAAAATCGACTGCTCAACATTGCGTTTCTACCGGAATTATAACTACGGAATGAACTAGTATTTCTAGATTATTTTATGTTGATAGCGTTAATAGAATACCAATGTGTTGTGAATAGATGGCAAAAACGACTGTATTCAACATATCTTGATACATCCCAAGTTACGCCGATTTGGACAGATTTCAAGTTTATATCTCCACCCTCACCCGTTCGTTCACTACGGTGTAGGCGCCACTTGCAAAAATTGTCAAAGTTCATTTTCCCATAAATAAGTATTATTGTAATATTCAAACGCAAATTTATATGTAATAAAAACGCTATTATTCTTTTAAAATGCGCAGAAAAAATTATATCCGTGATAACCAAGGTTTCCTAAAATTTTGCCATGGGGGCCATTTCGCCTCTGATGATTGCGTACATAGTATATACATACATACATATTTGTGTATTACTGGGCAGTTATATATATTGCGTAAAGAACCACATTTAAATTGCTGGTACTAAAAATTCTATCAATTACCTTTTACGTTTACATACTGATGTGACCAGATTGATTATTTCTGGCATAACATTTTTGGACTATTCATTAAACTTTGAAATGCATAAATATTAATGATACACTCAAACATGGTCTCTTCTTTCAGATACACAATAATAATACACATTTGTCACAAGGGACATTACCAATGGGTATTGCATAAGACACGTCATAAAAAATTTTGATGTGGCCAACACGACTTTCTCCATACAGAGCAGGGAATATGATTGCTCTCGACATCAGCGATTACACTCGAGAATAATTTAAAAACATATTCAATAGCATATTTTTTTTAAATCAATAAGAAAAGAAAATTATCTTTTTCTATGCATAACATAATTTCGATCTATAAAAAATTTATTTATTTATAATAAAAATAACGGACACCACTGCACCCAATTACAAAATCATATCATTATTTACAATATACACATCTATAAAAATTATGATCATCACTTAGAAAATATAATCATCAAAACATATACCTATTAACCATTACACACTATTTATGAAAAACAATTTAATTTCATGAACAGACATATTAAAAATATCAACAACATTATATTTATTCCCTATGTGTTTCAATCTATTCATAGGCGAATAGAAACCATAATTAGTTCTACTATAATTCACATAAAATAAATTATTATATCGAGGGGAAAATATAGGTACATGCAAATCAATCATATTTAATCGATTTGAAACATCAAAATAGGAATTAATGATATTCCGTAATGCTATCAAATCATTACATTCACGACGTAATTCCAGGGTTGTCATACCCAAAAATTTAAGTAAATCAGAATAATTAACGTCATAATAACACATATGCAATTTATAGCTACAATTTTTAAAATCCTATGCTGAACCCTCTCAAGTTTTTAAATATAAATATTATAGCTAGGAGACCAAATAAAAGAAGCAAAATCCAAATGACTTCTCACTAATGCACAATATAAAATTTTAAACACACAAATATTAATGAATTTTCTGGTATTCCTATTAATGGAACCTAACATTTGTAATACCTTGTTAGTAACTTTATTAATATGAGGAACAAAAGTAAGGGAGGAATCTAACAACACCCCTAAATCATGAACAATATCAGTTTTTGGAATCACTTCACCGTTAATTCTATATGTCACAACACAAGGTAACTTACTAAGAGTAAAATTAATAAACGAACATTTTTTAATATTAACATGAAGACCATTTACATAAAAATAAATACACTATTTATCAATATTTGATTGGAGAACTTCCCTATCATTAGGACCAGAGATAACTTTATAAATCATCAGCAAAAAATTCACATTATGAAAAACTGTATACACATCATTAATAAAAATCAAAAACAATAACGGCCATAAGTGGGACCTTTGTGGGCACCTGATAATGCAATAAATTCATTAGACAAAAAAGATTTATATTTAACACATAATACCCTATTACTTAAATAATTGGCCAACCACTCAGCCAACATGCCTCTAATTCCATATGACCTTAGTTTACCAATCGAACATGGTTTACTTTATCAAAAGCATTCTTTAAGTCAATATAAATAGAATCCATTGATTTATATCTCACCTTGGCCTCATTTATCTCAGAAATGTAACTTAACAGGTTAGTGGTAACATTCCTTCCAGCAAAAAAACCATGCTGATTGGAAATAATGATTTGCTTGAACAAGGGAGTAATGCTATCACAAACAATACCTTCTAAGATTTTAGGGATAGTCGATTGTATACAAATTGGACGATAATTTACTATGTTAGCCTTATCACCAGATTTGTAAACAGGAACTATATAACTTTTCTTCCATATTTGAGGAAGAGAACCAAAATTTTGTAAGGAAAGACTAAATAGAATGTACAGAGGGTACACCAATGACTCCTTACATGATTTTAATAAACAGAGTGGGACATTATCAGGGCCCATCCCCTTATTGGGATCGAGAGAATTAAGTTTAGACATAACCTGTGAATGGGATACTTGAATAATAGATACATCAATCTCATTATATTGCACAATGCCAAAATTATCAAGATACTCATTGACAGACACATTTGAAAAATGTTGTGCGAATAAATTCGTAATACCAATTTTGCAATCATTGTAACACATACATGATGGAAGTACATTATCATTTCTATGGGAATTAACAAATTTCCAAAATGATTTAATATTACTTTTGACTGAAAATTCAACATCACGAATATAATTATTATAACACTTAAGAGACAACATTTTGCACTTAGACCTCTGTTCTGAATAAGCAATATAATCCTCTCTAGTGCCACTACTTTTATACAATTTATGAAAATATTTCTTAGTTTTCATTAAATCCTTAAGTTCAGCAGTGAACCAACAGGGATAATTTACATCAATTTGTTTTATATTTAGGTACAAAATTATCAATAGCAATATAAATACTCGCATAAAATTTATGAACAATATCATCAATATTATCCCCGCACAACATAAAGTCCCAATTAATACCCATTAAATAATTAGACATTTCAAAATAATCACCTTTCTTGAAATTACAAATATGATTATCTTCAAGAGTATTATATGAAGTATTAAATTTAATACAAATATCACAGTATAATGCAGGATGGTAATTATCACAACAAACTAGGGAAATTGGAGCTTTGGTTACCATAATATCCTTCATATTACAAAATATCAAATCAAGAGTCCGATTACTAACAATACTTACTTTATTAATTTGACTTATATCATGAAAATTCATAGTTTCCAACAATAACTGTATAACAGGGCTTGAATAAATTTCAATATTATCATCAGACCAATCAATATTTGGTACGTTATAATCACCAACAATAGAAAGCTCACAATTAGGTAATTTACCCATTACTTCATATATACTTTCAAAATGATTCTGGTAAACCTCGATAGAAGAATTGGGGGGTATATAGACACAACCAAATAATGCATCAAAAGTAAAAAATCTGACATGTACAAAAATTTGTTCTACCGTTTGGTTTTCTACCGTTATTACTTCAGAAAACATATTAGATTGAACAGCAATTAACACACTGCCCCCGGTAGATTTAACACTCATCAAAATATTTCGATCGTTCCTATAAACATTGTAATTCATCATACCAAGCTCTGAACTTCCAATGTTACTATTCAACCATGTCTCAGTTAAAAAAATCAATTCAGAATCAATAAGGGGTAACATACATCTCACATTATCTAATTTGGTTTGAAGGCCCCGTACATTTTGGTAGTAAACACTGATTTTTCTGTCATCACAACAAATGTTTGATGCAGAGACTCCATATATAAGTTTTTTTGCCAATGCCTTTACAATTCTAGGTACACCTCTAACAAACCTGATTGTAATATCTTTTTCACCATTTCGGATCCTTTGTTTTAATGACTTTTTTTTAGCAGATATTGAAAATTCACTATATATTTTTAAAATAAAATTTTCTACATCATATTTTAATAATTTGCATGAGAAAGTTGTGCAGTTACATACGGAGAATAGGGCAATTTTCCTTAAGACTTGATTTGTTTCTTTCAGATGTTTAAAAACGGAATCATTCTTGCCATAATTAACTGGAGCATTATCTGCCGAATAGGCAATAACACTTGATAAATTTTAATTTAATAAACCTATTGCCTCTGAAATTGATGTTTCGCAACTTTCTTCATAAAAATCTACTATTGTATTCAGGCCCTTTTTTGGATGAAAATAGCATAGTATGTACAACAGGAAACATATTCCTATGACCTCTATAAGAAGCATCAGTTGCCAAAGTAAAAAATAATGGTGTATCACACTCCAAATAATTTCCTTCTAAATAATTTATAGTCTTATTGAGTTAGGCAACAAAACGTTTTTTACTACAGCTTCTGCTTTTATGCTCCCACAACATATTTTTCTAGCATATTTTGAATCTTCAAAACATAGTGTTCAATTTCACTGTGCAGTCTAAACTACTGTAACTGTGATGACAGATAATGGAATGATAAATATTCAATTCAATTGCTGCAACTTTTGACTCCTCTGGGGATGATTTTTTTTACAGCTTCTAGAGGGAGGATGCCAAAATTTGACAAAAATGAAAACCTATCAAAACAAATTCATAAGGCCAGTGGGCACCATATTATATCTCGCCTCAGGCTGGGCCCAGACATTTTGCCGCCTGAGGCGAGATATAATATGGCACCTCCTGGCCTCGCTGGCCTTATGAATTTATTTTGATGTTTTCATTTTTGTCAAATTTTGGCAATCCCCCTTCTAGAGGTGCCTGAGGCGGTTGCCTCAGAGAGATCTCAGAATTAGTTTTTACTTTCTCCAATATACGTAGTATAGAGAAAGTATTGTTTTCTTTAAAGGTGGCTGGCATTAATTTGGAAAATCGATGTTTTTCTCATGGCCAACTCTATGTTGCATGTTCACGTGTTGGATCAAGCAAAAATTTGTTTATTTATGCTAATGAAGGAAAAACAAAAAATATTGTTTACAAGCAAGCTTTGAAATAAATATTAAAACATATTCTTCTAATTTATAATGCCTTCATTCTTTGGTAAAAAATGCGCCAAGGTGAAATGATTGTATTACCATATAATGCATAATTTCATTCGCCAAAGACGTCTGGCATAACCCGGGCATCGCCGAGTACTCTCAGCTAGTTTGCTAATAAAAATCTTAAATATAAAGTTTTGTGCTGATTTGATTATTAGTTTTTGAGTTAGAGCATCCACAAAATTCCTATCACATACAGACATAATCGAGAACAGTCAAATGTCAATGAAATGAGAAAAAAATCACTTGGTATTAAGTTCTACTTTACTGAAAAAATATACCTGATGATGACCAAATATTAGTCGAAACCGGTCATATCTTTTTTCGATAAAGTGGAACTTAATACTAACAATAAGTGATTTTTTCTCATTTTATTCATGATGGAGTTCCACCAAGTAAAGGCTTCTTCCGTTGGTTTTAGTCAAACCGTATTCTATAGACCTCAAAACGTGCATTTCCGTTTAAATCGATTTTTTAATGGAAACAATACTTTCCCTGTACTATGTGCATGGTGAAAGTAAAAACAGCATACAATAGATCATCTGTTACTAGAAATTCATCAACATAGTAAAAGCATTGATGCCTGAAACTTATTACAGTGAAATCTCGTTACAACGAACTTCACAATTACGTGTTTCAAATTAACAAATTTTTTTAAATCCCAGTCAATTTTCCCGTATAAATATTTCAAAATAACGTACTTTTCCATACTACATACTAAATTCAGAGGTCCCGAAAAAAGATTGCGGTTTTAACGTATGCTTTCATCCGTAAATGACACAACTATAACCAATTATTGCACATGCAAGTTGTCCACACCAACTTTGAAGGCATCTTTACTCTTTAGCACGAAAAGATCTACAGAACTCCGCCAAAATCCCAAAAGGATAGATTTTCCAAACTGAAAAAATTTAGAACCGATCATCAGCTATCCCTATCGTATCTTCACAACAGTGGAGATAAAATCTTAAGATCTAGGAATTATCTATCTTGTTATACTCATTCTCACTGGTTTCGGTGTGAGCTGGACTTGCGAGAATGCCTAACCCCTACCGAGATACTTCCAGAGAAAATACTGCACTCCTTAAGGGTATTTTCAGTATACCGTACTTTCAGTATAAAAATTCATGCTCCGCAGAGATACATTGTATCGAGATTTTACTGTAATACTATTTTATTATAACAAAACTGAGCATTAGACTAAATCCCATGCTTCTTAAGAAAATACAACTTAACTGCATAAAACATCAACTTTCAGTTCTCAGGAATTAAGGCAATAAAGAAATGGGCATCTATCTATAGTTGGCTCCTTAACCATTATTATGAAAAACTGGAATTACCTTGAAAGTTTATAGAGCTTCAGGAGAACATTTATATGTACTAAGAAACTGCTTAGGAACAAGTGGTTTTACAATTACTTTTCCACAGGCCATAAGTACTTGATCCAGAACTTCATACGAGCCTGCCAAATTCTTGCTTCCAATTTTAGGCAAAATAACAGTTCTTGCTCATTTCCAGGTTATAGGTATATTGATTCAAGCAAGTAGGTATGCCGAGCATGTCATAATTAGGCAAATTAGAATTTCTGAAAAAAGGGCATTGGAAATCAAATTCTTTTAAGACAAGGGTTTCAACCCAATTGGCATTTATAATCCTCCAGGCTTACTTAGAAAATGATTTGAAGAATTGAAAGCTTATTGGTAGTTTCTACAAGATTATCTCAAGGTACTGGAATATTGCTTATGGTTAACCAAATTTCCGAAGGTATTTAGCATCGCAAGATAACAATATGATATAACAAGACAGCCTGAATCTTGAAGTTCTTTGGTTTATGTTCGGTTGATACTATAGAAAAATTCTGTTCAACATGACTTTCTCCATATAGTAATGAATGGCTGCTCTCAACATCAGCAACCTCAAGAATAAGAGGTTTAATCACTTTTCACATTGAAAAATCAATTAAGAAACAAATTTGATACCTGTTGTTAAGGATAACAAAATATTGATGCTCAATTAGTTACCCTTGCCAGTGTAAGTTAAGAGCTCTGCACGGGCCTGATTATCTAGGCTCAGCCTAACCCATACGAATTCAGATTCTACGTTGTCGAAGAAATTGTAGGCCCGGCCTGTGAGACTACTCACAACCCATTTGAAGTCCCTCGGCTTGAAAAATATGATTGTAAACCAAATTTTCAATCATGTGTAGTGCTCAATGATTTGAAAACAATTTTTAAAATCCACATATTTGTATGCCTTGGAACACCACAAACAATAAATTACTATACGAAATAAACAAATATAACGTTATAGGCAAAAAATATATTAACCAACAGAAAATATGGTGTCACATACAAATGTACTTAACATAAATCCTGACATATAATCAAAATCTCTTAAAAGATGTTTTATAAAAATGTTTGAAAAAGTTGTAAACATGATTTTCAATAACGTTGCTATTTACGTAAATTCTCTAAAATTTCATAATGGCACATATTCAGGTAAATAATTTCAAAAGATGTTTGGAGAAAAAACAAAAATTGAGTAAACCACATTTAACCAAAACCTTTTCATATCTTGAATTACAAATCAAATTCTTATATATATAAAGTCTTGAGCTGACCTGATTATTAATTTTAATTAGAGTAGGCATGTCAAACTGACTATTTTTGTCTTATTGCAACCTGTTAGTTTTTTCTCAACTAATTTTTGATTTTGATCGATTTTTGATAATTTTTGTGAAAAATATAAATTTTTTCTTAGCCATTGAAGTACAATAGAAAGCAGTTCCTAAATGATTTTTTTAATAGCAGAACAGATGAGTAATATTCCACATCTTTTTTGCCAATTTTGGCCCTCATTAAACAACTGTAATCCTAATTTGGCCCTTCTATAACATCAATCGCTTCAATGTAGTCCAATGCATCTTTGAGTTTGACATGCCCAAGTTAGACCATCAACAAAATTCCTTTCATATATACACACAATGAGATAAGTGAAAAGGTACTCAGGTGACCTCAAAACATTTCCATTAAAATCTTGAATTCAGTTTTTTCACAAATACAATATTTTCTCCTATACCACATACGTAAAAAATATAAATGGTTTGGCTTAGATTTGATAAAAGTCAACATCAATTGCAGCACCAATTCGTGTCATGGAGAGTGACTAACTGTAGTAAATGATGTTCATGTTGGTTGGAAGAAGGGTTTTCACAAAGTTGTTGGGTTGGGAGGTTTTTAAAAAAATGGGTTGGAAGAGGGGTTTAAAAAAAACAATTTTGTAAACGTACTTATAAAATTTACCTGTAACAACTAATTGGTGTTTGTTTTAGTAATTGCAATAGTAAAAGGAGATAACCCACAAAAAATTGAGCCCATTAAGGAGGTTTTGAAAAGACATCACGAAAAACTCGTTAACAGGATTGTTTTCTTTGAAATAGTATGTGAAATGAAATGGATCATTAAAATAGATACTACAGTGAAATCTCTTTACAACATACTTCACAATTACGTTTCAAATTTGCATACTTTTGAATCCCATCAATTTTCCCCTCTAAATGCTGGATAAATATTTAAAAATAATGTACTTCAACTTAACATACTTTTCAATACTATGTATGAACTTCAGAGGTCCTGAAAAAAATGTGGAACTCTGCTAAATCCCAAATGAAGGGATTTTCCAAACTGAAAAATTTATAGTGGAAGGTCAGTTAATCCTCTCGTATTATCAATAATCAGGGCATGGAAATGATCACGAGTGGCTGGTTGGATTTCAGTGGGATGTCAATTAGCAATTGAAGGAAGAAATTGGGCATTATATTTTCATCGTAGCTTGCATATTCCACTTATGAAGAGGATATAAACATTCCCGGAGATCTTTGGAAAATAGTCTCCTCAAAACTCCAATATCATTCTTCACTCGTTTGAGTTTTCAGATGTTAATTAAAATTTGGAAGCCATGGCCACGCCTTTATTAACAGATGATGCCATAGTAGAGACCATTACTTGTCTAGGTAAGGAAATAAGTAGAGACTGAAAACGAGGTAGAGTGAAGTGTGACATCATTAGTGGCACTGTTATAGTGTTTAAAGAAATTAAAGATATTATCATAAAATCTGAATTGCCAGAGACGTTTATATCATTTGACGATGTAGAAAATTAGGCACGTGCCAAATTCTAAACAAGTTAGTAAAGTGTACAAGGTACGCAAACGGGCATGTTTTGTGAAATGGAGTATTACAAAATTATATACCTGCACGTAAGGGAAACAACATTTTCAAGTTTTTTCCTCGTCTTAATCCATTTTCTTCCTATTTAAAAATATTGCATGCACATGCAATTAAACATTTGTTTGTGAGATTGTTTACGTTAGTAACAATGAAGTAACCATGCAAGAAAATTTCTTAAGTTCAACTCGAATTAAGATATTCGTTTGATTTTCTCGATAACGGCTACCCGTACGATAAAAATGTATAGGAAAGAAAATACTCTACTAGTTATATTTTAACTTTTATTTGGAAATTTTTATGACTAATACTTCACGAGAGATGACAAAAATTTCATTTGTCACCAGTAAAGTGATACCCCCGATTGGCATACGATTCATTTTTGCGATTTTCTTATTATATTCGATTTTAAGTCCTTAATATAAAATTTAATGAAAATCTGTTCAGTAGAAGCCAAGAAAAACATGCGGACGGACCGCCGATAATAGGCACTCACGCTGGAAGCAAAACGTGCCTAAAAAGATGAAACAAAAGAAAATTTCAGATTATTTTATTAACCATTAAAGCAGGGTTGAAGTACGATCATCATCTTTTCTTTTTCCTCTCCGCTGTGCTCCTTTTGGATATTTTCAGTACACCGTGCTTTTGAAATAAAAATTCATGCTCTGTAGAAGTTTCTTGTATCGAGATTTTACTGTATATTAGGTGTATCATTGTTTACAATATTACTATAGTAGTTCATTTTCCTGACACAAAATGGCATTGCAATCGATGTTGACATTATCAAATCTGTTCCACTGGTTTAAACAGTCTCCTATTCTTAATTTTTATCCAATGATATTTATAAAGTGAGTGCTATGAATTTTCTGCTTGCAATAAATGTAGTTGCACTTGGTTTAGAGTAGCCAGCAATGAAACTGCAAACAAGATCCAGTTTCTGGAACTCTACACCTCCCTACTCCTGAAATTAGACCATGTGTTAAACAAGGAAACATGATGTGAACAACCAACATTTATATAAATATGTCAGACATCCAAGGAAGCAAAAAAATCATTACTCTCATAGTTTGTATGTACTATCATCACTTTCAAAGAATTTCAATATAATTTTGATAATCAATACCTTTAAAATACTAGAATCATTTAAAATCTGCAACTTTTCTTCAGCATAGTAGAGAAATTGCTTTCATATCCGGATCCCAATGCTATGGGCGTGGATTTGAATTCTGCCAAGAGCATGGTTGTGTACACCTTTGTTATTATTAAATCATTGTAATAGAACAGCATTCAGATGCCCAAATGGGACAAAATTGACCTGCAACTAAAATATTACATAAATCACAACATTCAAACAAATTTCAAGAAAAAAATGTATAAGAATGATCAAAAAAATTGATTTCCTATCCTTTACGTATTTTCATCACTCAAATTTCAAAATAATTTTGATTAATAATACCTTTGATAAAGCCAGATGACAGAAAATCTGCAACTCATTTTCTTCAGTGCCATTAATAGTTCACATACCACAATGTCACAACATGGACCTGCAATTGTAACTTTTCGTAAATCACAGCAATAAAACACAATAAACTTTGAGTAAAAGAATGGCATCAGACATCCAAGGAAGCAAAAAAATCATTCTTTTCATTTACTGAGAACAGTATCATCATGATAAATTATTATTTTTTAAATTAACAAAATCATATCAATACCTCTAAGGTACACTGTTGATTCAGAAGTTTTACTCAATGGCATTTGGAAGTTAATACAACCAGAATTGGAGAATTTGTCCCTGAAATACAACAAAAATTAAAGGTTATAAATAAAAATATCGGACAGCCAATGAAATAAAAGATTATCATTTACAATATTATCAGTAACTACAATGCATTTAGAAAATAACCAATGAACGATACCTTTGAAACATACTACTACATGAATTGACTCCTCCTTATTTACTCCATTGTATCAAGTTACATGTCTAAAATGTCAACTGCTCACTCCTGTAATAACACCATATATTAGCCAAGAACGATCAAATAAAAAACTAGCAAATAAAAAAAAACGATCAGCCATCCAAGGAAGTAAAATATATCACTGATTTCATTTACTGAATTTATCATCATCGTCATAAATAAATTTTCATAACAATCGGTTACATCACCTCTAAAAGACCTCCACGATAGCAAGCCTGCAGACTTTTCCATAATATTTCGACATTCCAAAGATTTGATGCATGAAAGTTTCTGAAATAGAAGCATATATTAAGCTCGATCAGCCAAAAAAGTGCATTAAAAATAAAGCAAAAATTTCAGACATCCAAGTATGAAAATAATGTATTACATTGACAGTGTATTATCATCATCACGATCAAACAAATCTACGCATTACCATTAAAACACACCAAAAGATCTAAGATCCTGATTGAGAAATCATATGGAGTATTAAAATTCAACGTCACCGTTCTTACAATATACACAACATCCAAACCATGTACATCAAATTGAAACATCAACAACTGACATTTAAGGGAGTATAAATACCATTTACATAATGGTCACGGGCAACCTCACTGCTGGTGAGCCACATGGGGATCTTTTCATCATTTTTTGTGGCACGTGTTCTATTTACCATACAATACGATACTTTTGACTTAAATAAACAAAGCCCAAAATCATATATTTAACAAGTGAAGAATTGAGCAAATTACATGACGCTTTTTTAAAAGAATATTAAAATAAAAACTCTCCTGTAGACCAACCTAACTCGAAAATTTTGCAACTTTAATAATATTCAATTCATTTTTTGACCAATGTAATTTTACTTTTGTTTCGAAACTTAATTAACTAATCTCACAGCAATGTATTTTACCATTAAAATGTTAAGCAGCATATTACGTCGCATTTCTTCAAAAACAATTGGCATTAAATAACGACCAAGTATTTAATGGAATAAAATTTTAGAAGTGTAATTTCACTTACTTTAGCTTAATAGCATACTTATTTACATTTGCTGCTGTGGGTATGGCCAACAAATATGAAAGCCATAATGGTCCGGTATACATAAAAACGTCAAAATATTTTATAGAATAAATTTTAGTAACGATTTCCGATTTGAAGAAATTTCTCTATGACACTTTTCGAGATTTTACGTTGATGCAAATTTCGCTCTGGAAGAATATCATTTAGAATTATAGATGTGCAGTAGAATGTGCTACAAAATATTTTTTTCTGCAATGTAAGATAAAATTGTACCATATAACTTAGTCTTAAAAAATGAAAATATCCTATTTCAAGAGAATATGCTTTCAAAATTGTCTTTTTGTAAGTACGTATTAAAATTTGCAAAAACTAAAATCAGAGCTTCGATAACTGATACAATTTTGGATAATCCATTAAGAATTGCTACATCCAAAATCGATGCGGGAACCTAAGTTATGGGTCAACTTCGATCGAAGTTATAAGCCTCGATGCCAACCAGACATCTCAGCAGAAGTATGGAAAACCAATTTTCTCATTAGCAAATGTTTTTATTAATATTTTTTGTCTCCCTTTTTTTTCTAGTGGCTCTTCACTTACCATTAGTTTGGGTTGTCCGACCCTGTTCAAGAATATCACGTCCGAAGCTATTGCAAAATAATTCAATAATTCAATCCCGTTTTAAGAAATCAACACCGGTGACCTGTAACAACAAACTCGCAATCAATTATATCAAAAAGGTGTCACTCAAAATTTAATTTAAAACGAATAATCAATTTTCAACTACTTTGTTCACTTACGTCATAGCGAATCGATTCATACTGTATAATTTCATAATCTACACTAAAAACGTCGATCGATACAATAAGCTTGCCGAATAGACCACAAACCTTAGGATAGCTACTGATACTACTCCAACATCCAACTTCCCGACATCGAAACGTTTCCAAGCACGAGGGCTTAGTAACCGGAAGTTCACGAGTATCGGAAGTAAAAAGCTTCTCTTTTAAGTTGAATTTTCAGCAGAATAAACAAACAAAAGCTTATGTTACTTTTATGAAGAAATAAAATTTCGATATAATTATTCACGTATAATATTCGAATAGAAATGCCATGATAGTAATTGTAAAAGTAGAATTCATACATTAACATGAACATTATTGCCAACATACTAGTATTCATCAATTACCAAGAGAAAAATTACTCTATATAATACGGTGAAACCTCTTCAAGTGGAGACCTCCGTAAATCGGACATCTCTTTTGCGGACACTTACTATAGGATCCCGGCCAGAAGCATTAAAAATTACATTGTAAGCAACCTCTCCAATACGGACGCGGACACTTTGAAAGGCGTCCCTTTTGTATTTTCAACCTCCTATAAAGGACACAGAGCTGGCTCAAGGAAAGGGAAGCAATGAATGCACATATTACGTACATTGTATTACTTGGGAAACAAAGTACATATTACGAATTAGACAACAACATTATTGTCGCGAAAAAACGCCAGTACGGCCGTAGCCTTATCGTCACGACCATTCAGTGCTTTCATTGTCTTCAGTGGGGAAAGTTATTACCGTCTCCGAATTGGGATTAGCAATTCGGATATTTTGCATTATATGCGCAAGTAAGTATTTTTAATATAATATTTTATCATAAAGACAATAAAAATATAATAACTGTTTTTATCATGTAGCTCGGTCAGTAGTGGCTTATCCAGGAATTTGTCAGAGGGGAGTTTGAACCCGAATAGTGATTCGCGAGCGTGAAGGAAATTTTTGAATCGAGGGGGGGGGGGGGGGGGTGATCCCCAAAACCCCCTCCTGGATAAGCCAGTCGTTCAGTACTTAAAAACGGTATTATCGTGTTACATCTCGCGTATTTTTCTCCAACACATTAATATTTTTAATTATTGTTATTATAGGAGCGATTTCACAATATTTACTTTATAAATGCATAAGCGAAGGAAGTCATCTCTGAAACCCACCCTAGGTCATTTTGAAGAAAGTGGTAACGGTGCACTCAAGTTTTTTCTGAGGAGCAAGTGTGCTGTTCTTACAAATTTTACAAGTTTAGTGAATTCCTTTTACAGCTTTTCCAATTTTACGTTTCAGACCCTTTTAACCATTGACTATATCTCGAAATTAGTTAAATTTAAAAGAAAAAGTGTAAGTGATCGAGTTTTACAGGAAAGAAAAGTGCAGAGTCCGTAAATTGGCTGAACATCAGTAGCACTCATCATAAAAAAATCAAGATGCCTTGTTAAAACAGTGGCAGGAAAATGGAAACGGAAAACAATACCTATCATAATTTTGTAATAGCAAAGGTAGTTTAGTGAATAAATTAACCTTTGAGTCCCAAAATTTCCGATTGGGGTCTTTGATACAAACAAAAGATTTGGAAATAGCTGCGGAAATCAATACAAATGATTTTAAAGCCTTAAATGGATGGTTGGATAAATTCCGTGGACGGCACAATATTTACTTCAATGCAATTTGTGGGGGAGTCTGCAGACATAAATTTGGACTGTTTCTGACAATGAGTGGAAAAAGAAGTTGCTGTCAATATTCAAATCGTACTCTGCAGAAAACATTTTGAATGCAGATGAAACATTTGTTTTTTCATGCAATCCCATGGAAAAAACTGTCTTAAAGAGGAAACATGTGCAGGGGGTAAAGTGGTCAAGGAACGTTTGACTATACTTTTGTGTACAAGTTTGGCAGGTACTTGTTATTGGCAAATCTATAAAGTCAAGGTGTTTTAAAGGTATAGAGTCAAACAAATTGTCATATGGAAGTCAAATGATAAATCTTGGATGAATAGAGATATTATGACGGAATGGTAGACCCAGTTAGACAAAAAATGATTCGCCAGAATAAAAAAGTTATTTTATTTATCGATAATTCAGCATATCCCCAAGATTAAATTACAAAATATTGAAACTTTTTTTTCCCCCAATATAACATCTATTGCTCAACCGCTAGAGTAAGGGATAATACAAAATTTCAAGGTGAAATACCGAGTTGGTTCTTAAACATCTGGTATCAAAAATGAATTGTGAAAATAACAGTAGTGGGACAAAACTTTGCAAAAATATTGATGGTTGGCAGGTGATAACGTGGATTAAGGCAGCATGAAATGGAGTGATCCCTTCTACAAAGCAGGATTTAATTGCAGTCTAGACAAATGTGGTGGTGATAATGAACATACAGCTGATGCATCCTACTTAATGGTTTGCTACAGACATTGGGGAATTCTTCACTAAGCGCTGAAAAATGTTTTTTTGGACTCCAATGTAGCAATAGAAGGTAGGAACACTGAGGTTCGGGACATTGTTAACGAACTTGAGAATAATGAAGAACATGAAGATGAAGACAAAGATGAAAAACCTGTAGATCAATGACACTTCAAATTAAAAAAACATAGTGACGCATTAGATTACTTAACACATTTAAAATGCTTCCATCTAAGCAAAAACGATGTGTTTGGAGTGAAACTGGTGATTTAATTATATAGTGAAAATGAAATGTTCCAAGCAAAGCACTTTATTTTAATTTGTTAATAAAAACTAATCATTACGTATGTTTATATGTAAAGCAAATGCATGATATTCAATAACAAAATCTGTATATTTAACAAATTACAATTACGTATACTTAATTCATTGCTTTTCCTTTTTTTGTTATATATATTATGATTATACTAGTGTAATGCCCGTTGAAATATCAATGGAAGAATTATAGATAGATTATTATTATTTTCATTTAAAATAATTAATATCCCACTTTCACATATGAAATATTTTGTCATATACAACATATCTAGTGAATATTCTGTTGTTGACGGGCTATCTTTAGTTAAACTTAAAATAGTTGCCTCTCTTTCCCACCCTCTATCTCCCTCCTCCTCATTTCTCCCCCTTCCCCCTCTACTTCCCTCTCTCCCCCTCCCTCTGCCTCTCCCCCCCCTCCCCCTCTTGTATTAAAAGCATACAAAGCACGCTTACATCCATAAGGATTGATACAACAACAGGATTATGAAGTCTGACAATATAATTGGTAGCCAAGGCAACATTCCGTTAAAATGGCAATATTTCCACAAAATATGTGAATTAAATGTATAACATGAGCGATTTTGAATTGTATGTAGAAAAAGATGAACAGAATAAGAAACTTTGTAATTGTTTCTTCAAAATGCTTCAGATCCGAAGATTGTAGGTTAATTCCTTCTAATTTTAATTTCCAAAACAATAAAAGCCTGCACATCAAAAAATTGATTTGTACATGTTACCTTACGGAAAATGGAAATGTCTTCCTTGGAGTCGAACCCAGGACTTTTTTGGAGATTTATTTTCGTCATTACCTTAAAATATGTTGATCAAGCATCCTTGCCAAATTTCAATCTTCTTCCTATTCGGGAAGTTTGTTAAAACGCTCTATATCGGCCATCGTGAAAGCGTGACCAACCAACAGACCTGGGCTATTATTATAGTAAATATATATTTGTATAATTAGATTTATTGTCTCTTTTATATTGATTATATTAAAAGGGACACCTCTATATAATAATAATAATAGTATTTATTAACGGGCAGAGCCCAATTACAGAAGTACATCCTCTTAGACAGCGGTAAATTTGTACATAAATAATATTAATTCATATATAAGAAGTAAACAGAAATACACAGTAGTATCAATAAAAATGCAAGTAAAATAATTAGTAATTAGAATTACAATATGTTATATTATATTAAATTATAAAATAAAAATTCCAAATACAATATTTCATATACACAATAAAATAAGCAAAGTATGTACATAACAGAGACATTAAAAGAGCCCTTTGACTTTATTCTTAAACAATGTCAACGAAGGATGGAAAAAATCGATTTTTTCACAAACTTTGTTACCTTCTTGCATCATTCTCAGTATTGGTAGGAAGTATACATAATTTCTATAAGTATGGGAGACACTAAAAATTTCATTATTCCTGGTATGAACAAGAGGGACACGAATATTTATCTGAGAAATCAACTCTGAACACTTAATGTTGTTATTCAGAATATTGAATAAGGCAATCAGCGCAGTGTGCTTTCTCCTAATTGAAAGCAACTGTAAATTTGTTCTGGTCATCAATTCATTATATTCCCCTCTGATCCTTACAGTATGAAGGTTGTGTGCAACTATTCTTAAAAATTTGCAATGGACATGTTCAAGTGCTATTTCATTGTTATAATAGGGTGACCAGATGATGGAACAATATTCTAAAACAGTTCTAACTAGCGAACAATAAGAGCATTCTGAGACGTATATTATCAAAATCCTTGCAAATTCTAGTAATGAGGCCTAACATTTTGTACGCCTTGGATATTATTGCATCAATATGTGTGACAACATTTATATTGGGCAAACAAAAAGGAATTTAGAAACACGTTTCAAAGAACACTTAGCCCATTACAGAAACAACAGAATAGACAAGTCCAGTGTAGCAGCTCATATCAACACCTGCCATCATCCCATCACAACCAAAAATTTAAAACTTCTGAAAACGGTCACCAACGAAAACAAACTAGATGCCTATGAAAGCCTCTACATACACAACAACCAAAACAAGATAATGAATAACGACGCTGGCCCTATCCCCCACTCCCCTCTATTTCAGTTAATGATCAATACACCTTTCTCTTTCCCCACCCCTACTTCTCTAACGGTCAACAACAGTATAAATACTCCGCCTAACCCTACACACATTGACATTGCTGAAGATGACAGCGTAGCTGTCGAAACGCGCGTCCTCTAAGTGGTCCTGCGAGTCTTCTGTGCCTTGACACGTAAGTACCGCCTTTACGGTGAATTGGAGTTTTTAATTTTCCTATTCTGTTCATTGCCTTCACCGTGTCTAGAGTTCTTCCTTTATTTAAAGTGGTAGTTAACTTGGTCAAAATCATAATTTTTGAAATCATACAATATAATAGTATAGTCTATAGTTCAAGTTCTTTGGACAATGTTAGGTGGTAATCTATGGCAGGGTGGTAAGCGTCACAGTCAATTATGAAGTCAGGAGTGACATGTGAGGTTACCTGAGCAGAATTGAGAAAGCAAGATCTAGTTGGGTCCCATGATTATTAAAAATATAGTTTACTTGAGTTAATCCTAGGAATGAGAAATTATTATAACTATTCTTGCTTGAGGAGTTAATACCCTATTGTAACCTAGCAAATTGTCCTTTTCAGGAAGAGGATTATTCCAGCAGACTCCAGGAACATTGTAATCACCAAATATATAAACATCAGAGAATGGAATGAAATTAATTATGTTTTCAACTTCTAAACAGTGAGTTTCATAAACTTCAGGTGAAGACCTTGGAGGCATATAAACTGAGCCAATGAGAACCTTAACATAACTACTATCTTATACATATTTTAGTGTGTATGTATGTTCTTTATACGTTTTTACACCATTGAAGCTATCGAATTCAAAAGTTTTATGGGCCATCCTATGGACCAAAGGAAGAACTTGGTCTAGGTTTGCAGACCATGGGGTCTCTTATACCCCATGGGGTCAACAAAATACTATTTCCATAATAATGCATGGGAAATGGTGTGGAGAAACCCCAAAATGCCATGCAGCCCTTCACTGATGTGGATATAAATATACCTAAATATTAACTTACGATCATGGGAAATGGATTATTTTATGCACGAAAGACTGAATATTTTAATTCTGTTCATGTTTCATAGTATTACATGCTAAATCGCTCAAAAATTTCCTTTAAGCGTAAAATTTATCGTTTTAGATGACCATTTTCCAGGCAGCAACAAAGCTAAATTTCTTAATTGTTGTCCTCTTCAAGGGGAGATATACACATAAAGGTTAATGCAAGAAAAATCCATGCCGTGGCATGCCATAGAGGAAGAATAGCTAACGCCAAGATATGCCTAAATATAGTCTATGAATACTTTTAAATTGAGTCAAATGATTTTTATGGAATATTAGAACATTGGTATCTTTTACCATTAACATTGAAAGATTTATCGCAACACAATTACATTTGTTTAGTAACCAAGATGTTGTTTATTGTTTACGTTTTGGCTAATAGTATTGACATAATCCACATAATTTTATTGCCGCTTTAAAGGCTTAGTGCATCTATACATGTGAATATTAAGTAAGATGTTAATGCGTACAATACAATACATAAAGTAGTAAATGTTAATGTAAGCATTGCTTGCATAATTAAGGAATGGGGAACGTTTGCCCCGAACAATAAAAATCGTTTGCCACTCTTTCCCGAGCGAAGCTGGGTGTTTCAGCTAGTTGATAGATATAATATCCTTGCAATTCTTCATGATCGTGTTTAGCATGGACACAGCAATTCCTAAGCGTGAAGCTAATTGAACGTGTGTTCCCATATTCGTGTTAACTTCCGCTAAAATGTCAATCTTCTTGCGTATAGTGAATGCTTTACATTTTTTCATGCTGTTATTCATATTAAGAGTTATTAATAAATTTTGAAAAACTGCATGTATTATAATAAATTTGATGTGCAGAATGTTTGCAATTTTGTCAAAATAGCTGCAGACGAAAGAACAACCTTATGTTTCAGGCATCTGCAACGACTTAATGCTGTTCTGTTATCGGTGTAGATGCGTAGTAGGGGTTCAGTTTTATCTCTACTGAATAATAACGCCTCACACCTGTCATAAAAGCTGAAGAAAAACAATAAATTTTTTATCCTCCTTTAAATATGCAACAGAAATGTATGAAAACGAAGTTTATTAAAGATTTTCACTTTATGAATTAACAAAAAATTTATTTATTTATTTTGGGATTTTGAAAAGAAGATAACTCTTAAGGACGTAAAATAGGGTGCAAAATGTATTACCCGGACTTCAATTTTGTGTCGTAAATTCGAGGAAAACAGAAAATTGGGGAAACGTAAAATCCATTAAATTTTAGCATTGCTTTTATGTATCATTTGTCAGGACCAAAAGGAAAAAGCGTAAAATCGAGGAAAACGTAAAATCTGAGATCATAAATTGGAAGTTTCACTGTATTAGGATTATATTCGCCGTATTAGTCGACCTCTACTTTTTCACTTAAAAATACTTCACATGAAATCGTTTTCTGACAAAATCAAAGTCATGTACAATCCTAGTTTTAACAAAACAGAAATAAACAATAAATATATATATATATATATTTATTGTGAGTTGTGTCTCTCTTGTGCTGACGAAGGGATCATCCTGAAAGCTTTAACCTCTACAAATGTGTCTCTCCAACACTCCAGCGGCTCTACTTCCGGTAAGTGTTCACTGGGTTTCCTTCAACACCTAGTTGCCCTAAATATATATATATATATATATATATATATATATGTTACGCAAGCGAGGACGACCGCCACGAGAAGTGCTACCAGAAGCGGGACGGAGAAGGAGAGTACTAAGAGATCACGTGACGCGAGTGAGAAGAGTGTGTGACGGGACTCGTGGTAGTGTGGGCCGTGTGTTGGCTCGTGGAAGAGCTTCTGCTGGAGAGCAGAATGCTGGTGTAATTCGGGTTTAAATAAAGTTGGAGTCCCTTGGACGTGTTGTGTTATTTCGGGTGTGCCTCCCCGAGGAGGAAGTTGGAGAGTGGTGTAGTGTTTTTCTGACAGAGCAGCGGCGGGATCGGGATCAGATAAGGATAAGAAAATCAAAAACCAGTTTTCGGAAAGGAGCACGTCGTGAGAGAGCCGACTGTTTGCCGATGAAGACTGTACCCCTCCGTAAGTACGTGAAAGAAAAGTGATTCCCGAGTGAACAATACCCCAAGTATAACTAGGGTTGTGAGCGTCGAAACAGACCTAAAAAAAAGCGAAATTAGCGAAAAAAAAGCGACCGCATGGCGTTTAGTGGGGAACCGGAAATGACGTATCCAGTGGCGGGAACAGGAGTAAGCGAGGCGTTCTTGACGCGAGCAGCGAGCTTTCCTGAGCTACCGAGAGCGATGTCGACGCCCTCTGTGACCCGACCAAAGAACCACTTAGCGCCTAGGGCGAGCGATAACGACATTGAACGTGAGATTCTACGACGAGAAAGACAGTTGCTGGAGAGAGAGCGCGCGTTGTTAGACCGCGAAAGAGAAATAATGGAAGCGGGACATTGTAGTACGATGGCGACAACTGTAGTTGCTCACCGAGACATGGCGGAAAGATTGTTGCCCGAGTTTGACGCGTCGACGACCTTAGGATTTACCGCCGAACAGTGGGTGCGGCGAGTGGAAGGGGTCGCTTCCGCGTATTCGTGGGACAATTCCGTATTGCTTACTCATGCGGTGAATAAGCTGAAAGGAGTAGCTAAATTGTGGTTAAATAGTGTCGCGGAAGAAGTGTATTCTTGGGAGACTTTTAAAGAAAGGTTACTTTATAGCTTCCCATCAACAGCTGATCAGGCCGATGTCCACATGAGTCTCACGAAGAGGAAGAAGCAGCGCGACGAAACCTATGAGTCATACGTGTATGCCATGAAAGCGATAGCGCGACGAGGTGACATAGATAAAGAATCCTTGATTAAATACATTTTGAACGGCTTAGGTGACAAGGAATTAGTAAGGTCGCTGGCTTTGTGTGAGTTCAAAGATGTTGAAGGGTTACTGCTCAAGATAAAGCGCTATGAAAGTATTACAGAAAGAGCGAGATTAGGTGAAAGACAGTTTTTAGCTAACCGTTATAGTGTCCCAATTGAACCGCCAAACGAAGGTAATGTGGTGAGGAGAAATAAGCAGACAACGCAGGCGAGGTGTTATAATTGTAACGGCCAGGGACACATGGCTAAGGATTGCCCAGAACGACAGCAGAGCAGGCGATGTTTCCGATGCAATAAAGAGGGACACATGATGAAGGAATGCCCTCAGGGAACCCAAGTTAATAGACAGAATTTGGAAATGAAAAGGCGAGTCCAAAGAATTTCGGTGCCGAACGACCAAATTAAAGACGAATATTATAAATGGATAAAGGTTAATGATGAACAAGTTGTTGGGTTCATTGATTTAGGGAGCGATGTTGTGACCATGAGGCAAGATGTCGCTGAACAGCTAGGTGTAGAATACTTTGCGAGTCAAAAAAGTCTGATTGGATTCGGCTGTGGGAAAAGTAACGTAATAGGCTCCAAACAGTTAACCCTTGTTGTGGACGACGTAAGCATTGAGGTAGAAGTGCTTGTGGTCCCAAACTGTTCGCAAGACGATGCCATAATTCTAGGACGAAGCGCCCTAGACCAATCGGGGATTCGAGTTGAGAAGAGCTATCAGAAATTTGTAATTAGGAGAGAGACTGATGGGCAGGAGGAAGAAAGTAACTTCGAAGCCAAAGTTCGAAATGTCAAAGAGAGGGCCGGGATAGAAATGGAAGAAATAAATTTGAATAACGACCTGTCTGAAGAGGAGAAGGATGCGGTATACGAAATGGTGAATGAGTATCGAGAATGTTTTGCGAAAAATTTGAGTGAACTGGGTACAGTAGAGTCTGCCAGTTTCGAGATAGAATTGTTGGATAACCACCCTGTGAATTTAAGACCGTATCGCCTACCGTACGCCCAAAGAGCAACGATGCAAAAGGCAGTCGATGAGTTAATGAAAATGGGTATCGTGCAGGAGTCGACATCAGAATACGCAAGCCCAGCATTGTTAGTGAAGAAAGCTAACGGAGAAGACCGGCTGTGCGTCGATTACAGAGCATTGAATTTGAAGACGAAAAAAATAAAATTCCCCATGCCAGCCATTGAGGAACAATTAGACGCGCTTGCAGGAAACAGTTATTTTACCATTTTAGACTTGGCGTCGGGATACTATCAAATCCCTGTAGCCCCAGAGACGAGACCCTTGACAGCTTTTGTCACCTCAAGTGGACTGTACGAGTTCACAAAAATGCCTTTCGGAGTAGTAAACGCACCTGCAGTGTTTAATCAAGTGATGAAAAGGGTAGTGCGAATGACAAAACCAGGAGAGGTCCTAGTCTATATGGATGATCTGTTGATACCCAGCAAAACGGTGAAGGAAGGGTTAGAGAGATTAGAAAGACTGTTGCAAGTACTGAAGAAATTGGGGCTAGCGCTAAAAGTATCAAAATGTGAATTTTTCAAAACTAAAGTAGACTATTTGGGCTTTGAAATAACCAAAGATGGGATCCGACCAGGCGAGAGAAAAATTCAGGCAGTTAAAGAATTTCGAAGGCCGGAGAATGTTCACGAAGTGCGACAATTTATTGGTTTGACGAGCTTCTTTAGAAGATTTGTATTAGGATTCGCTACGTTAAGCAAGCCGTTAACGCTCTTGACGAAGAAAGATACGGCATTCGAGTGGACAGAGAAACAAGAAAACGCATTTCAAGAGCTGAAGAAAAGATTAATCGAGCGTCCGGCACTTGCGTTGTTTGATGTAAATGCCGAACATGAAGTTCACACTGACGCCAGTAAGAATGGACCAGCGGGGATTATCTTACAGCGCCGAGAAGGAGAATCTCAAAAACCTGTGGCATATTATAGCCGACAGACGACAGATCTAGAGAAGAACTATCACAGTTATGAGCTAGAAGCGTTGGCAGTAGTTGAAGCCGTAGACAAATTTCGAATGTATTTATTGAACAGACCCTTCAAAGTTGTTACTGACTGTAATGCTTTAAAGACCACCATGTCCAAGAAAGAATTGTTACCGCGGATAGCGAGGTGGTGGCTTCGATTACAAGAGTATGATTTCACGATCGAGTACCGACCAGGACGCAACATGAGTCACGTTGATGCCCTCAGTCGAAATCCCGTGGGAGATTCCGAGGAACCGGATACAGCAGACTTGAAAATCTTCACGTTGCGAATAAATCAGGATGATTGGTTACTAACGATGCAGCTGCAGGATGTAGCTATCCAGAAAATACATCGTACCTTACAGCAACCTGCGGTCGCCAATGAGGATAGGCAGATCCACACAGACTATGTGCTGAAAGACAACCGTGTCTGTAGAAAGGTAGACGGTGGGGTCCGTTGGGTTGTGCCTAAGAACTCTATTTGGCGCATTCTAAAGGGAAGTCATGATGACATGGGACATTACGCAGAAGAGAAAACCCTAGAACACGTGAAGAGATATTTTTGGTTTCCGAAGATGAGAAGAAGGGTAAAGAAATATATTGCAGCTTGCATTGAGTGTGCTTATCATAAGAGACCGGGAGGTAAAAAAGAGGGGCAGTTGCACAGTTTAGAGCGTGTAGCCATCCCATTTCACACAGTTCACGTGGACCACTTAGGGCCATTCCCAAGGAGTAAAAGGGGCAACGAGTATGTTCTCGTGTATCAAGACAACTTTACAAAGTTCATCCTACTAAAGGCAGTGAAAACCACAAAAACCAAACCAGTGTGCGAAGCTATCAGTGAGATTACGAGCTTATTTGGGTGTCCTGAGCGTTTAATTACAGATCGAGGTACGGCATTTACAGCGAAGGAATTTGAAGAATTATGCGAAAGAAACCAGATAAAGCATATAAAGAATGCGACTGCTACCCCTCGAGCAAATGGACAAGTAGAGCGATCAAACGCATCCATTACAAACGCCATATCCACTATGTATGCACAAGAGGATGGAGGCGACTGGGACACGAATTTGAGAAACATCCAATTCGCCATGAATTCTATGTCAAATAAAACTACTGAGAAGAGCGCTTATGAGCTATTGTTTGCTTATAACCCAAGGAATTCATTGCAAAACCGTGTTATATTGGCGTTGCAAGAAAGCGAGCTCGATGAGACTAGAGAGACCTTAGGCGAAGCAAGGGAAAAAGCGTTAGTAAAGATATCAGAGACGCAGAAAAAACAGAAGGAGCGTTACGATCAAAGACATAAGGTGCCGAGAGTGTACCAAAAGGGAGATTTAGTCATCGTAGAACGAGAAGCGCAAGCGACAGGGTGTTCGCGAAAATTAGCTCCGAAATTTAAGGGTCCGTATCTTGTCTCAGAAGTGCTAGCGCGAGATAGGTATTCTCTCATGGATATACCAGGGGCAAAGAGGACACAGCGAGCGTTCAATTCCGTGTTTAGTGCAGACCGAATGAAACCCTGGTGTAAGCCCCCCCAAGGCGAAGTAGGAGATGACGACCAGGCCGACGAGAGCCAGGACGAGGGAGATGACGACCAGGCCGCGGACAGCAGAGGGAAAGAAGACGAGAAGCGGATGGAGAACGGCGCGAGCGCCAGAGGAGCAGTTCAACCGGAGGCAGACCGGACCGGGACCGAGGACGGCCCCGATGTCAGGAAAGGCCGACTGTTACGCAAGCGAGGACGACCGCCACGAGAAGTGCTACCAGAAGCGGGACGGAGAAGGAGAGTACTAAGAGATCACGTGACGCGAGTGAGAAGAGTGTGTGACGGGACTCGTGGTAGTGTGGGCCGTGTGTTGGCTCGTGGAAGAGCTTCTGCTGGAGAGCAGAATGCTGGTGTAATTCGGGTTTAAATAAAGTTGGAGTCCCTTGGACGTGTTGTGTTATTTCGGGTGTGCCTCCCCGAGGAGGAAGTTGGAGAGTGGTGTAGTGTTTTTCTGACATATATAGATATATATAAGTATATATTGTTTAGAGTCCGTGCTATTCTTCTTGAGCATTCCATATAACAGATGTTTTAATTTCAACCAATAAGAAACTGTTCTTTTTGGAGAGCTTTGAACCACTAAATAAAGTTTCCTATAATTTGACTGATGTCAACTGCTAATGATACTATAGAAATAAACTATACCTAGTGATCGTGATTGATCTCTACCATGATGAAATTCAATAAAATATCACAAATGTGTACCCCATGCACCTTTTTTCACAAACTTTCGGTAAAAAAAGGGACAGTGTGGCATACATGTAGATTTCTGACCAAGTTTTGAAAATTGCGAATTTACTGCAAGATGCTTGTGTCTACACTTATACTCGCAAAAGACGAAGAATTCTATGAAGTTTACGCATATCTAAACGACCAAGAAACGTTTAGGGTTTAAATGTGGGGTTTATACTGCTGTTGGTGCATCTTAAACATTGATATGATGTAAAATTTTTATAATATTAAAGCTGTACCTTTTTACTGCATTTTACCTTTATTATTGTTACTCAAAAAAGCAGTTCTTTCATTAAAACTTTACTATCAGTTTCTACCTACACTTTTTGTTGGAATAAGTTGGTATCTGGTATCTGTATTTGCCAAATTTATCGTGAGCCACTGATGCTCCTTTAACCAGGGAGAGAACCATAGTTCCCCCTAATTTTTTTCATCCATGGGCGGAATGAATATCGCTATGCACACCTACATGACGATAGTGCGCGGATATGCACTGGGGTTGATGTGGCCCTGTTCCGATATATTCTAAAATACACACAATTGTGCACGCTTGAAAATTGAGTGCACAGCACTTCAAAAACTGCTGCATGGCTGAGCAGTTGCCCAGCTTAGAGGGAATGATGGAGAGAACACACCTACGGGGAATCCCTACATTTTTTGACTTTTTCCAATTTTCCGCTGCCGTAGACGTCAACTTATTAAAGTACGAATTTTTTTTTTCTCCTCGAACTGGTCCAAAAATAGGGATGTGAGTGGTACATGAGGATGCAGATTATGTGAGTAAATACAGTATTAAAATTAATTATTATAAATCTTCTAAAATAAATTTCACAAAATGTAAATACTGGAACAACTGATTCAAAATGGCGATCACCTCCACCGAAAGATCAATGGTCTTCGTAAATATCGATGTTGTTCATCGGTAATTTAAGGTTCACATTTTATGTTCGGCATATAAGTCGAGCTTAAGTTTTAGGAAAAATTTTTTAGGTTTCAAAGGTCGACTTATACGCCGGAATATACGGTATCCCAAAAATTGTCTCACTATGCTATATAGGATATCTTGAATAAAAACCGGTAATTTCTCTCAAGTCTTAAAATTAACATCATTCATTTGATTTACTCAGTGATATTGTAGCTCATTATGGGTGAAAATGCATATCTTTTAATTCTTCCAGATGTATATTACATTTTGGAGTTAGAAAGATACTTCTGTAGTAGTGGTGCTGGTTTTTTCCATCTTCAATTTTTTTATTAAATAACATAAGTTGTCAATGCACAAACCATAAATATATTTCCCATGGATTTTGAAAAACTTCATCATTACTGAGCATTATTCTTGTTAATTAAAGTAACTCTCTAGTCCTCCAAATGTTTAGTGTCCTTTCTATCTTAGAAAAAAGTAAAAGAAATCTTTCATTGCCATGCTGCAGAAGTTTTCCATATTCAATGCTGACAGACTTTCTGGGATCTTTTAACTCTGCTGTACAAATAGTATGTGCATAAACATAATTAGAAAATTTCACAAGGCATCTCATTACTATTGGTAAAGCCAACTGCAGTTGCACTTTATGTATGATGCATTTACAACTCCAATGACATTTCAACCTAGTTTAGGTTTCGATCAACAGTACATGTTTTTATCTATTCTTTTTACAACTTCTCAATTCGTGTTGTAATAATAATTGTAAAATCTAAATACTTACTTCATAAGTTCAGGTTTTTTATCACATAAAATGATATGTCAATTTTTCTGGTCAGAGGCATAAAAGGGAGATATGGCAAAATTTTAAGGGCACCTTGTTCATATAGAATATGATTTTTGCTGTGTTTTCATAAAGAATAATACCTTTTTTATTAAGAATAACTTTAACATTTGAGTATTAAATTAATATCTACTTATGGAAAAATGTACTTTGACATTTTTTTCAGGGAATGTTTGGCACCTTTTGCAAGTAATGCCTATGGCAAATGCCACTTTCGCCGTATGGTTACAGCACTGTTTCTGATTATTCTCCTGAAACTGATGAAAATTCAGGTAATTTAATTTATACACCTTCCTGCGACAAGAAATAGTGCACAGCTAAAGGGATAATTTTAATTTCTTTTAAGTTAGAAGTATCTATTGTAACACAAAGTTAGATTTATTTAATGAGTTTCGGCGAGTCTCATCTTTAGTCTTACTGTAGTAAGCATAAACTATATGTTTTATATTGCTAAAGGATTTTCTATTTACCAGATCCTAAAAGTAACATTAGGCACGTGTGCAAGGTCGGATTAAAGGTAGAGGAAATGGAGCAGTTGCTGCAGGGCCCCTGTCAGGCAGTGTTCCCTGTAACACAGTGAAATACAGGCGACTACCGAGATTCGACAGGGATGAGTTCCTGAAAACGTGGACGAATCTCGAATTGTCGAATGTCGACTTGCATGTTATAATCGGGGGATACGTTCTCGCATTTCGGCTCGTGCGAGTCGTTTGTTACAAATGACTCATGCGAGCCGGACCGGGCTGCCGTCTGCAGCACATCCCTGCATACTTCTATCTATACATACAACTATATATCACAGCAAAATTCATATAAAAGTTATTAAAAAGCACAAAATAACTTGCAGCCTCGCCAGTTAATTTAAGGTTATGCAAACCTGCCCTTCTCTTAAATCTGTCAAACCAGTCATCAAATTACGTGAATTTATCACATTCTAGAATTTTCTCCTTCTGTTTCACATAAGTGCTAATAGTTGAACGACACTATTTTATTTGATTCACTTGCATTATCACTATTACATTTCCTTTTAGATATCATGTCAAGTGATAAATTTATAAATCAATAAAATAAATTTAAATAAAAGATTAACAGAAAAAAGAGTGAAATCAGCACAAATTCAAACAATTAGAGAAGAAATAACTATGCCTACACTGAAACTAAACCTCGCGTGGTTGGTCGGGATGAAAATTACTTCGCGTAAACTAGTTCCCAATTCAATCGGCTGCGTCGAAATCTTTAATTTGTCGAATCTCGAACTTTCGAATCTCGGGAATCACCTGTATTGTCTTATTATATTATTTGTATATGGAAATACAGGAACTGGTACTAAAACTTATATAATTACCCTAAAGTCTCATTTATAACACGCATGTTATGCAAGGTTTTTATAAAGGTATTTTGAGGTAATTTCTTAGTGTGCGATATCTATGAGGCCTACATTTTTAAAAGAAAATTTGTACTCAAAACAAGTATTTTTTAAATTACTTCTTAACCCTTAAGTAGGTGCGTGGGGTCTTTAAAGACCCCATGCCTTTTAAAAACACTGTATTTCTCTTGCAATTACATATATGAGGTTGATTTTTTCAGTACCTTCCTAGAATAATTATGTCCTTTTGTTCGTGTAAAAATATTGGCAATATGTTATATAGCCTTATCGTAAAAATTCATTTTTTAACGTTGGGGTCTTTTAAGACCTCACGCACCTACTTGTGCGACTATTTCAAACTTATATATATTTCTCTTAATCTCTCAGAGAAACGTACCTGTCTGTATTTCTTTTTATAAAATGAGGCGTTTCCTTTTTGCCAGGGCTATGTGAAAGCCTTTAGCAAGGAATATAATGCCTTCCAAGAAAAACGACAGTAGTGGAACACTGGCAGTATTGCAGTTATTTCATACTATTTTAGATTTTATCTCTTCACTTGACGTGAAACCTCTGAAAATACCCTTCTGCATTCTGGTTTAGGAAAACAAGCAATTCTTTATCAGCAGGGGGAAAACCCTTGGCCTTCATAGATCCTTTCCCGGAAGACCGCAGAAGGGGAGAAGGACCCCCACGTGAGTGTGTACTTGTCTCGAGCTCCTATCTTTTCACTGGTTTCTTCATTTTCCTCGTCAACGCTATTGTCAATTTCTCGAACTAATCCATACGACCGTCCGTTTTATTATGCGAGAAATTTTGTTTCCACCACCTGCCTGTGTGTTTCAAGCTACTTAGTGTCTCTTCTACATCTCACGCCGACACGACTCCAAATGAGTACCTGTGAGTTTCGTCTTTTCGCAAAAGGGCAGCATCTAACTTCATATGCGACAAGACCACTCCGCAAAAAAGCTGCTAAATTAACGGGATCGGCACCATTGGAAAAACACATTCATTTTGAACCCAAAGTTTGAGCTAGGTGCACAATTTGCCTGAGAAGTGAAGACAAAAAAAATGATCAGCGTTGCAATTTCTGTACCAATATGATGTGCTTAAATCACATGAAAACTATATGCAGTGATTGTGTTGTTAAATTTCAAGAGGTTAAATAAATGTACGTGTTGTTTATACATCCAAAGTGGTTTTCATCCTCTAGTTCAGTAACACATGAAGTACTATAACCGTATTTTTATTCTAAAAAAGTTGAGAAGGTAGAGATCATACACGAGTAAGAGAGAAACAAATTCACGTGTCCAAGTAAATGTTTATAAGTTATTGTACATTTATTTGCAAAGATTATTCAAATTTTATTGCAAAAAACTAATAATGCACTTGAGTTTACTGTAATCATATGCATGGTAACAATTCTTTGGGAGGAAAAAGAGCTGCATATTACAGGAAAAATTCACCCATTAAATAATGAACTAAACGCATATAACAATTATATAATATTTAAACAAAGTACATAGAAGACCTTAGTGGAGATTAAATTAATTTGTTAACTCGCTATGAATTTACACAGATGATTCTGCATTAATGCGCGCCAGCGACACCCGAAAAAAGCAACTAACGTAAACATTAGAAATAATTAAATGCCATTAACAATATGCAAAATCTGATGGATGCACATTGCTATATAAGGTATTAGACTTCTCGTCTAAAATAATTGTTACAAAAATAAACAACACGGCATAGATATAAACATTTTCTTTTGGGATCTTTAAAGACCCCACGTGCCCACTTAAGTTACAAAACAATACGCGCCTACTTAAGGGTTAATAGAATACCTCAAAACCTGCAACCCAGACCGTTATATTACACGAAGATTATCTGAAAGCCCCTTATTGCCAGTATCCAACTGTGTTTCAAATGCATTGTACTATGTACCGTATTCACCTGAATCTAAGACGACCTTTTTTTCCAAATTTTCAGCTGTAAATATCAAGAGTCGTCTTACATTCGAATACGAAGTATATTTAAGCATTTAATCAATGGTTTTTATAACAAATGGTATATTAGAGTAAACAATTCACAACAGCAAATTCAAGTACGTACATAAAGAAGTGAAATAAACAAATAGTAATAACAATAAGAAAAACATGACGGGAATAATAATTATTTAGACTAATAATCATCGTCGACGATCATAACACAGACGACGTACTTTCATCTTGCACGTAATGGCAACTGCAATGTCAAAACAAATGAGAGCGGAAATCATTGGGATTCCCCTTTCAAACGACGCACCGCGATTCACTTAGTGTGACAGTAATTTTGAGTTGTGCATTCTTGATTTAAATGCACAACCCTTAAGTTAAAATGACAGATCATGTTGAAGTACGTGGCACGAGTGCAAAGGGAAAGTTAACAAAGGAATTAGACGGAGCTAAGATACAAATTTTAAGCTGATCGTGATAAATTACGCCGAAAAAACTAATAACTGTGATGCGAGTAGAAAGTTTGGTGTATCTGAGGCAAATGTGCGTCCATGGAAACTCTCAAAACAGGAACTAGAAAAAGCCAAAGCCACAAGGAAGTCGCTCAGTGGTCCAAAATTAGGCCGATTTCATGGCACTGAAGAAGAAGTAGTCAAGTTTGTGCGCACCATGAGGAAGAACGGTATGCCTGTTTCGACTGAAAGTATTATACTTAAAGCTAATGAAATTACTAGAGGACTTAATATATCATTGCAAGAATTCAAGGCCAGCAGAAGTTGGTGCGTGAGAATGATGCGACGAAATAATTTTTCTTTACGGCGATGAACTTCGCTGTGTCAGAAATTGTCAGAAGACTATGTTGAAAAACTTCTCGCTTACCAGAAATACGTAATTGGACTTAGAAAAACCAATAATTACCTTTTGAGCCAAATAGGAAATGCCGATGAAACTCCGGTTTTCTTCTACATGCCATCTAATTATACTGTGAACGAAAAAGGTGCGAAGTCCGTCCTAATTAAAACTACAGGCAACGAAAAAATGCGAGTCACGGTAATGTTGGCGGTTTTAGCAGATGGGACTAAATTACCACCATATGTGATTCTAAAGCGGAAAACAATGCCTAAGAAACATTTGTCAAGTGGAATAATAGGTGTCAAGAAAAGGGGTGGATGACTAAAGAACTAATGAGAGATTGGTTACATGTGGTGTGGAATAGACGGCCAGGAGCTTTACTGAAACAAAGAGCAATGCTTTCACTGGATGCATTCAAGGACACTTATCTCCTGAAATTAAAAACATAATGAGTGCGATGAATATTGATCTTATTGTAATACCTGGAGGAATGACATCGCAACTTCAAGTTTTAGATGTTGCTGTTAATAAGTGTTTTAAAAATAATTTAAAGGTTTTGTATTCTGAGTGGTTACAGAGTGGAACTCACACTTTAACACCAAAAGGAAATCTTAAGAAACCTGAAGTTGCAATGCTCTGCCAATGGATCAAGGCATCGTGGCAACAAATAAATGCAAAAGTAATAGTGAAAGGATTTAAGAAATGCTGCTTATCTAATGCCAGGGATGGGAGTGAGGATGATGTTTTGTGGGAGACTGATGATGAAGTTGAGAGTGATAAAGATAGTGAGCATGAGGAAAATAGTGAAGGTTGCATAGACAGTGATGATGACTAACACAATAAAATGATTTTATGCAGCACTTGGATTGAAATGTTTTTTTGTTGTCCTGAAATGAGTATATTCTTTCAATGTATTTACTTTAATTTTAATGTTATCTTAAAATGAATGCTACCATTTAATTTGTTTGAAAACCTGAATGGTTCTATTTGTGATGTGATCTTATGATTTTAAAATGTTAAAAGAAAAGTATAAGAGAAAATAAATATTTCACAAGATTTATAATTTTTGTAGTCATGAAGGTCAATTTGAGCTTTTTTCTCTTTTGGAATCATCAAAAAGGGGGGTCGTCTTAGATTCAGGGTCGTCTTGGATTCGGGTGAATACGGTAATTTCCCTACATTAGCAACAATTGGTTTCCTTTGAAAGGGAAAGATTTTCAGATAAAAAATGAAAATGGTCATATTAAAAATTGTCTGGCATTACATCAATGCATATATTAAAATCGGCAGAAGGAAAATGAATTTGTATTCTTTTAGCTATTTTTAGTTTAACTTTCAGGTTATTATGATTAGTATTATTAATTTGTAAATGAAAATCAACATTCCACTTTTCCCAGTGCCTTCTTAGTTTTTATATAAAGGATTTGTTCACTGAAATATCCAGTGGTTGGAGTTTCTTCGTCAGATCTCCAGCAATAATTCCTAAATTGGAATGTTTTTTCACCAACTTCTTTGAATCAGTAGCAATGTTGGGTTGAGCCAAACCCATTATAAGTAATGATTCTGGTTTAAAGAATGAGCCGCTCCTCTTTGCTAATATGTCTTTTAGCCATGTTATAAGTACTTCACAATCATCCAAGACTTAGGATTAATGCAAACTACAACACACTTTGAGAAGTTCTTAGGAATTCAAACAATTAGAGAAGAAATAACTATGTCTACACTGAAACTAAACCTCACGTGGTTGGTCGGGACGAAAATTACTTCACGTAAACTAATTCCCAATTCGATAGGCTGGGTCGAAATCTCGAATTTGTTGAATCTCGAACTGTCGAATCTCGGGAGTCGCCTGTAATAACTAACATGTTAAGTCGAAGTTGCACCAGGTCCTTACACTGCCTTAATGCAGCCCTGCATATGTGCATACCTAAATGCAGTGGTGAGCTGCAGCTGGTTCGCACCGGTTCGCACGAACCAGTTGTTAAATTTTGAAGCAATTTTAGAACCGGTTGTTAAAAATTTCTACAGAAAGCTGAGTCCACTCGATCCATTATTTGAACCCAATGGATGTTTGGTTTCATAAGAATTATTTCCCAGTGTTGAATTTTGTTACAGTAATATAATATTACTATTGAATAAAATATAATCCAGAACATAAAAATATCATATAAATTAATCGCATATAGCAAAAACAGTTAATTTTGAAAATGATTTACAAATTTAGTATATGATTTTATCTTGATCTTTTTTATACGAGTCTTAATACTGTCGGCTTCCTTTGACACGCATAGACGACACCTGCAACGATGTCGACTTTCTTTTGTAATCTTCAAGTATGCATATAATTTCGTGATATAATAAAAATACGCAATTTAAATTATCGAGAAAAATTTCGGCAGTGTATTAATAATTTAGATTCGTTCATTCTTTCACTTTAATCCCTAATATCGTGTTGGATTCTTGGTGTAGAAAAGGTGATTTATTGAAAAAAGATAAAAAGCGTATATTTTTACTTTATTTGTTTTATTAGTTCAGTTCATAGAATTTTTTTTTCTTATTTAACGCTTCTTTTTTGTTAGCTCCTTACCTCTCGCGCTAGTTTTACTGACTATTTTTTCCTAATGAACGTTTTGGTATGAAACGAAATAACAGCTGAATAACTTCAAAATTTATAACTACAGTGCCACGGTCGTGTTGCGAATCAGAATAGGAAACTGATTGTTAAAATTTTGGTAGCTCACCACTGCCTAAGTGCATATTGCAAATGAAGTTAAAATGTTGACAAAAACAATTACAAAACATTCTAACAGCATGAAGATTTTTAAATTTTTTAAAACTGAAATCCATGATGCAAGCATTTTTAATTGGTAAATCAAGGCAGAAACACAATATTTTATATTATCTAACAATTTATCCATTGCTTAAAGTAATAATAATAAAATACAATAATTATTAGCAAAAACCTAGAATAAAGCCCAACATGATTAAAGATGAATAGAAATTTTCATCCATTGTACACCTGTTTATGAAGCCAAAATTATAACATGCTGTAATGTGAAAAAATGTCTTTAAAATGTTATCTAAAATATCATTACATAAAAGTCAATTTTGATAATCTAAAAAACTTTTTACGTTGTTTCAATTATCTAACTGGCATAAACATGCCACCCCTCTATTAATCCAGTGATTCTGGTGCCTTGTTGATGGAAAATTGATAAACATTACAAAATTAGTAGAATGACCCGTTGTGGAAAGAGTTCCTCGTCTTGCACTAGTTTTATAAACTGGACATTCGTAGCAATCTTTTAACATTATATTTTCCTGTGAAGAAAAGAGAACCTATCAGTGTGTTGAATTAGTCCCACATAAAATTATACCCAATCAAATACTTAATATTACTGTTCCTAACTTCAATGTATCATTTTCAAAAATTAGTAAAATTTTAGGTTTGGTTTTAATTCACTTTGATCCACAAGTACCACAAGACAAATTTTGCAGAAGATTGAATAAGTTCTTTTTTTAGAAATAAAGGAGGGAAGTAATTTTATTATATGAAATCATAAGTGGATGAATTACCACATTCTGCAATGACTTCTTTACCAAATCATTTTATTTATACTATGAAAAGAATAGCATTGTATTTCAAAAACCTATAATTCATGAAAATGAACAACTTCAAATGATTATTATAGATTAGACACACACATAGGACTACCTATGACAGAGTAGTTTGATTTATTACAGTTACAGAATTGAAACAGAATAACATGGCTGGATTAAGAGACACAGCACATTTAAGGCCCCACCCAAATCGTAACATTTTAACAAATAATTGCTTGTACATACTGCAAGCTTTGTGATATGTATGGCAACACTTGGCAAGACAAGATTAGATTGGGTTGCCCCCCTGTGTCTCTGGGCTCCACACACTTGCATGTTTTGCATACCGCTTAATCCAGCCCCGTGGAATAATAATTTTCCATAGGCACTACGACAAACATACCTTTAATGCAGGTTTCAACCAAATCACCGGTACAGTATCAAATAATGTTCTAGGGTAAGATTCCTCTAATTCTCTCATTTCTCTGTCCCATCTTGCTCCTTCAAGAAATAAGCCCTGTAATAAGTTGAAAGTAATATTGAGCATACACCAATTAAAATGCAAAAAATCAGTCTAAGTGCTGAAACACAAAAGAAGATTTTGGACTGGAAACAAAACATGAGCAGGTGACTAAACATGTTTTTCCATCTGGAAAATTAGCCATCTTGTGATTATGGAGTTCTTTGAACTTAAGTATTTGGTATTTGATTATATGTTACATACAAACCTTCAATTCACATTTTAAACTAACTTTGTGACTATATGAAATGTAATGTTTGGTTTCTAAACAAGTAGTGCTTTGTTGACTGTAGCACTAACATAACCAGAACTGTTATTTATAGTTGACAGTAAAAGTAATTTAAAGACTGCATAAGGTATTTTAAAATTTAAGATCAGTAAAAATTCTTCTGAAAATATTCATTTTCTGAAAGAAAAAGATATGTTTATTCTTTAAAAACTTACCTGAACAAAAGCACTGTATATGCTTGCCCTTTGCTGCATGAAATTAAATCATTTATTTGTAACATTTAAAAATTTATAAATATACATTATAAAATAATAAAAATATATAACAAGATTAATTTTTTTTAAATCAAGACTTTCTTACATTGCAGTATTCCCCCGTTTCTGGAGTTGCCTCAGAATCTGTTTCAAAAACAGTTATTTCAAATTCAAATGCCAAATGATCAATAGGGATTTTGAATTTTCTTGCATAGTTCTGCATCACACCTGTTAAAAAAGATTGCGTAAAATAGAATCCTGAGATCCAAAAAATTATTGGAGCTCCAGCATCAATCCACCGTTGAAAAAATGCCAGCCTGAAATAATAAATCACAAATTAATGTTAGGTTTTCAGGCTTTAGCATGTAAGCAAAGTCACTATATTAATTTGTTTATTTCCGTATTTATAAAATAAATCTAGAATACAGTAGAACCTCCAAATTCGCAGGGGTTACGTTCCTGACAACACCGCGAATTTGGAATCCGCGAAAATAGAAGCAAAGGCCTTATGAAAAAATGGGGGTTAGGTTTGCGGCTGCTGCGTGCGTATGAAGCCTCGCATAATTATATCGGAGTATTTCTCAAGAACCGTTTGTCGTAAAGATATGCGGTAAACGGCATTTTGTTTCTACTGGCTATTAGGTCCCTGGAAAAATATTTTCGTTTGCTAAAGTGTCCTGGGTTCGAATCCAGGAGACAATTATATTTTCCCATAAGTTTACATGGGATTTTTGATTTTTCAGAGTGCAAGATTTTTTCCTTCATTCATTAAAAACGTAAATATGGACCAATTTTCTTCTTTTTTGCTTTATTCGACGGCTAAAGCTCTATAATATCTTATTCGTGCAATGTTTACATGTTATACGGTCGAATTTTTCAGAAATACGCATTCTTTTTCGAAATTTTGCGGATTTTTCATACTCATTCAGGGCGTTGCCAAGGAGACTCATTCTTGCTTCCGATTCATTTAAGCATTAAATTTGAAGGTTTAATTAACCTTAAATTTTAAGGCCAATTAAACCTTCAAACAGATGAAAGAAAAGCGTTATTGTTATCTTCTCTTCATTGATAATCTAAATAAACACTTGCATTGACGTCACCTTTATAGTATGTCCTGTAAGAAGTTAAAAGCAGTAGCTGATAGACACTTGAAGGAAAGCAACTGTTTGTGAGTTCGTCTATAAGGGTGCAATGATAATCATTGGAACTAAGGTAAGGTAGAATTAAAAATTTTTCCCCTTTGAATATACTGTGATATGATCTAACGTAGGGCCGAACTATTTAGATTATTTGCAAGCGTAGCTGCAGCGGGCTGCTACTGTGGCATTTGAATCTTCCGTAGCCGTACAGTAGGTTTAAAGAGATAATTTTGCATAAACCATGATTAGCAAAGAATAGACCAAAAAAATATTTATTGAATCACGTAAATGGCAAAAAAATGCATGCATTAAATTTGGTGAGAGCTAGAAAATGAACCCCTCGCCGAGCATACTGTTACGCTACCGCTATGTTCAGCAATATAATCAAACCTTAAAATGAAGGTTATTGTTCCTCTGGCCTAGTGTTCGATTCATCCTGACACATCACAGAGGAGTGTGGGTGGTCAGCAGTTGCCTGCCCACTGATGCCGCACTCTGGCCACTAGCAAGTTTATTTAGCAACTCAATTTTCTCACTTAAAGTCAACGTCTTCTTTTTGCATCTGCTTTTGGTATTATCACTTGCTTTCCTCTTGGTAGACATTTTCGTAAAACAGCATGATAAAAAAACCTTGCGGACGGGGAAATTCATTTGTTTAGTGTTTTTCTCATCCCTTCAAAGATGGCAGCAGTAGTCGGAAAAACGAAACTGCGAAGCACGCAAATTTGGAAGCCGCGAATTTGGAGGCTCTACTGTATATTCGAAAATTTAAAGTAAAAATTGTGAAAGTATATTATATAGCAAGGTTACATTTACTGTTGTTCTGTCATGGATAAAATTAGAATTTATAATGACAATAAAAATTGCTAACTTTAATAGAGATATTGAGATGTATGTTTTTATCATTACCGTATTTAATCGATTGTAAGCCGAGCCCCACTTTTCACAAGGCCACGCAAGAAAAAAAATTTGATTTTAACCCTCTCACGACTGGTCTGCCTGAGAATGCCCGTAAATTTTTATACTCTCGATCGCGGGACCGCCCGGAATATACGCTTTCAAATTTACCTCTGAAAATGTTGACTGGATGGCTTCTCTCTCGGAAATGACGTAGTATACCATACAAACATGAGATTTAGATCGTATTTGGCAGATTTTTCTTAACTTTGTATACAAAGAATTTTTTAAAAATATTTGATCAAAATTCGCTATTAAACTCGGCCTGCCATATCTACTACTCTGGAGTGCACCTTTCGGTGGGCTCGCGAAGCAGAAGGCAACACAGCACAGAGAGACTCGAAGTTGACATGACAGAGGCCTGAGAGAGAATGAAGTGGAGCGAGTGGAGCCCAGTGACGCTCCACCTCCTTCATTCCTATTGATTCTGGCATGGTCACATTTTGGGACTCTTTCTCTTTTCCCTCTCCCTCAGCCGCAAAGATATTTGAAAAGCACTATTGACACACTGAAACATGAAAGGTGGAGAAGGGAGGGCAGGGGATGGGGGTTGGAAAGGCAAATGCTTCGATTCACGAGTAAACAAAAGAGAATCAAATTGACTGAACACCTACGAAGAAATAAATTATGTAAATAATACGTGGTGCATCAAAGTCTTAAAGAACACAGCAATAGCACTCGTATGCATAAGGAGCTAACACAATGTTTCATTTTACTCGTGAATTGAAGCATTTGCCCTCTCTCCTCCACCTACCATGTTTCAGTGTTAGCTCCTTACGCATACGAGCGCTATCACTGCGTTCTTTTACAACTTTGACGCGCCACGTATTATTTACATAATTTATTTCTTCGTAGGTGTTCAGTCAATTTGATTCTTTTTTTTTGCATATATTTAAAGTAGATAGTTTACTTCCACTTTAATACACTTATATCTCGTGTTATAATGTAACTACGGACATAAATTCATTGACTACTTTTTTTTGCCCTCGATTCTAATTCTCAGATGGAAAAAAGGTAAAAAAAGGTCGGCTTACAATCGATTAAATACAGTAGTCAGAAGAATTAAGGCCAAATATTATGATTTACATAAAAATTTAATTTAAAAAGTTACATAAAGTAAATTTAAATAAAAATCTTAATTGTATTACCTTGCCAAAAGATCATTAATATAACTTCCCAAAGGCTTCAAAGATGGGTAGGATTTGTTGTCCCAAGCAGTTGGAACTTTCCCTACTAGAAGACTATTGTGTACCTCCTCCAACTCAGCAGACAAAACAACCACACCTTTAACTGCTTTTTGAACGTCAATCAGAGTCACTTTGACTTCTGCAACAAGCCGATTGAACCTTACTAGTTCCTAACAAATGAAAGGAGAAATTAGCAAAAAGCCTGTCATAAAACTGATAAAGAAAAATAATTTTTCTTTCAGACCTGGCGCAACACTGTGTTCATCGAGTTAGAGTATAACACAGGATATTTTTCTGCAACTGCTCCCAAATCATATAATTCAGGTAATTTACTCAAAATATCAGTAGCAAGTTCAATAACAAAATCTCCTGATCCTGCATCTGCTGCTCCTCCTCCTATTTGAGTTTGTGTAAGAAGCACACCATGCAAAACCTGGAAAAATAATAATCAGGCTTTGGAAAAGTTCTCCAATTCAAAGTTGCTCACTTTATAAAATAATAATAATAATACTAATTTACTTAACACATACAGTTATATATGTTAGAAAAGGTTAATGACAAGCACATATGGCCATTTCCTTGGTAGAATTCAAACCATGGGCCGTTGTATTGATAGCTAGATACAGTAACCATCCCTCTACTGAGGCTGGCAGCTTGTATTTAATTAGGTTATACATATTGCTTTGAAAAATAATAAATGACTGTTATTTTCTTCTTTAATCAAAAGTCAAGTGAGCCATTCAATCATTCATGTACCCTAAAGTCTTGTGTACAATGCAAACTCATGCGCACCTCATACTGAGCCCAAGCTCCAAGAGTCTCCCAATTCTCATGTATACCGCGAACCTCATACATAACACACAGCATTGACTAAGGAGTGATTCTATAATTTTTACCCTTTAAATCAATCTAGCAGTTGCTGTCAAATAAAGGGTGTTCCAAAACACTTGGAGGGGTTTTTTTGGCTATAACTTTTTTCTTTTTTGATGAATATTATTAACTTTTTTAAAAGATAAAGAACCAGTCTACGATTATTAAGAATGGAATCCTGGACTGTGCCACAAAGAGTGGCTATTGTGGAACTTTATTTTACAAACTTCTTCCATCATTGGTGCTCAAAGAGCTTTTAGATTAAAATTCAACACACGTTCTGCTCCTTCTGATTGAGCTATTCAACAGTACATCACCAAATTTCATTCGGGAAAGAGTCTGAAAGATGAACCATGGTCTGGGCATCCTCGGTTTGAGATGGTTTGTGAAAATCCTGCAGTTACAGTGACTGGAGAATGCTATGGAAATATGGTGCTTGAGATTTTCATACCAGACGTAGCTGAGAACATGTGGTTTCAGCAAAATAGTGCCACACCACACACACTGAGGGAAAACATGATGGTTTTGCACGAATTATTCCCCGGATGCCTCATTTCCCGGTTTGGTGACATTAATTGATCAGCAAGGTCATCCGATTTAACTGCCCCAGATTTTTTCCTTTGGGTTATTTGAAAGATAGATATGCATATAAGCCACGGGATCTTGAAATATTAAAAAATGCCATCTGTGAAGAAATTGCAAACATTGATGCAGCTACATTGGCCCGGGTTATGGAAAATGTCTTCATCAGGGTTGAGAAATGTTTGGAGCAAAATGGAGGCCATCTTAGTGACATAATTTTTCATACAAAATTTGTAGTTAAAATCGCAATAAATATGTATATTTTCAAGTTTTACAAACCTTTTTTCATTTGATCTCAAAACACAAAAGTTATAGCCAAGAGTTTTTATCTGAAAATCTTTCCCTTTCAAAGGAAACCAATTGTTGCTGATGTAGGGAAATTACATAGTACAATGCATTTGAAACATACAGTTGGATACTGGCAATAAGGGGCTTTCGGGTAATCTTCATGTAATATAACGGTCTGGGTTGCAGGTTTTGAGGTATTCTATTAAGAAGTAATTTAAAAAATACTTGTACGAGTACAAATTTTCTTTTAAAAATGTAGGCCTCATAGATATCGCACACTAAGAAATTACCTCAAAATACCTTTAAAAAAACCTTGCATAACATGCGTGTTATAAATGAGACTTTAGGGTAATTATATAAGTTTTAGTACCAGTTCCTGTATTTCCATATACAAATAATATAATAAGACAATACAGGTGACTCCCGAGATTCGAAAGTTCGAGATTCGACAAATTCAAGATTTCGACGCAGCCGATTGAATTGGGAACTAGTTTACGCGAAGTAATTTTCATTCCGACCAACCACGCGAGGTTTAGTTTCAGTGTAGACATAGTTATTTCTTCTCTAATTGTTTGAATTTGTGCTGATTTCACTCTTTTTTCTGTTAATCTTTTATTTAAATTTATTTATAAATTTATCACTTGACATGATATCTAAAAGGAAATGTAATAGTGATAATGCAAGTGAATTAAATAAAATAGTGTCATTCAACTATTAGCACTTATGTGAAACAGAAGGAGTAAATTCTAGAACATGTGATAAATTCACGTAATCTGATGGCTGGTTTGACAGATTTAAGAGAAGGGCAGGTTTGCATAACCTTAAATTAACTGGCGAGGCTGCAAGTTATTTTGTGCTTTTTAATAACTTTTATATTAATTTTGCTGTGATATATAGTTGTATGTATAGATAGAAGTATGCAGGGATGTGCTGCAGACGACGACCCGGACTCGCATGAGTCGTTTGTAACAAACGACTCGCACGAGCCGAAATGCGGGAACGTATCCCCCAATTATAACATGCAAGTCTATGGAAAAACGGCGTTCGACATTCGACAATTCGAGATTCGACCACATTTTCAGGAACGCATCCCTATCGAATCTCGGGAGTTGCCTGTACAGTCAACCTCTGGTTTTACGACAGGTTAGGTTCCAGACCACTGTCGTAAAGCAGATTCCGACTTAAAGCTGAACCTATTATTTTTGGGTCCTGTGGATATTGTAGAACTACATATTACAAATATTTATAACCCTATCCAAATGGCACATTACAACATACAAAGCTGGCAGCTGGATGGTGTCATGACATAAGCAATGTTCCCTCTAAGCTGCGCACGTTTGTGGCCAACATAACACTGGATTCGGCGACTTAAAACTGGATTATTCTATGGAAAAACTGACGTAAAAGAGGATCATCATAAACCAGACCACTGTAAAGCAGGGGCTGACTGTATTACAATGAGAGAAACTACTGTAAAATAAATGAATGATAAATAATAATAATAAATTCTATTTTGGTGCTAATGAGATCTATTAACGTACTTGCTGTGTTTCTTGAATATCTTTTGTAATATCTGCATTCTCATGTAAGCCATAAACCTCTGGGTTTGTTACTAAGGGAAGATTTTTTATGAATTCAATACACCCTGATACTGTAGGGTCGGAAGGCACATGATAAAATGTACTGGATGAAAATAAATAACTGAAAATAAATAGATTAAATTTTTGAAATAAAATTAACAATAAAATTAGTCTATTACTCAAGATTTTTAAAAGAACAAATATAACGCAAATTTCCAGAATTTATGTTTTCAAAGTTGAATACATACTTTGGATCATCTGTGATCTCACTTGTGTAAACAATTGATAACAGTGACATAAGCAATCTTCTATCTTTATCATCAGTAACCCTACCACCATAATTACATTCACCAGTTAGATAAGTTATTGCCTCAAAAGGAATGTCTTCATAGTCATTGAGAAACATCTATAAGTAAGAATGAAAATATTTTAAATAAATCAAGTCATACATATTGACATTAACTTTTGATATTTTTTCAAGGACTTCTTAAAACACCTGGAGCTGCATTACACTGATGCGTAGATCAGATTCGTTGAATTCATATGGAATATTCCAACCAAGTGCTCCAAAGGTCCTCCTCTCTTGTACTAGAGCATGGAAAAAGCACAGACCAAAAAGCAAATATTGCCATTCCTTTGTTTTAACACAGGCATTGAAGAATTTTGGATCTGAAATTGGGTCATTTGTGTAAGACCGTAGGAGATTTGATTTCATGCCTTTTGGGGGCTCGTTAGTCATCTTTACACCTTAAAAAGAACCAAAAGTTAAGAATAATAAAAAAAGTTTTGGGCAGTTAAATTCAATACAATGTAAAACATCTATTCATAGAAACTACACCATTCTGAAGAATTGCGACTGGAAATGCATTTGATGGGTAACTTGTCAGCCAAATACGAAACTGAGGGTGTGTTGTCTCTGGTACAATTACATCATCGCAGATCTTTTCTAAATTTCCCATCCAACTCTCTGCCAAATGGCAATTTTGTAAAACTATCCAATGTCCATCTTTCACTCCGTTATTTATCATAGATTCAGCAATTGGACCCTAGATAAAAATTTTCAATCAAACATTTAATTTTTTGAAGTTATGTCTTTGGTAATCTTTTTTCACTCATTTTCCAAATACAGTGTTCACATCACTACAGACTGTATGCACAAAAATATTAACCAATGCCATTCTAATTAATGAGTTAAAGTGTAAGATGACATTCCAAACAAATATGATTATATTTTTTAAAGATGTGGTTAATTTCAGTAGATGGTCTATTAATTACTCAGTAATATCAGCAAAGCATTAATTTGGTTCACTTTTTTGGTTTATCATAAAATTATTTAAGGAATTCAATGAAAAATCGATCCAGAATCTTGAATACCGTACTGACCTGTCCTTGTCCCAGGGAGATAGTTTGAATCATTCCACCAACTATTCCCTGTGTTTCAGCAAATTTCATCAAGCCAGCCATTGGGTCAGCACCAGGAGAAAGGATAAATATCAAAGGAGTGCAACAATTAGAATCATTATAGGATCCTGGTAAATCAAAATGAGGAGGTTCTATGTATGCCTTGGACATATGAAGTGCAATGAAATCCTAGAAAATAAATGAAAAATACAATTAATGTTATTCTGAACAACATAAATTTTTTAAATGCCACTTCAACCTTAAAAATAATATTATTATTACCTGAATACCTGGGACTAGTTTATCTGGTCTTAAACATCGTAAAATGATCAGTTTTTCAATCCCTTCAACATTTTCAAATTGTTCAGGACATTTAGCAGTTTGTGGTTTTAAGGAAATCCAGTATTCTTTCCAATTTTCAGGAAATTTGGTTAAACTCAGTCTCAATCCAGCAAGGCTACATTGGTAACATGCAAAGAAGCAATCTATAAAATACAATTCCTACATTAAATTCAGGATTCCATTTAATTTAAAACTTGCCTCTTCAATGAAGATGCTTGAACAACTTCAGTCCATGACTTGTCAGATAGCCAACTGGGATCAGGATTTGGATAGGGATTCTCCAGAGCCACCCCTCCAGTAAGAAGAAATGTCCATAGATCATCTTTTAACTGTCCCTATGATCATAGTAAAAATAATTCCAGCTTAGTACACCTAAAACATATACTACAGCTGCTGATGTTTACTCACAGCAGCTTGAAATTTGTAAAAAAAATATTCTGCACTATTGACAAATGAGTGACCAATGGTAATTTAGTCTTCAGGTAATAAGAATCGTTTTTTTAATTCAAGCAAATGATTGTCTGTTAAAAACAGCTTGAGAACTTTTTTCCATCTTTTTCTCTATCATTAGAGATATCATGAAGGACTTCACAACACTACTTATGTTAATCTATAGCCAAGTTTTATTTAAAAATTCTCTGTTCTCACCTTACACTTATTTCTGAAATAAAACTTTCTATGCTGTAAAACTTCACATTTAAACCTTAAACATTTTTTTACAATTATTACTTATTAACCAAGCACAAAAATAATTTTTTCTATTTACAGAAATTATCGTAGCAATTTACATACCTTTGATGAAAGAATTCCCGCACAAAGTACAAAGGAAAATATGAGTTTATGCTTCTCAAATAATGAACGACATATATTTTCATAAATGCTTTTTGTAAAATATTCATTTAAATTATGCAACCTAATATCCAGCTCATCTGACTTAGTACTGTTGATGATTGACTGAAAGATAAATATTGTTGATCATGGAACAAATAATGACAAAAATGACGAGTTATATTAATATTTCACTAGGATTTTAATAAACTAATTTTACCTGATTATAGAGATGAATAAACCATACAAGAGAATACTGATACATTGGATCAATGTTGGCAAGCTCTGATATACAAAAGAACAACACAGAAGAATGTTGAGACACAGGCTTGTATTCATTGCGAGCATGGTCTATTTCTACTTCAGTTGCTGCTGCTACTTCCTGTTTTGCTTGTATTTCCTCAGAAAGAACCTAAGAAATTATAAAATAACTTTAAAATTAAAAAATTACACCTGTAATTTGGCCTCTAATTTTAGTTTCCATTCCACTTAAAACAGATAAAATATGTTACATCAATTCACTTAGCAAGGAAATGTGTTTTAGATGTTGTACAATAAAGAAGTACATTTCTTAATTTAGTAGAGAAACTAGACAATAAAGCATATAAAATCCAATAGTGAAAGATGATGCCAAACTGTAAAATCTGTACTGTAAAGTGGAGGCAATACTTTTATGTAATGGGTTTAATAGAATTATGGGGCCAAAATTGTTACAATTTTAGATATATCTCTTCAAGATAGATTAAAGCTTTGCCATCACTAAAGTCACTTGTAAGCAGGGCCACTTTATCCAATGAGCGAAGTGGGCAGCTGCTCAAGGCCCCCTGGTTTTAGGGCCTCCTGCTATGCGAGCGTCAGTATCTTAGACCATGAAACCGAGATTTTATACTGCTCTTTTGTATGCTGTATAGTTTTACACAAATTACATTTTAAATCATACTTTTTTATATTAAAATAGCATTCCTTTGATCCTTTTTTACTTTTTTGTACTTATCAAGTATTCTAGTTTCAATAAACAAATGATTAAGACCAAGATATGATGTGGGTAACATAAACCATAAATAAATATGAGTTATGCAAAAGATATTAGATTTATGGCATGTGACACTTAAGTGCATATAGAAGTTTCACACCATCTGATTAAAATTATTTTATAAACTAAATAAAGAAATAGTTCTTTATTTTTAAGTGAAGAGGAGGGCCTTATCATTCTTAAAAGCCATATGGAGAAATGTTGATTGTTGATGATATGTATGTCAACAATTTCAATGACCAGGCACAAGGCTGAGTCAAAATTGTGTAAGAGAGTCCTACGCAGGGTTACCAAACATCCTGTTTTAAGTGCAGTGGACTGAAAACTAAAGTATTAAAATCAAAAAAGTTGTACAAGCATACTGCACTGTGTCCTCTGTTATATCATAGGACATCATAAAATAACAGTCAGCTTTCCTTCCCTAAAACCCACAGTATAACCTGGGAGCTCTGCATTGTCTTGATAAATTTTGAAGTGAAGGAGTAGATAAAACTCTTACAAATCCTATTTAACCAAAATTAGAAAGATATCCTCTAAATATAGCACTTTATGTGATAGAAACGTGGAAATTCTCAAAAAAAAAATATCACAGGTATAGCCCCACAAAATAAAAGATTAGTTCAAGTTTTACTTTAGAAGATGTTAAAATCTGAAGAGCTGTTTCATCCTCGAGAATGTTTCCTTTGGAAGAAGAAAGGACCTCAAGAATTTTATCTTCAATTTCTTTGAGTAATTTTTTATTATTAGCACTTTCTATTATCAACTCATTTTTCTTCTCCTCCAAGTCTGGTCTTTCCTTTGCCACAAGAATACCTAGAAGTTGATCCTGTAGTCCAAGTGGTGTGATCACAAAGTTGAGCAATGTAACCTGAAATTATATAAATTGATCAACTTATACATAGGCAACTGCCTACAGCACAAAATTATGAAAGGCGCCAAAATATGAAAGGCACCAATTTATGAAAGGTACCAAATATGAAAGACGCAAAATATCGAAGTTTTCTTTAAATAATAAATTTTGAATTATATCTCCTCATTTAAGAATACACTAGTGTAATGTCTGTCAATAATTAAATTTAATGAGAAAAGGCATGTTGAAAAATAGTGCCTATGGGTGCCAAAAACAAATCCGGCCCTGCAGAGGTGTCAATTATCTGAACTAATTGGGGATGGACTAAGTTAAGATTATTGATTTGTTGAAATAATCAAACAATAACAGAAACAAATAATAAAGTAACAGTTTATATGCATATTAGTATTGTACTTTTGATAATTTACATAAATATAGTGTAGTGTTATAAAGTAAGTAAAAATGAAAAGTATATATAATTTCATTCAAATAATAAATGATTTAACCTTGCATGAAATTTGATCAGCATTCTTTTGATGCCAAAATACAAAATTTGAACTTTGTTTTTAATGGCCGAGTGATGATTAAGGAATTGAGGTTTCAGATAATTGACTGTGATTCTCTCTATACTTACTTATTATTTTTGACAAAAACAGATTGGGGAAAGAGAATGAACAGCAGGCAAAAGAAACAACTTTATTGGTTTAGCAACTTTGTACATACTTTGACGGCAATTTCTGGCAAATAATGAGGGTTTCTCAAACGTGTTGTGATATAAAATCTGAAATCGCTGTTATAAACCAATGCATTATCTCCAACTTTCAAATATTCAATGTTTGCTTCTTTGTAAGTCTGCTTCAATAAAACAGGCTCTGAAATTAATTAAGATTTTTAAATAAAAACATGTTCACTAAAATATCATTCAATTAAAATTACCAATATACTATGTACCCAAATTTGCATCAATTTCTTCACAAACATTTTCAAGAAGTACAGGCATTCCAAGAGTCATGCTGTTTTCTAAGACTTGCATATAATTCGTATCAGTTAATTTTATAACAGCCAAATTATTCATCCTTTCCATATTTTTAATCCATTTGTTGGCCTGACCTATAAGAGATGTATATTTTTCATCATTATGATTAACTTTTAATGCAAAAACAACAATTACAAAATATTTTTTAAAATATAGAAGTATCAAGCTTTTTGAATTAAGATTTATATACATAATATCCCTAATCTTTTGGTCCATCCATTAGAATGCTCTATGAAGTTAAATGGGAGAATAAGAAAAATCGCCCATAACTAAAAAGCTTTTCAATCTTTGTTCATCAAACTTATAGGAATCGCTTGGCTTTTCAGCTTTTCAATTTGAAACTAGCAGTGTACATAGTAGTCCTGGGTTTGACTCCAAGAGCATATTTTTTTAACAACTTTATATTAACTTATATGTAGGTAGGTAAGTTTTAAGACATCACAAATAAAGTCTAATAACTCAAGAATGGCTCAATGTATTTTAGCCATTCTTTCAATTTTAAAGAATGTCACACATAAAGACTCTTATGTGTAAACACCATACAAAATAACGACCTGAGTTTGATTCCAGGGATGTTTAATTCTCCCAATTGGATAACATGAGCGGGACCTTCTCGAATTTTTATCTCCTAAACTATAAGTTGTAATTATGTGTTTCACAGACTTTTTTGTTGCAAATTTTGTCCTCTATCCAACTAAATTTATTAACTGATACCTTACAGATCATATAAGGGCAAGTGAGAGTAAAATATGTATTTCTTATTGTCGGATTGATGGAAATGGTGTCTCTTGAGTGTGGCAACGACCACATACCGAACTACATCTTTCTATCACTCCTTAAGAATGATTCTGTGGATGTGGATTTTATATTAATTTTTTACGTTTTAGTGCACATAAAAGTTGGTGTCATTAATTTTTGTTTTATTTTAATGTGATAAGTAATTCATGCACACCTGCCATATTTGACAGGCAATTACGCCAGTTATAGCATAAACTTGTAATTTGGTTATTTATTTGTTATGGCAGAAGCATTTCTATAATTTATCTTGCTATTTGTTTAACTTCAATTCATACTTTATACATTCATAGTGATTTTTGATTTAATTCAAAAGTTATTCATAATACGGTTTAAAATTAATAGTAAAGGGGAAAATGCATGAAAGAAAAAGAAAGGATTTTATTTTTACAACACTGAATGACAATATGTACAACTCTAGTAAGCATAAAAATAACAACCAAAGTCTTACTTTGGGGATCTATCATCAAAGGCCAACGCCTAGCATTTGAAACTATTATTCCGTTTTCTATGGAGAATGTATCCACAGGAAGCCCAGCAATATTCCATGATCGAATCTTTACAGGTTCACCTAAAATATTGACTAAGGCAAATGTTTTTGAGCAAGGTATGCCAATTTTTGTACAATAGTTTCTCCACTCTGAAGCAGCAGTCTGCAGTTAATTTCCAGTATTATTAATTTTGAAAGATAAAACAATAATTTAAAATTAATAAATTACTATTACTTTAAAAATATAGTGACATTTTGATTTGGCAGCAGTAGGTCATTCATGAAATAATGTTTCATTAGTAATAGCTGATAATAGGATGCAGCTACCTGTCTAAAGTCCACAGTAAATGATCCTAAATAAGCAACCACTCCAGCTGATAATAACACATCACCAATTATGTCTTTTAATTGACCTTGAAGCATTTCAGCTAACTCACTCCACCTTGCCTTTTCTCCACCCAAGCCACCTGAAAACAAGATATGAATGGTTCTTCATTTATCATTTTCAGTTTTTGTAGGTACTTACATTAATAAATAATAATTTATTGCAAAATTTCCCCGTTAAATTGAATTTGGCCGATAAAATTATAAATACCAAACCTATTAATTTTTCTGCCCTAAACAATTTTTGAGTACATAGTTGAATATTATCCTCCAAGTCCTTCTTCTTTTTAGTCATGGCTGCAAATTCATCGTTTAATGCTTGAAGTTTATCAGTAACCTATCAAGGAAAAAATAATCACTGTTATTAATTTTATCAATGATTTTTAATTAAATGAAATGGTTTATTAAATTATTTTCAAAATAAATTATAACACCTCTTGCAACTGAGCTCTCTTCTCATTTAGAGTATCCATCTGTGTAGCAAGTTCACTTTCTGCCTCAGCCAGCTTAGCTTTCTTTGGTGCCACAATTTTAATTACTCGATCATAAACTTCCATTGCTATAACCCATTTACAAAGTCCTTCACAAGCATTAGAAACAGTTTTAATTTTTTCTGGTCTAAAGTCTCTATCAGGTATAAATCTATGAAATTGAAGAAAAGAAAAATATTGAAGAATTAAAATTAAATAATGCATTTAAAAGAATTATTAATCCAATAATTCATAATTTTGGCACAATTGAATTCATTGCATTTTTCATAAACCTGCACATACCTTTCTCTTATGCGCTTCATGATTGGAGGTGGTATGTTATCTTTATTATATGTTTTTAAACTATCCAAAAATTTCATGTCACCCAACAGCTTTAGTGATGGTCCCCAATAATCTTCAACCATTTTTCCTGAACCTAGTGGATCAGGTTTTCTCTCTGCTTTAATCCCCTTCATAACGCAAATTGCTTCCATCACCTGACAAAGGAAAAGAATCACCTCATTAACAAGATATTAAATGATTGTGAATAAATAAAGAAAAGTATTGTAAATACCCGCATATAAAGTGCACTTTTTTCTCAATATTTTGGGGCTGAAAAGTGTGGTGCATGTTATACAAGGGTAAATATTTATCGGGGTATTTAAAAGAAATTATTACTTGCACAGATAAAGAGAAGAAAGGTTGATTGTTATGCAAGGGTACATATTTATTGGGGTATTTAAAAAAACATAATTACTTGCGCAGATAAAGAGAGGAAAGGTTAATTTAATATGCATATTGGCCATAATAAACACGTTAAGTCGAATTTTATTATATGTATGATACTAACTTTAATCTACACAAATAAAATATACCGTATATTCTGGCATATAAGTTGACTCCTGCTTTTTTGAATGAAAATACATGATTAGGCATATGTTTGCCGTATAAGTCGACCTCCATTTTTTCACTTAAAAATATTTCCCATGAAATAGTTTTCAGACAAAATCTAAGTCATGTACAATCCTAGTTTTAACAAAACAGAAATAAACAATTAAAAAAAAAAAAAATATATATATATATACCGTATTCACCTGAATCTAAGACGACCTTTTTTTCCAAATTTTCAGCTGTAAATATCAAGAGTCGTCTTACATTCGAATACGAAGTATATTTATGCATTTAATCGATGTTTTTACAACAAATGGTATGTAAGAGTAAACAATTCACAACAGCAAATTCAAGTACGTACATAAACCAGTGAAATAAATAAATAGTAATAACAATAACTAAAACAATGGGAATAATAATTATTTAGACTAATAATCATCGTCGACGATCATAACACAGACGACGTACTTTCATCTTGCACGTAATGCCAACCGCAATGTCAAAACAAATGAGAGCGGAAATCATTGTGATTCCCCTTTGAAACGACGCACCGCGATTCACTAAGTTTGACAGTAATTTTGAGTTGTGCATTCTTGATTTAAATGCACAACCCTTAAGTTAAAATGACAGATCATGTTGAAGTACGTGGCACGAGTGCAAAGGGAAAGCTAACAAAGGAATTAGACGGAGCTAAGATACAAATTTTAAGCTGATCGTGATAAATTACGCCGAAAAAACTAATAACTGTGATGCGAGTAGAAAGTTCGGTGTATCTGAGGCAAATGTGCATCGATGGAAACTCTCAAAACAGGAACTAGAAAACGCCAAAGCCACAAGGAAGTCGCTCAGTGGTCCAAAATTAGGCCGATTTCATGGCATTGAAGAAGAAGTAGTCAAGTTTGTGTGCACCATGAGGAAGAACGGTATTATACTTAAAGCTAATGAAATTACTAGAGGACTTGATATATCATTGCAAGAATTCAAGGCCAGCAGAAGTTGGTGCGTGAGAATGATGCGACGAAATAATTTTTCTTTACGGCGACGAACTTCGCTGTGTCAGAAATTGTCAGAAGACTACGTTGAAAAACTTCTCGCTTACCAGAAATACGTAATTGGACTTAGAAAAACCAATAATTACCTTTTGAGCCAAATAGGAAATGCCGATGAAACTCCGGTTTTCTTCTACATGCCATCTAATTATACTGTGAACGAAAAAGGTGCGAAGTCCGTCCTAATTAAAACTACAGGCAACGAAAAAATGAGAGTCACGGTAATGTTGGCGGTTTTAGCAGATGGGACTAAATTACCACCATATGTGATTCTAAAGCGGAAAACAATGCCTAAGAAACATTTGCCAAGTGGAATAATAGGTGTCAAGAAAAGGGGTGGATGACTAAAGAACTAATGAGAGATTGGTTACATGTGGTGTGGAATAGACGGCCAGGAGCTTTACTGAAACAAAGAGCAATGCTTTCACTGGATGCATTCAAGGACACTTATCTCCTGAAATTAAAAACATAATGAGTGTGATGAATCTTATTGTAATACCTGGAGGAATGACATCGCAACTTCAAGTTTTAGATGTTGCTGTCAATAAGTGTTTTAAAAATAATTTAAAAGTTTTGTATTCTGAGTGGTTACAGAGTGGAACTCACACTTTAACACCAAAAGGAAATCTTAAGAAACCTGAAGTTGCAATGCTCTGCCAATGGATCAAGGCATCGTGGCAACAAATAAATGCAAAAGTAATAGTGAAAGGATTTAAGAAATACTGCTTATCTAATGCCACGGATGGGAGTGAGGATGATGTTTTGTAGGAGACTGATGATGAAGTTGAGAGTGATAAAGATAGTGAGCATGAGGAAAATAGTGAAGGTTGCATAGACAGTGATGATGACTAACACAATAAAATGATTTTATGCAGCACTTGGATTGAAATGTTTTTTTGTTGTCCTGAAATGAGTATATTCTTTCAATGTATTTACTTTATTTTTAATGTTATCTTAAAATGAATGCTACCATTTAATTTGTTTGAAAACCTGAATGGTTCTATTTGTGATGTGATCTTATGATTTTAAAATGTTAAAAGACAATGACATTCAAGAAAAGTATAAGAGAAAATAAATATTTCACAAGATTTATAATTTTTGTAGTCATGAAGGTCAATTTGAGCTTTTTTCTCTTTTGGAATCATCAAAATGGGGGGTCGTCTTAGATTCAGGGTCGTCTTGGATTCGGGTGAATACGGTAAGTATATATTGTTTAGAGTCCATGCTATTCTTCTTGAGCATTCCATGTGACAGATGTTTTAATTTCAACCAATAAGAAACTGCTATTCTTGGAGAGCTTCAAAAACTAAATAAAGTTCCCTATAATTCAATTTATGTCAGCTGCTAATGATACTATAGAAATGGACTAAACCTAGTGATCGTGATCGATCTCTATGGTGGTGAAAATCACAGAATACAAGGCCAAAAACCTACCTGCACATTATATGCGGGTGCGCATTATACACAGATATTTACGGTAAACATGATTCTATGGTAATCTGTAAAACAGCAATAATCAATTTTATCATTATGAGCAGAAAATCCATATGGTTGAGATGTGTACACATTTTATATTAGAACCAGAGATGTATCGACAAGGAACTCATTCTAAATGTGCAGATATCCTCTGATTCACGTTTAAATATGGTATATACAGTGCTTTTTTTGTAAAAAAAAAGGGGGTGCTGGTATTCCCACCCTCTCCCCCTTCTATTTAATTAGTGATGAATTTTTAATAATAAAGTTGATAATAAAAATCAAATGTTTAACATTTATTGAAACCGTTTATTACTTTAAGTTTAAAAAAATTAAAATGTACCAAAATTAGAAGTGGGTCAACATCACTCTGAAAAAAGGTGCCGGTATGCTGTAGCAGCACGTACCGTCACAAAAAAACAAAAAAGCACTGGGTATATACTTTCACTTTTAAAGCAATCCTATTATTGCTACACTATATACATTAATTAAGAAGTGTAAAAACTACTAAGAATTAGATATAACTAATAATAATTAATAAAAAAATATTGTAAGATTAACATGGGATAAAATGTTTCTATTTAAATTTTTTTAGGGAAACAATAGCAACTATATTGATTATAAAAATAAACAGTGAATAGCAATAATGAAGAATAAATGAATTACCAGCTTTACTCCTGGTGGAGGATTCTTCATGGATTTCACCACAGTAATGTCTGCTGGTTTAAGAGTATTGAGAGCTGATATAGCTGATTCTAATGCTGGAATAGCTTCTGCTAAGTCACTCTCACAGTCATCTTTGATAGCTTGTGCTGCTGCAGCAGCTTCATTTGCTAATGCTTCATCAGCTCCTACAATCTAGTTATATAATTTGTTGACATAAAAACTCAAACAATACCTGTCCTGTTATTCTAAATGGACTAAAATTAAGTTTTTTCTATGACTGTTTCACCAAAAATACATGATTTCAACCAAATTTACTTTATTTCAGAGGTGTGCAACTTGCAGCCTAGAACATTTTATGCAGCCCATAAAGCTTTGAAGGAATTTTATATTTTCCAATTAAATTATGGTTTAAATCTTTCTATGGAAGTTTTTTTCCTTAAGACAGTGTTTCCCAAACTTACAACATTCGTGTACCACCTTCAGGACTTCAGCCTTATTGGCGTACCACCTCTTGGTATTGAAATTATTGCTAACCATATCTAATATTTTTTTCAAAAATTTCTACAATTCAATGCCTATTTCAAAAATACACATATTGAACAAAAAATAAATAAAAAAGTGCACAGAAGCTTATGAGTTATATTAATAATGTCAGTTAAATCATTAAACTCAAATTTACATACATATCTGGAAATATGTAAGTTGTTCAATGAGACACTAGGACAGGGATATCCGGCTCGATGCTGGTGAGCTTAAGATGAAGATGCGGCTCCACGTCAATGAGACGAATTCGTTTTTTAGTTTTAATGCCAACCAGCGCTGAGAATCCCAACTCACTCACGTACATAGTGGAGAAGGGTAGAAGATACTTAGCTGCTTTGGCCGATAGGAGTGGATACTCGGAACTAACGCTCAACCAAAACGATGTCAGTCCCTTTTGCTCAAACGCAGTTCTCAGGAAACCATCTGAGGCAAACTCCAGAAGCTGTTCTTATTCTGAATTAGAAAGATTATTTGGCAATGTTTGGGCACTGACAAGGAAAGGGTTCCTTATCCACTCAAAGCTGCCATCTGGTTCAGGGAAGTACTCACGAAGACCTTTTTTCAAGCTTTCCAAGTGCTCCTTCATAGTTTGCAATGCATCAGTGTCGAGTTATTTAGCTGAGTTGATCATTAGGTCATTAAGGGATGGAAAGGAATTGAATTTACCACGGTTAAGGCATTCACTCCACAAAGTCAGTTTTGCAATCACTTTGTCTTGAATGTGAAATATGGATATGAGCTTGTATTGCAAGCATAGATTGTGACTGTTCAAATGAGCAAAGATATCTGCAAGGTATGCTAATTTGCATAGCCATTTCCAGTCATGCAAAAGATCACGCAGGCTGAAGGTTTCATCCAAAAAAACTTGTTCTTCTTGCAGCTCAAACAGGTGAGTGAGGACTTTTCCATGCGAAAGCCAATGTACTTCAGTGTGACATAGGAGCTGTGTGTAGTCACTGTCCATCTCTTTGCAAAGCTGAGAAAAAAGTCGGGCATTCAGTGGTCTGCTCTTCACGAAATTGATAATTTTAACAGCTTCATCAAGTACTTGCTTTAGATCTGCATGCATGTCCTGGGTGGCAAGTGCTTCCTTGTGTATACAATAAGTCGACTTTGCTTCCGGTGCAACGGCTTGAATACGTGCAACAACTCCTTTCTTTGAACCGATCATGGCTCTGGTGCCATCTGTGCTTATCCCAACACATCGACTCCAATCCAAGTGACTGTCTTTCATGAAGTCATCAATTATTTTTAAAATGTCTTTCCCAGTTGTACGTGTTGACAAAGGTTGACAGAACAAAAAATCATCATGGATTTCCCCATTCAGCTCATATCTGAGAAACAGCAAGAGATTAGATGAATTTATAATATCGGTGGATCCATCGGCTTGCAGTGCATAGTAGCGACTCTGTTGTACTCATAACAATAATTGCTGCTTTACGTTTTCAGCCAAATCTGTTGGATTGGGTGCAATTCAAATAAAGTGCTCCAATTTGAATCACACATAGGTATTCATGTGAATTCAGGGAAGATCCTACAAAATTATTTCTCTTTGTTCTATGAGATTTTCACAGGGAGTTTTATTAATTTTATGGTAAGTATTATTGGAGATGACATTATTTTAGTTTTTGTTATGCAAATAATGTTCTGATTTTTAGTAATTTATTTTCTTCCGCGTACCCCTTGGAATCATTTCACGTACCACTGGTGGTATGCGTACCACACTTTGGGAAACACTGCCTTAAAGAATTAGTAAGATTTGAGTGTTGCTTTTATAGTAACAGGAAATCTCTTGAGTAAGCTCTGCAGTAAAGTGCACAAGCAACTTCTAATGTGGTCTGCTAAAACATTCAAAATTGCAGATGATCATCATGTAAAAACGTTGCATGCCCCAGCTTTATCTTCATAATTTAAAATGTCACTCTGTGTATAGTAAACAAGAAGATATCTTTTAACCTCTTTTTTAGCTTCAACAACTATTGTATCCTGCTCAATTTTTATCATCAGTTTCTCAGTTTGTTCTGAGGTCTCCACAAGTTGAGGGTGCAGAGTAGTTAATTCATCTTGCATTACAGCTACCTAATTTCAGATGAAAAAATTGAGAGCATTATACAATGGCGATTGTGATGAAATTGATGATAAGTTACTCAAAGGCATAAATACTAAAAATAAATAAGTAAAAATTACCTGTGAAGAGGCAAAATCAAGTTTTTCCAAACCCACAGAGTATCTATCTATTAATTTGTTTATTTCAAACACCTTTGCTTTGTACAAATCTAAAAATGTCAGAATTAGTTCTATGTATGATGTTGGAGTCACATAATTATGCCGCTTTAAAGTCTGATAGTAACTGAAAAGCACAAAAAATATTATCTAAAACACATAAATTAAGAGATATTTGATCCATAAAATATTCCCTGAAGATTTATACCGTTCAGATAAATCCATCACCATACTGTGAAAATGTTTGCACAATACCACACATTTTGATCTCATGGCATTTTCTATTTCCAAATTCTTCAGAAAAAAGTGAGCCACTCTTTCTAGTGCATCCATTGGCCATGCAGTGAACCTAAAATATTTTATAACTTATTATTGGGAAATCAATGGAAAGCAAATTCTGAGCATTTTCTCAAAAACTCAATGAAAATTTAAATTTTATACTAATTTATTTCTAAGTTTAATTTTGCATTCTCCAAAACTTATTTAATTTACCAATTTATGGTGCAGCAATTTATTAATGATGGAAACATCCTAAGTCTATTTCTGAATGCATCACCAATAGGAGAAAATGCTAAAACCACATGTAAGTTTGCACGTACTCTTTCAATAAAAAAGTTGTACAATGCTAATGGAGTGGCATCTATCTTCTTACCCTGAGAGTAAAATAAACATTAAATAATTATCATGTAGCAATAAATAACTTAACATAATTTAGAGAAGGGTTTTCAACTGTTGGTACAAACAAAAGAGTATATGAAAATATTAAAAGTTATAAATCTTTTCTTCTTGCTTTTGCTTTCATGCATGATTTAGGAATCAGAGTTTTTTATTTTATGACCATAAAAAAATTATTAAATAGGTTGAAGATAGGAGTAAACTCTAATATTGATGCATGTTTATAATCCACCACCAGATGTTAATGTATTATATAAACTGAAATTTTTGCTCAATATTTTTCTAAAAACCAAAATATATACAACCAACTCAAAACACTTGTTATGAAACAAAAGATATGCAATCAAAATACCGTATATGCCCGAATAGAAGCCGATGGTTTTTGTTAAAATCTATCATGAAAAAATCACCCCTCGGCTTAAATGCGAGTCCGAGGAAAATTTGGGTTATGGTTAAATCTCGAAGTCTCTCATTGCCTTTGCGTTCAAATGATAGTACTATATTTTTCGTAAAGTAAATATTTGACCTACGATGAATATATATAAATATATCTTGGCAAGATACATTGCGTAAATTGACGATTACGCAAAATGCGTTGACGGCTTTGAATGCTCTACTGTTTGAATTTCGGTAAAACTTTACATGGAACGTGTATAACTATAAAAATGCAATTTCTTAAGGCAATGTAAATGCTAATTTCATTGGAAATAGACTTGGATGAAAAAATATCTTGGCAAGATACATTACGTAAATTGACGATTATGCAAAATGCATTGACGGCTTTGAATGCTCAACTGCTTGAATTTCGGTAAAACTTTACATGGAACGTGTATAATTATAAAAATGCAGTTTCTTAAGGCAATGTAAATGCTAATTTCATTGGAAATAGACTTGGATGAAAATATATCTTGGCAAGATCGCTGTTACTATATTTGACCTTTTGTGAAAATGAAGATTAATGAAATTATTGTCACTGAATGTGGAATATTATTCAGCAATGCAAAAGTATTAATTAGAGTAATATTTCAAAATGTCAACAACTAAAACATTTCCCACACATTTCTTCAATCTCGAATAAAGTATTCTAAGATGTGCATGAATGCCCGGCACACTTCAGCATAAAATCTATGAAATTTACGTTTTTACCAAAAAAATGTGGAAATTTTTGGGAGGTCGGCTTAAATCCGGGGTCGCCTTCTATTCGGGCAGATACAGTAATTTAGATTTTACAAAAAAGGTTGAAAATGTAGTATACATTTGATATTATACAAATTAAAAACTACCAAGATATGATAAATACATACCAGTACTTTTGCAGCTTCTTGCATACTCTCCAAAATCTCAGCTTTTTCATCAGCTGGGAAAAGATTAGGAACATCACCCGTGTTCAATAGCATACTAATGTCCTCGATGAACGATTCACTTTTTACCTGAGTGTCTGTAAATAGAAAAACTGTTGGTTTTCCTCCCATTCCAACTTTCTTCAAAAGAATCTTCAAATCCTCCATCCATTCATTTCTACCATATGCTTTACTTATCTCTATCTGCAAAGAATATTACTTATTAAAAATAGGAAAGTATAAGTGGAGCAATGAAAGTGCAACTTAAGGAAACATTGTAGGCAAAAGATGTTATTCCTTTTAACCAAGAGGCTGTGGCTTAGTACTATGTGGTAATTTACCTTATAAGTTTAGTAAGTAACAAACTGAATATAGCTTTTTATAACACTGTTAATATACCTATATTGATTTCCAATCTTTCACGAATTAAAGAGATTTTACTGTATTTTGTAGTATGTTTGATGATGTGTGATTATTTTATACACATAAGACATTATTCTTGAAGTACCCCAATAGCGATATTTTTAGTTTTTAGATATTTTTATGCAATGCCCACCTCAGGACATTTTAACTTTAATAAACAAAATAATACATGCCAAAACTGCATAATTCTGATAATGGTAGTTGCTCCAAAATCACACTTTCAACATATGAATGTGATAAACTATCTACGATTCAGCTGTCATTGGGAAGGTTTAGAAAGTCCATAAGCTATTTTGTTTACACTCAACATCAATCAATCATAACATGTGGCTTTTGGAGAACCATGATTTATTTAATGACATAGTTGATGCATTCAGAAACCTCTTTTCTATCATCCTTTTCTAATTTTAATTAAGAACTATATTAGATATATGTACAGAGAAACCACTTTTCTATCATCCTTTTCTAAGTTTAATTAAGAACTATATTAGATATATGTACATACAAAAAATTAACCTGGAATAACTCAAAGCCTGCCATAAAAGCAGCTAGACGAGTGTTACTCTGGCGACCACTACCTCCAATGCCTACAAGCAAGGCATGGCCATTATCTTGAGCAAGTATTCTGCTAATTCTTGAAACATGCTCAATAGCAAATTTGAACATCACAAGATGCATTGGTCTTTTAGTCATGAGATTATACTCATCAAGATAATATTCCATTTTTTCTACAAGGCTATCAAAGTTAGCAACCTGAAAAAATAAAGAGCAATTAGGTGAAATTAATCACATGCAGAGAATTGATCACATCAACAGTTACATTTAAACTTTTAAGTAATCCAAAATTACAATATAAACATTTAGACTGTTGTACAACAGTAGATACAGTCTACAACTATGGCAAATATTCTTAATTGGCGAGAATTCAAATTAATAAAACCATTATTTCCAATGCAACGGTTACAGTCTACAATGAAACTCTATGGACAAAAAAGAGAAGTTTGAATAAATAATTATTAATGCATATAAATACTACAAATATGTGAGGACTAAATAAATACTTCATCATATATTTTTGGATCAGCATCTGGTTCCATGTAATTTCCAAAAAATAGATTACGTATATGATCATCTTTCAATGCTTCCTCTTCAGGTGGAATGAAATTAGATAAAAGTTTTTCCATACGTTGTCTTAAAGAATCATAACAGTACTTTTTCACCATGTTGAAAAATTTTTTACTGAAAGTGAAATATTTCGTCATGTAAACTTAAATTCTAAGAATCACAACTTTCACAGGATAAAATAAAATATACCTCCTAAAAGCTAAATAATATTTATCTTTCTACCTTTAATACATACATATTTATTAGTGAAATTACATTTACACCTAACTTGTATTTATAATAGTGGAATTAGTTTGTTTGAATAATAACCAAGTAAATTAATGAAAGCTTTCTTACTATATTAATTGAAAATCATAAAATCCTCAATACTCAATAATAATACTGTAAAAAATAGTCTCTGAGAGAAGCAGATATAGATGCAAATTATGTTTGCAATAAAAATATTACTGTAATAATTAAAAATTTTACCGGTCATTGGCATCAATCAATCTGTCATAAAACACTCTATATGCTTCATGAATCCAAAGACGAGTAAGTTTTTCTGGTTCAGCAAGATGTGTTGCAGGAACTAACAGGACTCCTTGAACAACCCGGGAAAAATCACGTAGATTAAACACATAATGCGATTTTGCAGGTATTGGCAAAAATGTAGCAATTGCCTGTTTATATACTTGCAAGGTGCCTTCAACTAGCAACTGGAACAAAGAAATAATGGGGGTAATTTCAGCAAGCTTACCTTATTAGGAATTAATTTGTGTGCCTATACAAGAGATAAATAAAATACTTTTAACATATCATTATAGGCAATCATAATTAATACAACATAACTTATATCTAAATAAAGAAGCATTGATGACTCTCTGGTATTTTACATCATATTTTAATAACTAAAATATTGTTTATTGTAAATATAATAACCAATAATGAGAATAATAGCAGTAAGATATCATATTAAGCCAAAAGTTCCTTATCATCATCCTCTCCTCTTCAAGCGCATGTTCAGTAAGTGAAGTTATGGTAAAATTAAATGGTTTTTTTGAGAAACAGATTTTACATAACAATGGGAATATTACTTGCCTTAGTCATTCTAGCTATGTTAGGGTCATATCCTTTGGAAAACTGCCAATCGACAACCGAACAAAATATTTTCATAAGAGTATCATCTTCAAAAGAATCTATTGAAATTATGTTCATGTGTCTAATTAAACGACCAGTAACATCATTTCTTCCACCTCCAGGAGGAAGCATCGCAGAAATGAATAGCTATCAGAAAGGAAGTGCAGTAAATAATTAAATTATTGACCACAGAAAATTTTTACATTAATTTTCAATAAATAATTAGAAAAACAACATAAATCTTACAAGATCAATTATTTCCAACTTAGTAGTGTCTTTCTTGTCATACCAATATCCATGGTCAATCCATTGTCTCAATAGTTCAATTGGAGGCTGAGCACCATAGATTTCTTTTTGTGGCATACTTAAATCATCAACAAATAAAACATACTTTTTCCCCAGAGGTGGGCCGAAGACTCCTTTTCTTCGCCTAAAAATTTATTAATAATGTTTTAAGATAATAAAATCTGGCACTACTTTTCACTTAAAATCAATCAAATCATTTAATATTTTGCTAGTTGTAATATATGAAATTTAGGTATGACATACATATGCATGTCAAAGGTTTGGAGTAACAGAAAAAAGTTCAGAAATCATATCATGATAAATGATTTTCTTTGTTAAAGAAAATACAGCATAAAATTACTAAATTTGCATTACTAAAAATAAACAAACATTTAATTTATTAAAACAAAATATTATACAGGTCAACCAATTTCAGTTAATGAATCTATTTCTCTTTTCACACAAATTTAGTATGCACTTGGTAAGAGCAGCATTACTTATCTGACTTAGTCAACATAATTTTTTGAAGTCTTCAAAGCTGATTAACTCCATTTGTAAGAAAATAAATCGTAAATTCGTGTTTTTTATCTTCATCAACTACATTTTAAAATATAAATATGGTTTTTATACCAATTACCTCTGAAAAAATGTTTACTTAAACCTAAAAAATCTGATGTGGCCAACACGACTTTCTCCATATTTGGGGTATAGATATTTAAATTATTATGAATAGCATTATAAGGCAAAATTAGTATTTCATATCATAGAAGAATAGTTGTACTCATTGGTGTAAATTATACATTGAATATGTTTACAGAATATATCGCTAGTTGGTGGCGCTGAATACTGGAAATTTACAAATAAGTTAAATATCTCTGAAATGGATGGTTCTACGAAAATTTGTTTCAAACAAAACTTGGAAGAAATATTATTCTCTACAATTTTGTCCTCACAAAGATTACCAATAATGATGTTTTTAAGGAGATATTACAGAAAAAACCGATTATTTATAAATAATTCCTAAAGAATAACTGCTATGAAAAATTGTTTCAAATAAAAGTTGTAGGAAATTACATTATCTACATTTTTTGTAATGGTCAATGCATATTATAATGATGTATTATTGGAGAAATATCGCAAAAATCAAATCGAGTTTCGAATAAACTTCGACTTCCGGTTAACCGGTACTGTCCAAAAACTAATTAGTTCTTTGTGTTCATATATATATATATATAAAATTTGGTAATGATGTAGCAAGTACTTTTTGAGTTAGAGCACCCACAATCACATACATACACACACACAGACATCATTCTGAAAAGTCTAAATGTGTTCTATGGACCTCAACACGTATTTCTGTTGAAATCTCGAAGTCGATTTCTTTCATGAAAACAATACTTTCTCTATACTACGTATATGGAGAAAGTAAAAATCTCAACACTCTAATTGGATCCTGCTTTTCCATTCAATATATATACTTATCGCCTCCCAACATTATCATCTCTTCCTTCTAATTGGTTTCCTCTCTCCTTTATATCTAATATTAGTACTTTGTAAGACACTTCCTCTTCCCTCTCACTTTGTTGTATATATAAGGCCTTGATGTTACAATATGGTCATCTGAGGATGGTGATAAATTGCTGATACCAGATATACCTCAATTACTACTGTGGGAATTGTAAAAGTTATGGCTATAAACATGTTTTATTTTTGCACAAATAAATTTATGATAGAGTTCCACCAAGCATTGGCTTGCAACATCGATTATAATAAACATATTGTGCTATATAATATTCCTAGTTCAAGAATATATCAGTCAGTCAGAGTCCTTCCTGTTTCAATACACTTATAAGACACCTTCAAACATTCATATAAATACATGTGTACCTTTTATTTTATCTATTTAAAATTGTGAAAAGAAAGGATTGTATTGTTATTAAAGTTAAATAGGTACCTGTCTAATTTTGACATTATTATGTCCTGAGTTTGGTTAGCTGAAGTCCTGGCAGAAAAATTTACTATATTTGGTACAAAACTTTCCTTAGAAAGACTCATTAAGTAATTTATAGTAAGAGCTGACTTTCCTGTTCCTGTTGGCCCAACAAAAAGGAGAGGAACTTGGCAGGCTAAGAACTTTTGTAAAAAGAATGCTTGATAAGCTGTTTCAGTGGTAGGGATTATTAGATCACCAACCTGCAATCAATTAGAAAAATCAATAAGAATATTCAGAGGATGAGTAATATAAAAAACTATTTGAAGACTAAAGCTTTTAAAAACTGTAAATGGCTCCTATTCTTCTGAATTAAATTTTGTCTATGTATAATACATGATAATTAATTATTAGCTTACTTTGGCATTTGGTGGCAACTGACTAAAACTTTTGTCCACCGTATCCAACCATACAATCCAACAACCATTATTTCTTTTGTCATAGATAAAATCAAAAATGGTTCCTCTCACAGGGAAGACTTGATTACGGGCAAGTTTGAAAGCATTGGGCTTAGGGTAGTTTTGATTATCTCCGTTAAGAATAGCTCTGAATTCAGTATCAAATATTTTTCTGCTATCACCTGGAAGTGGTATAATGTTATTAATATTTTTTAAGTTGAATATAAGGCTATTTTTTATATATGAGCACTTATCATTCAACAATAATAGTTAAAAGACCATTATAGCATACTGTAGCAACCCCTGCTATAATAGTTAAACAACAATTGATGTCAGTATCCCTGATACACAGGGTCTAAGCAAGTTTTAACCTGATGTGGGATGTGCTATTTAATTGATATCAAACATTTAATTGAGTTTCTATCCATGGACTCCAGCAGGGGAGAGGGGGAAAGCCAGGCATCTTCCCCTCCTGGATTTTTGGAAAAAAATCAAACTTGAAAAAAGAAGGAAATAGTATACCAAATATTAATATAAAAAATTAACATTATTTAAAAAAATATTTATCCTTCTATCTTGAATACAAAAGCATTAAACAACTTCCTCATCAAAATCAACAAAGTTGTGAAAATTACAGCCGATTTTGTAGGCAAATTTTCTGGCTCTTGGAAAAAATCCTGTCGGTGCCCATGTTTCTATCTATAATTACATATTCTAGGCAGATTCATACTATTGACTAATTGTAACCTTTTTTAATACTAAAATGGTTCTACTGGTTAAGTCATTTAAAATTACTGAAAAACATATTGCAGGTTGAATGTCCAATATCGTACTGGATTTTGGAATTTCCTAAATATCTAAATATTAAATAAAATCATAGAGCCTATCTGAGAACCATTTCGATGAATGAGAGACAAACAATTGAATGAATGCAATTTATTAAGTGATTTTAAAAACTGTAGTGATTAGAAAATATTGAATCCATTACTGAAAAATGAGTCAAATAATAGAGAATTCAAAGAAGAAATTACAACATTCAGAGTTAATTTTACAGCTGTCTACCATCTCTGCACAAGTGCGGAAACTAATTTAGATATACAGTATAGAACCTTTATCCGGCAAGCTTGGGATATGGGGATAGCCAGTTATCTACAATTTCCGGTTATCTCGAATATACATACTTATAAACAATGCTCAGAAAGAGCTAGAACTCAACTGAACGGTGTTATGGCCCATCACATGTGTCAATAATATCATTCCATCTCGTCAAACATTTAGTAATACGGTTTTTTTTAACTTCATTTAATAAAAATAATATAAAAAATTTTTCTTTACTTTTCTTCATCTTAGTACATAAGGAATAAAACAAAATTTAACTCACTTATAAATGTTCTAACAGTTATTTTGCATCCACTGCTTTCAATTCCACTACCAGAACGTGCGTTCCATTTTGTAATACTTTCCATTTCAAACACTATTATAATATATACCTGTACTCAGTGATGAGCAGAAGCCAGCTCACATGAGCCGGTTGTTAATTTTTCTCTGAAATTGTGAGCCGGTTGTTAATTTTTCTCTGAAGTTGTGAGCCGGTTGTTAAATTTTTAGAAAATATGAAAATATTGATTTTGCCCTTTCATGTACGTTTTGCCCTATCTGACATTCAACTACCGGCAGTGTATGAAATGGAATGTATTATGAACAAGACACTTGTTTAGCTAGTGGAATGGTATTACTATATTCTGTTCACTAGCTGACGTCTCTTGGCCTACTTAGAGCAAGTAGCCAATCACGAACATTTCCCCTTCCATCGCCCCTCTCAACTTTCGTGCGGGAGAGCAGATAACAGTGCGTGTTGCCAGCTCTTGCGGATTTTTGCCTTCAGCTGATATACTATGCAATTTCTAAATAAAATACTTCCCATCCTTCTTTTTGATCCGGGCTTTGGATGGCGGTAGAAATGGCAACGCAGACCAATGTGAACTCTTCAAGAGCAGGAGTGAGTCTGGGCTCCTCCCCACTACCTTCCTAAACAAACTGTCTCCTATTGGCTGCTGCTAACTGGCGTACGTCTTCAAGGCCAAGAGACTTTAGCTAGTGAACCGACTATAACAGAGCGATCTGATGCCCCTAGCATGTAGGCCTCCCCTACCATCCTTATCCAAATTTCCTTACTACTTTTTTCTTTTTTAGAGAGCCGGTTCTTAATTTTATTCCAGCTCATCACTGCCTGTACTTAATAATAATACTACAGTAATCGGCAGGTTAGGCTTAATGGCGGTGCAACTGCACCATGCCCCACAATTAAAGTGCCCTTGCGCTCTTTAAAAAATATTTGTTGTACTTATAAAGTACACGCATTTTTAAAGAAAATCTGAAAAAATATCAAAGTGTCATAGCGAGCGAGACTGCTTTATTTATTAAAATTTACTATTAAAAATGTTTGATGCATAAGAGGCCCCGCTTGCACACTTTGCACCGAGTCCCATGATTTTCCTAGCAGGCTCATGTAATTGGATGCTTTCTGATATAAACTAGATGAATGAGGCCGTTAAAAACGGCCTTTGAAAACAAACAATATAAAAATAAAACCAACAAACAAATGATAAAATTATAATATTTGAATAAGATTGGAAAGAGCTACAAAGGAATAGTTTTTAAAAAAATAAGAGGAAAACGGTCCTATACCTCAATAATATTATTTTAGCTATTCAGTAGCTCTCTTATAACGACATTCTTTGAAAATACTCCTTCGTTTAACAGCAATTGCCCTTGATTATCTTTATCCTTAATCCAATATTTCAAATTATGTGTGTCACGTATTCTAGTTATGGCTACATACAGCTGTCCATGTGAAAAGCAATATTTAGTAAGTAATCACAATCAATCGTTTAATTCCACTAAACAGCAGTTAAGAACAATCTCAATAGATATCTCAATACACACGCAATCAGCGCATATACCTTATTTATTTAGATAACAATGTAATCGCTGTTTGGTTGGTTACCCTATAATTGGATTGATGTGAATTAAAAATAAACAGCACCAAAAAAATTATTTTCATAATATCTGTTATATTCAGATAATGCAAAGGCACAGTGCAAGCAACTGCCTTTAATATGCAGAAAGACTACAATAAGACAACGAAGGCATGTTAAAACATCGTCGAATTATTTCAAACATTAGCATGTTTTTAAATACGTAATTTACTGCATTTATCCATCTAGTACTTACGTATTAACGGGGAGCCCAACTTAATACCCAAGTACCGATTGATTTCTACCAAGATATCTGTAGTCTACAAAGGAATTATATCTCGCTTGACTGTTGCGCTGCAAATGGAGAGGATATTGGCGAGCATTCGGCTCACTTTGTTTTTATTTTAGTTGTCGTCTCTGGGCACTACCGCGCCCTTCGCCTCGCTGGAACCAAACTTTCCCTCCCCGTTGTCCGGTGATCGGGTTTGTAAACGTCGTGACAGGCCGATCAGTTAAGATGCTTTTGATACCATTTTAGAAGAAATTACTAAATATTGGCCACCAGAAATTGAAATGTGATTGTTTTTTAATTGTTATCTATAACAAATCATTTAAATGTTAATTGGTTTCTGTTAATGTTCTTAAAAATTAAAGCATGATTTAAATGGTATTTGTTCCGTATTTATATTTTTAAGTTGGGCTCCCCGTTAATATGTACGTAAGTACCATCCATCAAATTTACGTAAATGAATATAGGTGCAGCTGCAATTAGTTATAGAAAGTGGCAGGAGGGGCAGCACTAATTGTACTGGCAAGTGCTGCCTTCTCCTGCCAGTTTGTATAACTAACTGATGAGACCGTCCAGCCACACCGACAAAGACATCAAGCGTTTTATTATAGGAGATTCCTTGTTCTCTTCCAAATTATGTGTTCACTTGTTCACCTGAGGGCACCCAAATTACTAGTGAAGCTTTAAATTTAAATTTCTTTCTCCTAGCAAATTTTGGAAAAATGCATTATTTTTTAAAATAGCAGGTTAACTGGATTTCCGGATAACTGGAATCCGGATAAAAGGTTCTATACTGTATGTATTCATCTTGAGGACTACAGCACACTTAGAGATCCCTTTCCAAGAAAGAATAAATCAAAAACTAGATATTCTGAGAATTTTTATTTGGGCTGGAAAGGGTTAAATTGAATGTAATAATGCATTTTTGAAAGTTTTTGATTTTTTGTGTTTCAAGATTTCAGATAGCCGGATTGGAGACATTAGACTTGTTGTATTATTAACCGATTATGTATTATGCAATATCACACTTGAACATGATTATTATGAATATTCAAACAATAGTGTAAGGGTGAAACTTTTGTATAAGAGAATTATTCAGTTTTATAAACAATAGAAACTGCATAAAGTATATTTTCACGGACAACTAAAAACTGATTCAACCTTGACACAAAGATATTTTCTTCTAATTGAATGCTAAACAATACGAACATTACAGATTAGATTAGAAAAATAATGGAAACCACAGCTTCTTTCACTCATTATACATGTAGGTGATAGAATTTTTTCAGTAATGACAATCCTATTAGAGCTGTAAAATTAAGATGAAGATAATGATAATATTTTCAAAAGAAGACTCTAACTACAAATTAATTTAAATGATTACCTGAATTTTGGTAATTCTTACCATTTAAACTGGATCCATATCCCCAAACCAGGCAAAATAAGAATATACACTGAAGCCAAACAGTGCTTACTTGTTGTTCTCCTTCCATCATAGCTTTGAAAAGTCGAGTGAAACTCTACAAGAAATAAGCATTATAAGATCAGCCATGCATTTAATAACAAGGTGCTCTCAAAATATTAACAGAATTTTCTCTGTAAAATGATTTACTTTTAATCATTTTATGTATATACAGGGTGTATCTAAAATGCTTGGACAAACTTCAGGAGTGAGTTCTTCACATCAAAACAAAGAAAAAAGTCCATGTCCGGAAATGAGTGGTTTTTGAGATAAACTGAAAGATTACATTCAACAATAAATACCTTAACTATGTAATATTTACTTACAACTGACATAATACATTTATAATACACGTTCCAAATTTAATAAATGTTGAGTTCTTGTTGGTTATCAAGTCACAATTCACAACAAAAGCTCAAAATGTCCTCCATCTGACTCGATGATGACACGTCTGATCATGGACTGTCGCACCCTTTCAAAGGTCCCAGGGTGGTTGCGAATGGTTTGACAGGCATGAAAAATGCATTGGAGCTGAATACACTAAGGTTTTTAAGTGTCCCCGCAGATAAAAATCTAAAGGATTGAGGTCGGGCGAACGTGGGGGCCATGCTACTGGTCCTGCTCTACCTATCCATTTGTCATGATAGGTATTATTGAGTACATCTCGCATAGGTTGGCTAAAATGTGCCGGAGCCCCATCATACATAAACGACATGGTTGCTCTCACTGCCAAAGGCACATCTTCCAACAGTCGTGGAAGATCATTTAAGAGGAACTCCCTGTAGGCATTGCCAGTAAGACGTTGTGGCAAAACATGTGGACCTACCAGACAATCACCCACAATACCAGTCCACACATTAATGCCGAATTGTTGCTGGTGTCTAGCATGGATTGTACCACGTGGATTCCCCTCTGCCCACTGATGTTGGTTTGCAGACATATATTGATATGAACTTTTTTCCTTGTTTTGGTGTAGGGAACTCACTCCTGAAGTTTGTACAAGCATTTTAGATACACCCTGTATAGTAGTCCCTCACAAACCACAGGAATTACATTCTTGACTTAGCCCATGGTTGGCAAGGGCCAGGGCTTATGAGAAATTGAAGTTTAAGGGTAGTGATCCTTGATGAATACTTCAAAATAAGGTGTTTATAATACAAAAATATAAAAGAAAATGCATTCAAAGAACAAGGAAGCACATAATGTACATTAATATTATAATGGCACTATAGTTCCTGCTGAAGCTGCCTACCCGATCTAACACTTTAAATTCTTCAAATAAAATTCCCCAAACCCGCACCCCCTGACTAATTGATGGTCTTATCAAGAATTAACAATCCAATTTCCTAAGTTTCTCCTTCTTGTAAAGTTTCTTCAAACATATACACTTTAATATTAGTAAAATTAGCCAACTATAGACAACCACACAGAGAACTGCAGATACTCAAGACAGGATACCGCAATTGTTAAATCAGATACAATTTTTCAACTGTGGAAACCCAAAACCCTGGTTGACAAGACTGTCGTTGGCAATGGAATACTGTATGTATATTTTTTCAGTAATCATTTCTTATTATTAATTAGGTATATCATTGCTTATTAACAGTGTTCCCTGACATGCTTGGATCTATATCGGCAGAGTACAAAGAGGCACTACAGAAAATGATATCTGCTCGTATCTGAAAAAGAAATTTCCTGGTCATGATTTTATATGTGAAAATCTCAGTTAGGGTGAACGCGGTTCTTTTAAAATTGGAGCAAACTTCAACCTTATTGATGATTTGTTCAAAAGTTCGACATGGCCTACTGGTGTATCAGTGAGAAGATTTATAATTAGGAATACTGGAGATAAAAGTGTACGTCAAAAATGGGTTGCTAAGGATACCACCACGAATGGGTTGAGTGACAGTGACAGAACAGTCCTAACTGATCCTGTTGTCTTGACTGCACCATCCATGGTCATGCCTTCTGACCTCCCACCTGTGCTCCTGTTAACTTCTCCAGCAGTGTTACTACCAGAGATAAAGCTGGAGTCAACAAACCTAAACTCAAGTGACCGTTAAGTGATATTATTGATTCTAGCTCAAAGAAAAGCGTTAAAGTTCTGCATTTAAATATCCAATGCATTAGAAATAAAATTGATCATTTGGAATTGTTTTTATCTGAAATCAATTCTGACATTGTGTGTGTGACTGAACATTGGCTGAAAGACAGTGAAGTCTATTAAATTTTCCAGGGTGTCGACTTTGGAAGTTAATGTTAGACATAATGAGCTGAAATTAGCTAGCCATGTGTACAGAGGCAAATAAAATTCTTGATATTACTTTAAAATAGGTACATATCTAAATATGTAAAAGCCAGTCAATGACTGATACAAAATCTTTTATTTACCTACCATAAAAAGGTGTAGTTCAGATGTTGTAATAAATCGTTGACAATGATGCTGGATGCAATCTAAAATTGCTGGCACAAGCCAGTTTATGAGATCATCTATAAGTTCAACTTGATCTGCAATCAGACGTGAAGATAACCAAAACAAAAATGATTTACAAAGAGATTTCCAACCAAGTTCCCTTGGTTCCATGTAAATCATACCACATCGTGATACTGTTGCAGGAGAAGCCTGCTCCAGGTCTCCTGTCTCAAATATCAGGCTCATAGTCTTAGACATCTATAATAAGGAAGTTTGCTTTTAATATATGATTACTTTAATTAACTTTTATTTAATTATTTAATTAATTGAAAAATATATAAATACATATATATATATATATATATATATATATATACACACACAAAGCCATAATAAATAATCATGTAAATATCAGTAAATTATAAATACCATTTGCTTATTAAAGGATTTAATAATAAATAAATATATGAAGTGAACTGACTTGAATTATTTCTCCGGACATCAGACAAAGTTTTTTATTATCATCCAATACTGTATTCATACTCTCAATCCATACAGCATCAACAGGCCCATCAAAGATAATCCACTTTCTGTCTGAAGAGACAGAATATGTGAATTCTCTGAAAGCATTGGCTAGAATACCTTTGTTAAAAAAGGTGAAAACCTAAGTCAGTATAATTTCTATGTAAAATATTCACCATGTTTACAAGTTACATTTCTTTCATCATAAAATGTTTTCCATTTTATTCTGAACCATAGAGAAAATTACAGCTAATCTGCCAGAAAAACATGTAAAAATAATCAATATGTCCATTTCTTTACATGAGACTTTCATATGGTTGCCAGAGTACATATCTCTTTTAAAGAGAATGTTTTCTTTTTGGTTCCAATCTTCTTTACTTTTTCCTTTTTCAAGAAATGTACTCTTTTTATCACTATTCATTTCAACAGTTTTCTTCTATTATATTTCTTTCTACATTAATTTTATTTAATATTATGCATATGAGTACATAAGCACTAATTAAGTAATTTTTATAGGTCCCTGAAGGAAGCTTTACAAAAAGATGATATTCTGTGGAACTGAATTATAATAAAATATAGAACAACATAACTATGCATAAATTTAAATCATTTCATTCTAATGAAATAAAGTTGTTGCAAATAATAGAATATACATTGAATTTAGGTTACTTTCTGCGCCCAAAAGATTTAGTTAAGATAACTACAATAGAATTCCGATTATCTGACCTTCGATTATCCGACATTCCATTTTATCCAACATGACAAATATAAGAATTTTTAAGAATGGCTGGCTTTTTACAAGGAATTTAATGAAGGAGAATCTGATTTTACAGCTAGTTCAGGCTGGCTATATCACTGGGAAAGACGTCATGGAGTGAGGCAGCTCAACATTTGTGGTGAAAAATTATATCATTTATAAAATTCAGAGAACAATTTCAGTCTCTTATAAAAAATGAGGGGTTATCAGATGAACAGATATACAATTGTGACAAAACCGGCCTAAATTTTAAAATGCTTCTATCAAAAACTCTGGCTTCCTGTGCAGAATCTTCAGCTCCTGGCTTTAAAATAAGCAAAAAAAGAGTGACAACTGCAGTAACGACTCAGGTAACCATAAACTTGAACTTGCTTTAATTGGAGAATCCACAAAAAACATGGGCCTTCAAAAATATAATGCCTATAGCACTGCCAGTTTGGTATAACAGCCAAAAAAAATGCATGGATGAGCTCTGAAATTTTTCAAAGCTTGTTTTTTTAGTAAATTCGTTCCTTCAGTATAAGGTTTTTGAAATCAAAAAACCTGCAAAGGAAAGCAATTCTTCTTATTAATGCGCCACCTCATCCTAATGAAAATGAACTGAAAAGAGAAATAAGGGTGATTTTTCTACCACCAAATGTAACCTGTGTGACAACCCATGGACCAGTGTGTCATTGAAGCATTGAAGAAACAATATTGGCTTAGGTTTCTTAAATCACTTATAGAAGTTATTGATTACAAAGACAGCATGGTAGAAAAATTGAAAAAATAAACCTAATCCCAATTAATCACTGCTTTAAATAAAATTGATGTGTACAGCACATGACTTTCTTCATATGTAAGTTATCAACTAAAATCAAATAAATACGGCGAAAGGAACAGTTTAACTTCAGCACTAGCGATTCAATTGTTGTCACTACCACATGCGTGAGCTGACCACTAACTGTCAATTTCAAAGAAATATTCCTCATATGAAAATTTAGTTCAAACAAAAGTTGTATAAAAAATAATATCTACAACTTTTATATATATACTAGCAGAAATACCTGGCATTGCCTGGGTAAATTTGGTTCAAATCCGATCGGCATTCTAGATGATTAATGGTATTTAAGAATTCATTCGGCTGCCGTTTTGAATAAAACAGGCAGAGAGAAGCAAAAAGCACGTATGAATTATTTCTGGGAGCCCTCCACAATTGTACCAAATTTGATTCAAATCAATAGTAGGACTTGGGAAAATACACGTAGTTTAATCAGTACCTGCCATCCAATTATGGATAAGGAAGTAGTCGTTTCCCACCTTTCTCACCGTGTATAAGATGTAGAGTTACCTGTTCTTTGAGAACAGGAAGTTTATGAGAACAGTTATTTTATTGAAAAGTTTAGCCATGAGAACAGTTCGAAAAGAACTGTGCTGTTCTTTCTGACCTATCTCTAGATGGCAATGCATTAGCATGCAAAGTTATTTTGCTTTTTGTACAATTACTATAAAACATTTGGGATTAAAAAGTAACCTATGACCTTCCTATTTGTGAAGAAAGTATTTGTTGAAAGTTTGATTATTCTAGTTTGAAGGGTGTGGAAGTGTATAGATGCACAAACAAACAAACTTTCATAAATATATGGGAGATTGATCTTATACTTGTATTGAAAGTGACATATATCAAATTTCGACTTCCTAAGTTAATTTAATCGACAGTTATCATTGAAAAACCAAATCGATGCCCCCCAAACCCCCACTTAAAATTTTTTTTGAGATACACCACATAGCCTATATTTTAAGCTGGACCAGTCTAAAGATATGCTGCAAGTTTCATAAAAATTCAACCAGCCGTTTTTGCGTGATGCAGTAACAGACAGTTTTTCCTAAAATATTTACCCAAATTGTTTTCCTAAAATATTTCTTATTTATACTTCTTCAATGTAATCAACCGTTAGCTTGAAATAAGCGATTTCTCTTACGAGTGCCCCTCCCCCACCCCCCACAACCCCCCTCCCCTTGGTCTGATTTTGCTCATCTACAAACTTGACCTTATACTTGTATTGAAAGTAACAAATATCAAATTTGAACTTCCTAAGTTAATTTATTCAAGAGTTATCGTCAAAAAACAAAAGCGATGCCCCTCCCCCCAAGCCCCCACTTAAAATTTTTTTTGAGATACACCACATAGCCTATATTTTAAGCTGGACCAGTCTAAAGATATGCTGCAAGTTTCATAAAAATTCGACCAGCTGTTTTTGTGTGATGCGGTAACAAACAGACAGACAGACAACAATTCTGCAAACCGGTTGAAACGGCAACCAACCCTTTCAATGCCTGCTATAATCCTTTACCACTGCAAAATTCCAGGAATCACTATAACTCCCTTTCACTTTTCCCCACCCCCCACATTCCTGAATGGACTCGTCTACTTCTAAGAAATGCATTTTCACCCTTCCCACGAAGCTTCCAAGCTATTCACATTAACAGCCAGAGCCTCCAACCCCACATTGACGAACTAAGATCTATTCCTCTAGATAAGGGCATCCATATGATTGTGGTATCCGAAACTTGGCTTAAATCTTCCCTCTCTTCTCTTCTAGTAAAAATTCCAGGATACAAACTCTATCGCAACGATCAGATTGGAAAGAGAGGAGGCGTTGTATGTGTCTATGTGCGGGAAGAACTAACGTGTAGAATTATTTCAGAAAGTAAAAATTCCTATTGCAGCCGGCCCAAATTCCTTTTCCTCGAAATAGCTTACAACCCTCTAAAATTGTTATTTGGAGAGGTATATAAGCCTCCCCATATCAGACAATGAAATACCATTGACTGACTTACTCTCAAATTTTGTTAATGTCATCTTAATGGGCGACTTCAATTCCGATCTAATGAACCCAGACAATAACTACACTAAATCACTCTTAAATACATTTTCCCCACTAGGAATGGATATACTTCTGCTAAATCCCACACACCGAACCTCTTCATCTGCTACTTTACTCGATCTTATCATTTCTTCCAAACCTGACAAAGTCCTAAAACATGGACAATTCCCCGTTCCCGGAATATCTGCTCATGATCTCATTTATATTTCCTATGTGATGAAAGTTCCTAAAGATAAACCTAAAATTATTACGTTTAGAGATTTTAAAAATATCGACCTTAGTAAATTAGTGGATGACGCTCTCCTCATCCCATGGGATAGTATTGTAAACATTCATAATACTGATGATAAAGTTTCCCTCTTAAATTCGTTTCTTTTGAAACTATATGAAAAGCACGCGCCAGTTAAAACGATCCGAGTTACCAGAAATCACTCACCTTAGATCACAGATGATATTAAAATACTTATGTCTGAACGCGACAAAGCCTTTCGCAGGTTCAAAAATAGCAACTCCTTAGTTCAATTCGAGAATTACAGAACCTTATGCAACTCTGTTAAACAGGCCATTAGAAATGTGAAAATTAAATTTGCTTACTCGATGATCACATCCGGGAGAGATACATCGACCCTGTGGAGCAAACTGAAAGTTTTAGGAATCAGCAATAAGAAAGATGGTATTCAGTCACCGAATGTCTCCCTAGAGGAACTTAATGATGCATTCTCATCTTCTCCAAATACATTCCCTCCAAACCTGAGAAATTGCGGACATTTATCGATCAATAAATAACTACTTCCAGTCTCTTCATTTCTCTCATGTTTCAGTACCTGAAGTGAAGAAGTTGATTGAAAATCTAAAACCTAAATCTAAAGGATTCGACAAAATTATTGGATCCAGGCTTTGTAATTTAATTCAGGTTATCACCCTGATAATTACTCATATAATCAATAGCTCATTCACTTGCTCCTATTTCCTGCAAGATTGGAAATATGCACTACTGCGTCCCATACAAAAGAAGGCAAATCCTTCCTCACCACACGATTTTTGCCCTAATCAGTATACTTCCTGCACTTTCTAAGTTAATTGAAAAAATAGCTCACAACCAGATACACAACTATATTAACAATAATAACCTTCTTAATGTCTATCAGTCAGGCTTTCGTGTTGGTCACAGCACTGCCACCACCTTGCTTAAAGTCACTGATGATATTCGATTACATCTCGACCAAAAAAAAGCCACAATTCTGAAACTTCTAGACTTCTCTAAGGCTTTTGATAGTATAGATAGTGATATTTTAATTGCTAAACTTACAAAAATGAATTTTTCACAGAGTTCCCTAAAATGGATAAGATCCTACTTCCATGAACAATATCAAATGGTTGCTATCTCAAACAGAAAATCCTCCTGGAAGCATGTCTCTCGTGGCTGTCCACAAGGATCTATTCTTGGACCATTATTCTTTGTGCTTTACATAAATGATATATCAGATTCCATAAAAAGTTGTCATTATCATCTTTTTGCCAATGACCTCCAAATCTACATTCATTCCAACATTGAACAACTGAACACCAAAATAGGCAACATGAACGACGATATAAATGCTATCACTACTTGGATTGTTCAAAATGGATTAACACTAAATTCTGCCAAGTCCCAATCGATCATACTGGGCTATCCTAAATTATTGGGTAAAATCGAAAGAGCTTCACTCTGCCCTATCAAAATTAACTCCGCCCCTATAATCTTCTCCAAAACAGTTAGGAATCTTGGAGTCACGCTAAATGACACACTTACCTGGTCGACACATGTAAATAACTTATGTCGCAAAGTACATCTCTCGCTCCATTCGCTCAAACTGCTAAAAAATGTTCTCCCCGAAAAATTAAAAATACTTCTAATCAAGACGTTAGTTCTTCCTCATTTTGACTACTGTGACACCGTATATCTTGATGCTAATCAGGAATTATCCAAGAAACTTCAAAGAGCTCATAACTTCTGCATTAGGTACATTTTTAATATGAAAAAAAGTGATCACATAAGTGCCGCCTTCAATCGATTAGGATGGCAAACTTTGGAAGACAGGAGGAAAATCCATATCCTAATGACATTAAAGCACATTCTCACCTTTTCATCTCCCCAGTACCTTCTCACTAGTTTTAATTTCCTAAACTCTATCCACTCAGTCAACACTCGAGGCTCATCCAAATTACTCATTCCAATGCATTGTAGCAGCACTTACAGTAAGTCTTTCACTGTCTCTGCCTGCAAACTTTGGAATTCCCTGCCTAATAATATCTGCTCCACCAATAATTAAACAACTTAAAAAATAATTGCACAAATTTCATCGTCAGTAAAAAACACACACAGATCACTTCTCTAAATCTATCTCCTCATTTCTATCTCCACATTCTCTACTTTTGCTAACACTAATCCCAATTTCCTATGAATTTTGACACATTCTACCTGTCACACCAGTGTGGAAATGGACATATGTTAGAAACAAAGCAAAATTTGTAAATTACCTTAGTAATTAAATCTGTATATGGTTAGGTGGAAGAAGGGGCTGTGTAGCCTCAACCTCGCCGTTAAAAGGTTAAATAAAAAAATAGGTATGTAGGGAAAGTAAAAATGAATGGTTTTATTCACAAAATTATTATAAATGCTATTTTTGTTTATGATTTTGTTTTGTATTTGATAGCCATATTGTGTTTTCATCAGAATTTGTAATAAATGAGTTTATATATTTGCACCTCTTTTTTCAATAGTATTCCATATTATCCGACATTTTAGTTATCCAACCATCCTTTGGTCCTGTTTAGTTAGGATAATCAGGGTTCTACTGTATCTATTTTAGAGATTCAAAAAATAATAAATTCTAAGAAGTATTCTGTGAACACAAAAATCTCAAGTTTTAACTCACAATCTTTAGAATAAAGCATAACTTTGTGGGATTTGGTTATGTCATTCACAAAAGGAGGAAAACCCTTTGCATTTTTCAACAATAATTATTATTGTTAAAGGATATTAAAAATATGTTTCCCCTTTCAACCTGAGAATTTAACAGTGTTATTAATTTTAATTTAAAATTATTTAAGGATTTATACACTGATAAAAATGCAGTAATTTGGAAAACAACACTGTAATTTTCTGTTTATAATACGCACTCATATTTTCACGAGTGAAATATGAAAATTGTTTTAACATAATGTATAGTACACACCTAATTTTTTGTAAAAACATCAATGTAATTTTTCATTTGATTATTAGCAGTATCGAGACAGTTCTCACCTTGCTGCCAAGCTAGATATGAGTGAGAGAGTTTACGATATAAACATGGCTTTAAAAAGTGTTGCCTAACAAACAAAGTGTTGCATAACAAATGCCATGGGTGGTTCTGAAGACATCATATACAATGAGAATTTCATTGAGGTGGACAGCGAGGATGAAGACGACATTTGCGGCAACATCATTTAAGCAGACAATGAAAGAGAACACAAAATTCCTGACCAACTATTTGAGGACAGTGATAAATAATTGAGAGGCTAGCTAGAAGTAAATAAATGATAATTATAATTTTGATTAAGAAATATTTAAAAGCAATGCTATTGTAATGCAATGACAAGTACGATTTATTAGTAAAAACGTATAAAAAAATATCAATAATTTATTGATTGGAAAAATTTGTAAGCATATGTTACCATATACAGGGTGGCGCATGAAAAAGTAGCCCGGTCTTATTGTCAATGTAAATAAGAGTTTTATTAGTAATAAAAGAATAACAAATGTTATATTACATTTGAAAAGTTATTTTGTTATTTTTTTATTATTAAAGAATGTTATGTACCATTTTAAAGTTTGTGCTGAAAATGGTCTCCACTGGCAGCGATGCAAAGTTCCGGGTGCCGTAACATGTTCATGAAAACAGACCTCAGTTCAACGGCTGAGATGTTGTTTATCTCCTTGCATATTGTGTCCTTCAACTCTTCCAAGGTTCGCGGATTGTTCCTGTACACTTTCCCTTTTAATGAGCCCCAGAGGTAAAAATTACAAGGCGATAGGTCTGAAGAGCGGGCCGGCCACACACCTGCACTGACAGTCCTTTCATCAGTGAATACACTGTGTATTCGGGCGAGTGACTGAGCAGCCGTATGGCATGTCACTGACACGATAGGGCTTCAGTCACAAATCATGGAGTACACGCTGACATGACCTTCGTGACACACCTATCTGTTGTGATAATAGCCTTGTCCAATACAATCCGCAATGTCGGCGACAACCTCTGGGGTACGGATGGAAGGGTTTCTTGGTTTCGGTTCATTGCTCACAGAACCGGTAGTATGCCACTTTTTCACCAATTGCTGAATTGTGCGTTATGAAAGAACACTGGCAACAGGATATTGTTCCACGAATCCCTCACATGTCAACTTGAAGGAGCCTGTACGAACATACAGCTCCACAATCGAAATAAGCTGTTCCAATGAATACAGCATGTCTTCTCTCCAGCATGCACACTGATAAACTAACACCCCGTGGGACTACCGTGATCACGTGACTACGCTTGCTGCTGCTAAAACTGGGGCGGGGCTACTTTTTCGTGCACCACCCTGTATAATATGCATCCTAACTTTTTTCAATTTTTCGAGGAAAAAAGGATATTATATATGGAAAATTACGGTATGATAAATGACTCAATTAGAGATTTGTTTATGAAATTATATTCACCATCTGACCATTCGTGTGATACAGGATCAAAGCAGCCATATAATTGGCCTAATGTAATAGATTTTGGATTTATTATTTTGTATTGCACCTGTTCTTCCTTCATTTTGGCAGATTTGGATGCTTTTAAGTCACCAAGAGCCTCAGCCAAGATCTATAAAAAAAGAGAATATAGCAAATTGGACAGCAAATTATGCCATTACTATCTTTAATAATGAATGCTATAAGAAAGTATTAAAAATTGTGTTAAAAGAAATAGGTACCTACCTGATAAGCACAAGTCTTCCCTCCTAAAGCTTCTCCAACTATCATTAAACCATGTCTAACAAGCACCATTTCATATATTTGTATGATTTTCTCCAGATACCATGGTGTGGATTGAAGATTTTTTTGTTCAAGTCTATTTTCAAGAGCATGCAGCAACTCTCCACGGTCAGGCTTAGGTAGCTCAACCCCAGGAAAGAGATCAGAGATAATTCCCTCAAATAATGGGACATCCTAAATAAATGAGATATTTTCAAGTATATCTTTAAGATGAATTTCACAAAACTCTTTAGTAAATATAAAACACAGCATTCATACCTGAGCCAAAAATTTTGGCAAGTTGACATCAACTATGGCCCTTAGAACTAATCTGGACTCATCAACATCTTGATACTTGAGTTTTAAATTTCCTGCTGCAATTAGAACAGTCTTGACAGCTCTCATTCCATAATCATAATGATGCTGAGATGATAATTGCTCTGAACATAAGCGATAGGTAGCTACAATTTTGTCTGCCAAGCTGAATACATTGAGAATGAAAAAAGTCATATTCAAAGAAAGAGGTAATTTTAATATGCATTTTAATTATTGGAAAATTATTTATAATCTATACTTAAATGATTGATGAGAAAATTTTTAACTATTTATCCCAGCTAAATAAATTGATCTCATTTCAACATTGACTGACAAATCTATAAAAATAAATTTCGACCAATAACTATAAGCATTCAATGAAACAACCATAAAAACTTAAAAGTAATACAGATACCTCCGAGCATTAACAAATCCCATTGAATATAAAGAAATTTCTCCAATCATGGCATAATCAGGAACCATCATAGCTACAGTTCGAAATAGGACCTTGAGGTTATCTGGCAATTCTTGGCGACCAGCATATCTGGGCAGAAAAAAAGATTAAGGGACATTCTTTGAAAACATTTAAAAGAACTGCTACAGTGAAAAGTCACAATTTAAGTAATATTACAAATACAATATTTTGATGGAACTAACTTACCCAGGATTCATGGTAATAAATATAGTACATGTTGGGTTGAGCTTAAGAGTTGTTCCTTCAAACAACAAAAATTCCAATTTTTGAGAAATAGCAGTTTGAATAGTAAATATTTGTTGAGCAACAACAGATAGGACTTCAAGCTCAATTCTATTGAATTCATCAAAGCAAGCCCATGCTCCAGTCTGAGCTAAACCCTGATATGAGGATAAATCTTTTATAAGCATTTTCATATGTATCAAATATTAACAGAAAAAGATTCTTCAAACTCTTAATATTTGAAGTAAGGAAAGAACTGCTGAAACAGACAATAAATGTGTTTTTTCGCAAAAAAAGTTAGACAAATGAAAAAACCAAGAAAATGTGCACAAGACAGAACACTGAATAGATTGACAAAAATGAAGTCTCTAACTGCTACCTTTGAAAAAAAGATAGACCCAAAAAAAACTACATCAAAAGAAAATCTCAGATTGGATAAACTAATAATTCTTAAGCCATTTCTACTTTTGAAACAAACATTCAAGACATTAAAGGATATACAAAAGTTTTAGTATTATTCTGTATTTCTGTCTTGTATAAACCATTAAACAAATACTGCTATCAGATCAAATCTAAAAGAAAATACACAGCATATTTCCATATTAAAAAATTCCAGATTTAATTAATGACTGACAAATCTATTAAAGTTACTGATTCAATTTTATTTAACGACAAACTACAATCATGTGTAATTTCGCTTACCTTAAAAAACTTTCCCATGGCTTTGTAATCTAAGCCATCTGAGCAATTGAACACCACACACTGTTTAGCAACAGCTTTGGCCAAATCTTTGCTGGTTTCTGTTTTACCAGTACCTGCTGGTCCTTCAGGAGCTCCTCCAAGATTCAATTTCAAGGCTCCCATTAAAGTGCTGGTATTTAAGAATTTAAATTAATGGATTGGAAAAAATAGTAAAATCAAGAAGTGAGCATACATATAACACAAAAAGATTTAAATGTGTTGGACTGTAATGAAGAGAAAGAATATAAATATGTACCGGTAACATCTGTCTGTCAAGGGCGTAATTACGAGACGAGGAGTGTTGCCTAGATACTCAAATCCATAAGCAACATCTGTGGTAATCATTGACACCACAACTGATTCTTCTTTAAGATAATATCGAAGTTGGCTTATCCAAGAAAAATCACTGATATCATGTATCTTCAATTCTACAAGCTTCTTAACAACATCGCGAGCTAAGAACACAAGTTATAAATATATTAATTAAACTCTTCTCGTTATAAGACATATATTATGTATACTATGTAATGAGAGCATAATAGATTTTATACTCCAGCTTTTTTATTACAGGTTCGGTATCTCTTATCCAAAATGCTTGGGTCCGAAAGGGTTTTGGATTTCAGATATTTTCGGATTTTGGAATACAGGAGGTCCCCATTGGATGTTGCCCCGATATATGTTTCCCCGCACTTACGCAGCTGAAATTTTGGTGGAAAAAACGTAAAAATTCCCCGCAATTACGTTTCTTACGTGGCACCCTTTCTTTCGAGGCAGCTCACAGATGCCATTGTTGCCATGGAATTGAGACAAAACGAAAGACAGACACTCATGCTACTCTTATCAACTTCCTTGGACTAAGTTTTCAAGAATTAAGGGAGGGGAGAGCAAACAAACCCTCAAGGAAATGTCTCTCAGAAAATAACAGTCTGTTGTGGAACCCTCTCACACAACCCAAAGAGGCAATATATTGAACTCCAAGACTAACCTGAGGTCCCATTGTTATTTTCTTCTTCAATAACTGCATATCTGCTATTTCCGAACTGGTTTGCAAAATTCATAAAAAGCAAGTATGAAAAAATTATGATTTTATTTTTAAAATAAAATTATGTGTTACGCTATACATGGCATTTGAGGTGACGATTAAATTAAACACTATATCAGGTGTGAAGAACTTAGAGGCATGGGAAAGGGCACATCAACGTCATGAGGAGGAACATTAGAAGCGGATGATGGGCCGGGACGTGGCTGCTCTAAGGATGACGATGCACCGTGCTGGATGGTTTTCTTAAATGCTTCTTCTAGTGTCATCTGCCTCATCAACAATGGTTTTTGTCGTAGCAGTCTCTACTTAATTTTATAAACTGACATAATTTCTTGTTCTGTTATGAATTCACGCTGCTCCAGTCCTTCAATAAGTCCATCACCCATTTTAACCTTGTCGTCTATGGGCACTTTTTCCACTGTGTTTACAATGTCATCTTCATCTTCACTTGTATCATCATGATCACCTTGATTCAGAACCACTGCAGCTATTTCACCATCAGTCATTGAGTGAACAAGTGGAGCATCATTATCAATGTTGAAAACTTCTTCTATGTCTTCCTCCAGCTTATTGACGGCATCCAATGGTACATCTTTTGCATATGTAAGGAGGTCTGATATCTTTTTCTCACTTGTCACATGGAATTCCTCAGTCATCATTTTGTTCATCATCGTCACTGAACTTTGTAGACCACAGGTTGTGCCAGGCTTTCACAAGGATGACCTTACATATGTTGTTCCATGCATTAGCAGCGGCATAGATGGCATCCTTCACAGTAAACTCCTTTAGGAAACCTTCCACGCCCACACCTCTGTTAACTGCTGCCAACATGCTGTTCAAGAAAAAGTTTTTATATTTAGCATTCAGTGATCTAAGTATACCTTGGTCACATGGCTGAATTAATGAAGTCACTTTTGGGGGAAAGTAGATGTCATAAACATTATCCTTGATGAGAAGTTCAGCTGGGTGATGTGCAGAACATTTGTCAAGAAATAACAAAATGTTGCAGTTGTCATCCAGTCCAGCTTCCCTGCAGTGGGCACGAGCTTCTGGTATAAAATGTTTGTTAAACCATTCAGAAAAGATGCCCCTGGTGATCCACGCCCTCTTGTTTGTATAATAATGGACTGGTAATGTAGTCACTCCTTTAAAACAGCAGGGACATCTGCTCTTGCCTACCACAGCAAGTTTGCACTTCTTTCCTGCGGCATTAGCACATCCCATCACAATCACTCTGTCTTTGGCATCCTTAACTCCAGTAGGGTTCTTCTCATCAGCTGTAGTCAGTACCAAACCAGGGCAAGTGGGGGCACGATTGTAAGCATATGCTGTGCAGTGGGACCTGCGCATCATCGAGGAACCTTCTCAGAGCCTTCTCATGATGTCTTGGCGCTCAAAAAAAACTTTTGGATTTCAGAGCATTTTGGATAAGGGATACCGAACCTGTATATGTAAATATTATATACGTTTATAAAGAAAATATACTAATCAATGAAATTAGGGCACCATACTTCATTTACAGGACATAGATACAAAAAATATAAATTAAAGACATATGCAGACTGTATTAATATATTTAAAAAATCTCCAAATAGCATACTATTCTCATTATAATGTGACTAGTTGCCCGTACAGCTCTGAAATCGAAGTTCTGTAGGAGTATTATGTTAAGAAGGCCCTCCAACCAACCCAAACGTATTTTTAATACCATTCTTCCAACCCAACCAAACGATATTTTTGAAACTCTTCTTTCAACCAACCCACTCAACAATTTTTTAAACCCTTCTTCCAACCTACCCAATGTTACTTTTGAAATGCTTCTTTCAACATACCCGATCCAAAAATTTTTTTGATACCCTTCTTCCAACCAACACAACCCAACGATTTTTTGATATGCTATTCTTCCGTCTACTTGAAAGCTTAATTGATGATAATTTAATCAGAAAATGCACATAGAGTCAGAGACATGATCGCAAAACAGCAGTAAGCTATGCATTGAACAAAAATAGAAAGTGTATACCTTGATACTTGGCGCATTTAAGCCATAGGCCCAGATAAGCAAATACTCCGTATATAACAACTATTTACAGTAAAACCCCATTATTTCGATCCCGGATAATTCAAAGTATGGTGTAATCCAAAGCTAACAAGGGAAGGGCCACTTATTGGAATCCCAGATTTACAATTGCAGCATAGATTCTGCTGTTGTGAACAATCCTCTAAGTTACAAGACATCCTTTATAGAACAGGATTGGTTTTAATAGATTTTTAAAGAGGGTGGTAATGAGAAAAAATCAAAATAAATTCCCAATGGTGAAGATTTTGTTAAGATGCATTAAGATTATTTATTATATTGCCCCACTTTAACCCATTGAACACTGAGGATGTCAATTGACGTCCTTCAGTGTGCTATTGGGGGACAGGACTTCAATTGATGTCCTAGTCCCCTATCTTTTGAACGGATAAATGGAGGCAGCCAGCCATCTCTATATGTCTCTTTCTTGCATTCCTGTCATCTGTTAAGGTTAAGGTCGAGGCTGAACTTGGTGAGGTGGGTTGCATAAGCAAAACAATTACTGAGGACATCAATTGATGTCCACTTTTGTTATTACGGAAAAAGACATTTCTCTAAAAATAAACTTCAAAATACTTCACAAAACTATTTTAGGGACTTATTGCAATAGAATAAATAATAAAAAAATCAGTCACCGGGTAGGGATTAAAATTTATCTGCCACATTCAAAGGGTTAAAAGAATCAGAACTCTTAATTTTTTACATTTATTTATCATGCTTTTTGAGATGATAAATATCTAGGAACTTGAGTTTAAAATCTTTGCATTCATTAAAACAATTAACTGAATGAGATGTAAACTAGGATGAAATGCTATAACTAGTCATTCTGACAATATCATTAATACACATAATAAGAATCTTAATACTACCTATATCATTACAGATCTATGCTATAATAATTATTTTACCAAAGATCATATATAATGATACAGGAAAAGTCAGGATATTACCATGAACATCCATTACTATTAAAGCACCCAAAGTTACTCGTCCTCCTGGAGTTAGATCACCTCTTACAAGTTCCACAATTTCCTCTATCTGTTCATTACTTTTCTGCAAATACTCCTAATATTCAAAGAGATGGAATGAATTAGGAAAAACTTTCAAAATTTACCTAAAATGTAACAATTAACATGTAAAGGTAAAAAATGAAAATTACATACAGGAAGAGTTTTCTTTTCAATAGCTAAAGAAACTTCAGCTGTCCAATGTACACTTGATCCACACAAAACCACTTGACCAGGCCAATCAAGAACCCATTTTTTGCGTGGTGTATCAAAATAAGCCCCAGCTGCATCTAGACAGATGTCTTTAACGGTTTTCAGCATCAAATCTTCTACTTTGACAAGCCACTTTTCAACCATACCCTTTCAGAGAAAAAAATATTCTTTTAAAGCAATATTGATACACTTATAGTGTATGCACTCCTCTGGGACATCAGCATCTTAAATGGGATACATGGTGCTTAACACTAGACCGACCAAAGCAGTTAATTTGACATTTGACAACTAGCGATATTTCTCGTGTTGCCATGTTTGCAGATGTGCACCAAATGACCTGCAATTTAATGACTTTTCATAAATAAAGGTTCTTTACCTTTACATAATCACTTTTAGAACTCATACAACTTTAGCACCAGACTTATAATATAAAATACTGAGAATGGCCAGAGCGGTCGTTTTGACCGGTAATATGAATATAATATAAAAAAGACAAATCTAGTTTTAAAATTTTGCTTGTCATTGATGTCAAATCGAAATACATCATAAATGCTTTTCCTTATCTCAGAAAAGATAAATCACGGCATATTGACAATTTTTCTGAAAATGTTTTGCTTTGCCTGCTTGAACCCTTTTCGGATAAAGGTAGGAACGTAAAAACATAATTTTTTCACTTCTTTAAAGTTGTCCAAAAAACTAAAAGAAAGAAGTACAAGTATAGTGGGCACAGTAAACCGAGCTAGAAGAGAAGTTCCATCTTTAGTAAAGACTGCATGCACTGGACTCTATAGCGCAAGTGTCTGCAAGAGCAGTGATGACTTTACACTAACAGTTTATCAGGGTAGAGTGAATAAAAACATTATCATCATGAGCACATTGCATCCATCTGTAGATATTGAGAAGGATAGGAAGAAACTTCCAGAAACAGTAGTTTTATAACTCTACAAAATGTGTTGACGTTTTAGATCAAATTCGCACCTCACACACACACAGCGAAAGCAGCATCACGGCGTTGGCCAATGCATGCATTCTATAATATATTAGATCAGAAGGCAATGAATGCCTATATGTTATTCAGAGAAATAACAGGGAAAAGAGTCAAAAGAAGGGATTTTGTCTTTCAGGAGGCCGAAGAGCTAAGAGAGATTTATATGAAACAAACCAATTGATCCAACCTTCCAGCAGCAGCAGTTCCTTGGTGTGATGACAATGTGAGAGATAATGGGAATTCTAGAGGCCAAAGTGGTAGTGAAAGGTAAAAAGAATATCTAGGTCAGGGGTCGGCAACCTATGGCATGCATGCCAAAAGTGGCACGCGAGGTGATTTTGAATGGCACGCAAAAGAAGAAATGATAAATAAAATAAATAATTCATATTTTATATATTTATTGCAATTACAGTAAAAGCCCATTCTAATGGCACCCACGCACAGTGATCCCAAATGGCATCAATGATTATTATACATACATATTTCTCATTAATTTGGATTTTTAGGAAAACTTTGGCACCTATTTTAAAAATTAATTTTTCCTATATATTTTTTGCATTTTCCTTCTCATCAAAACTTAAATTATTAATTTGCATTCATTAATAACTGGAGGAGGAGGAAGAGTAAGAATAGTTATCTTCATCTTCTGAAAGATTTTCTTCAGATGAACTGCATTCTCTGCCTGCTTCTGAAGGTAATAGAAGCTGTATCACTTCAGGAAAGAGTTTGTGTTTCTTATTTGGAGGTAAGGGTCATAAACTAGTAATCACAGGTTCTGACGTTACTAATAGATGCTTTACCAGGTCCTGGTTGGTATCTTTTCCCGACATTTTCCTGGTATAATTTTCCCGGAATCTTTTTAAATCTTTATTTCTTGATTCTTGGGCTTACTCCGATAATTGCCCAATGGGAAGTAGCGCCACTTCTATAATTGCTGATCCATGAAACAATATTTTGTGCATGCTGGCTGGCAAATAAAACCAAGGATAGGTGTTCACCAGTAATCTTGCTGTCTCAAATGCATAGGAATCAAAAGCGGATGTATTTACTGAAAATCCAAAGGATATCACATGCAATATTACTGCACAACGACGAATTAATGATTCTTCAATATCGACGATCGAAGATGATATTTCTGGATTTTGAAAAAGCAACGTGCTGTAATACCGTCATTGGAGGTACCACTTCCACCTGGTTTAACTTTGTCAACTATCAAGCCCATTTCGGATTTAAATTTACCTTGAATTAATTCTTTTCTTAATTTAAATTTATTTTTATCTTCTCCTCGAACTTGCCATTTTTAAATTTCTAGTCGATAGGAGACATGGAGGAAGTATTCAAAAAATCGATCCATGAGTGAAGAGTGGACAACCCTAAGCAAAATGACGACGTATCTACCTGCTTTTTTGCTACCTTTTCTACAGTATTCATCTCCGTAGGTCTAGCCCCACATATGTAGCAAACTTGGGCAGATGTTGTTGACGTTACAGCATTGCACACTTTACCATCAACCATAGTTAAAACCATGTTATGTTTGATAGAAATGGTATCAATATTATTATATATAACTGTGGGCATCAAGTTTTTAATTTGGGATTCGATGTAATGTGCCTCATGTCTGGATAATTCAGAAGATTCCTTTTTAAATTGTATTCTAATTGGTCTGCAGTATCTTGTAGAGGAAGGTCTAGGATTTTGCCATAAAATTTTTTTATCTTCTTGCGATGAACACGATGATGATCGCAACGAATACATTTGTATTGGAACAAAGGAAGTAATGAACAAGTCACTGTCTGAGAACGTTTCCGACATCCTTCATTTATATTCGCTGTGACCAGTACTTCCATCAAATCCCCATTTCGATATCAGGAACAAATTTCCTAATTCACTTGAAGAAAAGCAGCCTAGTACTTCTTCTTGGGAAGAGATAAGTCTTCTTGCTGTGTGATCTAAGATCGCTTGAAGCTTCACTTCGATCATTGATTCTGATATAATTGTATCGTCATCTGGAGGATAGCACATTTTCTTTGACAACAAAACTTTATTATAATTAGGATAAATATTGCAGTTTCTATCCTTCGCTCCTTTTTTGAGATTAATGTATTGGTGCTTTGTCAAATTGTTTTCCACAATTAATGATAATGCACCTTCGTTTGTATAGTGTGTTTGTTTTCGCGCCTCATTTATAGTATTACTCCATGCAGAACGTATTCTACTCGCTCTCTTTGGAGTTGTTAGAGTAGCCTCCTTTAAGAGCTTGGCAGCATCCTTTTCCCCAGATTGTTTTAATGTCATCTCAGTAGCAGCAACAAGATGGCTTTCTCCATAAGCACTTCTTAGGTCTTTCACCTTCCTTCTTTTTGACCTATCACTGCTCTCCTCAAATAATTTCTTCGGTCGACCTCTAGATGCAACAGATGATTTAGGTGCAATTTCCTTCTCAGAATTTGTTACTTCCACCTCCATATTTAACCAATCGGCATTTTCGTCCAAGAATCGCTGTCTCATTCTGTGGCTTTTTTCCCACTTTAGAAAGAGCTGGTCACATAAATGCCTGCAAATATCTTTTACTTGTTTTTCTTCAGTGCCTTGAGCCTGTTCTCCAATATTGAAAAGTAATAATATCTTCTTCTGAATGGATTGAAGACGATCACTCCAGCTACCTTTGCTTTCTGACCAAATGTTGAAAATATCCATTCGGGTTGGCTTACTATGTGATGTTCCTATTAATTAAAATATTAAAGATATGTTGTAACACACAGGATATATGAGAGAAAATTTTCTGATTTTTATTTAGACAAAAAATAAAATAATAACAGAACGTGCAAAACGTAAGAAAACGTTAAGAAAAACGTAAAGAGGATTATAAAGTTCAAAATGTTTTTTTTAAATGGGGCAAAAACGGGCAAAATGTGCAAGAAGAAATATAAAGTTAACATTTCACTCTTTTATTTGGCGTAAAAATCTACACTGGCAAACATTAGCAAAATTTTATAGCTCCAATTCAAGTTTATTATTTAAAAAAAATAATATTTTAAAGGGAGTGATAGAAAATAGCATAGAAATGATGTAAAACTACAATAAAGTTACAAAAGTAACATGAAAAAATAAACATCATACCTGCAGGTATGCGTTCCATTGCTTCACTTGAATTTAAATTGCGAGAAATACTAGGAAAATTTTTTTGAAAATCGACTGAAAATCTGTCCAATCACTCACACGCAGCAGCGCTACTAAAGCTTACACTTTAACAGTGGAACAGCTACTGAAGAATAAGTACAAACGTCATTATATTAGCATAAAATGACGCACTAGTTATCTCTCTTTCATTGCAACATTGTTTGCAAGATGTATTACAAAGTTTGTTTTTGGCCAGAATTAAGGGCATTTGGGACCACAGTGCCACGGGACCAAAGATGTGCCGCTAAAATGAATATGCCGCTATAATGAATGGTGCCGCAAAATCATATTCCAATTACTTTGAGGGCATATTTGGTATCTTTTAACGTTCTTCTTCCCTATAAGATATTGTATATGTTGTTCTTCGTTATCTAATTTACTATTTTTTGCCGTAATTTGTACGGTGTAATAAATCTAACTATATATTAATTTTACGTTGACGTCTGTTCAATTTATATCGCCGTATTTCTCGAGGCCCGTTTGTCATGAAGATATGCGGTAAACGGTGTTTTGTTTCTACTGGTTATGAGGTCCATGGAAAAATATTTTTGTTTGCTAAAGTGTCCCGGGTTCGAATCCAGGAGACAATTATATTTTCCCATACGTTTAAACGGGATTTTCGATTTTTCAGAGTGCAAGGTTTTTTCCTTCATCCACCAAAATACGTAAATATGAACCGATTTTCTTCGTTTTGACATTATTCGTCGGCTAAAACTCTATACTATTTTAATCTTGTGATGTTACAATGTTACACAGTCGACGTTTTCAGAAATACGCATTAACCAAAAGGGTCCATCAAAAATAACATTATTACTACAACCATCATCTAACTATATATTAATTTTACGTTGACGTCTGTCGACATTTGTGTACAATTTATATCGGCGTATTTCTCGAGAACCGTTCGCCGTAAAGATATGCGGTAAACGGCATTTTGTTTCTACTGGTCATGAAGCCCATGGAAAAATATTTTCATTTGCATAAGTGTCCCGGGTTCCAATCCAGAAGACAATTATATTTTCCCATACGTTTATGTGGGATTTTCGATTTTTCAGAGTGCAAGATTTTTTTCCTTCATTCACCAAAATACGTAAATATGGACCGATTTTCTTCATTTTGACATTATTCGTCGGCAAAAACTCTATACTATTTTATTCTTGTGATGTTTACATGTTGCATGGTCGACGTTTTCAGAAATACACATTCTTTTTCGAAATTTTGCAGATTTTTCGGTGGTTAAGCTTACGGAAGATCGGTCATGGCTGTGGCGACATCTATTAGAAAATTGTAAAATGTAAGTTCACCGAAGATGCCGTTAGAGCGAGTTTGCCGCTAGAATGGGTGCCGTTAAAACGAGCTTTTACTGTATATAGCACAAAGTATTTTCAAAAATGTAGAGAACTCGTGCCGTATTTTATATTAAGAGTAACTATTTATCTCTAAAGTCTGCATGTTCTAATACTGTACATGTGCTCGCTGTCTCGCATTCTCTTTCGCTGTCTTTGAGAATAATGGACACAAAATATGGAAATTCAGATTGATAGGTAGAAATACATGTCATTTACAATGTAAAGCTGGGGTGGTCAAAAATTAAAAATGATCATTAAAATAAGTTAAAATTCAGTAGTGGCACGCGAGCCCCTACAATTACATGAATTTGGCATGCCATTTGTGAAAGGTTGCTTACCCCTGATCTAGGTGTAATGTAAACAAATCAGCATATATTTGCATGTTGTGTAAAAACGTAGTTTGTTGAAAATGCATATGAAAAATTGTAATGCAATGTTTTTGTGTGGACTGCTAGGAATCAAAAAAGTTATAAATAATGACTAAACTAGATTTTTGTGTATTTATGTAATTCTTAATTCAGTAAAAGTGCTATGTTAATTTGAAAATATTGTTGCTTATATCATTGCTGATTGTATGAGCGGTCATTATGACCACTGTGGCAGTTCTAGGGGGTGAGTCTCTGGCAGTTCTATTGTTAAAACAATTTATATAAAACATTTGTTTTCCAAGATTAAAATATATCTGGGATTAAAAGCAATGACCATAGATTTTCATTCTATTTGAAATTGCTATATTGGCTTTGTTTGTGAGTTAAAGGTAGGTTTTATTATTATTAAATATACATTAATTGCAAACTAAGAATTTAATGGTGCATTGATACATCACCATGGGAAAAATGGACATGGCTGGTAGAGAGTTGAGCATCGCTGGTTAGATTATTACAAATTTCATTTGCACATCATGAATGGCATTAAAAAGCTTTCTAAAGTTGTATTTATTATACTACATAGAATATTACACAAAGAAACATGAGTTTACCTTTGCATTGGCTGGCACAATTGTACCACTCAGAGGAACTAATTCATTTTCAGCTGAAATCATTCCAATAATTTCTTCATCTTCTGTGAACTGCAATTTATTAATGCCTTCAAAGCATTTTCTGAGATGAGGTTGAACACGTAGAGGATCTTTTGTTTCTGATAATATCTCTAATAGTTCATCATTAGAGAGAAAAAAGAACCTACCAAATGATAAATCAATGGTTATATTTTTACAAAATAAACTTTTTACTTTTGAAATGTGAACATTCAAACATACCTTGCAAAGAAAAGCCTCTTTTGCTCAAGATAACTATTCAGACCCTTTTGAATATCATCTAATAAATTATTTGAATCTTGAAGCAAAACTAGCATATCGGGAAAATCAGTCGCAGTTAGTACATGGCTATTATTTACAGTAAAATTCATTATCTTTCTCCAAACTCCATCAACTTCATGAAAATGCTTTGATTCATCAGGCATTTGCTCCATTATGTCCTCAGAACTAAATATGGGCTCTAAATACAGCCATGTTATTTGACACTAAAATTGAAAGTTTCATGAGATAACCATTACTATTATCAGCATCTAGGTTATTAACAAAACCTGCTATTGTATTTTAATAAACTAAGGCTTTTAAATTTATCCTTTATAGTTTCATTAGCTATTTAATTTTTTATGAGAAAAAATTAACTTCCTTATCACAATAATAATTCTATTCACAAATTATTTATAACCTAATACAAATAAACACACATGAATAAAGAATTCAATCAGGGCCATTCTTCATAAAAATTTTAGTCTATATTTTACAAATTTAAATACAATCCTTATATTTCTTGGGTAGATAGACATTATTTTTAATACAGACACACACACACAGTGCTTTTTTGTAATGGTATGTGCCGTACTGGCACCTTTTTTCAGAGCGACATCTAATTTTGGTACATTTTCATTTTTTTAATTCTTTAAAACTTAAAGTAATAAACAGCTTCTATAAATGTTAAACATTTTGACTTTTATTATCAACTTTGTTATTAATAGTTCATCACAAATTCAATAGAGAAGGGGGAGAGAGTGCAGGAAGAGGTTGAGGGGGGAGGGGGGTACCTGCACCTATTTTTTTTACAAAAAAAGCACTGTATATATATATTAGTAAAATTGTCTTACTTTGAGCCAGGCATCTAAAATGTCTTGCATGGATATAAGTTTATCTTCCCACATCTGCATTTCCACTTCAAAAGCTTTAATATATGGTGAACCACGCATTGTTTGAGCCTTTAAAATATGATCATCTAACATCATCTGAATATCATCAACAGCAGAAAGTATAGACACTCCAGTTTCCCTATAATTGTAACAAAATATTGTAGCTTTATATTAATAATAATGCATGATATAGACAAACATAGCATAGAGTGATAAAAAAACAAGTCTCAAAATAAATATCTCGAAAGTGCTAATTCTCAAATCACCTGTATGGGATGCATTCAAATTTAACATCTTTCCATTCAAATTTCATTTTATTTAATGCTTGCTCCAAACCATACTCTTTTGTTGCCCTAGTTCCAATTTCCTCAAGTTCAGTAATGTGTTTGGGTAATCCTAGCTCAATCATTTCTGATAATGTGCTATACTCATTTGGTGATATTGGTACACCTACAACTGCGCTAATCTGAAATGTAATTGACAAGTAATAACAGCAATTTAATTTATTTTAATAGTAAGATTCCAATATTATATTTTATAGTTTACCTGCTGCCAATGTCTTTCCTTCATTCCTTTATTACAAATAGTGTGAAGAACAGGCAAAAGCTGTTTGAATTTTTCAACTTTCGCTCTTACCATATCAGCAACACGCTTTGAACCAGGTAAATCATGAAAAGTTTTTGTTAGTTTGTAAAGTATTTTCCATATTAAATCAACTTCATCTTCTATTTCACTGGCATTTAGACTCATGAAAGGACCTGAGAAAGCATTAAGAATATAATAGCATGAAATAAGTTCCATAAAGGTTTGTGACCATTGCTCAAACCTTACCATTATACCACTTCTCATACTGAAGATGAAACCTTAAAACAGTTGTCCACAATTTTTCTACAGGTTCGATTAATGAAATCATTTTCTGAAGAGTAGTGAAAGGTGATGCCTGCCATTCTAACAGTTGCTCCTCTTCGTTAATAGCCTGACAAAATAAATGGTATAGAATTTCATAAGAAACATTTATCCTTATTAACTGAGACATCTTATTTTTTCATTACTCCTTTTCTAATATTAGTACATCCGTACCGATGTGTTTCATTGGTAGGATAATTCTATATTTCCTAAGGATTCTCACACTGACAGGACACTACAATTACAGTAGGTTACAGCTGAAAGGATGAGATGCATTATTAATATGAATAATTTGTATAACAAAACAAATTTAATTATACTTTTACAGATTCCATCCATTATGAATGATCATCATCATCAGGTGTTGATGGAGATCATTCACCAAAACAGGCTGTGTTTTTTTAAAATTATGTGGAATCTGTAAAAGTATCATTAAAGTTGTTTTGTTATACAAATTATTCGTATTAATAATACATCCTTTTATGATGGAATTCCATGAAGCCTCGGTCTCGTCTATTAATTTTAGGTTACAGCTATATATATGGGTATGTCCAGGGGCGGCCCTAGAATATCTGCCAGCAACTGGTGCCCTAGGCGAACCATGCAATCAGCACGCCCCCCTCTAAACCCCAAGGGCAAATCAAGGCTGAGGTTTTTGGTAAACTGGAAAACATTTTCCCCATTTTTCCTTTTTATTTTTAAAGCGTTCTCTTGCGACTCTTACAGAGTGGAGTGACAAAGCACGTGAAATTCAAACTTTCTGTGTCTTGCTAGTGTATTTGAAGTATTAGTAAATTATCAAGAATGTACAGAAGTGAATTATAATTCATATTCTCTCAGTACGCACACGTAAATTGAAGTACTAATGACATCATTGTTATTTTATTTGTATTTTTAAATTTTTTCATTTTTTTCCATTATTTTTTTTAAACTTAATTTTTTTGCCACAAATTTGGCACCCCATTTACCTTGGCGCCCTAGGCTGTGTCCAGTCAGCAGGACACAAGAAAATTTAAGGGTCACGTGAAATTCAAAGCTTACTGTGTCTTGCTAGTGTATTTGAAATATTAGTAAATTATCAGGAATGTATATAAGTGAATCATAATTCATATTCACTCAGTACACACACGTAAATTGAAATAATGACATCATCGTTATTTTATTTGTATTTTTAAATTTTTTTCATTTTTTTCCATTATTTTCTTTAAACTTAATTTTTTCGCCACAAATTTGGCACCCCATTTAACTCGGTGCCCTAGGTCGTATCCAGCCAGCAGGACACAAGAAAATTTAAGGGCCAGGTGACAGACCATTAAAATACCTTACATCATAAATGTGTCATAAAAACAGCTGGTTTGATAATCAAAAGGTTAACAAATTAACAATCATATTAGACTCATTTATTCATACACACCATATAGTTAGTATGCATTTATTTGTGAAAATTAAATAATATTAAAGCATTTTATTTGAATATGGCAAGATTAAAATCATCTTACATCTGCTTCAACTTTATCTTCCTTCAAAGTATTGGACAAAGCTTCAACAAACTCTGCATTTTCCTTCATTTCTTCCATTGTTAAAATGGGTGGATCCTTCTTTCTTATTATTTCCAAATCTTTTTGATGTAGCAATAACCTAATAAAGATATTTCATTTAAAAAGTACATACTTTTTTCTGACCTAAAAAGATACTTAAGGCAATAAGTATCTCTAATTAAATAGAATGAAGTGTAACATTTTGTTATACTGTATCTGCCCGAATACAAGCTGATGTTTTTTGCCAAAATCTATCATGAAAAAAATCACCCCTCGGCTTAAATGCGAGACCGAGGAAAATTTGGGCTATGGTTAAATCTCGAAGTCTCTCATTGCCTTTGCGTTCAAATGATAGCACTATATTTTTTGTAAAGTAAATATGTGACCTACGATGAATATATATAAATATATCTTGGCGATATCGCTTGCGTAAATTGACGATTACGCAAAATGCGGTGATGGCTTTGAATGCTCAACTGTTTGAATTTCAGTAAAACTTTACATGAAACGTGTATAACTATAAAAATGCAATTTCTTAAGGCAATGTAAATGCTAATTTCATTGGAAATAGACTTGGATGAAAAAATATCTTGGCAAGATACATTGCGTAAATTGACGATTACACAAAATGCATTGAAGGCTTTGAATGCCCAACTGTTTGAATTTCGGTAAAACTTTACATGGGACGTGCATAATTACAAAAATGCAATTTCATTGGAAATAGACTTGGATGAAAAAATATCTTGGCGAGATCGCTTGCGTAAATTGACAATTACGCAAAATGCGTTGACGGCTTTAAATGCTCAACTGTTTGAATTTCGGTAAAACTTTACATGGAACGTCTATAATTATAAAAATGCAGTTTCTTAAGGCAATGTATATGCTAATTTCATTGGAAATAGATTGGATGAAAAAATATCTTGGCGAGATCGCTTACGTAAATTGACGATTACGCAAAATGTGTTGATGGCATTTCAGCTGTTTGAATTTCGGTAAAACGTGTATAATTATAAAAATGCAATTTCTTAAGGCAATGTAAATGCTAATTTCATTGGAAATAGACTTGGACGAAAAAATATCTTGGTGAGATCGCTGTTACTATATTTGACCTTTGGTGAAAATGAAGATGAATGAAATTATTGTCACTGAATGTGGAACATTATTCAGCAATGCAAAATTATTAATTGGAGTAATATTTCAAAATGTCAACAACTAAACCATTTCCCACTCATTTCTTCGATCTTGAATAATGTATTCTAACAAGATGTGCATGAATGTCTGGCACACTTCAGCATAAAATCTACAAAATTTACATTTTTGCCAAAAATTGTGGAAATTTTTGGGGGGTTGGCTTAAATCCGGGGTCAGCTTCTATTCGGGCAGATACGGTATATGCCTAAGCTATATGTTTGTCTGGAACTTGTCATTTAGTATGATTAGATCTAAAATATAATTGATTACATTTTATTTCAGTGAAATGCACTTAGTATCTTACAGATATTTTTCCTAAATGCATCCTTCACGAACACAAAATAAATAATTTGTAATTGCTAAGAGAATTTTTAAAATCACTATTTATGGCTGATTTAAGGTCTTGAATTTACCATAAATTCATAAAAATACAACTAAATGATTTCAATTTTTTTTGTTTTGAGCACAGACGATAGTGGAAATTATCTAAACAAAGTTATTTAAATTTTTAAAGAAAATCATAAAAAGTTTTTAGAATTACTTTTGCTATTTTAGAAAAGAAAAATTATGCTGCCCACCTTATGAAACAAAATAATAAATTAGATATTAGGAAAGGAAGCATAAGATACATTTTTCTTAGGCTACACAAAAATCAAACAATAACATGATCCTGATCTGAGAAAACAAGGTGAATTATCTCACCTTTCTTCAAACTCAATTGTCTTCTCTCGAAGATTTTTCTCTGCTAAATCCCTCCGATGAGATAATCTTGTCTCGCTCAGCTCAAAAACAGATTCCATATCCTTTGGCCATAAAAATACTCTACTGTTTAGTTGAATATCTTCAGCTTAAAAATGAAGGACATAATGAATTATTAATGTGCATTTGCATTGAAGTTGATAATGAATATTTTTCTATAGTAAATCTTTTAAAAATTAACAGTGTTAGTACCCACCTGATAATACTGTATGAGCCATCAGAAATAAAACATTTTCTGCTGCTATTCTGATTTTTTCACGTAATTTAAACATGGTAATTTCCCGGGAGTCACTTAGATATTTTGTGAGTTCCACAAGTTCTGGTGTATTTTCAGGCATTTCACTTGCTCGATCTGCCATTATGTCAAATTCATTGCAAATCCTTTAGAAAAAATGCAAAATGAATTGGCCTTAAAAACACATAAGTACACAAGACAAAATATTGTTTTTTGATAGTGGAAAATGTTAAATTATGAAAGAGGAGAGAAAAGAAAAAAATATTTAGGAAAGATTTAATCTATGAACTGGGATAAATACATCATCCTACATTAGTGGTTCTCAACTGAGGGGACATGAGGATTTTGGACCAAAATAATTTTTTCCTAAAAACAGCAAGGATTTTTAGGCAATTTGTGCCTAACAAGAAAGTATAATACTGTGTGACAATAGTGTGTCTGACTTGAAGTTGCCACAAGTGATTACTGTCATTAAATAAAGAGGTATGAAAAGGTTTTAGGTGATAGATGACTTGAAAGGGAAAGAGAGCTATCAAGACATGAAGAATACTGCGGAAAATAGGAGTATGTGGAGAACAATGTTTAACTATGAATAATCATGGACCTGTCTATGGACAGACTACCTATGATGATGATGATAAAAACAAATAGAAGATAGGCAGAATGTTTCTGTGCTGGACTAAATGACCTATAGCCTCCTCCATAAATGCATAAAGCATAATTACTATTTGCCTACTAATTTTATGTAATATCTTTACTGCTGCTCATAATTTGATTTAGATAGCCTATATTTTGTAAGTTCAATATTCATTTAGTATAGTCTTAATGATCAAAAAACCATTAGTAATCTACAGGGATGTTGACATTTTTTAATGATACACACATATCTGAGAATAGGATACAACAGACATAGTGAACTATGTAGAAAAACCATAAGATGTACTTACTCCCTATTGTGGGTTCTATTATTCAAAACATGGTATTCAATAGTACATTCTCTAAGGTTGTGAACAATATTCCACAAAGTATCATTCATTTCAGTGGAGTCGATACCTATCAGATTAAGGTGTATTCTCTTCCGTAAAAATAATATTTCCACTTTAAGGTTCTCATATATAAATATTCTTTTGCTGAAATCCTTTAAAAATAAATGTTTAATTGATAAAACAAGGGAGAAAGGATATTTAAAATAATTTAATGGTTCATATTAAAATATTAGTTAATAATAAGCATAATTACCTTCAGAAGAGGGAAGGGATCTCTTTTCATAAATTCTTCCAATGATTTCTCAGCTTCACCATTTAATAAATGCAAGTATTGTGCATAATTTTTCAGATAAGTCATTGGGCCATTTGCATTCATGTCAAACATTTTTAAAGCTCTATCGATAATGGATTCAACTTCAACTTCCTCCAACTTAACAGCACTAAGGAACATATCAGTGCCCTTCATCTCTAAAAAACATTGGCTTAATTAAATTTAAACATAAGGTGAAACTTTGTCACATAGCTTCTTTTTATTTTCTAAATTAATTAACACTAAATTCTATTATGAATCAATTTTATAAAACATGCTTTAGAAGAGTGAATCATTTAAAAAGTACAGACTATAAAAGCAACTCAGTTAATGTATGTGCTCCCTTGGCAGAATCATATATAATCAACAAATATAATTTTATTAAGATTTAATTTTTACAATTACTGTATTTTCTGGTGTATAAGATGCACTTTTTTGTTGCAAAAAGGTTTTTTATTTACAATAATACGTAATATTTATGATTCGACTAGGATTGCCAAATCGGAAAAACAAAAAAATCGACTTGAATCCCTAAATCCTTATTTCAAAATATTTTAACGTAATATAATAGTATCCTATATATAATTTCTGAAGTGTCCGTCCGTCCCCCCCTCTATCTCAAAAACCGTTTGCTGTAGAGATTTGCAGTAAACTGTGTTTTGTTTCTACAGGCCAGGAGGTCCCTAGAAAACTATTCTCAATTTCCTAAAGTCCCGGGTTCGATTCCAGGAGATAATTATATGTTCCCATAAGTTTACATGGGATTTTTGAGTTTTCAGAGTGCAAGGTTTTTTTCCTTCATTCGTTAAAATACGTAAATATGGACCGATTTTCTCCGTTTTTGATTTATTCGATGGCTAAAACTTTAAATTATCTTATTCTTTCAATGTTTATACCCTACGCGGTCGAAATTTTCGGAAATACACAATTGTTTTCGAAATTTTGCCGATTTTTTGTTCTCCTTCGGGACGTTGCCAAGTCGACCTTAATTGTTGCCTCTGATTCAATTACCATCGATTAAACGTTCATATTGGTAAAAATGGAATCCTTAAATTAGTAAGATCATTATACGCTACATTTTTGCTTTGATTAAAGTTTTATTGTTATAAATATAACAATGGATGAATTCATTAAGATAATGATTTAACTCGAGAACATTCAGTAAGATTATTTTCTGCGACTAGGACGCATTTATCGTAGATTCTGGTAGAAAAGCATATTTATTTTTTTTAAATACTGTATCTGAGTATTCAACCTTTTGGAAATACCAAATGTTTTTGTTTTCGTGACTGAAGCGACCAAGAATCACCCTGTCAGTGGAAATACGTGTAAGACTCTGCCATTTCATTACGAAGGCTTTGGTGAGGAGGAATCTTTCTAAACCCCGGTAAGTTTATACTCCGCATTATTCTACAATCAACTGTTTCAGCGCTTACTTTTTTAATACTTTCGCCTGGCTTTAGTGGATAAATAATTATTTTTTGTGGTGTCGCTTTTACAAGAGTTATGTTTTGTGATTGATTAAGTGGATGACATTTCCTGTAAATTACAGAAAGTTCACATCTTTCTTTTCCCAATATTTGCTTTCTTTGAGGTGTTAAGACCCAGTTTGACTCCCGGTCTTAGCAGTTCTATTCTTCAGTTTCCTCATTTCACATCACTACAGTTTATGCCTGTCGCGTAAGAATCTTCTGATCACTAATCATTTCAACTTAATTACTGTGCCGCATCAATTTACTCTCTACCATAACTTATAAAATACAGATTTCTGATTACCTACAGATAACATTTTTTAAAATATGCACACACTGCCTTTCCCTCAGTGAGATTCTAACACGCAAACCTTACATTGGGAGTCAAATATCTAAGTATCCCATACTGTGTAAATTCATTGCTAGAGTAAAATATGAATTATTAACATCAACTTATTTTACAAACTTACTATTTTTTATGAATCAATTTAAAATTAAACGTGCAAATTTTGCACGGGCTCAGCTAGTTTAATATTTAATTATAGTGTAGTTGTATTATTATATTAAGTAATATCAGATTATCTCAAAACATTTATCATCATTCTATGAATTGGAGTTTTAAACTGCGAAAAAATATACAGGCCTCTATGGTAAAAATAACGGCCAGACCGATTGGCAACCCTAAGTGTGACAGCTACTTCCCCTCTTTCCCCTCTGCCCCCTGGGATATGTAAATTCCCACATCCATTCACTGCGTTTTGTGAAAATAGACATTTGTGTGTTATTTTACTGTAATTTGTATCACTTTAATTTGTATACCCTAATATTTTGCAATAAGGATAAAAGAAAATGACTTTTGTACACTGTGTCTTATAAACTACAGGTGCTGGTCTATGAGGAAAAACAGCAATAGGGTAGCAGAAAGGTATTTTGGTTTACCCAGTGCTCGAAATGGAAAATGCTACCAAACGGAACGTATCAGTAGTGGAATGGAAATTTTTATGACATGGAACGCTTGTTATAAGGGATGGTATTTCTAAATGTCTGATGAAATGGAACGGTATCATTGGCTCATGTGATGAGCTGGAGTGGCGTTCTGGTGCATTCCGGCTCATTCCGAGCACTGGGTTTTCCACCAATGGAGAAGATAATACGTGTTTGGAGGTTACAGAAAGATGTTCTGACACCCTTAACCAAGGAAAAATGAGCTCAGTGTGGGAAGGTTGCAAAATGGCCTGAATTAGAGGCCCATGTGTTGAACTGGGTAGGGGAGCATCAGAAAAATGGCACTGCAGTATCAACAAAAATGATACAAATGCATGCCATAAAAATAGCTCGTTAGAGGAACGTTGGAAATTTAAAAGGCTGGGCAACTTGGTACTATAGATTTGTGAAGCATAATGACCTCAGTATGCACACTACAACTAAACTTGCTCAGAAGATGCCTCTTCAATATGAAGAGAAAATTGTGTCCTTCCATCGGCTGAAACAAAAAAACTAAAGAACTAGGTCAAATTGGAAATTGGATGAGACCCCTCTTACATTAAATACCCATTGAAAAGGACTGTAAATTTAAAAGGCAAAAGAACCATCACAATCAAAACAAGTGGCCATGAGAAAGCTCGTTACACAGCAGTGCTTGTATGCTGTGCTGACAGAACTAAACTACCTCTGATGTTGATTTTCAAGTGAAAGACGATGCCGAAGGAGACGACACCAGCTGGATGAGACTGGAATGAAAGTTTGAATCAAAAAAGTATGGGGAAAGAGCTCTGCTGAAGAAAAATGCTATCTTGGTGTGTGATCAGTTCTATTCTCATCTCACGGAATCCGTGAAGAAAAAGCTAAAAGATTCAACACTGAACTGGCTGTCATACTTGGGGGACTAACATCTCAACTGCAACCTCTTGATGTCTGATTAATCCATTTAAAGTGAAAATGAGAGAAGAATGCAATAAGTGGATGGATGACAGCATACACCAGTTGACTCAAACCAGAAAAATAAAGCATCCTTCTATCACGCAAGTGTGCGAGTGGGTGAAAACATCGTGGAACAAGATTAGTTCAGAACTTGTAGTAAAGTCCTTCAAAAAGTGCGGCATTAGCAATGCCCTAGATGACACAGAAGATCATTTGCTGTAAGAAGAAGATTGTAAAGATTCAAGTACAGAGGAAGAGTTTCTTGGATTTAATAGGAAGCAAGTGGAAGATGGTGGTTTATGAAGGTAAATAATATTTTTGTTACTAATTAAAATATATAGCCAAAATTTTTAAATTAATAGATGCTTTTCAATACATACCATAATTTTCCAATTATAATATGCACCCTATATAATATGCACCCATGCTTTTACAAGTGAAATGTGAAAACTGCCTTATCACTATGTATAATAGTTAATTAATTTTTTGTAAAAAGATGACTGTAATTTTTCACTTGGTTATTAGCAGTATTGAGACAGTTCTTGCCATGCCGCCAAGTGAGATATGTATGAGAATATTTACAAAAATTTAACGTCTATATATTTTGACTCTCACTTTAAAAATCGATACAATGTATAAAAACATGTCTCCATGTCACACTGTGTAATAATCTGGTCAGTTGGACTTACAGTTCTCGCCTTGCTGCCGAGCAAGATAGTTTACATGAATATCACGTCTAGTTCTGACTCCGTCTTCATAGAAGCCGGTCGAGGTATGTAAAATAATATTTGATGCTAGCAACTTGCATTGATTTTTTCTTAAAAAGTGTGGCTTTAAAAAGTTTTACCTCACAAATGCCAAGGATGGTTCTGATGATGACATCATATGGGATATGATTTTGCCAATATGGATAGTGAGGATGACTATGATGTTCTCAGCGACGACATTTACGTAGACGATGAGAGAGAACACAAAATCGCCGATGAACTATTTGAGGACAACAATAATGAATTCAGAGGCTAAGATTCAGACAGATAAAAGTAAATAAATAATTATTCTTATTTTTGTTATGAAAAACGATATTTAAAGGAATGTTATCAAAATGCATTGAAATGTATGATTTATTGGTAAAAATATGTCCGAAAATATAAATTATTTCCTTACTGAAAAAGTTGTATGTGCTTGTTACCATATATAATACACAACCTAACTTTCTGTAAATTTTTCGTGAAAAAAATGCGTATTATAATCGGAAAATTACGGTAATTAACTTACTTTATGTTGTTTTTAAACCATTGATAAATCTTATGTTCTTATGCAAACATCTGTTTATGAGTACACATATTTTAATATCTGAAAATGGCCTTATTTTTTAAGGTGCATTTTATACATGGGTGTGTCTTATACACTGGTAAATATGGTAAAATACTGAAATAAAATTCAACAAGCATAATTAAATCATAAACCTTGAATATATTGACAATGGAAACCTCATTGAAATGCAATGCTACAATGTACATATTATGAATGCTGAAAGTTATGGTTTGATGTAAGGAACATTTATAACAATCCTATTAGAATGGCTCAACTAATGAAGATATAGTCAGTTCATTATTTACATGTTATCCGTTTATGTGCTTTTGGTTTAATATGGCTAAAGAATTAATACCACTTCTCCATTCACTCAATTTTACGGTTAGTTTAATGTGGTTAACAATGCGGTATTTATAACAGGAATTGAAATTAATCACTGGAGTTTAAATAGTAAAAATTTAAAAGACCAAAAAAGAGATATTTAATATTGATGTTAAAAGTCTACACTATGGATAATAGCTAAGACCTGCGTAGATCATGGTGCTCATCTAAGGCAATTTAAACTTCTTCCAACAAACCACACAACCGCTACCCTCTCATCATAACTGCTGCCTACCCTACCAGTGGCATATCTGGGAATTTGTTAGAGGCGTTTTGAGCCCCCCGAACTCGAGGGGGGGGGGGGGGGGAGAGAGGATGATTTGAAGGTAAACCCCATGTTACTCTTTTTAGTGTGGTTCACGAGCATGAAGGAAATATTTTTAATCGAGACGGGAGGGGCTATAACTCCCAAAAAAAATCCCCTGGATATGCCACTGATCTTGTGATGCATTCGCCTCATGTTATATATTATGTAAGCCAAACACTATGACAGAGAAAATTCAAGTTAACTGAAAATTAATCAAAGTGACCATATTTGTCGCTGTCTTGTATTTATATAGGCGACTCCCGAGATTCGAACGTTCGAGATTCGACAAATTTGAGATTTTGATGCAGCCGATCGAATTGGGAGCTAGTTTACGAGAAATAATTTTCGTCCCAACCAATGACGCGAGGTTTAGTTTCAGTGTAGACAGTTATTTCTGCTCTAATTGTCTGAATTTGTGCTGATTTCACTCTTTTTTCTGTTAATCTTTTATTTAAATTTATTTTATTGATTTATTTATAAATTTATCACTTGACATGATATCTAAAAGGAAATGTAATAGTGATAATGCAAGTGAATCAAATAAAAGAGTGTTGTTCAACTATTAGCACTTATGTGAAACAGGAGAAAATTATAGAACATGTGATAAATTCACATAATTTGATGGCTGGTTTGACAGATTTAAGAGAAGGTCAGGTTTGCATAACTTTAAATTAACTGGCGAGGCAGCAAGTTATTTTGTGCTTTTTAATAACTTTTATATGAATTTCGCTGTGATATATAGTTGTATGTATAGATAGAAGTATGCAGAGATGTGCTGCAGACGACGGCCCGGTCCGGCTCGCGTGATTCGTTTGTAACAAACGACTCACGCAAGCGGAAATGCGGGAACGTATCCCCCGATTATAACATGCAAGTCAATGGAAAAACGGCGTTTGACATTCGACAATTCGACCACATTTTCAGGGATGCATCCCTGTCGAATCTCGTGAGTCGCCTGTATTTGTGAAGCAAAGTTAAAGGTGTTTGTAAATCAATGTCATCAACGTGTTGTTTTATTTTGGCAATATAGAAAAAGACTTGAAATATTAATTCATTTTAGAACTATTAATAGTGAGGTCAACTTACCTGGAAACATATACTGCTCAACTCTAGGGACTCTTAAATTGATATGGATTATTTTTTTGAAACAATTGTGAACAAATTCACGTACATCAGAAAGAGTAGGCGAAAACTTCAAGTCAGAAGTCCCCAGAACAGGTTTAATATGAATTTTAATCATTGGTGTCTTCAAATACATAAAGTCATCAAATTCACCATCATAATCATTTCCTTCCTGAAATTTATTTAGAAATGTTAATATATGTTCAAACACTAATTAATATGATATGTTTACTTAAAATGATGAAGTACATCATTTTCAATTTATAAAATATATCCTAGTTTCTAAAGAACTTAAACTGTTGAGATAGAAAAATTATTTTAAAACCACATCTAAACTACATGAATAATTAGTTTGTTTTGATTTAAAAATTTAATTTAAGAAAAGATTTTCCTTATTATACGGCAAACAGGATAACATAGCAGGTCTTTATTCTCCATAATGTTTTTTATTGTAAAAACCCTGTTTCTTTCTGCAATATACAATTTATCTCTTTAAAAGATATGGAGAATCTAACATTTTCCAGTGAGTTACACAAATATATTTCAATTCATGACTTATAAACAATAATAATTTTATTGGTCCAGCGATCAAAATATTACAATGATAGAGAAACTCTACTAGCTAATCCAGTAAACACAGGAGTAATAGAGAAAAATAATACCTGAAATGTGATTAACATATCTAAAAAGTGGTAAAGTGACTTGAATACTAGAGATCTTAATTGAATGGACATTAATGATGCTGCACTATTGAAATATCTTTCCACTTGTTGAAGTGAATCTGATTTCTTTAGAGGAGCTAAATGGCTCCAGCAATCCAGCATTTCCGTAAATACAGCAGCACACCTCGGCAACCAGCTATTTTGAAAAAATACATCATGTTCAACTTATATGGCTAATTTGGTTCAAGTTGAAAATTATATATTTACAAATATACTCACTCATTAAGTAGAACATTTCTTATTTCTTCGCATAAAACATTAATTTGAATTTCCATATCATCCATGTTCAGAGGAAATGGATTAACTTCATCCAAACGATTTACAGGTATAGCGAGCATTTCAGAGAAACTGAAGATGATCACAAAAAAGAATTCTTTTTACAACAATAAACAAAATAATATATAAATTATCAAGATCACAGTATAAATTTGTTTAAATTAATAATAAACAGATAAAAACTTACTTTTGGTCCCATAACTTACGTATTTCCAACATTGATGCATTACTGATGTGCAAATTATAAGATATAAATTGATTGGCAATGATCACTTGTTGATGCCAAGGAACTGGCATTCTAATTGACATTGTAGCATACTGCATTGGAAAAGTAATTATATTTAAACGAATACGTTCCTTCTCATCTAACATCATATAGTCAACAATTGCTTTTCGAATACTTAAGTAATAATCATCAGTAATTTCTTTTTTTAAACTTTCAAATTCTGGCTTTAACCTGATAACATAATATACAAAATTTATTTTAATAATACAATTGAATTCCAGTGCTTAATTAGAATATAAACTATAATATGTATACTTTTTATTTCTGAAATATTTCTGGTTAAGTTTTGTTTTTGCTTTTTCTAAGCATTCAACAGGATAATCCTCAATCATATGGTCTTCAATTCCCTAAAATATTGAATCATAATAATTAAACCATATGTAAAATAATCCATAATTTGACTTTCAGAATAAAAAACAAGTGATGCCAAAATGTCATTACCAAATAAAATATACTGCGCTTACATGTGAAATATAATACTGAATTCTGGTAATATCTTCTTCTCTAACAGGCTTAGATTGTTCCAAGTTGATGATTTTTTTCATTTCAACTAATTGGTCATCTGGAGACATGGGTAATCTTGCTTGTAAATGTGAATATTTGCTTTTAAAAAGAAAAAATACCCAAAAATGTATTTTTCAGAGTATCAGTTTCAAATCTGTCAGTTTTTCCATCAAAATAATAAAAATAACCATAACAACTATTCTTCTTCCATAAGAATTAAGATTAAGTTCATACTGATATTAAAATGATTGTTTCTATGCATTCTGAAAGTAAAACATATTGATATTTTTGGAAAAATAAAAAAAAAATCAGAATATTTTACCAAATCTGAATCAATAGCAGTAGAATATACTACTACTATAGTATTAAAACATGCAATTTATAATTCATCGGCCATCAATTCATCACCTTACATTAAAATTGTTCTATTGACCTTACATGCAGATAATTTTTAAAATATTGCAGAATGCAACAAAGGATGCCAGCTTACACAAAATATCCATTAACCAGTTATAATTGGTAACTAATTATCAATAAAAAATTGAAAGACTCACAGGGATCTTAAATATTGTAGCTTATTCATTGTCTTAGCTTTGGTTTTCATTCGTAAAGGAGTTTTTTTCACAGGTTCAGAGACTGCCCCAGGCGAGTTGGGGCAGTTATGATGGCCGATAATGAGTTCCTAAATGTAACACAGAAAAATAAATTGGTAAATTTCCTTTATTGAAACATTATCATCTAGGGAAGCCTTCATTTTGTGGAATTCCATATTCAAGTAACACAGAAACATAACTTAGTAAAACTTTCACTTTCTTAAAAAAAGAAATAATCATTTGTCAAAACCCCAAAATAAAATAATCGTGAATACAATACCGTAAGTTATTGTTGTTACTTACACTTAATCTAATGAAATCAGAACTCGGACGTGGCTTTTTGCTTGTTGAGACGGGATTAGTGGTAAGTGAATTTCTAAACGATGGCAATCGCTTAATTTTTAGATTTCGTGCACTCGGCGTATAATTACTGCCAATTAATTCACAAGGTGTGTAATGTAAAAACGAATCCTGATGTTTAAAGAAATATTAACAGATAAAAACGGAAAACTTCGCCAACACATACAATGGATTCAATTTATTTTACAGATTACTTACATTATATGGCACAGTTTTTGTCCAAGAATTTGGTTCCAAAAGTGGTGGATAAAGATATTTTCCAAGCAAAGATTTGACGCATTCCGAAGGCTCTTTATCAACCAAAGGTAAAAAAGGAGCTTTGCGAATTCCAGTTTTACTATATTCTGGACATCCTAGTTTTCTTTTTGTTCTTTTCATGTTGAAGAGGAATTTAAGTGGCTGATTCGTCTATAATATTTAATTCTTTCATCTACATGGACACAAAAAACAATTCTAAAGAAATAATCAGCAGTTTTATCCTTTACTTTTCCTTGTACCCGTGCCTGTACTTGATTTATCCGCTTATAACATATATCGTTTTCATGGAAACGATATACTTCGAACTTTTCGATTGCAATGTCGATGGAGAAGTACTCATTAGCGCGGGCAACCGAATGGTAAGGTATTATGAAAGTAAATTGTTCATAGTGTGAGGTACTAAAGATGATCGAGAAAGTATAGTGTTAAATAGTGTGATCCTAGCGAAAACGCAGAAACTCATTCAATTATTGAAGCCTAATTGTGTTATTGCATTACCGCAAGATTAGGTACTACTTCATAATCTTCTTCACATAAGTAGAGTGCTCTGAATAAAATTAATCGAAAACATAAATGGTTCACTCTTTGAATGTAAGCCTTCAGTTAGATCCTTCTTATTGTCAATACTGACGGATGGAGTAATTGAAACGCTGGCAGATTACTCGCATCTCTGAAAGGAAAGGCTTCGTTTTGGCAGCGGAAGATTGAAGTTTTTCGGTGAGTCCGAATCAGTCTATTTATTTTACCCATCTATGATAGGAATTTTCATGTCAGAGGAGATATGAAATAGTTACACTTAACATTAAATTATTCCGCAGTTAAATTTTATTTTAGTGTTAATTACCGTTGAACATTTAAAACTTATTTTATTGTAGATTACCAACACAACTTCTGAAAGATGTTCGCGATTATGAAAATATATAAACTAACATTGTGGAATTTGACCACATTGTCTCAGGGGCTCTGTACTAGCCACCTTAAAGATATTATTAATACATCGAATTGATACGATGTAATTTTCCATAAAAATCCTCGCGAGAAATTCTAACTCGGTGAAAATATCTTTAGAATGAATACTATACAATTGTGATAGTTCTTTTCTAATACATTATAATAATAACTCTAGTAAGACGCATATAGTAGTATAAAATAATAAATTGCAAAATTTTCATTACTAGCTCATTATTTTTTTATAGCGAAATTCCTCTTCGAAAGATTGAATGAAATTGTCGTTATTTCCTTAATTATTCGTCAAATATCAAAGATAAACATTTATGATTTTACGCTAAACCAGAGATATGTCGTGTGCCACAAATTTACTCATGTAAGAAATTTCATACAGAAAAGACAAGGTTACGCGTGTCAATTAAAATCGCATGTGTGGCACGTGTTTGCCATTTATGTGCTACTGAATATTTTAGAGTAAATTTTAATCGTATTATTTTAAGTTCGATAATTTTTAGTGTTTGTTCTATTGAAAGGAATACATTTGAGTAAGCTTTGATTGTGATACATGACAGTGATATTACTTTTAACAATCTTTCATAATTGGTCTGAAATAAATTATATTAAAATGCAACTTTTGATTTATTTAGGACAAAACGATGCCCTTTTATATTGTGATTTTCAACTAACTCAATTTTTTCTTAAACATAATTAGTAGAAATAAATTCTAAGTTCGTGTAAATTTCTAAGTTTCAAATGTATTTTGGAAAACAAAGACAATACAAAGCCGTTGCTAATGGAAACTGGAAATAGAATTGCTATTTATTTTAAATTCTCCTATTTTCTTAAGGAAAGTGGTATCCTGGTGGTATCTGATTGTTTAAAAAAATAGAGCAATGCTATCAGTAAAGCAATTAATTGAAAATTTGGAAGAACATGATTGGAGGTAAGTTTAAAAGTAAACGAACATTGAAAATTTTCTGCCTATAGTTAACATCTATGCCTCTTTTACTGAATTTGTTAAGTAAGTGCCCCTTAACCACATAATTTGTAAACTTAAAACAGTAACCAATTCCATACAGATAACCAATGGCGGAATTACAAGCTTTGGGCCCTCCAGAAAAAATAATTTTTTGACCCCTTCATAATTTGCTGTTTATAATATATGTATAGATATAGATGGGCCTGGAAGACCCCCTGAACCTATCATCCCCCCATGGTCATGGACTTTGGGGTATCATAGCTCCACTTCTGTTGATAACATCACACACTCTTCAGTATCATCGTTTTAATTTATCGAATGTCAGCTGTGCCTGTTATTATAGACACTAAGTTTTACACTTCTGATTTTCTGATATGAGCTGCACATACTTTGGCAAAATTTAATTTAAAAGCTTCAATTGCATTTACTTTAATCAAATGAATTTTTTATTATATGAATATTTTCTTTGCAGAGACTTCAGAATGTTATCAAATACCACGGGAATACCGTTTCCCCAATATTTACAACCAATTGATTCAGAAAAGAAAGCTCTTGCTAAGGTTATGAAACAAAAAGGCCACAAGAAATGTAAACCAATGGTAGAGACAGGTGATTTGAATTAATTTTTTCCGCTCGTGTCGCAGAAGTTTCTTTAATAGCTTTATTATTTTGTTTTTTGCTCAATGAAAACAGGCTTTTCTAAATGTAGGATATGTGCCTGTGAAAGATAACAAATCTAACTGCGTGATTTTCACCAACTAATTTCTGGTTCCCTTATATTAGTTTATTATAAATCAAACTAGTGTAATGCCCATTGAAATATCAACGGAAGAATTATAGATAGATTATTAATATTTTCATTTAAAATAATTAATATCACACTTTTACATATGAAATATTTTGCCATATACAACATTTCTAGCGAATATTCTGTTGTTGACCGGCTATCTTTAGTTAAACTTAAAATAGTCGCCTCTTTTTCCCTCCCTCTCCCCCCTCCCCTCCCTCACACCCTGTCTCCCCCTCCCCATCTTACACCCTCTCACACCCTCTCTCTCCCTCCCACCCTCTTTCTACCTCCCCCTCATTTCTCCCCTTCTCCCCTCCCCCTCTACTTCCCTCTCTCCCCCTCCCTCTCGCTCCCCTCTCTACCTCCCCCCCTCTCTCATATTAAAAGCATTCAAAACACGTTTATACCCATAAGGATTGAATTAACAATATGATATACAGGTCTAACAATGGAATTGGTAGGCAAGGCAACATCCCATTAAAATGGCAAGATTTCCTCAAACTGTGTGAATTAAACGTTTACATTGAGAAATTTCGAACTGTAGGCAAAAAATGATGAACAGAATAAGAAACTTTATAATGTTTTCTTCAAAGTGGTTTATATCCAAAGATTGTAGGTCAATTATTTCTAATTTTAATCTGAAAAAGAATGAAAGCCTGCACGTCGAAATGTCCCTTTTTACGTGTTACCTTATGGGAAATAGAAAATGGCTCCAGAAATCAAACCCGGGTCTTTGATCTCAAGTTTAATACATTAAAACGTATTTTAATTATATCATAATGCTATCCTGAAAATCACATCAAATTCGGTTCATTAATTTGGGATATATCAAGCTTCAAAGAGGGTTACGATGACAGAGAGATCTGGGATGTTATATGTATAATATAGTTGTTATTAGCTTTTAAAATGCATATAAGCCAAACAACAATTGTTATTGCAGATCATTTATGGCTTGACGAAGGGATGACTTTCGACGAGGCAATTGAAATGTCTGGTAATTAATAGCTTTAGAATAAATTTTCATGCATGGGCAAACATTCATACTATAATGTTGTAATAATCGTAGTTTATTCTAAAAACAATTCTTTTTTAATCCACCTTTGAAATTTTCAAGTCGTGGTGGTTTATTATCGTATGACCTTCAGTCATCTTTGCTCTTGCACTGAATGTGGATAACCTCAATAAAATATTATGTGATGAGAAACCAAGAGTAAATTTCTATTTTTCAGGATACGGCCGGTTTCATTTTGCACTTTTGGGCACTTGCGGTTTTGTAGTGATGCTCTGTGCTGTAGATTTATATGTATTGGCTGCTTATCTCTCAACCTTAGCTTGCATGTTTGATCTTCAACCAAGAGATGTCATTTTACTAAACGTTGTCCATTTTTCTGGTATGGGACGTAAAATATATGAGTTTAAGAAAACTTACAATATATACAATACAGCTTATTATATTTTTATGTAGTATGCTTGTTAAAAATCTAAAAAAGAGTCCTTGGAAAAAATTATAAATATTCTGAAAGAGAAAGTAAATCATATGCACAATTCAATGGGAATTAATTTATTTGGTCTAATATTTTATGAAAGTAACAAAACTATATTTAAGTATGGATAATGGGGGTACATAATATTAAATTATTTTCGAAAATGCATAATGAAAATTATCGGTGTTGTTTTCAAAATTACAGATATGATACATACAGAAGATTAATTTTTAATGATTTTACATATTTCACAGGAGCGATTTCTGGGACTCTTTTATGGGGAATGATTGGAGACTCATTTGGGCGACGAATTCCTCTCTACAAAGCCCTTTTATTATACACGGTTATGTGCTTCGCGAACATCATAGTGATAAATTACGTAATTTATATGGTTTCTTTATTTTTCTTGGCATTCAGGTAAGAGCTAATAGGTGTTCAAATTAGCAATTTCAATAGCTATTTTAATTGAAAATAAAGACTGATTTTCTTTTGCAGTATATGGGGAGCTATGAATCTGGCAATAGTCTTTCTTGTAGAATTCCAACCTCGCAGTAGCCGTGGATTTGCTGTTGCGGGGCTTCAAATTTTTTGGGTTTTAGGCATAGCGGTAGCACAAGGTAATATTTAGCATTGTATCGGACATTACCATTAACCTTTTTAAACATTTTCATTTCCGTAAACAAATTAAAAATTTCTCGTTTTTGCACAAGGATTTGCATTCTTGGTGTCAAACAGATGGGCACCGTGGACTTTACTCCGAGTATTGCCTTCATTACCAGCAGTTGCACTAGCGGCTTTGCTTTGGAGATTTTTCCCAGAAACCCCAAGATTCCTTTACACACGAGAAATACTGGCGGAATATAAATTTGTTTATAAAAAAATGAAGCAGCAATGTGATAAGCGTTTGGGTGTAAGTCATCATTGTTTTAGGATTGTGTATCATCCCAGATTTACCAAAAAATCGACTCTTGAAAAAACTCCTTGCGATCTGGATAAAAATGCAACACATAAACTGTCGATTGAGTCTAAAGAAAAAAAATCGTTTGATAGACGTCAATACCGGCATTGGGTGTGGATTATGAGAGAGCCAATACCCGTTTCAACTTTAGCCTCCTTAAGAAAGGTGTTCAAAATTAACAATAAAATAGAACCCTACGAAGAATATACGGTAAGTGAAGATATTTAGAACATTGAAAGGATTTATAGGCTAAAACTATAATAAAATCATCTTTCATTTATTCTATTTTTTATAGAAGCTGTTTCTTTAGGGTAGGTATTGTCCTTGAAAATACTTTTTAAGCAGCAAAATGAGAGAAGTACATGGTTGTCAATTTTAAATTAAATGTTATATATTTATTAAGCATTTGAAACTACAAAAACATGTAGATATTTTATGTATATTTACCGTATATTCTGGCGTATAAGTCAGCCCTGCATATAAGTCGACCCGACATATACTGTTTTGAATGAAAATACATGATTTGGTATATGTTCGCCGTGTAAGTCGGCCCCCACTTTTTTACTTTAAAATACTTCTCATGAAATCGTTTTCAGACAAAATCAAAGTCATGTACAATCCAAGTTTTAACAAAATAAACATAATAATAAATATATGTATAAATACTGTTTAGAGTCTGTGCTATTCTTCTTGATCATTCCATGTGGAAGATGTTTTAGTTTCAACCAATAAGAAAATGTTATTCTCGGAGAGCTTGACCCACTAAATAAAGTTTCCTATAATTCGATTGATGTCGGCCGCTAATGATACTAATGCAATGAACTATACCTAGCGATCACGATTGATCTCTATGGTGGTGAAAATCAGTAAAATATCGCATATGTGTATCCCGCGCACCTTTTTTCCCAAGCAAAGGTTTCTGACCAAGTTTTAAAAATTGCGAGTTTCAATAGTAAACTTACTGCAACACTTTTGCGTCTACGTTTAGAATTCCATGAATAATTCTACAAAGTTTACGCGTATCTACACGACCAAGAAACGTTTATGGTTTTAATGTGCAGCTTATACTGCCGTTGGTGCATCTTCAACAATGAGTTGATGTAATATTTTAATAATATTAATTGAGTTTTACTTTTATTATTGTTACTCAAAATAAGCAGTTCTGTCATTAAAAATTTACTATCAGTTTCTACCTGCACTTTTGCCAGTATAAGTTGGCAGGGTCTATGGATGCAAGGGGTACATCGCACCTGGGCGACAACATATTACTAGTAGGGGCAGCAATTCATGGGCGTAAGCAAGAATATATCTTAATGTTGTGTTCTTACAAACGTATGAATGTCCTTTTCATTCTGCTGTGTTTGCAAACTCATGTGATAGACCACCTTCTATAATAATGTACTTGTAGTATTACAGAATACAGGGTCATCGAAAAAGAATTCTGGGATTTCAAACTTTAATATCTCTTTAAATACAAAACAAAACACATTTATCATTTTTATAAAATGTGTAAAAACTCTCAAAATTTAATGTCATACTTTAATAGGTCTCGATGTGAGCACCATTTGTAGCTCTACAAACATCTAAGCAGTAGATCGTTTCCGACCAGGTACGGTGAAGCATGACCGGTATGATTGTTGCCACATCTGCAGAGATTCTCCATCGTAGATGCTCCAAGTCACGAATTTTTTCAACAAAGACATTGTTTTTCACGTACCCTCACATGAAAAAATTCATTGGTATTAAATCAGGACTTCTTAGAGGCCAGGCTATTGGACCACCTCTTCCAATCCACCGATTAAGATACCTAGCATTAAGAGCATGGCGAACCTGTAGACTGAAATGAGGCGGTGCACCATCTTGTTGGAAAATAACAGCAGTTGCATTTTCTCCTTCAATATCTTCAACTTGGGGTAAAACAAACTGTTCTAACACATCTAGATAAATGTCTCCAGTAATGGTTCTTTCTGCAAAAAAGAAAGGTCCTACCACACGGTCATGCTGTAGTCCACACCTCACGTTCACTTTTGGAGGAGTCACGTACGTACTCACAAAATTCATTCGGTTGTTCTGATCCCCAAATTTCTGCAGTTGTGACGATTGATGCAGTCATTGATGTGAAAAGTAGCTTTGTCCGTGAACATTATCCGTTGTAAGTCTTCATTGTCATCAATTTCACTTAACATGAAATTAGCAAATTCGATACGTTTTGGACGATCCGTAACTTTAATTTCATGTCTTAGTTGAATTTTGTACGCGTGTAATTTTAGGTGCTTATGCAGCACATTCTGAATGTTGGTCTTACAATTAGGCATACCAAGTTCCAAACTGCGATGAGCGATACATTTTTTTGGGCTCCTTGCACATGACTGTCTGATCCATTCCACAGCCTCTTCGGATGTTCGTGGTCTTCCTGTTGATTTCTGCTTTCCAACACTTCCCGTTTCTTTAAACTGGTTAAACCAACGTGTAATTGTTTTGTAAGTAGACGTTTCTATTCCATACGTACGCCAAAAATTACGTTGAACGGTCACAATTGACTTGAACTCGGCATACCATAGCATGCATTGAGCTTTCTGCTGAACAGATGCCATCTCACTGACTGGAGTTAGTACGTAATGTGAATACCACCATGTAATTAATAATGCACATCTGCAATCAAAGCGACACTAACGTTGCGTGGGAAAGTTGAGTATAAAACTTGGAGAGTTTTTACACATTCTAATACAAAATTCATGCTTACATGCCCCGAATTTACTGAAATATTAAACATTGAAAACACAGAATTCTTTTTCGATGACCCTGTATATCGAGATGATTCGTATATGAGAAAGTTTGCGCAATGTGTTTTGCACAATTTATTTGTTAAATTAAATACAACTTTTAATCTAAAAATCGAAAGAAATCTGGGCCAGGGTGCTTTTATAAGTCCGTAAGGGGCAGCATAAACTGCTTGCACCTGGGCGGCAAATATGCCTGGCACGGGCCTGTAAGTTGGCATCTGGTATCAGTATTCGCCGAATTCATCGTGAGCCGCTGACGCTCCTTTAACCCGGGAGAGAACCAGGTGTGTAACTATGGTATTGGGGTCCCCACGCATGTCATGTTTTTGGAGCCTCCATTTATTATCCTATATATAATTTTGGAAGTGTCCTTCCATCCGTCCGTCCTCCCCCTCCCATCCCTGAATCTCAAATGCCGTTTGTCATAGAGATATGCGGTAAACTGCGTTTTGTTTCTACAAATTGAGGTCCCTAGAAAACTATTTTCATTTTCATTAAGTCCCGGCTTCGAATCCAGGAGACAGTTATATTTTCCCATAAGTTTACACGGGATTTTCAATTTTTCAGAGTACAAAGTTTTTTTCCTTCATTCATCAAAATACGTAAACATGGACTGATTTTCTTCGTTTTTGCTTCATTCGACATATAAAGTCGTACACTATCTTATTCTTGCAATGTTTACATGCTACACAGTCGAATATTTCAGAAATACGCAATTGTTTTAAAAATTTTGCTGATATTTCGTACTCTTTCTGAGCTTTGCCAAGGTGACCGTCATTGTTGCCTCCGATTCAATTACTGTCAACTACACCTTCAAATTGTTGAAAGAATAGCATTAAGCTTGATTCATACTATGGGTAAGCTCACGCTCAGCTCAAATATAGTGTAATGGTTTTGGTCCTGTGTATTCACACTAGAGGCCACGCTTCTCTCGAGGGGCGCTCAAAAGAGCGCGGGTAAAGTCGGCAAGAATATTTGAGCGGAGCGTGATCATTCCTATCCCACCTAGTGTGCAAGTCTGAACATATTGAGCGCGGTCAACCCCCAATCACTCTGCACGCACTTGTGCTTTGGTTGAATTTAGTGCTTGGCTTTTATAAATCATTTTCTACTTTCGAAAGTAAAATTTCAGATTTATTCCTTGGCATACGAAAGTATTGGTAAAATCTGGTTTCATCATCAATTAACTGTGGGAAGAGAGCAAAAAATTCTCCTTCGAGTTTTTGATGTAATATAAACTCGGATGCACCCAAATTCTTCTCTGTTTAGACTATCCTTTTTCCCTCCTCTTCTTGGTCCAAAAGCAACGCTATTAATGCCAAATCCTTATTATTTAAATGTTTGAACATTTTCAAGACTGGTACCACAAACACGACCGTGTCTCAAGATCGATGTGAGCCATCCCTTGAGCATGACCTTCCCTTGAGCTGAGCGTTGAATGTGAACAATAGCCTAAATCCCTTGAGCGAGACAGTCCTTTGAGCTGAGCTTACCCATAAGGCTCGTTCACACTTGACTTTGTGTGTCACGTTTGTGTCACAACGTTTAGTGTCATGACAGTGTGACACAAAAGAGTGCGATTTTATGTCACAACACTGATTTCAGTGTCATGACCTGTTGGAAGTGTCGTGACATTGTGAAGATGGCATCTAGAGAAGTAGTGTCTGCAGCGATTAGGGTAGTAGCCGAAATTATATTGTTTAATTTATCACTCGAACAGAGAATAAACAGGCAAAGAAGGGTGTGGGTGAAGAAGTGGATCCAAGGGACGGATCTCTTAGGAGAAATTTGATTATATCCAGGGAGTGTTGGTCCTGACTGCTGACAACACTGTCCTCATCATGATATTCTTCCATTTTACAAAAATAATTTCGTCAAATGCAAAGCCAAAACTGAAAATCTGTCAATCTTCATGCAGTATCGTGACATCACGTTATGACACAAAAATCATAAAATACTGTAAAGGCGCTGACTTTTTGTGTCGCGTAGTTCCAGGAAATATCAAACTCGGTTTGATCCCTTGACACTAATGCCGTGGAATCATTTCACTGCCACAACATTGAAAGGTTTTACGAGTACATAGTTTATATTTGACCTAGTGCCATGACATGTAATGTCGTGGCATTAAATGTTGTGACACAAAGTCAAATGTAAACCCACCTATAGTGTGAATCAAGCATTATTTGCTTCGCACTTTTGTTTAAGCATCGAAATGATTGCTGTAGAAACGTCAAACTTTATACATGGAAACGTAAATATTTAGGGATAGTTATTCAGATAACTGCATATGGGAAGCATTTCTAACGATTTAATCAAAGCAGTTGAATCTTCATTTCATCGTTTGAATGCTGGAATCTTACCCTTTTGAAAGTAGAACCATTATATTATAAATCTGTAATGCTTATTAACGTGAATAAGCTCACGCATAAATTTAAAATTAGATGAGAATAGGGGCATACGTTATTTTGAACACATTACATGGTTATCATCTCTTCGTTGAGTCTAAATAAACAGTTGCATTGATGTTATATAAAAAGAAAGGACATATAATATATAAAAATACTAGCAGAATATCCTGTTGAATTTCAACGGATTTAGTGAAGCTACTACAGCACAACATACAAACTCTTTAAAATATATAGTAGATACTTTTTAAATTACAATTAGCTTTTCTTAACAATTAATCATATTTGCTTGTAACAATCCGTTTCCGAGCCTATTGCATTCAAATATAACGATAATTTTATTTCCTATCATATCACTTTCGCCAAATCCAGCTTCATTTCTTGTGTAATTATGCCTCGATGAAATATTTACTTTTATGTCTTGTAAGCAAGAAATACGTGAAAAAGCAATGTACAGTTGTCCATGATTGAACACTGACTGGTAAATGTACGCCAGATACGTGAGCTTATTTACGTTAATAAACATTATAATGAAGAATATAATGATTTTACTTACAAAAAATATAAGATTCCAGTATTCAATAGACGAAAGCAGGTTCAATTACTTTCATCAATAAACGCTTCCTGAATAATAATCAGTATCTATTTACGTTGCTATCCATAAATATCGATCGTTTCGTTGCTTAAACAAAAGTGGAATCGAATAACGCTAAACTTTCGTCTCTTTATAAGCTTCATTGAAGCTAATTGAATCGGAGGTAACAATGACGGCCGCCTTGGCAATGCCCGGGAGAGGTACAAAAAATCCACAAAATTTCAAAACAAATAGCGTATTTCTGAAAACTTCGACCATGTAACATGTAAACTTCACAGGAATAAGATAGGATAGAGTTTTATTCATCGAATAAAGCAAAAACAAAGGAAATCAGTCCATATTTACGTATTTTAATGCTTGAAGGAAGAATACCTTGCAAGTCAAGAAATGGATTCATCCGTGTTATCTTATGGAAAAATGTTAATTCCCTATATTGGCAGCACTGATTAATCCCAGTTGACCAAACGTTGACCATTCACTAAGTTAGGATGTAAGGAAGAATCCTACCAAATTTGGTTATTCTAGCTTTTATCGTTTAGGAGGAATTCCATGAACAAACCAACAAACACACACTTCAAAATATATTATAGTAGATAGATAATAGCCCAGGTCTGTTGGTTGGTTGGTCACGCTATTCCATAGGCCGTGCCTCTGGTAGCAAATTATGGTATTAACTCGATAAAGAATCGAGATAGAATCTCGAAATTTGGCAGGAATGCTCGATTAACATACTTTATGGTAATGACGAAAATAAATCTAGAAAAAAGTCCTGGATTCGACATCAAGGAAGACATTTCCATTTTCCATAAGGTAAAAAGTAAAAATCCATTTTTTGGTGTGCAGGCTTTTATTGTTTTAGAAATTAAAATTAGAAGGAATTAACTTACGATCTTCGGATCTGAACCATTTTGAGGAAAAAATTACAACGTTTCTTATTCTGTTCATCTTTTTCCACCTGCAGTTCGAAACCGCTCATGTTAAACATTTATTTTTACATATTTTGTTGAAATCTTACCATTTTAACGGGATGTTGCCTTGGATACCAATTATATTGTTAGACCTCAAAATCCTATTGTTATATCAATCCTGGGTGTAAGCATGCTATGAATGCTTTTAATACGTGATAGGGAGGGAGAGACAGGAGAGGGATGGGGAGAAGGGAATTATAGGGTGGAAGGGAGGAGGAGAGAGGGAATGAGGGGGAAGGGTGGAGAGAGGGAGGAGGAGTGAGGGGAAGAAGGGAGAAAGAGGGAGGGAGGGAGAGAGAGGGAGGGAGACAGACAGACAAACGACTTTATTGAGGACGAAATTGAGACTATATAGTCCCTTATTACATTTAAGAGAGAGGGAGGGAGGGGGAGAAGGGAATGAGAGGGTGGAATAGAGGGGGAGGGAGGGAGGAGGAGAGAGAGAGGGGGAGGGAGGCAACTCTTTTAAGGTTATCTAAAGATATCCCATCATATTGATGGCAATTACGCTAGTTCAATATAAAGAAACAAAGAAAATTAAGAAATAAAAGTTCGCAATCAATTGCTGTGTAGCTTTAATTTCCTCCCTAATATGACTTTTAAAATGCAGACAGATTTCTGACTGACATCACATAATAAATTGTCAATAGACACATAGCCATGCCTTCAGTGAGATTTGAACCCGCCAACCTTACTTGGAAAATGCGTTAGTATAGTTAACACTAGGTTTACCGGAGCAGTCATTTTGACCGCTTTTCATTTTCCTCTCGCCACAATTACCTTACCATTAACTGCTGATACTTGAAATTTTGTGACTTTTATTGATTTATAATTTACTTTATGAAGTATTAGTGCAAATCACCATATCTCAATCGCCGTTTATGTTCCAGAACATACTTTCTACCTACTTTTACCGATGTGGTCATTCTGACTGCTGAGGCAAAAGCCTACGTAATTTATGAAGGTCACACTACCCTCGAAGACTATGTTCTTTTATAATACTTTCAAAAGCTTATGACATCATGCAATGGAGTATTAGAAAGAAATTATATACCTGTACGTAAGGGAAATAGCATTTTAAAGTTCTTTTCTTCATCATAAATAATCTATTTTCTTCCTATTTAAAAATAGTGCATGCACACGTTAGTAAATTAATCGTTTGTTTGTGAGATTGTTCATGTTAGCAACAATGAAGAAGAAGAACCATGCAAGAAAATTTCTTTCTAACTCGAATTAAGACATTCTTGTTTGATTTTCTCGATAACGGCTACTCCTATGATAAACATGTTTAGGAAAGGAAATACTCTTTTTTACCAGTTCTACAACTTTTATTTGAAAAATATTTTGATATGAGCAATACTTTACGAGATATGACAAAAATTTAATTTTTTGTCACCAGTAAAGCAGTACCCCTGATTGGCATACGTGATTTATTTTTCCGATGTTCTTATTATATTTGATTTTAAATCTTTCATAACAAATTCCATGGAAATCCATTTGGTAGAAGCCGAGAACGAACATGCGGACGGACGGACAGACCGACAGACGAACGGAGAGACCGACAGACGAACGGAGAGTCCAACAGACGAACAGACAGACCGACGATAATAGGTGCTCACGCTGGAAGCGAAACACGCCTAAAAAGGGGTGCGCGTGGTACACGAGGACGCAGATTATGTGAGTAAATACATATTAAAATTAATTAATATAAATCTTCTAAAATAAATGTCATAAAATGTAAACACTGGAACAGCTGTTTCAAAATAGCGATCACCTCCACCGAAAGATCAATGGTCTTCATAAATATCGATGTTATTCAATTGTAATTTAGGGTTCACATTTTTATGTTAGTTAGTTAGTTAGTTATAGGAAATTTTTTAAGCTTCAAAGGTAGACTTATACGCCGGAATATACAGTATATGATTAATTTTATATATAACTAGTGTGATCAAAACATCTAATTGGCATGTGGTTTTATCACATAGGTGACAAATTTCTCAGATGCAGCAATGAAGTATGAGCAGCAATGGAAACAACACTGGATATCTTCATATATTGTGATATTACTGCTTGCTCAGTTTTTCTTGGAACATGGGTGATTCTCCTTTACATAATAGAAATGATTTACAAATTGTTTATCACATTTGAGAAGGGAATTCTTTTGTATTTAAAATGTTAGATATAGTCTTTTGGAAGATAATAGGGAAAGACAATAGTCTGAGATATCTATAGTCTCTACACTATAATATTAATTTTTATATTTTTCTGTGATAATTTGGAGTAAGATAATCCCTCCAGTACATAATTTTAAGTGAAGGTGAAGAAATAAGTAGGCATAATAAATTTAAGCGTTAGTTAAGTTCAGTTGGAAAATCATTTTTCTGCGTTATCATGCTACAAATGACAGAATATCGTTGCCTTAATTCTGATCCATTTTATTTAATTTTTGTAATCTTTGCATTTCCCATTGAAAGTGCACAGTTAGCCTTTACCAACCTCTTATTTTCCAAGAGGTAACTTTCATATACATTTTTTACAGGATTCATGCGTTGGCTCTTTGGTTTCCAGACTTAGTGAGCAGGTTTCAGGCATACTGTTTATTGCACAAGGTCGAAGGTGATATCCCATGCAATATAAATAATTTGTATTTTACGGGATTACTGGATCCACACCAGTGGTGTCACATTGATGGTGAAGTTGTAGCAAATTCCTGGGCTGCAAACGATGAGGCTATCTTGCATGTTCTCATGGTCGCATTTTCACCACTTCCAGGGGTTGCTCTCATGATGTTAGGCATCGACCAGTATGGCCGAAAATTATTCCTTGGTAATTTCCTTAAATTATTTTAAGATGGCTTAAAGGTCTTATATCCTCTCCTCTAAAGATAAAAGGTAATCCTTAGATCTCTTCAAATTTTAAAAGATATTCAAAGTATATTTATCCTAAAATGAGTATCATTCGTATTATATAGAAGAATTATATAAAAGGATTTAAAACTTTCCCGGCGAATATTATTGGTGAATTGTTCCCAGGTATTCAAGACATCACCTGGTGTGAAACCTGAGAACAATTCACCAAGAATTATATATTCTCCTAATTATTTTAAGATGGCTTAAAAGATCCTATATCCTCTCCTCTAAAGATAAAAGGTAATCCTTAGATATCTTCAAATTTTAAAAGATATTCAAAGTATATGTATCCTAAAATGAGTATCATTTGTATCATATAGAAGAATTATATCTTCTCCTAAAGAGTAATTTCAAATGATTGCTCTAAGGGAAAAATCTGAAACGTATATATATGTATATATACATACACACACACACACACACACACACACACACATATATATATACACACACACACAGGCAGACCTCGTCTTTTGCGGAGGTTATGTTCCTGAAAACACCGCGAAAGACGAAATCGCAAAAGAGAAGTAATTAAGGCAATGGGAAATACAGGGTTCCCATCCCATCATCATTTGTCGTCTGTATTGGTGACCACAGAAAAATAGAGAAAGAGATGAAAAAATTAATTTCAATGAAAGTGAGACTTAAACAAATTAAAAGAAGATGAAAAAAGTATCATAAAATAATGTCTTATTTAAGTTCCGTAGTAGAAAGAAGAAAAAAATGAACGGAGGTTGCCTAACTTGCAGGGGCTAATTCCCCAAATATGGCAGACCGCGTCTTTCTTGTGGGTTACATTCCTGAAAAACTCTGCAAAACTCCACCAGTAATAAATGATGTGCAAAACGCAAAGCTTAAGTGTTTGAACTATGTCAAACCTGAGCAAATAACCCAATGTTCCTGAATCGGAAGGGTCAAGAGTTGAGTCTTTCACCTCGGGACTTCCCTGTCGTAATAAAGACAGAAGACCCCTGAACGGTGATGCCAGCTTATATTCTGCAATTTTTCACATGCGAAGGGACACAAAAGTGTGGGAGGATTGCATCCTAAAAATATTTAAAAGTATATAAGATATGTACACGTGTCTTATACATATATATATATATATACACCGCTCCCCGGTTATAACGCGACGTATCGGGGGAGGAGTTGCGACCCATGTTATAAGACAACCGCGGTATAACCGAGGACATGCCTTTTCCTTTTTTAATTTCTATACTTGCTACAAATGACAAAATTCAAATAAAAAAATAATATACAGTGAGTAGAATAAATTTATTTAATCGATTCCTTAAAACGTCAGTATATTTTGTTGTTTTTACTTTAGTTATTATTAAAAGGCTTCTGCACTGCTTAGCGGTTGCCTTGTACTTCCAATCGCCACAGTTGTTGGTCCTCCCACTGGCCATCTCTCAGGTTGCATGCTCTCATAGCTTCTTCCATCTGTCTTCGCCAAGTGATGCGTGGGCATCCTCGCTTCCTGCGTCCTGGGGGTGACCAGTCGAATACTCGCTTTGTCCATCTCTCCTGCGACATTCTCCGCAAACATCCATACCATTGAAGTGACCTGCACTCCAAACGGTCGAGGATAGTCTCTTCTGCTTCCATCTCTCGCTGAATCACATCATTCCTTACCCGTTGTAATCGGGATACATGCATGCTACGCCTTCAGGCCATCCATCTCTACTGCATTAATACATTTCTTTAACCTCTCCGTGAGAGTCCATCCCTCTCCTCCATATGTCATTATACTTTCCACAATGACCCATAGAATAGTCTTTTTTGTTCTTTTACTAATCTCCTGACTCCACAGCACCCCATTCAACATCTTGATCGCCATCTGAGCCTGATTTACCCTGTTCTCCATATCCTTCTCACACGTCCCAGATTTGTGAATAATGGATCCTAGGTACCTAAACTGGTCAACCGCTTTTACCATCCCAGCAGTAAGGACAATGTCCCCTCCAATCACCAGGTACTCTGTCTTTGAGAGATTTATCTTCAGACCACCCTTCTCATATGCCTCTATTAGTTTACGGAAGATATATTCCACGTCATCTTCGTCCTGTGCAATAATCACCTGGCCATCTGCAAAAATCAGCGAGTGAATAACATCGTCCCCATCCTGGACACCCATTTTACCACATGACAAGTTCCACTTCTCAAGAACCCCTTCCAAGTACACCTTGAATAAAGTAGGTGACATGGCGCAACCCTACCTCACACCCTTTGATGTTGAAAATTCCTTAGATATCCACTTTCCTTGTTTTACTACCGCTCGACCTCCCTTATACATTCTCTGTATAAGATTTATTATTGGCTCATCCACATGCACCTTCCTCATGGCATCCACATCTGACATATTGGGACAGAGTCATATGCATTCTTGAGATCCGCAAAAATCATATGAATCTTCTGACCTTTTGCCACCATCTTCTCAGTAACCTGCCGTATGTTAAAAATATTATCAAGGCAAGACTTGCCTACAGTGAAGCCTGCCTGCTCCTCAGATATCCATGGTTCGATACACCTTTCCAACCTCTCTTTCAGTGTCCTACTGAACAACCTACTCATTGAAGCCATTACACTAATTCCTCTATAATTAATAGGAAGCTTCTTGCTTCCTTTCTTATGTATAGCTGATATATACAATAGTAACCAATCCTCCAGGAGTTCATCTCCCTCCAACACCTGATTAAATAGTCTGGTGATAATCCTCACAATCCCTGTTCCACCATATTTCCACAGTTCCATAGGTACTCCACCTGGGCCAGCTGCTTTCCCATTTTTAGTTGTTCTCAAGGCAGCCCAGACTTCCTCCTCCAAAACTGGCTCCGCCATCTCACATCGACTCAGTGTATCAGAGGAGAATATGTCCTTGAACTCCTGTCTTCCGTAAGTAGGCTTTTGAAGTACTTCCTCCATGTTTCCATAGATATGATGCTCACTGGTCCTGGGCCCTTTGTGGGAGCTCGAATTTTTTAAATCATTCTCCATGCCTGTACTTGCCTGCCATACCCAGTAGTATGTTCAATACTAGAGCACACCTTCTCCCACGCATTTTCCTTGCATCTTCTAGTGAGATGTTTGACATGTCTCTTGCATGTCTGATAAGCGATTCTATCTTCATGTTTCCCAGAGCTGAGCCACTTGTTATATGCCTCCTTTTTCTCCTTAATTGCCTCTGCGGCTTCCCCTGTCATCCATTCCACCTGGCTGTTATGTTTCCTCTCCAGTCCAAGAGCCTCCCTAGCAGCTGTGTGTACACATTCCTTCAGATGATCGTATATCTGGATTGCATTCCAATCCTCTTGTACATTGTTCTTCTGAAATAGGTGCCTCTGATACAGTCCCTGAATGCTCTCATCTTGTAAGAGGGCCAGACTGTATCGGGGATTATCCACCTCTTTGTGCCCTCGTACCTCTCCCTGTTGTCTTCTTGATCCTTCTGGAAAAGTCACCTTGGCTATTACCAAATAGTGGTCAGTGCTACACTCTGCACCCCTAACGACCTTAACGTCTTGAATCAAGCACTGCCTCCTTCTCTTGGCTATAACTAAGTCTATTACAGATCTTAAACCTCGAGTGTGTTGTACCAAGGTTTTTACTTTAGTACATACAGTAAAACTCATTTATAACGATCACGCCTAAAACGAAATCTTGGCCATAACGAAGAAATGTCTCAGTCCCTTGAACTTCTCCATAAGTTAAATTTCTCGGATGTAACGAACATGCATTTTACGAATTCTCGGCTGTAACGGACAAATGTTTGGTCCCGTGGCAAAAAATGCCCCATATATAACGAATTTTGGCGAGCAGAGCGATAAGTAATGAATAGTTTCCACCCTTTTACCGTGCACTTGTTCGTAGGGGTCCCCTTCCTCCATCTACCCCTTCCATACGAATTTCCACGCTCCCTTTGTTTTGAAATTGATATTAAAAATGTGAAATGTTTATGTAAATTAATGACCATAATAATAATATTAATTGACCATTTAAAAAATCGTATGTAATAGCAATCGAACATTTTACATGCCGCGAAGTTGATAAGCATCTCTTTGCATGTGTAAGTACGGCATTAAAGTTGAATCACTGCAAATACAGTAAAAGCTGTGTTATCCGGCTATCTTGGGGATTGTGGAAAGCCGATTAGGAGAAATAGCCGGATAGGGGAGCGATTTTCGATTTTGACATCGCAAATTTAGCAATAACCAAACAAAATTGGGCTTAGGTTCGCTATCGTACTCCCCAAACATAACTATGCATGGGGTTTGCATTTTCCATTTTAATTCTTCCACATGTAGTTAGATATAGACACTATTTACCCATTCTTATTTAATACGTTGCTACGCTTACATGCAAAACAAAAAGACTATTGAAAAGTTTAGGGCGTCCGGGAAGTTTAGGGATTACGGCAGTGAACCTGTTCCCAAAATTGAATTTATTGGAATATATATCTTTCTTATTTATCTTTATTTACTCTATTAGAAAAGGACGAAATTATTTAATTCTTCTGAACATTTCTGTGAAAACCAGTCATATAATATTTTATTCAGTTCCTCAATTTTTGGCTTATGAAGCGTATGATGTTTATTAATTGATTTAATCATCTCAGAAGATGACACAAATTTCATTAATTTAGCCTTATGAGCCTTGATATCGTACAGCGTGAAAGATCCGATGTTGAATTCTTTTGCTATGGCTGCTCTATTTTTTCCTTTTTCAATTCGTTTGATCAGCTCCAGCTTTTGTGTTAGCGTTAAACCAACCTTTTCTCTCCTGTTCCTTGCTTTTAGGTATTTATTTTGATGCCATATTCAATGGATGGGTAATTTTTTAAATAATAAAAAGCGATAAAACTGGAAATTGTAGATGTACACCAAAACATCTAGACAATGCAAATGGCTTACGTAACCAAAAATGCCATGCTTACTCGGCAGCCACAGAGATATACGGAGTAAATACGTAATATATACATCTTATTTTTTAAGAAATTTTAAAGTGGAAGTTGTGGTATTACACATATACTATTCACACAAAAATTCATAAAAAAAGAAAAAGAAATACAAAATGAATTTTATTTGTGTAATTGCCGGTATCTAAGGCTGGCCGGTTCTAAATAGCCGGATAGCACAGCTTTTACTGTATGTGTATACGTGTTATATGGGATGTATAGGCCAAAAACCATGTTTCTCATATATAACGTAGTCATGCTTATAACGAAGCAATGAGTCGGTCCCCTCAAATACATATTAAACGAGTTTTACTGTACTAAAAAAACGACAGGACTTTCTTTCCAAGAAATAGGGAGGAAGACCCACGGTATAACCGACGGCGTTATAACCGGGGAGCGGTGTACTTTTAAAAAATAGATACACGTATCTATTTTTTTAATAATGTAAATACTTTTATATATCAGAATAACGTAACAACATTTTTCAGGTCTGACTTTGAGATAAAATGTGAGGAAAATGCGATTCATTCCATATATAAAAAATTTCGCGCAGCATTTTCCGTGATTTTTTCCGCGAAAGAGCGAAACATAAGACTGCGAAAGACAAAACTGGTCGCAAATGCGGAACCACGAAAGATCGAAACCCATGAAAGATAAAGCCGCGAAAGACGAGGTCTGCCTCTATGTGTGTGTGTGTGTGTGTGTGTGTATATTACATAAAAGTCTAAACAGATCAACTTTAAGATTTATTCGCCTTTTCTTTGTACCTAGCATACAGTCACTTGGCCTTCTCTTTAATTGTCTTGGGAGGTTATTTTACGTATGCCCCTAGTCAAGAACTTGTCATTTCTTGCCTTTTACGAGCAATGGCTTCAGTCTCTACCACAGCCTCGATTATCCTAGCTGTTGAACTTTCCAAAACAAGATACAGGTTAGCGTTTGATTATAATCTTGATAAGATTAAGTCTAATTTCTTTAAAAAATACTACTAAATTACCGTTTCAATTGGTGTTATTGTTATATCTGATTTTTTTCCTTTTTAGGGCTTTTATATTAGGATTGCTTATTGCATCCGGAAGATTAGGAGCTGTAATAGGAAATTCTGGGTTTGCAGTTCAAATTATTCCCACTTGTGGTTTTCTGGTATTTTTGACAGGACTTTTCATTTTATGTAAGTAAAAATTAGAAATGATAACGGTTTCCAATGAAATTAATTTAAATAGATTTAATGAACCATTCTTACTCATTCATAAGAATTTTGATCGTGAAAAATGTTTTGTAAGTGCGATGAAACAGCAATTGTTAGATAAAAATATAATATTAGAATTTTATATAACTTTCAGCTTCTGGATTTCTTGTATTAATTTTTCCCAATACAAGCACTGTGTTCCTGAGGCCATAATCTGTCCAATTAAATAAATCACTGACTGAGGCTTTGGCATAGTTTTTTTACTATCCTACCTTTAGCATTTCATAGTATACAGGGTAGAGATGACAAACCTATGGCGCACGTGCCACTTTTAGCTCCCGATACAATTTTAGTTGGCATGCAACAGGAAAAATTATTAACCGCCTAATATTCTTCCATTTCTGACATTATGTGGAAGACTATTTCTTGCGAGATAGCAATTATGTTGATAAAATAACTGACTAAAAGTGACTTATTGTGTGAGAACAAGATGCTTGCTTCTCCACAATTATTGTTCGTTCATAAATGACATGGGAGAATGTATCTCTATAGATCAGGGGTCACCAAACTTTTTACTTAAAGGGCCACATGAGGCTTCATGTACAACTCTGCAGGTCACATACCACCTTTCAAATGACTGATCAGGCTGTGAGTAAAGTTCTAAGAGCATGTTTCGTGATTTTTTTTGATTCTGTAATATGTCATATGCCTATATTAAAAGTATTTTGCATATAGGCACTTGGAAAATATTGTTTAGATATGAAAAATTATGTCTAATAAAAACTCCTAAAGGTAAATACACAAAACTTAAAGAAATTGATGGGGTTAGGTGGGCCGGATGAAATCACGGTGTGGGATTGGATGTGGCCCACGGGCCATAGTTTGAGGACCCCTGTTTTAGATGATAATTGGATTTTATATAAACAATATATCACATTCTGAACTCAAAAATCTCAAAATAAATTATGATAGACCAAAAAATTCTCTTTGGATATATCTTATCATTCTATAAGCACTCTTCTTACAGAGGAGGATATATATAGGATATAGGAGGATACTAATGTCTGGCCCAAACTACAATAGTTGGTGAGCTGGAATTTAATACATAGGTGAACCGAAAAAAATAATCGGAGGAATAATTGCAAAATTGCAACAATGTCCATTATTTTGGCCGCTAAAAATTATAAACTAATTTACTAACATTTCATGGTTTAGGCATTTCTAAATGAGTTATCAAGCTGAAATTTTTTCTACCTGTAGAATTCGCCAAATCATGAAAACGGGAATATAGAAATTTGAAAATTCTTATTCGTTCGGCCGTAATAAATTCTCAAATGTTTAACAAATTGACTAATGTTTATGTACTTTATGTAGATCCAGGAAGCTGAAAATTTTAACAGGGTTAGGAAATAATGTCCCGGTGGTAAATAACATTGAACATTTTAGAAATATTTATTGCTGTGGCCGTTAAAAATTCATAAAGTTTAAACAATGAAATTCATATAAATGCACTTCTAGAGGTGCTACATTCATTAAATTTAGCATAAATATGAGTTATCCGTAACAAATGATAAAAACCTATAAATGTAATATAATTATAAATTTTAGGGGTTGTTTTTACCCCAATATTTTCGAAACAGAAAAACACGTAATTGGGAGCCGAGATGCGAACTTATGCATTGAAAGTAATTTTTAGGCTTTTATTTTTACTTTCAGGTGAGAGAAAATGCTTGCAGAATGCAAGCACACGTTCACTAGTATTACCATATTTTTGTCGTATAAGATGCACCGGCACATTAGACATACCCTGATTTCAGAAGGGATTTTTTTGGAAAAAAACTATTTTAGTGCATATTCTCATACATGTATTTTCTATTTACTGTTACTGCATTATTGAATGAAAAAACAATTTCACATTTATTTTTAAGTGATCTTTGAGGAAAAAACTCACAATTGGCATAGAATGTTTAACAATACTGTACATTTTATTTCAAGGTTTCAGATGTATTTTTCTGCTACAGTCTGATATAAGGTGTACGAAAAGACAAAGCTATTCGAAGCATCAGTTTTTATGCAATCAACACATTTTCAGTTTCACAAAGTTTCCATTTAAGGGAATCTTTAAATGGAAAGACATGCAAGACCACATATCAAGAGTGGTGTCGACATTCCCGGGATCCCTTGGTATTTTGTGCAACTATATTCACTGTGCTTTAGTGCTTAATTACAGTAGAAGTTCAGTTATCTGGCATCTATGGGGATTGAAGGGTGCCGGTTGTTTGAATTTGCCGGTGGCATGAGCAAATGTACAATTTTAAACCCTGCTGTACTCATGTGAATTTTTTTAATGTCAGTACTCGTACGGGGTGTTCCTGACACCCCACACATATTTTTGTTAAAAAAGAAATTTATCGTCAGTATTTGATAAATTTTTATTAGGCATGTTTTTTTACTGTTTGTGATTATTTATAAGCTAACTTTAGCAAAATACAAGATGAGTTAGGATTATAAATATATTTCGTATGTAAAAGTGTTGAGAATATTTTTATGAAACTTTTCAGACATCAGTAGGTGAAGTAACGGTTGATGGATGTTCAGAATATATTCATACTGATATCAGTGCTATGAATAAAATAAGGAATTACCAAAAAGTCTTTAGCTTTTTCAATTAACAGTACTCCTGAAATAGAAACACCTTCTGACCGTTTTAACGTAAACCATTCATACTACGTTTGATCTAAATCCTCAAATTTCGGAGTATGAAGAGTATGCTGTTTTTCAATGTTTTTCAAACTTTCTGATTCCACATTAAATTTTTTCAACTTTGCTGTTTGTGCTTTTGTATCATACATTGTTGACGAGCCAATATTATATACCTTCATAAGTCATTACGATTTTCACCTATTTCCAGTCTTCTACATATTTCCAATTTCTGTTTTAACATCAATACAACACGTTTACGTTTCTCACCAAGTTTATCATACAGTATAGAACCTTTTTTCCAGATTTCAGTTATCCGGAAATCTAGTTAACCGGCTATCTATTTTAAAAAAATAATGCATTTTCCAAAATTTGTTAGGAGAAAGAAATTTAAATTTTAAGCCTCGCTAGTAATTACCCAGCTCACCACCGTGTGTTGGGTGTGATCCGGTGAACAAGTAAACATGTAATTTGGAAGAGAACAAGTAATTTATATTGTAAAGTACCCGATTACCAGAGCGGGTAGGAAAGTCATGGGACCCGGTGCGAAGTGTGTGCGCAGGTCCTCTTATGCATCAAACATTTTTAATAGTAAATTTTAACAAATAAAGCAATCTCTCTTGCTATGACATATTTTTTCAGATTTTCTTTAAAAATGCATGTACTTTATAAGTACAACAAATATTTTTTAGAGAGCGCAGGGGATTTTTAAGTGTGGGGCCCGGTGCAGTTGCACCGTTTGCACCACCATCAAGCCTACCCTGACGATTCCGGTTGCATGAGCTTTCTGGATGGATGAATGCCGGATAACTGAGCTTTTACTGTATTTTATTTGTCTTGTAATAATTTATTTGTTTTTAGTAATGCCGAACCACAATAAATATCTTTTAGGGTTCTACTGGGGGTTGAATCAGACCATAGATCTGTCTAAACTTTAAAAAGCATCATATTTTCCTTAGTAATATTTTTTACTTTTGCCGCATTAGATGCAGGGTGAATTTTGGACTTAACGTTTTTGAAAAATACCACATCTTATACAATGGAAATTATGGTAATTAAATTGAAAGATGCCCGAGTCCAAGATGTTCATTTATTTTATTTTATTCTTGCAGCCTGTGCAAAAAATATATGCAATTAAATTATTATATTTTCTATTTTTTTTTATCTTTCAACAAAATAATTTCAAATAACCCTTTCCTTCACAAATTTTGGGATGGCTGAGCAAAGTAGTCCGCTTCCTGTTCGGAGGAATTATAAAATTTTCAAATGAATATCGACATTTTAAACATGCTGGTTTTATTAAGAAATAAATAGAATGCTTTGATATATTACCGATTAAAATAATTCCGAAGGTGAACACTGGAATGGCACAGTTTAGGTCAACCATGACTCCAAATATAACATTCCCTACAACTGCCCCAATTCGTCCCATTGTGACTGTTGTGGAGAGTGCCAATGCTCTTTTACAGGAAAAAAGATCACAAATTCGGTTTATCATGTTTTTAGAGAGATATTTCCATTGTTTTCATTTTGTAGGCAAAATAAATGACATTTATAAATATGTTTTAAAAGTCTTATTTCCATTCTCGTGATTGAAAATTGAAAATGTGGTGGAAACTACGAAACAAAGGATATCCAATGCAAATAATTAATTTAATGAGTAAAATACATTATAATCGAGCTAACGTAATTGAAAATTCAATTAACTAATTTCATCCCCATTTATCTTCTTAAAAAAATTGGTTGCATATTCGGGGGTGTGTGTTATTCGGATAAATATGGTATATTATCTAAATACGACATTTAGTTCACATTACCTTAGATTTGTTGGAAATATGTCTACAACAACACAGAATAGCGTCGTTTTGATTATACTTGTTAGAGAATCAAAACCGCATGCAAGAACCAGACTCTGAGTGAAGCTCTTAACAAAATTCAATCCCATCACCATTGCACCAGATGTCATCAGACTTCCAACTGAAATCAGGAAAATAATAATTCCAATTTTTTCCATTTTATAAATCAGGTGTGTGGAGATATCTTATTTATGAATTCATACCATGTATTTAAAACCTATTTTTATTTTATATTTTCTATGTTTCATGAAGCATGCTTTACAGGCACCTGAATCGTGTCAAAACAGATTATAAGATTAAATTATATTCATTAATGCGTAGAAAATTGTTTGTTCTCGTGACATTTCATGGAATTTTGAGTATCCTCCACGTTCACCAGACAACACCACTTGATTTTTATTTATGGGGTTACCTTAAAGATAAAGTTTATGCCACTAAACCTACAACACCTGCACAGTTAAGGCAAGCAATCGAAGATACGTGTCGCACAATTACAACAGAAACGTTAATTGACGTTTGCAATTCAGTTATTCAATGATGTCAGCTGTGTGTTCACCAGAATGGAAAACTATTCGAACTGTTGAGATAATGCAACATCGAAACATCTAACATGTAATGTTTGTCATTTTATCTTTATTCGAACATATACTCCATGTTATGCAATTATTATATTAAAATTTATTAATAAACACACAAGTTATTAATCATCAAAGTGTGTATACATTTTTTTGAGACACCCTGTATACGTATATCATACGAAGTGTCGAGAAAGTATTGTTTTCGCGAAAAAATTCGACCTCGAGATATTTACGGAAATACACGTTTAAGTGTTGCTGAATCCGAAAAAGTGGTTTTCGCAATGCCGTCTGTCTGTCTGTTACTGGCTCTGGAGCCTAGACGGTAGAGTGAAAATGAATAAAATCTCGTCCTTAGGCATTTCATTATACTGAGCAGAGTATACATAGAAATGGTTGACATTGATCAATAATTAAGAGAAGTTTATTCTACGCATTTTTAACAACAATCCGATTTTCTCGAAAACGGTTCAAACGATTTTGATCAAATTTCGTACAGTTACTTGAGTATATATCTACAATAATACTACGTATTTTATTTTCCTCAATGAATGAATATAAGGCTAGTTTATTCTTGGGAAACTTTAACAAAAATTGGATTTTATAAAAACAGGCTCATACGATTTTAATTTTCTAAAGATAAATAAACGACGCATTAGTATATGAGAAAGTTTGTACAATGTATGTTGTACCGGTTTTTTTAACTTGTCTTGCTTTGGCTTGAGTAAACCAATCACTTTTGTCTTAATTTTCTCTTGATTCTTAGGCACCCGTTTTGCAGTAAATTTGGTTTATATTTTTGTTTTTTTCTTTACAAATTAAGCACGCATTATTTGTGCTACCGTATTCGCCATGTATACGTTTGTATGAAAAAAATGAATAGCTTTAAGAGGCTAATAAATAAGGACTTTTAAGTATTCTAATAATAAAAAATCGGTACAACATACATTGTACAAACTTTCTCATATACTAATGCGTCGTTTAGTTATCTTTAGAAAATGAAAATCGTATGAGCCTGTTTTTAGAAAATCCAATTTTTGTTAAAGTTGCCCAAGAATAAACTAGCCTTATATTCATTCATTGAGAAAAATAAAATAAGTAGGTAGTATTATTGTAGATGTATACTCAAGTAACTGTACGAAATTTGATCAATATCGTTGGAGCCGTTTTTGAGAAAATCGAATTATTGTTAAAGTTGCCTAGAATAAACTAGCCTTATATTCATTTTTTGAGAAATATGAACTATACAGTATTATTGAAGACGTAAACTCAAGTAACTCTACTAAATTTGATCAAAATCGTGAGAGCCGTTTTCGAGAAAATCGGATTGTTGTTAAAAATGCTTAGAATAAACTACTCTTAATTATTGATCAATGTCAACCATTTCTATATATACTCTGCTCAGTATGATAAAATGCCTAAGTACGAGATTTCGTTCTACCGTCTAGGCTCCAGAGCCAGTAACAAACAGACACGGCATTGCGAAAACCACTTTTTCGGATTCAGCGACACCTAAAACCTATATTTCCATAAAAATCTCGAGGTCGAATTTTTTCGCGAAAACAATACTTTCTCGATACTTCGTACGAGAAAGTAAAAAGATCCACCTGAAAAATCTCTGTAGATATTTCTCACCCTTGAAATTTAAAGCGGATAGTAATATGCTGATGAAGCAATGGTCACATCATCGTTTTTAATTATAAAAGTTTCAACTCAACGAGCTCTTTGAAGATATTATCAACGTATTTTTTATTTTATCAGCCTAATAAAATAAGTTTAATTTATTTAAGATAATGTCAGTGTTCCAATTGAAGCTGGGGATGGTCCAACGAGAGACAAAAACAAGAATTACATAGACAAAGCTCTTCACTCATCCTAGGAATTTAAAACAGGGCCGGCGGCATGGAATGGAGAGCTGGTCCCTTTCCCCGCGTCTGTCTGGCGCTACATGGGCTCGCGCCTATACCTTAGCATGACTTTATTCATCTGCAAATGACCCATACTCGAAGCAGCTAACCACTAGAACTAGAGGGAAAATGGGATTTCCCGACCATACGGCTATACCGGATTCCAAATTTCCCAAGCTTTTCATTCTCATTGTCATGCCATTGTCCGAAGGACCCATACTGCGCGCGCCACGGGGTCCAAAGGCTCTGGTGAAGGACAATACAACGCGCTCCGTTTATTGTATCCTTTCTCGACTCTCGACCAGATCCGATAATCCCTACGCGTCTTGGGTCGTTTTACGACATTACCCGCCACCATACTTTATTTACCTAAAAGACGTTCTTTTTCAGACGCCACTTCGCTTTTGTGCGACAAGAAATGCCGATCTCCAACAAGATTCTTAAATAAGGGATTTCCCTAACTGAAAGCTTTGTACCCGAGCCAGGATGCTCCTATTGTACTTTCACAGACGAATTTATCCTTCCCGAAGCCAATTAGTCCGCTTTCTCCATTTTAGCATTGGTATTGTCCTGACAATGAGACCCATCACGTCGGCCATAAAATCAACGTAAATTGGAAAAACCAAAAATCCCGAGCGACTAAGTTCGGGGGTGACCATAACGTAAAGAATTCTTACGGGACAAAATAAGAAAATGACCTCCACAAAAATAAAAATCTGAGGTGGCCAGCATGTGACTTTCTCCATACAGAGTAATGAATGTGATTGCAGTAGTACCCATAAGTTGCTGTCGACAATTTCTTCGAGAATAACTATCATCAATTACACCCATGAATAATTTTTAAACACTTTATATAATTTTCACAATGAAAAATAATTGGATCACTTTTTAGCGAATTTTTTAAAATAAAAAAGAGGGCTACAGTTCCCCACTCGGTTTCTATGGACTTATTGATATAAATAAATTAACAATTGAGGGAACTACGTCTTATTTGTAGATCGAGTTAATATCAGACCTGATTGGCCGGTCTCGACATTTACAAAACCAACCACCGGACAACGGGGAGGGATACTTTGGTTCCGGTCGAGGCGAAGGGCGCGGTAGCGCCCGGAGATCACTACCCATTAAAACAAAGCGAGCCGAAGACTCGCCAATATATACTTTCAATGTTATATCCTCTTGACTAAAGTACTGAATAAAATAATGATTGTTTACTTAAATTTTCTTAATCTTCATATTATTGTTTCAATATAGGGTGGGGGGCAATACAGAACTGGCCCCAAAAAGAGCTTATGTATTCGGTTCATTCGTTTGTCTGTTCGACCGCGTACAAAATAACTCAAAAATTACGTATGCTACAAACACCAAATTTTTAGGCTATATAGTTCTACATTCGAACTAGATATGGAAAAAATTTGGGGTTCATCCGTCTGTCCGTTTGTCTTTTAACAGGATATTAGAAAACCCCTTACGAACTACCTATTCGGGTCCATCATGGCTTTCGTATTGTTGACCGTATTCACAGCAACGAATGTAAAAAACAAGTATGCTATAAACAGCTATAAACTAAAGTAAGTGAAATTACACAGCTGTACACAGCCCCAGTGGAGGATTAAGATAGTCTGGGGTGGTCTGGGGCCCCTAGGCACTTTGGTGGCCCTCTCCGTAGTTTGTGTTGGTATAAAGAAAATTATGATATACTGAAAAACGTTTTATTGACAAAATAACGTTATCTAATTTTTTCCTTTTCCAAAAAATACGAAAAGAAGCCTCAAAATTCACCTTCCGAACTTTTGAGGCAGCAAATTTCTGAGCTTGGGGCCCCTAGGCACGCGCCTATTGGATATTTCGGTCCTGCACAGTTCTAAAATTTAATTCTACGAAATATTTTGATGTTACATATTATCTATACGGGTCCATTATGGCTTTCGTATTGTTGGCCGTATTCACAGCAACGAATGTAAATAAACAAGTGAAATTACACTTCTAAAATTTTATTCTATGAAATATTTTGTCGTTGTTATTTAATGAAATTGTTTTTGAAGAAATGCTTACGTGATATGCTGCTTAACATTTTAATGGTAAAATACATTGCTATGAGATTAGTTAATCAATTTTGCGGAACAAAAGTGAAATTTCATAGATCTACAAATGTATTTACATATGTAATTAATGTATGTACTTATTGAATATTATTAAAGATGCAAACTTTTCAAGATAGGTTGGTCTATAGGGGAATGTTTTTATTTTAGTATTCTTAAAAAAAGCTTCTTATGTAATTTGCTCTACAATTCCTTCCTCACTGTTTACATTATAAATACAATAAGTAAACAAAATTGTTATTTGTTGCTATGGATAACAAAATATTGATCTCTTACGTAAATCAAATTATTGTGCAAAATAACCAGGGGACATTTTAGCGAATTTTAGTTAGTTTTGACGTAGTGTCATTGTTCATCAAGATACCTACAAATGAGACGATAACAATTGTTCAAGAACTTTTTCACCGAAACACCGCCGAATTGACTAAGCACTGCCTTGAATGATCATTTTCCCGAAATTCATTTTCCCGAATTATCATTTTCCCGAACTATCATTTTCCTGAAAATACTATTTAGCGTAGATATGCTCATGAAAATTAAGTTTATTGCCATAAACACATAATATTTAGCGTAGAAATGTTCTTAAAAATTAAGTTTATCGACAAAATATACTCCTACACTCGCGAAGCAAATGTTGACACCCTGCTTGGAAAAAAATAATGAGATTTAATTTGACTCAATTCGCAGAAAACAAAATAACTTAGGACGGAAATGGACTTACTGTTTAACAAGCACACCGCGTGTTATGTGCAAATCCAGTGAGTAGATTTTCGGACTTTCGTCCATCTCGAGTTCGATGAAGATTTAATATTTTATATTCCCTTTTGCTGAATTCTTTTGGGATTCTCACTTTTCGCCTCTGTTTACGTCTTCAAGCTTTCGACTGCTGAATTCTTCTTATCGTAAGCCAATAATAAATTTATAGAGACCAATATGGCTTTTTCCCGATAACAACTCCTGCCATCGCTGGTGCCAGCCTTCCAAATTATTTTGGGTTCAGGATAATGCGTTTTCCACATTTTAATAAACTGACCAAATGGAAGGTTTGTACAAGGGATCAGAATAAACCTCCCTTCCATCAGCATTTCTTCGCCGAAACCTACCTTTGACGTAGTACTCCCCAAACCATTTCCACACTCGTATAACTTTATCATTATTAGTGTTTCTGTATAAAACATTAATTTCTTCATACGCAGGTTTAATTTTATCTGTTTGGAGGAAAGCCATGGCCCCAATCTTTCTCAGGAGCAGGCAAATCTCTTCATCTTCACCATATAACGCAATAAGGCCGACTTCTTGAATTTGCCTCCAAATAACTTGACCCAAGTGTTAGAAGCATATTTTCTGCTTTACATGAGGCAATTTTTCCTTAACTGCAGAAATTGTCGCCATTTCAAATGATCATTCGGGAAAATGATATTCGGGAAATTGATCATTCGGGGAAGTGATATTCGGGAAAGTGATACCAATCCCTTGAATGCACCTTTTTTAGATGGAAAGATAAATTTTATAGAGAGACGGAAGGAGCATCAATGGGCTCACCAATCTCGCCAGCAGTAGCCAACCTTTTTATGGAAAATTTTGAAACAACATCTATTGACAACGCCAATGCAAACCTACACTCTGGCTGAGATATGTGGACGATACTTTTATAATTTGGACGCACAGACAAAAACTGGAAGATTTTGACTTTTTAAACACAAGACACCAAAACATCAAATTCACTATGGAAATGGAGAAAGACGGGAAATTACCCTTTTTAGACGTGTTTATTATCAGGAATGAAGACGGGAGCCTGGGACACACCGTGTTCCGGAAAACAACGAATACCTACGAACTGGTTCCTATACGCAAACTCCCACCATCATCCGAGGCAAATTAACGCCGTGATAGAAGCAATGATCCATCGTTCCATCACATTAAGCGACGCCAACCACCTTCAACCCAGTGGCGGATCCAGGGGGAGGGGGGAGGACGATCGCCTCCTCCTTGGATAACCCCATTGCACTCCACTGGGCGCTTTCTTAAATTTATTCCGCGCAAAAATCCTCAATTATACGCCGCAGATTAGGTCTGTATAGCAAGGGAAAGAAGGATTCTGATAGGGGTAGGGATTTTCAAAATATAGGGCAGTTGGCAGGGGCGGATTCGATAGGTGGAGGGGCGATCGCCCCCCCCCCCCCCCTCCCCCTCCCTTGAGAAATTTCTGGATCCGCCCCTGCTTCAACCAGAATTAAAACAAAAAGGATTTTACAAGCCAACAAATACCAAGAACCCCATACAAATCGGGCGATCACGAGGAAACTAAAGGCAAAACGAGAAGATGAGAGAGAGAGAGGAAAAAAAGGGCATGTCTTCCCTACGTCAAGGGTACAACGGACAAATTGGGACACGTACTAAAGAAATATAACATTACGACAATTTTTCACCCCCTCAACCAAATTAGCCCGTCAGCGTCGTCATACGTACTGGGAACGTCGGACGAAACTCCACATGCGGTCGTCATACGTACTGGGTACGTCGCGGACGTCGCTAGCTTTCTTTATTTTTTTGACACAGTAAATTTTTTAAAATATGGGTAACCTTTATATATATTTAAAAGAGGAACCTTTGACCTACCTATTTATCGTCATTCTGATATCTTTTTTCTTTTTTATTACACTTAATGCGCATTAAATTTTGATTGATTTTTCCCGAAAACAACGAAAACCATTGTTCGGCTCTCTTCGGGCCATGTGCTAGCTTAAGCAATTCTTTCGATGCTTGAGACCATTATAGTATGATAGAGAGAAGGAGAAGTCTCTTCTTGGGTCCAAGCTCTGTTTACAAAAATAAATCACTGAAGAGGCGTGGGAAGCGTAAGTTTCGGAGCGAGCGATGCGTCATGCCCTTACGCTCGAATCTTCGCAGGAGAAATATTCTCGTGTCGCTATCAAGAAGTTAGTCTGAAGTGAATGCTAGTAAAAAAAATTCACTAGAGATGATTCATTGAAGTTATATTTTCTTGTAAATTTCATAGTAAATGGGATAAATCAAATGCCTTTTAAAAAAACTTTTAATTTTTCTAATTTTCTTATTACGCGTACATTCTGATACATACAACATTAATGTAAGATAATGTAAAAGGAATCGTTTATAAATCTTATGATCTACTAAAATCTACAAAAATTTTTATACAAATCCAATAAAAATGAAAAAAGTTACGAATTTTTCAATTTTCAGGAATCGAAATCGCGAATTTATGCAAATTTTTAAAAACCTCATCTGAACTCAAACACGGGATTTAAGTAAACGTCCTGCGCGCTTGATGGGTTAAGAAGACATTAAAAACCACTAAACATAGGACGCCACAACAGGTAGAGGGGGTGTATAGGATACCATGCAGGACTTGCGATCAAGTTTATATAGGGAAAACAGGGAGAACGATCAAGACACGAGTAGAAGAACGCAAAAGAGCCATTCCACTCAAACATGCCGACAAATCAGCAGTAGCAGAACACGCCGCCGGGGGCACGAAATAGATTTCGAAAAAAACAAGGATTCTCGAGAAAGAAAAACTTTACGAAAAACGAATAATACGGGAGGCATTAGAAATAAAAAAAGCACGGAAATAACTTCAACAGAGACAGTGGCTATAAGTTGAGCAAAGCTTGGACCCCAGTTATATTCAACAACATGATAAAACGAATGCCACAACAAAACTCACCCCACCACCAATCCTCCCCTTCCTATAAACCATCCACCCTTCCTCTGCTACCGTAGTATATATAAAGGCAACATGAGGACACCCGGCCAAATCACCCTGAAGAAGTCTCCGGCAAAGGAGAAGAAACGCTTAACGCAAAAATTTACGTGGGATAACCCGAAAAACATATATAACCTCAGCGTTGTAATTTTTATTTACATAGGTTATATATCATACAGTACACAGTTTACAAGGCTCATGTTTCCTGCTGTAAATAAGAGAAGGAAAAAGGTATCGGATTTCTTCCTCTATCACAGAATCCCAATGGTTCCACGGAACAGTTTGGAAAACGCTGGTTTAGAGCAACAATTCTCAACCAAAAATCTGTCACAGACTAGTGGATATTCTGAATAACCCAACAAGAACCAGTAAAATCAATTTTTAAACACCAAGTATTTGACAATTCTACACTTTCATAGCGTTTCCAACTGGAAGCACAAACGAGTATCTCATTGATCAGTAATCCTCATCATGCAACATTTTATAAGAAAGATGGAATGTCACGGACTAGCAAATAATTGTCCATGGACAGATGGTTGAGAAATGCTGGTTTCTAGATTAAAGTAGGAGTATTGGTTTGGGAGAGATTTTCGCAGGATCATGGACAGAAAAGTAAAACCAACACCTCAAGAAAGAGAGGAAAGCGAGAGCTTTTTTCATGATCTCACCATGAAGCAGAGTGGAAGAGAGCAAGGGAAAAGACAGCATTGAAAGTTTTCAGATCAGCTTCATTTATTGGATACTTTTGATGTGTTTTGGTTTGAAGTCCTGCTAAATTACATTATAGAATATTTTAGTGTGGTGTGCCATTATGTTTCACTGTCCGAATTGACCTTAAATAAGGTGACCAGATATTTTTGACCAAAAGGGAGGACAAATCCCAATTTTTTATACAAAAAGGACATAGGAGGGACACATTTCATGATCAAAAACTGTTTATGTGCTTTATTTTAAAAGATAAAATAAGGGTTTTCATGTAAGAGGATGCTATATTAAGAGCATTTTGGTGCTTTTGGGAAAGATTCGTAATACTTGAACGCCCACCAACTGTGATACTAAATACTGCTGAACACATACAACATTTAATGACAGTATCCTCATTTCCAACAGGTTGTAAATGTGAAAATTCTTTAGCTAACGTTACATTTAAGTGACATTTTATTTTCTTCACTGAAGACATTTCATAGGGTATTACAACAAAGAATTAAAAATTAATATAATAAAATGGGAAAATTATATTTACCATAATAATGAAGTAAACACAGCTATTCAAATTTTACTCAGGCAGGGCACTATATAACTTTTTTCACAATTCACCGATAGAGGAAAAACTAAACAAGCAATAGGAAGCTGTAAGAGTTTAACTAGCATGCACTGAAACAAAACCCTACTAAAATCACTCAACTCCATTGCATTTCTGATAACGACTAAGTGAACTGGACTGAATCCACTTTGTTTTATGAAAGAAACATTTTGAGGAGCAGGATGGAGTATGGGATACACTGTACGCTGTTTAAACCAGAATTTTAATAAACCAGAAACCAAACAAATATAATCAAGGAGAAAATAAAACATTTATTCTAGCAGACAGTGTTCTGTATCGCTAAGAAAACACACTCAACGAACTGAACAAAGATCATTTAACAAGGAGCTTGTCAAAAAGCTTAGTGTGCACTGAGAATCATGTCTTGGTAGAAATACGAACTCCCTGCACGTATAACAATGTAACAGACAGGAGCAAAGACAGCCATTCCACAAAAATCACATGATATTGGTTAGCACAGGTCTGAGTTTTCAAAGTAGGTATAAATGCTTCGTGGATATACAAAGTTAAGAAACCCTGGCTTAAGTAAAAGGAAGGACAAAGACAGAAAGATTTTTGAAAAAGGAGGACATGGAAGGACAAAAGGTTTAGGAATGACAACGATTGAAAAAGGAGGACTGTCCTTCCAAAAGGAGGATGTCTGGTCACCTTACTCATTACTGGCAAGAGCGCTCATCCATGGGCTTTTAAGAGAGTATGGATATATACCGTTCACCGGCTACAATAGTGGCACATCTAGGAAAGTGGTAGTTGTGAGAAAATGAAGAAATAAAACTTCGCTGCTAGTTAATGGGCATTTCTAGTTTAGAAGACAAATAAAAATTGAACATATTCATACTTACTTACCGTATATACTCATGTATATGCCGACTCCATGTATAGTACGACCCCTGATTTTTTGGTGAACAAACCTGATTTTTTCATATATCTCGTTTATAGTACGACCCCAGCTTTCCACCAGGGTCGATATATTTCGTTTCGATAGCTCGATGGTTCGAGCGAGATATATCGAACAACCTTGATTTTCCACACCACCATAGAATAGACCGTAAATGTCGTAAATAGTATTTCTTGCGAGTACACTAAAATTCGGATAAGTTAAGTATCTTACTCCTAAAACATTTAATAAAAAGTGATATGAACCATGATTGCACAAGATGAAATAAAATCGTTTCAATTCTAGTACGGCTGGATTACGTTCCGCGTACGTAATAGTTGCACTACCTCATCTATTTAATAGGTAGAGATAACGGATAAAAAGAAATTACTTTGTAATATTCCACAGTCTTTATTGTTTCTTCAGTCACACACCGACAGGTTTCCACTACAAAATCATTCTAATGGTGTTACTAACCGACGTAACACCTTTAGAATGACTTTGTAGTGGAAACCGATCGGTGTGTGATTGAAGAAACAATAAAGACTGTTGAATATTACAAAGTAATTTCTTTTTCCCAAGATGTCGAAATTCCATAAAGTTACGCCATCTACGGTACTTTTAGTCCAACTCGTTCCAATCCATCCCTTGTAAAAAGACGCAAACAAAGATGTACATACATAAAGTTCAAGAAAGGAAGTGCCCGTAAATCGTCACTTATATCAAGTATTTGTTAATTTGAAGCTGTATATATGAAAAAGATTCTACTCTTCACGAAGCAACGTAACAACGATAAAGGACCTCACTATTAAGGTTAGCCTACCATTAGAATGCGTGCGGGTGGCATAACTTCACCGAAAATGTCCGTGAAGATACATGAATTTTAAATCCTCAAATGCATTACTCGTGTATAGTACGATCCCCAATTTTTGCAATAAAAATTTGGTCGTAAAAACTCGTACTATACACAAGTATATACGGTAACTTTGGGCCAGTATTGGAGGAACGTAATAGATGAAATGCTGTCCTCATTGGACGTATTAACTCAAATATTGCCATTTTTGGAATGTGCCACTATTGCAGCCAGTAAACGATACAGTCACACACAACAAGAGGGACTGGATGACTAGAGAAATAATCATTGAATGGGTTGAGGATAATTTTGTGACAGAATCAAATATCAACTTGCTAGAATCTCTAACTCTGATGCTGAGAAATAAATTATCATCACCCAGTCCTTGTCTGCATATTTTACTTCATAAATAGAGAAGAAGAATATACCTATTTTAGTAAGTCATTAAAACATTTATGCTATATTTCCATACTTTATTTTGTTTTCCTTGCTCCATATGGACTTTGTTTTGATAATTCATTATTAGGCTATATGATTGTATCTATATGTTCAAAAGTTGGAGAAATCCAAAAACCAGCAACTTAAAAGACCAGAGATGACAAGAGTAAACCTCCACCTGTAGTATGCCCTGTTGCATACAATTTTACATTCACACTTTGTTGTTATTTTTTTTTACTATGATGTATTTCAAACTCAGAAGTGTTTCTTATGCAATAAGTTACAGAAACATTTGTGAAAAATCTGCCAAATGTAAGAAATCAACACTTCCAAAATATCTTGTTTATTGCTCAATATTATTTAATGCATCCATCATTCGGAGTAAGGGTTACCACCTTATGATGGGTTAATTCTGGGAGATTTCCACCTTAGGAGCCAATTCCGGGAGATTTTTCATGGCCAAAAAACAACTAATCTGAGCAATAAAACTTTGGTTATGTATTTATTAGTAGACATATAATGAGGATTCAACCTGAATTTTGTTGTGATAATACTGTACTTCAGCTTGCCAGAATATAAATTGACTTCGCTTATGATCACCGAAACGAGAGAGCTAACTGCACAAACTAGGGTTGCCACATCAGGAATTGCAGTTTCTTGGAGATATCCACTGTGTATACTCTCTTGGAATATTTAAAAAAAATTAGTCAATAGTAGCTACACGGAGTACTTAGTGCATAACCTTTTATTTACGCTAAAATAGATAGTGACTTGATTTATGACACTGGAATGAGAAATACAACCTTTTGCTATGATTTCTCACGGAAAGCTGCCTTCTAGTGGCCACACCCACAATGAAAAAGAACGTCTTCACAGGTTCAGCTAGGTTAATTGCATTTTCTGCAAGATCTGTATAAGCAGGACATTCCCAAGCCAACCTGTTGTCGGACGCTAGATAAAACGCGACTTTAATTTACAAAATAATTTTATAATAAGCAGGCTGAAAAATTCCGCTGCATTGTTGGTACTCACATAAAAGTGGCAACTCATGATAAAGATTAAAAATAAACTTCTCTTTATCATTGATTAAGAAGGATCAAGAGATAAATAAATGTTTTTATGCAGGTTTAAATCTGGCACCCCCATTGAGAGGCACCTGAGTTATCGTCTGTACGATGCTGTGTAAAAGTATACATTCTTACATTATGTTTTCATTAATTTCAATCAAATCGATTGTCAAGGCCAAAATTTCAATACTCTAATTACGGAAATATAGGAGTGAATCTACAGATCACTATTTTCCGAGAGATTTTGGCCTCCCAGGAAAGGTCCGTCGGGAGAGACGTATCTGCATATGCCTGCTTCCGGGAGGGGTGTCAACCCTACATCTCACTCTGAAGCCTACACTAACTGAATTATACCAAGTGTTCCCCTGATTTTATGTTATCAACTTACATTAGGCTGCCTCTAAAATCTGTACCACCAAATGGGATCTAATGCCTCTGATTTTATACCACCCAACATACACTGGTATGACCCTGACGTGTATACCACCAAACAGACAAAACCCCCCCCCCCCATTTTACGCCACCCAACTTAAATTAATAAAATAAGATAAATAAATGTTTGTGGGTAGGTTTAAATCTGGTGCTCCCATTGAGAGGCACCTGAGCTAGCACCTTTATGATGTTGTGTAAAAGTATACATTTATACTTTCTCCATACATAGTGCATATAGGAGTAATTATTGTATTTGTGAAAAAATCGGATTTGAGATTTTAATGGATGTACACGTTGAGGTCCCCTGCATACGTTTTGACTATTTTTGCTATGATGTGTATGTGACAAAATTTTGTGGCGCTCAAATTCAAAAACTAACATTGAAATCAGCACAAAACTTTCTACTTACAATTTTTTTTAGGAAATGAATATCTGAAAAGGTTTTGGCTGAAACTACTGAACCGGAAGTAGAGGTTTATTTTTGTCATTTTTCCTCTTTTCCAAATATTTCCTTTAAAACTCAATTTGTCAGTACAGGCGACTACTGAGATTCGACATTTCGACTCAGCTGATCGAATTGAGAACTACTTTACTCAAAGTAATTTTCGTCCCAACCAACCATGCGAGGTTTAGTTTCAGTGTAGACATAGTTATTTCTGCTCTAATTGTTTGAATTTGTGCTGATTTCACTCTTTTTTCTGTTAATCTTTTATTTAAATTTATTTTATTGATTTATAAATTTATCACTTGACATGATATCTAAAAGGAAATGTAATAGTGATAATGCAAGTGAATTAAATAAAATAGTGTCGTTCAACTATTAGCGCTTATGTGAAACGGAGAAAATTCTAGAACGTGATAAATTCACGTAATTTGATGGCTGGTTTGACAGATTTAAGAGAAGGGCAGGTTTGCATAACCTTAAATTAACTGGCAAGGCTGCAAGTTTTGTGCTTTTTAATAACTTTTATATTAATTTCGCTGCGATATATAGTTGTATGTATAGATGTATGCGGGGATGTACAGCAGACGGCCTGGTCCGAGATGCGGGAACGTATCCTCCGATTATAACATGCAAGCCTATGGAAAAACGGCATTCGACATTCAACCATGTTTACAGGAACACATCCGTCAAATCTCGGGAGTTGCCTGTATTTGTTATTATAAAAATTGTAGAATGTAATTTTCTACATGCATTTGAAACGTTTTCATAAAACCAATTGTTTATGACATTTTGATTTTTATTCCAAATTTATTAAGTACGTCACAAAGTGATACCATTTACCCTACTGCTATGATTAAATTTTCTAATTGTTGATAGTCTTGCATACACCGCCAAAGGTAATTTTAACCCCGCATCGACATTTTATTATCTACATAAAAGTAAACACAGCTAAACATTTTCTTTCTTTATTCTTCTTTTACTAAAGACTTTTTAAATTATTCACAAGTGTAATTGCTTATAATTATTCCCGAGGATGCTGATGTAGTGAGCAATCATATTCATTGTTCTGTATGGAGAAAGTCATAGATTTTTACATTAAATTTCCATTCAAATTCCATTTCATGCTCTTGCCATTCTTCCTAAGGAAATTGTCCAAAATCCAGTGTAGTATATGAACAAAGCACGAGGAAAATAATAAGGTAATATAAAGAATTAAACTGTTCACATAAAGTGAACATCCAACTTTTGATCACAAGTCTATTTAAGCCCAGAACAATCCAATGCCAACATTATAATTGCTAGAATATTAATAAAAATTTAGATGAAAATATCAATGCAGCAAAAATACACACAAAAGATGACAAGTGGCAACAATTTTCTCATAATAATTTATGATAAATAACTAGGTATTTTAAAAAAATGAGATTTCAAATATATTTTACAGTATATGTCAGAGCACACCTGGGACATTTACTTTTCCATACTATTTCAAAACTGTTAGGTATTAAGACAAAAACTGATAGACAAGAAATGCATGCCAATTTTTAATAGGTTGTATGTATAATGTTTTCACTAACACAAAAACTGTACAAAAACTTTTGAAATATTCTTATGGCAACATTTTAATTTAATCCAATATAATGCCTTGATTTGACTATTGGTGAAAAAATCAGGAACATTTATAGAAAATATTAAATACAAAGTACCAGATAAATAACAATGACGTAAATAGATATTTCAATGACTATGTTCAAGTTTAAGATATTAAATACAATAAATCTTAAAATTAACATTTCTCCTGATATTATTTTACAGATGTTTGCACATTTAATCAACATGCTAGTCATTACAATTGATTTTTTGGTACACATATATACAATTTACATATGCTGACAAAAAATGAAAACATACCTAAAAAGATTTTAATTTTAAACAGCTTTTATAATTTTTTATATTCATTTCTGAGTTAGGAAATGAAAAGATAAAATTGAATTAGAAAACTTATACTGCATGATCATGGATAAAAAGCATACTTAAGCTATAAAGTAACATTTACGGAAGCACTAAAGATTTAAATAAGGTACAATGATCAGATCAATGGTCTTCAAGGATCACATAGATAATTGAAAAATTTATGGAATTAAGTGTGCATAATTTTTGAAAATACAATTTTCAACACAAAATATGAAAGTATACAGTTTTAATTTCATAGATAGTTTGTATTTTTACATATGGACACTAAAAGGAATGACAGACATTTGTAGAATATTTTAAAAATGATTTGGTCAGGAGTTACAAACTTTAAGAAGATCTATAAGCCAGATAAATTACAAAATTAATTTTGCTGAGTGATGTATTAAATGGCTCATGGCAGGACCACATTAATTATTCTGCCATAGAAATAAAATGTAACTAACACCCAGCTATCCTTAAAGGTTTTCTAACTTAATTTATCAGAATTTAAAATACCTGTTATCCACCACGCTGTATGCTAGTTGCATTACATGGGTTTTTAACTACATTTCTTATAATACATATCTTTCACTGAGTATTTTTCTTAGGTTTTGATCCATTCCTTTTAAAGTTATTAAATGCAGCAGGAATGTTCAATTCCATTAACAAATACACTGCACCACCACCGCTCTCAGTTACCTCTATACATATACTACAACACTTAACATTACTACTGACAAAGTTGATGACACATTACAACTATTGTAGCATAACACAGATCGAATACTCTTGCTCCAGCAACTTAAGAATTGATAAATATCTTTTGTTTATTCTTCAGATGCACTTGCTGCTGAATCAAGAATCACCTCAAATGAGAAAGGCTGAAATCCATAACCCTGGCCCAAATAGAATTTGCTCTGAAATTCCACCCTAAAAATAAAAATAACATTTTTATTTAGTACATTTTATAAGCTTATTGCATTTACCAGCCAATCTCAAGTTCAGCAGATGTAGCAACTATGAAAAGTATATAAAAGTAAAGCCAACAATTTTTTATACAATTCTGAATTACTACATTTACACCTAAGGAATACAAGTTTATTTTCCTACTGTCAGTATTCATAAACCAAAGTTCATATTAAACTTGCATCTGAAGCAAAATTACAGTTCAAGTCAAATATTTTAAAAGGGTTGATAACAAGCAGTGAGTGATCTCAGATCTGCAGTAATCTTCCTTTTTGATACATATGGTAACAAATATGTAGATGGTAGCATGCACAATTATAACTACCAATTTCATTCACAAATAAGAGAAACTTAAAATACTGCTCTCTATTGAAATAGGCAAAATGCCAATTTGTGAAGAGCTTACCAATGCAGACGCAGAGTATGAAGGAAAGCTGAAAGGCCCTCCATCAACACAAGAATTCCAACCGTTAACACTGCCCAAAAGGCAAAAATGATCCACAGAGCAATTCCTCCAGCCCAGCCATCAAATGCCATTCCATTTTTCATCACCATGTTCCAAAGCACTTCAGAAAGCTCTGAAATATGACAAATTAATGTTAAATGTTAAGAGTAAATGGTGAGAGCACATCCAAGTGAAATAAACAAAACTACACTTAAACCACAAAATTGGAATCACTGCATTTAATGTTCATAATCACTAATGGAAATTTTTGCAGCCTCATCAAACTTTCAATATAAGTAATGAATTATTTTGTTTGATTTAATGTATGCATGCATTTTGTGAAATAAATTTTCAAAGTCTGCAGGAATTCCTATCTTGATTGCACTTCTATGAAATGTGATGGGACAAATAACAGTAATTCATTGCTATCATAATACTAGCTGTCATAAATGCAAACTCTGGTTTGATTTTTAACTGACATAAGGTGCTAAGATCGAGTTGTATAAGGTAATTTTATGCTGTTAGATATACTTAGCTTTAACCTACAATACAAAATGATACTGGATATATACTTTAAATATTTCACCATTTTAGAGCAACCTGAATAGCTACTGACAGCTGAAAACATACTGAATAAGTTTAAGCTTTTTTGTTCTATAACAACACCTTTATACTTTTTGTAGTTATTTATGTGATTAGGAAAAATTATCGATGTTGAAAATCTGTAATTTCTCACTGCTACACAATACCTATTGATATGGTGTCCCATAGAGGATTCTGGATGGTTACATGACTTATAATGAAAATTTTGTTCAATTCAATAAAGTTTCTTACACCTTTACATCAGAGTAAAAATAACTTGTGCCACAGTACTTGGATATACCAGACAAAAGACTCCAAAACCAAACAACTGTGTCACCCCCAAGTGGTTGTGCTCTTTTGTTTTTATTTAAGCTTAATTAATAAAATACAGTAGGTCTTGAAATTTTATGAGGTTACATTATTGGAAAACAACACAATGTCAAATATGATTACGTTATAACTCCACTGTTTACATATAGTCAACAGTAACTTATACATTATGCTAAATCTGTAAATAGTCAAGTTTGTACATTGAAGATATCAAACATATCTACACAGCACCTCCATCAATAATCAAAACCGATAATGTTGAGGGTTTACAATATCACTTACTTGGTTCGTGAACATGGAGATTGCTACAGAGAATAAAATGTTGGTGCAGTAACTAGGTAGCTGCCTTAATAGATAAAAATTTACATTGTGACAAAATGTATAGAAGTTATGGCATTGTATGTTATAAAAGATTTACTTGCTATTATCCTACTGACTAAGAACAAGCTTACTGTCGACTGCCAGAACTAATTTTATTTAATTTTAGAAAAATATAATGAATATAAGATGTGTAAAGAAAATAAAAAAAACAAAAGATATTGACAAGCTTCTTCTTGCTCAATAATTTTCAAGTAATATCTACTTACCAGCATGGGCAAGTGAGAGAGCCCAAAGACGAAGATATGAAGCGGTGTGAGAAACGGAACCTAGGACATATTCTATTGTGTGGATTCCTTGGTGGATGAATATGTCTCCAATTTCATGCTCTCCGGCATCTTTCTGTGGAGCACCTGCAGATCCCTGCTGGCCAGCATGGCCAGTGGAGTTACCTTCTTGACCTCCCTGGGAGGCCATTCCCTCAATATCAACATCTCCATTTTCTCCAACAGAATTAATGTGTGTGTTTGGCAGCTGAAGACAAGGGAGTTAATGAGTTTTCAAATGAACTATGTTTGTCATCTTTAAGATTTAAAATGCACAAAATATCAAAAGTCTACTATAATTAGTCAATAATTTAAAACTATGATTCTAGAACAATAGGTACAATGAAAATAAAGAAATTTTGTACTCACAGGATGATGCATTGTGCGCTGGTTTCTGATAATCATGATTGGTTTTGCCAGAAGCATCCAAGGTACACAGAGAAGAGCCAGCACAACAAGAACTCTTTCAAGCCCATGCTGTAAAATATTAAAGTTATAATTAAAAAATTATTTAAAATTTAAATGGAAAAATTTAATGCAAAATACTTAATGTTAGTAAAGACAATAAAAACTGAATTTCACTGTGCTTTGATATCTATTCAGGGTTTAGTCATTTGTTTTCTCAACTGTCACGGTCAAATTAGGATGAAGTGGAGCCAGTACATTTTTGGGGTTCGTAGCTCATCTATAGATTTTTTTACTCATGAGATACAGGATATTTGAATTTTTAAGTGATGTCTATGTCATTATTGGGGATAAAATTGTATTACTTTATTTAGTTTCAAAAACAACACTTCCAAGTCCTTTTACAATCATCACATCAATGAAAACAAAGACGAGCATAAGAAACAATCAGTAGCGCACACAAGATTCTCTCAAGGGGAAGTCCGAAATATTTGACAAGCACAAAAGTTGTATGCAAGTTATAACAATGTCGCATATTGCATTATTAATTATATTTAAGTTAAAAACAAAGGGGGCAAATCATCTCCTATTCATTTCTGATGGTGCCCATGAACCCCAATTTAAAATAACGATGTATGTTTCCACAGTTTAGAAAGATCACAATTTTCCAACGGGGGTCTGGACCCGGTGGACCCACCATTTGTGTACCACTGGAAACAATGCATGCAGCAGGATTTAAATGCATGACCCTTACATTGGGGAAGAGATGAGTTAACTACATGAACATTATGAGTGATAGTGATGTTAAAGAAATAGACAATGAAGGATAGAGTAAATAAGATGCTTATATTTGGTGGTGGTGGGAGAAAAAGGGTGTTGGACCTCTTACTCAAAAGCATTTCTTTACTGGAGTATTCCACTATGTACTGTAACATCAATTTTAAATTTCTAAATGATTTCTTCGGTGGCTTGGTCCCATAGTGCAGATGGAAATATTTATTATAGTATAAAACACTAGCATATTTGGATAGTGTTGATTAGAAGCTTAAAAAGGTCACAAATTTTCAATGTAATAATACCCTATTAGAATGCATATGCATAAGAGATATAGCCAACAGGGAATCAAGTTGCATTTAAATTTCTTGACAAGAATATAACTTATTTTATTACAGTGAATTACTGAAATTTATTTGCATGAAGATAATGTTTACATATTTTATCAATAAACTTCTAATCACTATAATGCACATTAATCTAGTTTGTATTATCAAAACACACCCACCTGTCCTGCATACATGAAATCATCACAACCAGGAGGAGAAGGATTTGATTTAAAGAGAACCATATTTATAAATGTAATGAGAATTGATGGAGCACAAGTTGGACCAGATTTATATTCTGCAAAAAAATTTTTATAAATCAGATTATGGAGTTGTTAATGTCAAACTAAAAGTTATTTACTAATATTACTTCAGTCTTACCAAATGCTGGACCATAATTAACCCATTTGGCAAACATCAACAGCACCATATAGAAGAAAAGGAATACCAGAAATATGATCTGAGGGATGAACTCACAGTAGATGTTGATTTTCCTCTGAAAATATCTGTAAATTAAAAATTTACACAATTTATTAAATAAAAGAAAAACTAATTAAAACCAACAAACTCAATGTAAAGTAGGTACCATTATTTCAAATCCTTATAAATTAAAATTTTACTTTATGTAAAAAGTTCATTTTTTGTTATCAGTAAAGTGGTACCCCTGATTGGCTATGTGATTCATTTATATGATTTTCTTATTGTCTTTGACTTTAAGTCCTTAATATCAAATTTCATGAAATTTGTTTGGTAGAAGCCGAGAACGAACATATGGACAGACGGATGCTAATAGGGGCTTATGCTGGAAGAAAAACGTGCCTAAAAATGAGTCATTTAAAACAGCTATAACTTGAACATTTCTTGAAAGAAATGCAAAGTACATCCACAATTTACCTTGCACTATCAATCTCAAAAGTAGACAATGCACAACCCCAGCTTCTACAATTATCATTGCCATCTTGGATCCCAAAATAACTAAACTATGCTGATGAGAGACTATTAGTATTAAATATTTTAAGTGAAACTTATTCTATTAGCATTTACAATTTTTACAGAATAATATTTAACACACAAAAATAATGTATAATATCAATGTTAAATTTTTACATGTAATTTCTCTTACATCCATTGTGCATGCAACCTCCCCATTTTACATTAATTCTTATAGACAATGTTGTAAGAACTTGTATGGGCAACAGACTCAAAAATCTCATCTTCCTTTGAAGAAATTTCTTCAGATATGTAGCGAAACTCATAAGCATGTTGTTAAGAAGATTATATGAAAAACATCTGTCCCTTAAAGTTTTTAAATGAAAAAGTACCCCCTCTGTTATGAATAACTTATAACGAATCAGCCACAAATATGTTCTATGACTGTGCACTAGGATGTAATCAGGTAATAAAATGAAGGGGATTTAATTCCAGATAAGCAGGGCTGGATCTAACATGAAGCGGGTGAAGCGGCCACTTCAGGCCCCACTTTTAAAGGGGCCCCATTTTTTCAGTGACTACCTACGTTTTGTGTCAACTTTTCACACACTACCGCCATTATTTAACAAAAGTATATTTGTGAAGAACTAGTATTTTACTACATATAGTAAAAATGTCTGTAATTGTAATCCTATATTAATAAACTAGCAGAAGTGCCCGTTGAATTTCAACAGATTTAGTGAATCTAAAACTTCGACCGTGTAAAGTGTAAACATCACAAGAATAACATAGTACACAGTAAAGCAAAAATGAAGAAAACTCGTCCACATTTATCTATTTAGATAAATGAAGGAAGAAAATCTTGCACTGTGAAAAATCTAAAATTACATGTAAACTTACAGGAAAATAATTATTGATTTAAGCTCCCCCTCCCAAAATGTTTTATCTCTGTCCATATAGCCTATGATACCCACAGGTTAAAATTATATATGTAACTATGCGAAGTTTCATGACGATTTCTTCAAAGCAAAAATTGTAAGTAAAACCAGCAAGACCACAATAATCAACAAAAAATAAATGAACAAAGGAACTTACGAAATTATTTAATTTAATGAAAGACAAAAAAGTAAATAGAGAATGTTTAAGAATCACAGAGTGAATATTATTGTTCGACTATTAGCTCGATTCTCTCATCCACGAGTTCTGTTACAAGAAAACTGTTTACATCAACAATACTTGGGAAACAATTAAACGATTTATCCAATCACAATTTGTGGAAAATCCACGTCTAATTATTTAAGTTACGTAGTTTTAAAAACATCTTGCTCTGTAGAACTCTACGCCACACGAAAATATAATTTAAAACTATTTATTAGTAATATTTCAATTATAATCAATAAATATTTGGTTGCCATGTAAACAAAGCAAACTTGCACAATGAAATTGAAAAACGATATTACGTTAAAATATGCATTGGACTCTCAATTTCGGCGACAATGGGAGTTGTCATGGTAGCTTATATTTGGTATTGTCATAAAATTGATAAAATCACATATTTTTCTGTTTCTATATGCATTTTTATGCTAATTCGATCAGGATTCGGATTCTGTCTTCAATAAAAATAAACACTGTTCTTCTCTTCATAGAGCAATTCAAGTCTCAAGTTCGTGCCATGTTTCTAAATAATTTTAAAATTCAAATGAAAAATAAGCTGCACTCGTCCCTATGTTATTCAAATGGAGAAAATAAAAAAGAAAATATTTTTTAAAATTAGACAGGTCAATCAAATCGGTTTAAAAACCTTACTACACCACCGTACACATGATAACAGTTAATATGACACCTTCCTCTTTTTTCTGCGTGTTGTAGTTTCTGAGCCTTAGTAGAACATACATACAAACACCTTACTTTATAGATATATAAATTAAACAAGGTGTTTTCTTTGTCGTCAAAATTTTCAGGAAGGGAGGGGTCCATTTTAACCCTTCCACTTCAGGCCCTGAAATATGTAGATCCGACCCTGCAGATAAGATACCTCATAGTTAATAAATTTTATGTGCAATGCTGGTGATAATACATACGTGTGATTCCACAAACTAAGCAATACTCCAAATATCATGTGAATGACTCCCAAAATAATTGATATTTTCATTTTGTAAGAGTTGAGAAACACAATTTTATTTTCAGCAACCTGTAAATAAGGTGACAAAAATATATTACAAAAATATAAGGTTCAACCTTAATAAAGTTTAGCAGAAATAATGTTGATTAACTATCCATAAACAAACAGCAAATGGATAAATTGAGAGTTCTCAAGAAAGAGAAACAGCTATCAAGTTGAAAATAGTTCTTTTGGTATGTCAAAGCAAATTAGATGCATGACAGATACAAGAATTCCTACCTGCCACACAGGATCCATTCCAAATGGGTAGGGATGTTGTAAATAATCTGTTGTATTAGGATCTAATGTCAAATATTTGTTGTTCATCAATTCATCTTTGTTAAAGTTATTAACCCAATTAGATCCAAAAATATTCAGGGATTTAGAGAAAATATCATTATATATGAGTCCTGTATACATGGAAAACATCCCCATCAGGAATATGATATATCGACCACCAAAGAAAATGTTCCAGATCTGTAAAGAAATTGTAAACCACAATTTAAAATACATTATCAAATATTCATGATGTTTAAATGATGATTATGTCATTCTTCATCAAATTTAATTAACAAGGAATAATTATGTATGTTGTTCTAAATACACAAAAACAAACAGACATCTTTAAAGTGGAAATTATTGCTGAGGAATTAATAAGACTGATAAATTTAACACCATTACCTCACTGTCAGATTTTTTTGCAGCCAAAGGTTTCTCACGCATCACCATCCATCCACCAAACAAGGCCATTATTATACCATGACCAAAATCTCCAAACATCACAGCAAACAGAAATGGGAAAGTAATGATGGTGTATGGAGCTATATTGAGAACACAAAAAACAATTGAAAATTGTTTTATTAACCCATTCCCTTCCTAATGTAAATACCTCACATCTACTTATTAAAAAGTATTTATTTAGGAAGCTCTATATATACACACACATCTAAAATAATTCTGGAAATACTTTAAATAACTTGGTTAAATTTTTATAGTTCTATATTACATTTACAGTGTACTCTCGATTATTCGGGCTAACGATGGGGAGAAGAAACACGAAAAATCAGAAAACACGGATGACCAAAAATTTTGCTTTATTTTTCACATTCTGTCGTATTACATGATATTCAACCCATTTCCCCACTTAACACAGTTTACTTTTCTTTTAGTAAATAATCTGTAATCTTAGCTTGTTTTGTTGACTCATCACGGTTTCTCTTCATGATTGCTCAGATTTCCTTTGCAGCTATAACAACACTGTATGTATTGATAATACTACTGCCCCATGTAATGAAGTACATTGTCAATGTACTGGAGTGCCAGGCTGTCACTCATGCACTCGGTGTTTCTTTCCTCTTCACTCTCACTCCTCGCTCCCATCCTCATCCCCTTGACCCGCTGTGGCATTTACGGATGTCTATATCATTCATGTACTGAAAGTCGGATTTGCAATTGTCACTTTTAAGCTACTCATCAAGGTTCTCCTCGTCAACATTTTCAAACCTATTCATAACATTTATTAAACTAATCAACTCAAGAGCTGTTCACTTCTACATTACAGAAATCCTCGCAATCTTCTTTGATATCTGAAAGAAGTTTCCTCCATGACCGAACAAGTGTAATAGGATTCATAGAAGACCACATCTGAGACACACTGTAAATAGCGACCAATATTGTAATTTTTTCCAAAATGTCATTAAACTGTCATCTTCACTAGCGAGGGTTCTGAGGTTTTTTCATCGGTGAGAGTTCTGAGAAGGCTTTTTCATCGACGCAATGATGCCTTGATCCACTGGTTGTATTATGGCGGTAAGATTAGGAGGCAAAAACTTAGTAACAATTAGAGCATCGTCCAAAGTCATTGTTCTCTAATTTGGGTGGTAAGAGGCAATGTCTATTAGTAACACTGCTTTCTGAGGTAGTCCCTTTTCTTTAAGAAAAAGATCGATCGAACTTCGGGAACAAACTTTTTCTGGAAGCAATTTTCAAAAATTTCTTGAGCCATCCACACTCCTTTCTGACTATAAAATAACGAACAGGAAGGCTATTAACTTCAGTGCCATTAAACGACCGTGATCTTTTTGTTTTACCAATCACCAGAAGTTTCATTTTGTCATTTCCTGATGCATTTCCACAACACGACTGTAAGATGATCCTTAGATGACTTATGGCCGGTAGCATGATTTTCTCATACAAACGCCAGGGTTCTTGTAGGTAAGCCTTTCCAACATAATCTGGTCTCGTCAGCATTGTAAATTTGGTTAGGTGTCAAGTTTTCCTTACGCATGAATTTCTCAAATTCCCTAAGAAACATGCCAGCAGCAGAAGTATCGGAACTAAGGCGTTCCCCCTGAATAGCAATTTCATGAACACGATGTCTTTGCTTGAATCTGGTCAGTCAGCCAGATGAAGCACTGAACTCACCTTCTAATTCTTCTTTGTGAAAAAACGTTGCTTTCGGCACACACATTGGACCAGAAATAGGTGTACCATCAGGTCATTTCTGGTTAAACCAATGAAGCATGGCAACATCCAACTCCTCATAGGAAGATTTCTTCATATTTTTACGCTTCCACTATCACAATTCATTGCATATTCAACCAACCAGTGGTGCACCCAGAAATTTACTTTGGGGGGGGGAAACCTCAAACTTAACTACATAATTCGTTGTTCTTAATAGCTATCATTTTAGCTGTAAAATGGAACAATTTAATTAATAAACATATAAATTCTGATTTGTGCCTGTTCGATCCTCAATATTCTCAACGGAATATTACAAAAAAATTCAATTATTTTGCAATATAGTGGCTCTGCCTTGGAAGGGGGACAAATGCCCGGTTGCCCATGGGTGTACCACTGCAACCAACTTAGTTTTGTTCTTTGTATAATGTAGTTTATATTCCTATACCATAATCTTTAGCTAGTTTAATCACTGACTCCCCCGTCTGGAGTTTAACAATTAATTCTAGTTTCTGTTTTATTGTCAACATAATTTTCTTGCATTTTTCTGCCATATCTTCTGGGGTGTACACTTTCAAGTGAGTATGACAGTGTGAGTGTATGACTTTCCGAGTGAACTACAACACAGTGGACTGATAAACGACTACAGAGGGGAAGGGAAATTTTCATATATGTGGGAAAAATGTAATCACAGTGAAACAATTTGTGTATACGCTATGCTCCATAAAAGAAGCGATGTAATATAATCAGCAGTAAAAGAGCATGATGTCATTTGCAGTCGCTTTACCTTAAAAAGACCTTATGTACGATCTTTTATATGCAATATGTCTTCTTCGCATAAGTAAACAAGTGAAAAGTATTATGCAACTCCGCTTGCATTAATGCATGAATAGTGCTAAGTGCAATTTTCATAAATAAAAATTCGTGAGAAATACGGAAAAATCATACATGGATAATCAAGGGTACATTGTACTTCAGACCGATGCTTTCACTACCAGGTATAGAAATTCCTTCCAGGAAAAATAGGAGTCATATTTTTAAATGACATATTTTACAAACAAACAGTCAATACCTTAAATTACTAGCTGGTCTTACCTGGATTCACTTCTCTGTAGTTGGCAACACCATATGCATCAATGAGATTTTGGAAGGCATTGGTAAATTTGTTAGTCCTATTATAAGTTGGAGGATCTTCATATGAATCCATTCGATTGAGAATTGGAGGAACTGAACTCCCACTTCTTTCCTGTATTCATGAAATATGCAAGATAGAGGCATGACTGTAATGTATCTGGCAACAAATCATGACTATGTTTAACTACTAAAGACAAGCATTAGAAGTATACAGAAACAAACAGATTAACTTATGGAAAACTTTTTTGTTTAGATTATCTTTCATTTAAAATCTTTCATAAATTTATGCATAAATATTATTTTCATTGTCTACCGAGGAGTGTGTCTACTAAAAGGAAATTACATATAAAAAAATAGAAGGTAACATGGAACATCAACTACTTCTCTGTGAGAAGAAATATTTTATTTTAAATATATCTGTGAAAATCTTTGAATTAATAAATATGGGTAAAATCCACTTTAGATATCATTTTATGTTTAATGAGAACACATATTTGAGTGATATACTGTTAAATCTCAATATTATCCTGAATCTAGTAGTATTGATGGTTGATAACTTTTTACCAAAATCTTGTCTCAATATCAAAATGACTAGAAAATTCTCATTATTATTATTTTTACAAGATAGTCAAAAAACTTTTCTCCTCTCAGCCATAAACTTTAGGAGTGAGTGGGCTCTCTACTCTTAAATCTTGATTTTCAATTGAAATTTGCAATTTATTATAACATACAATCATTGAAAAGGGATCCCCAAACAACAACCATATCCTCTGCCATGCACCTATAAACACAAGACGCTGGCACAACTGCACCCCGGTTAATCTGGTATTGTACAAAAGTTATCAAACAAGGATGAAAGATCCACAAGAATTAACTTCTTTTAGAGACTTTTTCCACACTGGGCAGAATGGGTTATCTATTTTCTTATAAATAGTATTAGTGCCACTTAGTAAAACATAATGAGGACATATCAAAAGTTGCCTCTTCAATGATATGAGTTTACTAAAATACACCATGTGAATGTGTTAAACAAAAAATATCAACCTGGGTAACCTTTACAATAATTCACTGGATGTGCCAAAGCTTGATAAAATATACACGAATTGTTTAAAAATTTTAAATCTCTAATTGGAACAGCAATGCAGAATATTTCATTCACTCAGTTGTTCAGAAGGCCAGGATTTGCTGAAATAGTCTTTTCTACATGTTAGCAGTTTCAATTTATCAAATGATAGAGCATTTTTTATGATCAGAATTTCTTTCTATAATTAACTCAAATATGTATCAGAATCCTTACCGTTCCTCGTCTCAATGCTAATTGGATGGTCTCAAGATCTAGTACTGGAACCCAGCATTCAGCAATGAGGCATTTTTGTGTGACATCTAAATTGAACAGATTGAGAGTGTGGTAAATGGCTTTGATTTTCCTCACTTTAACAAACCAATTTTTTATATTTTTTGCAGCAGCCACAAGGACACGGTGCCTATGATCTTGCGTTTGACCAAGGACCTAAAAATGGATGGTTATTTCAATAATTTATACGAAAGTGAAGAATATGCAATAACTAAATTGTTTAACAATAAACAATAAACAGGTTAAAATACAATAGTAAATCCGAGTTTTTCTCACAGTATTGAGATCCTCGATCCGTGTCATAACACCCATGGCCATTTCCCTACGGTCAGCAGGAGCTTCAGGGCATGGATAAAGAGTAGCTCTGAAGCCTTCACAAATTTTTTTAACACGAGTTTTTAGCTGATCACCTTGGAAAAATATTATGAAAACAGACTTGGAAACTTGGTCACCCTGTAAAACAAAAAATGTCATTATTTCAATCATAAATTCTTTTCAATAGATGTGACAAATTTATTTTAATGCACAAAAATATCACATGTATTTAGTTCATAATCAATAATAATGAATTTCAAACAGATGCACTCACAGTGGCAGGGTCTTCCAGTGGAGTTTCAATTTCAGCTTGACGAAGAAAAACATTACCACGACATGCACGCCAAAGCATCCGCTCAAAAGCAGGAATGCGTTCTCTCAGTATCACACCAGCAACAAAACTATATCAAAACAAAATGAGAAATTACACAGCTGTTAATTAATGATTTACATTGAAAATAGAAAAATATTTAAGTTCAAGACTATTTACGTATCTTTTATTGTGACAAATTTTCATAACAAGGTAGTGAAATAAATCATACACATAAAGGGATAATGATAAGCTCTGGAAAATGGAAAAATAATGCAATCATTCCTAACATAAATCAATTGGTGCTGAAGAAGAAATGAAAACTTAAGTCACTCAAAGCCTTTATGTCCCTTCTTAGCAAAGTTTGGGTGTATACACAAAATGCATGCTCCAAGTGACCATTATATGTTTTGGCAGACAAGCATTACTTGTTTTAGATTACAACTAATTATAATTTAATATAGTAGGGTGTCACTTATTGGAGAAGCAAGGATCACAGTATGCATGCTTAATGGATAAATGTAACAAATTCACTCCTAGGAATGTTTACAATTAAATTAATACCAACTAACGAATATACAACATTCTACAAAGTATTGCCTTAAGTTCTACCAAATCTAATATTTAAATAAAGAACTTGCTGTTATAAAGTGTATTTAATGCAAAATTTGGAATTGTTCCAAATATTTAACTAGTGCTACATCAATATGATTTTTCAAATGTAAGCTACTACTAAATGTTAACAATATAAAAAAATTCTCTAAACTTGAAACAATAAAGCAAGAACTAATAACAAACATACTTAAAACAATGTTTTCCAATAGTTCTATTTATATCCAAACCCTAGCATGCATATATATGTATATATATATATATGTGTATATATATATATATATATATATATATATATATATGTATATATATGTATATATATGTGTATATATAATTTGAAACATTCTTTTTCATCCAATTTAAGCCATTAAACCTTTTATGAAAACTTAATTTATTTCAGAGGTGGTCAAAGCGCGGCTCATGAGCCACATGCAGCTCTTTTAAATATCCATTCAACATTTTTCACCACAGAATACAGTGACGTAACATGACCTGAGATGTTTTGGGGATGCCTAAGGGACATGCAATTTATCTGCATTGCTTCGGATAAGGTTTTGTACTGTTTGTAAATTTATGAGCACAGAATATGTCATGTGGCTCTCGAACTTCTGAAGATTATGGTATGCAGTTCTGAGCGCAAGTTTGGCCACTCCAGATGTATTTAAATTTAATGAAAACAGCTTCTCAATAGCATAACCAATATGACCGCCAAGGAATTAGTTTGACTTGGCTATAAATAACTTTAAAATTTAATATTAAAAGTTTTTATTTTTTGTTAACAAATTATGAAGACTTTTCATATTTGTAAAACTACTTACTAATTTTTCATAAATAACTCCCTATTAAAATATTCATGTGTACTCTAAAACCTATTCTTATCTTAATTTCTTATAATGGAAACTTCCATCAATGAAATCTACTCATAAAACAGTGGTCAACCTAATAAAAAAACAATTCAAATGGACAGCAACTCCTCAGCACAAAGGGAACCTTTTCTCTTTTAATGCCAACAAATGAATCCAGCTAACTCACAAATAATTCATCCATAGAACTTATGGGATGTTAAATAAGAAACAACCCATTGGAGAATGCATGTTTATTTGTGCACTTTGTTGAGTCGCTTAAGAGTTTGGTGTTTTATAGTAAGGTTGATTTAAAAGAACATTAAAACAAGTTCAAAACATGTTTCATTAATTATACTATAAAACTATACACCTATCATTTCTAGTCATAACTTTCTTAGAGAAACAAACATTTTTAACTGTTGAATTGTTCAAAAAATTATCTCGATACTTCTGTGAAGATGAAAACATTGAGTAAAATAGATGCGCATTTCAGTTACGGAGTGTTTCTAAAATAACAATTCGTCTATTAAAAATTAAATTTCCTTCCTAAATATAGCTTATTTAACTGTTTTAGAGCTACAATTTCAAAATTAAATCATTCACTTTTGTGTTGAATTGTTCACCTAACACTATTCATTGGTGCCATACATAAATTCAAAATGTTAAAATAAACAATAGCAGCATTTCTAAGTTATTTGTTAACTTCAATTGAGCAACGGGAACCTATTAAAAATAACTAATTCAATGATAGCAGTAAAATATTTTCCTGAAACTTAGAATTATGCTGGTAAAATTATTTCAATTTAATCAGAAATGTGAAAACAACATACTGTATTAGAAAAGCTTTGAAAAATTATAGGGCTTTACAATATTTACTGCCAAGTGATAATGTTTACCGTATCATTTCAAGAAGCATTAAGTAAGCATCATGAGAATACATTATGACCCTATTGATATTGAAGAAACATTGTTCAACCACATTGTTATATCTTGTCCAAAATTTAATTTGACAGTTACACATGGACTGTGAATAAATCTTTCCAACTTCTTTTAAAAACTGCAAACACCCACAACTTGCTTTCTGTATGAGATAGCATTTACACTAGCTGTTTTTTGGAATTGATTTATTTTAGTTGCATTATTTTTTCATTAAATACTTTATAGTTAGAAAAATTGCTTGTTATATTCAGTCAACAAACTACCTACAAAGTAAACAATGTAAGTACACAGTCTAAGCCCTTCGAGGGATCAACCTACAGTGAACAAAATCTTTAATAAAGAAATATTTCAGTTTTTACCGACAATTATAGAAATTTCATTGGCCAAAGAGATAGTCTGTCTTCTGCGTTACATTGTTACTTATTTCATTATCAATTTTAAGATTAGACTTTGTAAATATTGCCTATTAAGGTAAAAGTACTGCTACCTTGGTGACATAATTCTTAAAAAGAAGATGGGATGTTTGAAAAGTATCAATTTATATGTGTGAATGGAAAATGAAATGTGTCATTTTCACATACTGCAACTGTATATGTAAGTTCATCAAAAGATGTCTGATGTAGTTCATCTTAGGCAGCATACATACCCCAACTGCACAGGGCCAGCACCAGTTTGCCGGACCATTGCGTCATCACTGATCAGTGCTCTGGTCATTGACTCAGTGGGGTTCACACCCCCCTCGTGCTAATAGAATGTAAACCATACATAGGGTAACAATTAGAGTATGATTGAGGTAATTATCACAGTAAATGATAATATATTCATGTCCACCACTGAAAATTCTAGTGTGAATGCCTCCAGTCCTAAACATAAAAATGTAATTTTAATACTAGTAATTTTTCAATACATTAAAGCAGGAACTTTGAATTTTGCATAATGAATACAAGTCCCATGTACACTATAACTGATAAATAAACGAATAAATTCAAGGAATAATGTCGAAAAATTACCAAGGAAGAATAAATATTAATAAATTCTCACTAATGGAGCATAAACTAGGGAAAATTCTACATAACAAAAAATAATTTATACATTAATCTAGATTGAAATATTTTCCTTTAAAAATATATTAAATATAGCATTTTCGTGATAACAATACTGAAGCGCAAAATAGGGTGGCACATGAAATGATCCCATATTAAAATCTTGCACAGAATCTGCCATCTTACACACTGGCGGGAAACTCGCGCTATCCACCCTTGTGTTAGCTATGCAGGACTCTTATGCCTCCTAGTGGTATCTCCACAATCTAATGCATTAACCGATGCGATTCAGTCTCCGTCTGTATCATAGTTGCTGTTTCATTTAAAAAAACAAATAAGGGACTATTTAATGTGCTACCCTGTATTATCTAAATCATCAATTTGTCACTTAAATTTGTCAATGCCAAATTATTGTGTATTGGCTTCATTATTTATATTCACTAAATACATATACACCCTTCTCTCGCCAACCGTGGGGGTTACGTTCCTGTAAAGTACCGTGGTTGGTAAATACTTAAGTATATTGGAAATTGGGGGTTAGGTTCCACGGTTCGTATTACTATACCATATATTATTGATCACTTACATTACTCGCTTATTTCTCACTCAAATACATTATATAAATATTATGAATACAATAACATGCTGTTCTTTTCTTACGAGCTCTCTGGTTTGGCATAGTCGAAACTCCCGTAGATGAAAAATGTGTGACGAAAAACAATCACCGCCATCTATGTCCTACTAAATGCGAGAAATAGCTTTCCACTGCATTCCGCTGTTCAGAACTACATATTCTACCCCAGAATGAATTCTTTTTTTAAGAATTTCTTCAAACATATCACACTTTGCATAAGCCAAACTATTGAGTAAAACAATTACCGAGTGAAGGATTACAAATGCCCCATAGGTAATGGAGAAATTACGTGCATACTACGACGTACATCACATCATTTTACACAATTTACTACGGTCTTCCAATCTTACTCGGCGTTTTTTGCATTTAAACAAATATTATTACGCACAAATTCAGAAAAATATTAGTAAATTTAGTATGCTGATATGAATAATACACAACTAGACACGTCGTGTGGACTTGTGGTGCGCAAAAAGCATGCGTATGCTGATGTGAATAATACACAACTGATCGCCTCGTGTGGAATGTAGAGACTTGTGGCGGGCGAAAAGCATAATCGTACATTACGGCAACAAAGTAATAGCAAGCAAGTTAGATCAACGACATAGCCTTTGTGAGTGAGTGCAGATGACAACAAAGTCATGTGATGCACGGGATGATTTTGTTGAATGCAGTGACTTGTGGCACGCGAAAAGGATATGTAATCGTATCAGTATGGCAACAACATAATAGCGAGCAAGTTAAAACGACAACAAAGTCTTTGTGAGTTAAGATGACAACAAAGTCATAAGATGTGCGGTATTTAAAAGTTTTCTTGGTCCGAACCGTGGATACGCAAGGGAAATGTCCGCGGTTGGGAAGGGAGGGGACTCAATATGTAGACCGCATATAGTCGAGGGACACGGTTAATAAACTCGCGGTTGGAGAGGGAATGGTGTATAAGCAGTGGCTATAATTATCCATCATTTAAAAATGAATGTTTCTAAGAATCAACTGCAACTTGTAAAGAGGAAGTGGCTGTAACTTCGTTTCAAAATATTAAATATTTCATACAAAATAACTATTTAATTATTCACAGTCAATGATAAAGATATTTCAATGTAAATAACTCAATGTAAATAATTCCTTTTTATAAAGGTGAAAATTTGATGATTTTCATTGGCATGAGAAAATTCAAAAGCAATTATACAGCAGTACCTTTCAGAAAAACAAAGTTGAAACTGAAAATGTATAAAATGCATAACTTTCAATAAATATAATTTTTTAGATAAACAAATTCATATTTTTTCATTTTAAAAATGATATTATAAAAACAGAAGCAAGTGAAATAGTGACAAGTGCATCTTTCTAAAATAATACTTTGGCAACACTATATTCCTAAACACGGTTGTTACAACAGAAAATATTGCAAATAAGCAATATGAAATCTTTCATATATTTATTCCCAAATGCTAACATCACCCTAAAATCTTATTTTACTCTTAACCAAACTTTGAATTACGCAGTTTTTCTTTAGAGCAGCTATGAAAATTGTTTGACTATGTTGAACACTTTTTACTGCCAAGCTAATAAAATATACAATCAACAATTTTTTTCTGTTAACTCTGATGTTGCTATATTTTGCAGCTTGCATTTTCAGCCATCAATATGGTTAATAAATGAATCAAGCATTTGGTAACATGAATGACGCAATTTTCTTTAAACATACAGAAATACAGTAACTTTGATTAGCATATTTTGTTTATGTGCTACACATTAGATTAGCTATATCACTCCAATTTCTTTGCTGTAAAGATTATTCACTCAAACAAAAAATTGGAACATGCCATATTTGTTATAAATTTGATTATTCTGAATATTTTGCATTATCATTCCCTGGAATAATGTTGACACTAAAGAGTCAAGAATAGCTGCTGTGCAATTATGAAACTTCTTTACATCAAATGATACCATAATATTAAAAATGTATTGCTAATTTCTAATGCTACACTTACATACTAAACTCTATACAAATCAATATGAATACAATCTAAAAGATAATATTTTCATATATAATATTTACATACAATCAACTATCTGAACAAATAACCTATCTTGCTCTTCATTGTCATTTTTCTTCAAAGGTGCTTGGGTGAAGATGCTTCAATAAATACATTCCTCAAAGTCTCAAACAACAGGAAAAATGCACACACTTATTTTTAAACACAACATATATACTTAAATGATTTAATGAAACTAGCTACAAAATAGTGAAGTGCCAGGTGAGCCATGCCTCCTTGAAATAAAAAAATAAAACTGCTACATGCAGTGTTAACTTCATGCAATTAGTGAAGGGACATAAAGGAAGGTCAAGAGATGACATGTAACCCTAACTTTCAAGAAAATTAGTCACAATTTCATTTGAAAGACTTGATAACTAGGATAAATAATTAGCACCAATAAACACAAAGAAATAGAAAACAAAAAGAGAAAAATATTTATAAAGTCCCCCATTATGAAATAACCAATTATCAAATGTTTGTAATTTACATGACTCTTACATCAGATAAGTAGCATTTTTGTTAATGAGTTAAAAACATAAGATATCCACAAAAACTAGCAACACTCCCAAAATGGATTACTTAAGTGAATTCTGGGTTATTAAAGTAATTACCCTAGCTTTAAAGCCTGTCCACCTGCACGTAGACCTTCCTCACCCAACAATGTGACCTGCTCCTCTTCCCGGCTCGGGTCAGCCATCTGTGAGTACGGGTAGCCAAGGTCAGCCTGGCAACACAACACTCTTGTTACTGATGAGGGGAAGTTTGGTCAAAATTGGGTAATGAAGGCTGAGGTTAAAATAAAGGGATTTGTGCAGAAATTAAGCAAAATAAGAAAATAAAATTATAAGACTACTGAAACAAAAATTCCATACAGATAGCTTAACTACAGGAAAACATCCAAAAAGTAGAACAACCACATTCATGTAATTTAAACATCACAATGAAGTAAAGAAAAAATTATATCAGTGCACCCCAAACACCACACAAGGCATAAGCAACAATGCCAAACTACACTGAAACCTGTAAGAAAGTATATTTATAGAAAAATCACTTGCATGCAACATACTATAAATAAATAAAATAAAATATTAGTTTAACTATTTTCATAACTATTTCCCATAAATTTTTAGGTCATTTTTTTATTTACAACAATGTGGTAGACAAGCACAGGCACCCATACACCACAAATTTTTATATTAAAACATAGCACATACAAACATACAGGATAAATAAATATGATACAGCATTTTGTGAATGAAAAAAAGGCTGCATATAAAAAACTAATTTGAAACATGAGGAGGTACAATTACATGACTAATGGAAATTAATGTTTGCAGATTTAAATGTCAATTAAAAATTACCTTTAAGCATAACTGTTGCAAGGTTGTCAGAAATTATGTGATGTTTTCATTAATAGCTTTAGTGAAATAAACAGAAAAAACTTAAGGAATGGCAACAAAGATTAATATATATACATACATACACACACACATATATATACACACACACACACACACAGGTGAGCCCTGCTTAACATGGCCCCGGCCAATGAGGATTCGTTATGACGTGGATTTTATTTCAAATTAAATTTTTTAAAATATAGATATCTTATGTACAGTGCGACCGCAGTCTAATATCTTATGATTTTTTTTAATTTTGCACTAATAAAATTTCCTAAAGTATCCTAAATATTGTGATATTTCAGCAGTGTTGCATAATATTGCATCGTCTGGTGGCCAATTACACTCTTTTCCCGTAAATTTCACGGGTCTAACACAAAAAATGTATCTCCTAATGTGGAAAACATTTGAAAAACAGAAATAGAAATATGATTCATACTTCATGTTTCTTTGGCATCACTGGATCGTAAAGAATGTTTTTGATGATTTATATTTTTTAAATCTATAATTTTCGACAATTACTTTATTACAATTTTAATTTACCATATTAACATGTCATTACAAATAATAATAAAACAATAATGCTACACATAAAAAAATTATATAATTTTGATCTACATATGACAGAACATGTGATAGGTGTGGAGGGATCTTAATGTTTGAATGCATATAATGTATAATAATGTATGATCAGTGATGAGCTGGAAAAAAATTAAGAACCGGCTCTCTAAAAAAAAAAAAAGGGGGTTAGGAGATTTGGAAACAGTAGCAGGAGGCCTATACACCAGGGGCACCATTTTGCTCTAGTTTAGTAATACCGTTCCGCTAGTTTAACAAGTGTTCGGTTTGTAATATATTCCATTTCATACACTGTCGGTAATTGACTATCAGATAGGGCAAAATGTACTTGAAAGGACAAAATCAATAAATTTTCATTTTCTAAAAACTTAACAACCGGCTCGCAAACTCTGAGAAAAATTAACAACAGGTTTGAGCGAGCTGGCGGGAGCCGGCTTCAGCTCATCACTGTAGATAACGATATATAACGTGCAGAAAAACCAACACGCACTACTGTGGGTTTTATCTATAAGCAGTGCTGCGACGGACTATTTGAATGCTACCGACAAGTTTTACGTAATAATCGAAAAAAAGCTAAGCAGTCGACCCTGGACACTTCTTAAAATAAAACTTCGTAGGTGTCCTGAGAAATATTTTGAAATTATGTACGTCTACTGCTAAAAAGCTTTTTTGTCTTATTGTTTACTAGATAATTTTATAGTTTGTTTAATAAATTTCATTCTAAAAGCCCGGTAAAAATACTGAATGTGGGTCCAAAAATACTATGTGAGAAGTTATTTCTCTCTGGGCGCCTAAAGGTTATGGTGCCCTGGCGAATGCAGATTTTTGCTTAACACGGAGACCTCAGGAACGCATCCCCTGCGTTAAGCAGGGCTCACGTCTGTGTGTGTGTGTATGTGTGTATATATATATGTATGTATGTATATATGTATATATGTATATATATATATATATACACATGGTGTTTCAAAATTATTGCGACAAAGCAGAGAGTAACTAGATCAAAGATGCGCGTGTCTGTTTCGCGCTAAGCCCATCCGTTTACGAGAAAATTAGGTGTTTGTATTTTGACGTAACGTCCTGGCGCGTACTTTGAATTGAGAACGCGGGCGGCACGTTCCGCTGCTGACCGCCTGAGTTCCCCGCCGCTTGACGTGTCAGCTGCGCACCCAATTCTACTGAGCAACCACGTCAGAGAGTCAACCGATGGAGGGGAGGCGAAATGCCTCAGGCAGCGGCTTAGCAAAAGTGAGGTCTCGAAGGAGAATGCTAACTTTCACCCACACCGCCTTCTAGAAAGGATCGGTTTGACTTGGGTGCTACATGGCAATGGTGCCTGTGCAGTATTCGTATGCAGAACTATCGGACATGAATCTGGCGTACGGTACAGCGATGGAGAATGCAAGGGAACAGCACGCCTTTATGCAGATCGCTTTCCGAATCGTCGGCATCCCAATCATGCACTGTTTGCACGCATCGACAGAAGATTTAGGGAAACCGGCATGCTGATACCTCGTTCTTCTGACGCCGGACGACCATGTTTGGAGGAGCGTGTCCGCCGTTCTCTACTGCGCCATTGCGAACTTTGTGTTGAAGTTGGCGGTCGCCATTTTGAACACTTGTTGTAAGTCGACCGCAATTGCTAAATAAATTTGGCAATAAACATTTAAAATAACCTGCATTAATGTTTCATTTATTTGTCTCTCATCCTACCAAATGTCTCCTGCTAAAGGCGGTTCACCTCTGCCGTTACTTTCTCAAGTCCCACGGCCCGCCCATCCCTCTGTTTTTACTGTGATCGCGTTCTCAATTCAAAGTACGCGCCAGGATGTTACGTCAAAATATAGACACCTAATTTTCTTGTAAATGGACGGGGTTAGCGTGAAACAGATACGCGCATCTTCGATCTAGTTACTCTCTGCTTTTGCACTATTATTTTGTCGCAATAATTTTGAAACACCCTGTGTGTGTGTGTGTGTATATATATATATATATATATATATATATATATATATATATATATATATAACATTAATTCAGCAAAGGGAATATTTGGAAATAAAAGCATTAATTTCTTTGCATGAGCCGTCACACTTAAATTACAAGCTTTTACTTTAGGTGAAAAATTCTATGAAAATTAATAATCACTACAAAAGAGTACTGAGTAGATAATTAAATATTACATAATATAATCATGAACCTCTAACCGTTTGGTACAGCTACTTTTTTAATTCCAGTTTGTTTTTTCAGAAAGTTTTCTTGCTGTAATATTTCAGTAGAAAATATAAAAAGATTACAAGAATACCCAAATTAACATTTGCACACACAGCATGTAATGGAGAACTAAGAATTTTTGTATTGACACAATTTGTACTTCTTTCAGAATTATCAATCCGGTCACATTTTGAAGGATGACTAACGATACCAGAGATGATTATTACAAGTAAAAAATGATAATACAAGAAAAAAATGTTATAACTTTTTAAGTCTGACAAGTCAATAATTCTTTAACTATATTTTTTTAATGAGAAAGTGAATAAAATAGTTAAATTCAGATGAAATAAACTTCATACAATGGCACTGCAAGTATGAATCATTCTATAACTGGGATCATTAAAAAAGGGATCTCATAAAAAACCCTTCGTCAAAGGATATTGCACATTTTATCAGAATGGATAATAATATACAGCATTAATTAATAATGAAGTTAATGATGAAAATTAACCTATAAATGTAAGTTAAAATTACTGTAACCAGGCATTCATTAATCATTTTAGGAATTTATGTGGATGAAAATATGTAATAAATATCTAGGCTACATTACATGAATTTCAAGAAAGTATTACAGGCAGTCCTCGACATCCATACATTTGACATCCGTACAATTCGCTCTTTCGTACATTATAAATTCTCGCTCCTAAACGGCCTTTTGTACTCCGTATTCATACTTTCATACATCAGATGAAGAACAAACATTTTGAGCTAACACATAATGGTGCTATCTGTCAGCCAAGCCAACACTTTTAATAAATTACCAAATTAAAGTATGCTATGTAATAATATATGTATTGTATGTAATGTAAGATTTGTTGTAATGTTTTTTTATATTATACTGAAATTTGACAAAATTAATACCACTGTAAAGTCTGTTAATAATCAATAAATTATTATTATTATTCAGTCTCGGCAACGTTACCATCTTTGTTTGTATGTACAGCAGTGTTTCTTTGTTAGTGCATTTTACACCTATTATTTTATAAACATGAGTGAGAAACGGAAAACTGAAAGTGCTAATACAACTGAAAGGAAACATAGAACTCATAAACTGATCATGATTGAGACAAAGATGGAAATAATTAGGCGTGCTGAAAGCAGCGAATCTTTAGCTTCAATCAGACGCTCATTGAACTTAAGCCGGCCGAGTGTGTGTTCAATTGTGAAGGAGAAGAACAAATATAATAATACAATACATACTGTGGCGTTCTGAATAAACTCCACATTTTTTTAAAGAGCAAGGAACCGATCTACACACACTTTGATGACATTGGCGATATCCCATTAGCAGACTGCGAAACAATTGGAGACATAATGATTGTGCAGTTGCTTGGCTTTCTTGTAAATGACAAGTGAACTCAGTGAGATTTTCTTGCGAGTTTGGGTCTCAATTCACAGGTTTAAAGCCTTCTATGTCTTCTCTACATACGAATTCCTAGGTACAAAAGACACTTTTGTACTCGTTGAAGTACCTCTTGCAACACTAGCTCTAATCGCTTCTTCACTTTCCTTATTGATTTTATTGTGGACTCAGTCACACAAAGTACTTTACCAACTGATGAAGCAGATTCATTATGCGCAAGCCTATCTAAAACTTCAATTTTCTTCTCCAAACTCATCACTTTTTTGCCCTTTTTACCGACTTTTCTTTCATTTCAATCATCACTCTCTTTGGGGTAATGATTAGGCAATATTACGAAAAACTATGAAAATAGTAAAATGCTTTAATGAAAAAAGACTCGCACTTACATACATTATACATTGACACCTCTAAACCACCTTCCGTACGCTGAATTCGGAATTTCGTATGTCAGTGAAATGACGAACAAATATTTCGCGATGGTGCTGCCAGCCACCAGTTTCTGCCACATTGCCATCTTTGTCTGTATAACAGTGTTTATTTGTGCAATTATTTAAATATTTTACTGCATTTTGCCCTATCTCTCTATATTATAAAATCGACGAGTCTAAAGGCCCCTGCTCAAAAAACTAAATATTTATACCATAATTAGAGATTTTAAAATAATAATACAATTTATTTCACCATTGGCAAATACATTTGCATGGTTTCGTCACAATATTAAATATTTACAAAACAAGACAAGAGGAGAGAAAATATAGATATGCAAGCAAAGAAAATACAATGATCAATAACACAAAGAAAAGCAAAATCATACTTTATCATCTAGGTATTCACAGACACTAAGTAAGTTTTCTTCAAGAGGAAGTTTTTAATTTTTCTTTTGTACACTTTGTAGGACAGAACTGATTTAATGTCCCCCGGCAATTTATTATAAATTACAGGGGTTGAATGATGAGAACCTTTTTGAGAAAGTGCATTGTTGTAGTCATTGATTTGAATGTGAGATGGTAAGCGGGTAAAATGGCTATGGTATTCTGCATTTGTGGGAAAAGTGTGATTGTTTGATCTAACAAAAGTTGCACAACTAAAAATGTAAAGAGATGGTAAGGTTAAGATATGGAGAGATGAAAACAAGGGTTTGCCATGTGTATGGTAAGATATTCTACATAAAGCTTTGACGGCTTGTTTCTGTAAAGAAAAGACTTTACTAGCCAGTCGACAATTACCCCAAAATAATATTCCATAGCTTAATAATGAATGCACTTTAGCATGGTACAGAGATAATAAGCTTTCAATAGGAAGTATTGGAGCCAATTTTATTATCATAAAAATCCCAGTAGCAACTTTTTTAGCAACTCCATTGATGTGATCTAGCCAATCCAAATTCTCCTTAATATGTAATCCAAGGAAATTGGTGGATGAAGATCTAGCAATGCTTTTATTGTTCATTTTAAGAAGTGGGCTACTATATGGGATAGCTTTTTTATTGTGAAATAGCAGGTAAGAGGTTTTATTGATATTTATAGCAAGATTGTTTAGATTGCACCATTCCATCATTTGATTAACTGATCTGTTAGCAGCCTCAGTCAGAAGTGGGAGACTATCAGCAGTTACCAGGCAGGATGTGTCATCGGCATATAGGGTCGGAAAACAATATGAGAATTCTTTGGGAAGGTCATTCATGAAAATTATGAAGAGAAGTGGTCCAAGAATTGATTTGGCTCTCTGGGAACGGAACCCCCTCTATAACATGTAAATCTATGTTCAACATCCATACATTCCACTTCCATACACGTTTTCAGGAACGCATTATGTACGGATGTCGAGGACTGCCTGTAATTTGGTATATCATAACCATTCAAAGTTTTTTCACCCCTAAATTACCTTCAACATAATATTTTATAAAAACAACAATTTCAGAAGTCGAATCATGATAAAACAATACAGAAACTCAAAATTCAGCCATTAGACAAAAAGTATGATAAAAGAGACAATAAAAGTACACAAGGACAATAAATATCCATTCAAATACAACAAAAATATATTAAATCAGACGTTTCACAACATTTATTAATGATAGACATACAAGAACAAACCAACAAGTACACTAACATGCTGACAAAAGACAACATTATATAACAGACACACACCTTTAGAGAAATTATCAAACTTCTTGAATTAAAATTGAACATTACCAAAATTTAGACATTCAGTAAACAACATTATTCTTTCACAACACTGTAAATCGCTCAATAATACACCAATACTTCTATCCTAAGCTATCAAAATCCCTATACATTCTAGAGAAACAACTGCTTTTAATATTTTCTATAAACCTACAAAAAATTACATATTGATAATGCAATTTACCACAATGATAGATGATAAAACAGTATCTACTTGTAACCAATTTGGCAAACAAATACAATGGAAAATTATATCGATGCTTTTCTCTGATACACCTATTTTAATCTAATAGGTTATATGCTGTAGTACTTCAACATCACCATTTACGTAAGAAATTCTACTGTATAGCTAAAACTTGAAATAACATTCGTTTTCTCCTCATGCCAAAAAATAAATATTTGAAAATAATTTGGGTAGTAGGCAAGGTAGTTGATTTATTAGGGTGTAGTGTTGCTGCCAGGCTGATGATTAGTCAAAAACTACCTGGATCCAAAAAAGAACTTCTTCATATCTTATTCACACGTGATCAAGTCTTGTAGAACTCCAAATACAGTAAAAAAAATACAGCAGACTGCGTCATTATAGTATTCAGAGGCATTTAAATAAAATGAAAACACAATATATACATTATGATGAGCTTTTTCTAATACTCCAAACATATACACATGTCACCAGTAATTACGGCACACAATTTCAATTAATCATAAATTAACAGTAAGCAGAGTTCAATGTATGGACCAAATTGACTTACCTGTGAAATCAAATTTTGTGAGCCCTTTAATAAGACAACTTACATTGTTACCATGAAATAACTTGATTGCTAATCGAAAAAATAATTCTCATACCTCATCAAAGAAAACTTGTGTTTTTCTCAGGATATGCTTCAATTCAGTAAGCTCTAAGAAGTTCCTTTTCAGAGCTTCTGCATTATGATTCACCTCCCTAAGTTCATTTTCCAACTTTTCAAAAGTGGCCTAAGAAAAAATTAAGAAAACCACAAATTACATATATACAAACAGAAAAAAGATGTAAATCTTTACATTTTATGACACTGACGAGGAAATTAAAATATGTAAGATCAAATGAAAGGCTATAAGCAAGGCCAAAGAATTTTGTTTAAAGATCAATAAATGGGACATCAAAACTTACAGAGGAACTTACAACTTTTGTGAAAATTTCTCACAACAAAGAATGTTATTCTATCGAACTGATGATTCAATTGTTTCCTAACTTTCACTGTTTATTCAGGATGAACTGCATTTTGTTCAATAGGGGTGGTTAATTCTAACCACCCTAATAAAACAGATAAAATATTATTTTATCTTATTTAATTTCCTCCATTTGAATAACATGGGAATGAGTGTCGCTTATTTTATATTTTCACTTTAAAATTACCTAAAACTAAGATACAAAATTGGGGTTTGAACCCAGATTCATAGAAAATAGTGAAGCTCTATTTTCATACTGTCGAATTTGAAATACAGGCTAAATACTGGCAAAATTGTGCTTTTAACAATAAAATTACAATAGTTTTCAAGCAGAAATTTTTGTTGCCATAGCCAGAGTCCACGCTCTTACATAGCAGAGTGGAGACCGTCTGAGGAGGCAATGAAAAGTACCCCAAAAGGCACTGAGGAGATGGAGGGATACTTTGACGTCATGTCACATGGTTCATTGACGTTGCGGCTTTGTTGATTCAAATCAGTTGAAGCAGTTTTAACAGTTCGAGTAGATCTAATATGATAAAACGTGTTTTGTTGAAGCAGTTTTATTTATAAATTAGAAGTGAAAGTATGGTTGGCACTAAGTGCTGTGTCCCCAATTGCCGCGAAAAGCTGGCTACTCGAGTTAGGAAAGTTTTTTGACAAAAATCAAACATTCTTTTAGCAAAATTAATACTTTTTTTACGAAAAATGTACGTATTTTTTTGAGATTTTCATCTAGCAAGCCTAATATTGGAAAGAACTCCAATAATCATGCGTTTCTGATAAATTACATCTAAATTTAATGAATTTTAACGATTTCATTGTCACAAAAGTATTCGTTTACATTGTCTGTTTCGATTGTTGTTCGACATAATCATTACAAACGAAAGTAAGTTCAACATTTTTGGATCCGATGTGAGGGTTATAGTGTGGAGTAAACGAAATACTGAGTGAAATGTTTGAAATTTGCGTTCCACAGTGAAGTATGGGGGTGGTTCTGTAATGGCTTGGATTTGTATGTCAGCGTATGGAGTTTAATATTTAGAATGTATTGAAGAGACAGATTCAAGTATGCAGACATTTAAAAAAAGAATTTGAAAGAGAGTGCTATAAAAATGAGTATTGCTAATACATTAAAATTTTATGAAGACGACACAAAATATGTCTTTATATTTTATAATTGATCCAGGTTCCCTCATCTCACTTCCAACTCAAATCGGCGATTTGATGTTTGGGTAAAGCTGGTTGGGGATCCTAACCTACTCTCCATGGACCAATCATTCATTGTTCTATATGGAGGCAGCAGCGGCTGTATACCCTAAAAGGCCGACCCTGCCTTTGAACGTATGCACTTTTATTATACCAGTAATATATAGCATTTATTGTTTTTGCTTATGATGTGCAAATAGAGAAGCTCTTCTGATATATCCATTCTTGTTTATACTATGTCAACCTTGACTTGTCTTATATCTGTTTATACAGATCGAAAGACTAATAAATACAATTGTTATTATTATTGTGATTGCTATTATTATAATTATTTTTTGTAAATTTGCCTTAATTTATTCTCAATAAATCTGTAAAGGAATATATGTTCTTTTCCTTCAGAAGTGTGTACCAATTCCCCACATCCTTATAAAGGTACGGGAAGTTTTCAGGTAACCCAAATAGTCATTTTTTCATAAATTTGACGTTATAATTCCTTAATTTTCATTTGGTTCTTTGAAAAATTCCTGCTCAAACATTTGATGGGGGTAAATTTTTCTCAGAACAAAAATAATTGGAGGATCATGGTGTCAAATTCATGGAAAAATTAAACTCCATTTGGTTTACGGAAAATTCCCGGTACCTACTAAAAGCGGTCCGCAGGACGGGAGAGGAAGAGAGGGGAGGGGAGGATGGTAAAGAGAGAGGGGAGGGGAGAAAGGGGAGGGACTGCTTACGTAGTTGTTGACTAGTAACGTAGGACCAATGAAAAGTACCCCAAAAGGCACTGAGGCGATGGAGGAGTGTTTACTCGTGCCTCATTCTGTAGTGTTGAGTGTCGCATGGCCATAGCAGCCCAATTGTTGCCAATTATGTTTTTGACTCCCAACAAGGGGGGGGGGGGAGTGAGAGGCTATTGCTAGCTGTCCGTGCAGATGGCACATTGTCACGATAGTAGAAGAAGAGTAAGAGGAAGCAAGAAAATGGAGAGATAGAAAATACCAGTATTTGCAATATCAATAAGTCACAGGGTCAATGCTGGACAAGTTTGGGCTCTTCTTAACACTGCCAATATTTTTCCATGGACAACTGTACATAGCATTGTCAAGTGTACATGGTTTTAGCCAATTTAAAGTAATATAACATGATTGATAATCAATTATAAGGAATACTGTTTACAAAGAAAATTTTATATCAACAATTAAATTTACCAGTATTAGTTTTACTTTCTCACATACAATATGAAGAAAGTATTGTGGTCATTAAAAATCAACTTAGAAATTTTGATGAATATGCATGTTCTAGGCATCTCCGATTTCAAAAAAGTACTTTTAGCAATACTATCTTTAGTCTCAAAAATTAACTATAAAGCATCCAATATAACATCAGGTTTTACACCCAGCTACCACCTATGACATAATGCAACAAGACTTGTGTTCAGAAGCTGTTTCCTTCTCTCCCTATATCTGACATTTCCTCAACTCATTGAAGAAAAACCTAGATACAGCACTGACGCTACAAGACAAACTGCAGGATAATATTTTCCACATGTGAATGTGTATTCCAGTTATATTCTATGGACAAGAAGCATACAGATATGAGACTATCAGCACAATGCCTGTTGTATTGATTTTTTCTCTTCCATTAGCAAAACATCTTCCTATTTGCAACTATTCACCTTCCCTCATGGATCATCACCTGATGACTCTACAATTTAAGCCCATGGCCAAGTTTTTCTCTAGAGCAGAATTTTTTAATTGTTATAATAAATTTAGTTTTAAATATTGCAATGTTTTGAAAAAAAGCAATTGCATAAAGTTATGGGTTCCTAGATGGATTTCAAAATGAGAAATTCAATCTAAGAGCTTCATAGTCATTTCTCATATTATTCACCAAATAGATTTTCATTCTAAAAAATACTAGTGTGCACCTAAAAATAAAATAGCTATTGCTCATTACTACCTTTAAATTACTTTTCCATAAGCAATTATATTGCCAAGCAAGCAGGGTAATATAGGTTTATCTTATATATACAATACAGGCACTTCCCAGGTTATGTAATCCTTGACTTATGTAAACCCGCACTTACATAATCGGACCCATAAATCACTAAAAATATGTTCGTTATTAGGAAAGTTTATGTTAGCGGTTTGTGTGAGTGGGAACTACATATGTATGTAGAATGCAAGGCATGGGTTGTAACGTGGTGCTCTCAGTGTGGTCTACAGCTCATGCACATTTGCTTGATCTCTTAATGCAGTGGTTTCCAGACTGTGAGTCATGCCCCCCCCTGCAGGGGGCACAAAAAGATTTTACATTGTATTTACTCTAGTTTTAACTGTCACCATCATGAGACCTACAATATGCTGTTGCTGAATTCTAGCTCTCAAGTGGCTAGGGCATATCATTTGCCATATATAAGACATATAAGGGTGTGCAAGGATATTTTTCTTAGTTGAAGGAGAATGCGGCATTGTAAAGTATGGAAACTGCTGTCTTAATGTGTGTTTCGCTTTTGTGCAACTTAATGTGTTGCCCTTGCAATCATGACTGAATAAGCATTGCAGTGTGAGTAAAAGTGCTAGTGAAGCTAAGAAGCAACATACCATTACTTGAGAAAGAAAAAATGGATGAGGATATAAAATGATTTAATAAAATGCTCCGTTTTCTGTTAACTCCATTCTATACTCATGTTAGCCACTGCATATACCTGCCTCTATTTTAACTGATTACTTGTACTGTACTGATGCAGTAAATTATACTTTAAACATAGCATCCATAGTAATTTTCGACTTGTGCAAATTTTGGGTTATGGAACGGGTGCCAGAACACATTCCTTATGTAACCTGGGGAGTGTCTGCATTGGCAAACATAACAGACATTTGATGTAAATATCCATGAATTCAATTAATTATTAAAGTACGTTATTTTACTGTGACCTTTGGTTAAATAAATGACATATAACTGCAAATTTGTCAAAAAGAAGAAATAATAATTTTAAAAGATTTTTTTGTTTACAAGATAACAGTGAAAACTATTTCTGAAAATATAAGAAAAGACTTTCCAAGGTGACTGATAAATAAAACAATTAAGAATTTCTCTGGTGCTGACCAAACCTTAATTGATTTTATAGTACAAGCGTCAGACAAAATGAATATAATCAACTTAATCAACAAAATATAATGAACACGAAATTACACTATTACCGTTTATGCAGATACAAATGACATTTTTGGACTGAAATTTTAAGTGAAAGGTATATATGTATTTAGCAGGAGATACTGCATAGATAAAATTATGTAAATGCACGGCCATAAAGATTCGGACGAGACATAGTAAGCTACTCCAAATATCAATAAATTCAAAAAATACATAAATGAATTCGAAATTCTTTTTCTTAAGTCCAATAATTATTTCGATAAGGTATCTCTACCTTATATAATAAGGAAATAGCTTTGTTACAGATGTTACACAAACGGAAATGATAAATAGAAAATATTCTCTACAACTTTAAATGTCAATACAAAGTAAATAATGTAAAATTATAAAAGTATCAAACCTCCAAGTCTATCATTTCCCTCGGTTGCGGTGCTTCGGGATTTTCACCCGTATCAAGCATTGGTATGCCATCTTTTTTAATTTCCTTCTCTAAATATCGTAATTTTCTTTCCATTTCATCGCATCGCCGAACTTCGTTAACAAACTTCCTTTGAAATGCATTCACATCTGGATTCAACTGGAAGAGTAAAATCGGTGTTCGTGAGATTAACATTTATGATATGGTATGTTATTATGGCTTCAATTATATATTCGAGAATTGAGAATCAAAATCTGTAGAAAATATACTGCAGTCATGATTTTAACACATCCAGAAGCAATACGAAATAGCAATATGCATGACTTACATCCCTGAATTGTACGAGACCCAATTCTCCCAGTTCCGACACACAAGCATAAGCTGCTTCACTCTGAAGAAATAGCTGACATAATGTCATCTCTTCGCTTCGAAATAGAGACCCCATATTGCTCAAATAAATTTTTCCCGACTACAATTCAGAATGGGTCTTATCACCCCACCTACTGTTCCTACTAGTCAGGTGACTAAGTCGGTCATGTGAATATCGACTTTATCGAATAAAGAGTAAAATCGATTGACGAATGATAGTCGACAGAGTGATTTTCAAATATGAATTCTGAATATAGGGTGAAAAAGCTCTCAAGGAATTGTTGTATACTTAAAATTAAGTTAGCAACCGACTTACAATGAGTTCAACATTTAAAATGTTATTTCCTTCTTCAAAACAAGTTACAAATTTTTTACTTTAATCCTTATAACACGCTAATTTCAACACGTACGTCATAATATAGTTTACTAGTTCTCTGGACCAAGATATCGCTTATTACATCTAATCGCTAAAGAGTCGATCAGCAGCAAAATTTGACGAAGTGGAGTTACGTTTGGTCAGTGGTAAGAGATATCAGAAAGTTTTTAACTATGCTCATAATCTTGTGACCAGAGATGTTTAACATCTTAAGGATAAAATTGAAAATAACAACACTGGAGTTGCGAATCGATTACATTTTTATATTATTAAGAATGCAGTTTGGTTTTTATGATGCTTGAGGCTAAAAAGTAGAAAGTTACAATGGATAGAATTTTTATTAAAAGGTAGCAAGTAAAGGGTTAGAATAGGAGGTATTGTATTCGATGAAAGAAACGTCACCTTGGGAGCCCCGCAGGAGAGTACTTTAGCACCGTTATTCCTTATCTGTATCAACGATTTACCTCTGCATATAAAATTGAAGATAAGACTTTGTGGACGATTGCTTCATGTATAGATTTATTACATCGAGAAAGATAAAGAATTGCTCCAGAATGGCGTTGATGCTTTTATAACTTGAGTACCTAAGATATGTAAACACATGGTACTTTCCAAGAGAGAAAATAGCAGGTTCTTCTATTTTATTCAAGGTATTATCATATCGAATGTTGATTACATGAAGCACCTAGGAGTACTCATCACGGAAGACTTAGAATTGGTTCTCGAGATTTCCGATCTCATTTCAAAATCATAGAAAAGCCTTCACTTCATCTCCCCTCCGTGCACAGAATAGTAACCAGTGCCAAGTGAGTTCTCCCATCACCTCAAACCCAAAAGACTACAGTGAAAGAATGACAGCTAGGCTCCAGGCAGGAATTTCTAAGAAGAAAAAATGTGATTATGGGATAATAGTAACTCTTCACAGTTTGAAAGTGTTTATCCAAAATTTAAGGTCAGTTCCTAGCAAAATAATAATTTTATTCATCCTGGAGATTTGTTCATACAAATACTGTTGTATTCTCACTCCTTGTAATGACCACCAACATTGGATGCACTCAGATCTCTATCTGTATTCTGTTACTCTCAGACCATAACTTCTCAGGTTACCACACGGTCTACTGCTGGTGTCTGGTTACCCCTGCTTGCCACTCGGCGCTGTTATTGAATACCTGACAATTGACTTGCTAAACTTGCAATACATATAAACAACAACATGCACTTCTCATACATAACAATTCCCTCTCCTTTCTACTATGTTTTCTCCTTAAACATAGTCCCTATAATGTGTTGGTCCATCCTATGGCGCTTGGACTTCCTTAAGACCCAGACATCTGGAGTTGAGGCCTCTGATTGTCCTCCTGTCTGGTCTACCAATTCCTGTTCACCTGGCAGTATCAGCTGCTGCATCTCTGGCAGCCACTGGAATGCTCTGGTCCAATCCCTCTCCCTGGCAATACATGAACCCTGCTCCGGGTCCCTATGTTTCTGGGTTCTCAACTGGTCTAGGTGTCTCTTCCAGCACTGGCCGCTCTCTGTCTGGATCATGAACGATCGTGGCCCCAGGACCTCCTGGATGATACTGGGCATACATTTCTGCACTCCCATGTAATTCCATGCCAGCACTCGGTCACCAACTGCCAGAGTTCGGCTGTCTTTCCTCTGGTCTGGTTCAGGGATCTTGTTCATGATGTTGCTTGGGTGCAGCTTGATAAGGTGGGTCCTCAGGCAACATCCCATCAGCATCTCTGCAGGGGTTCTTCCGGTGGTGGTATGTAACGTAGTGTGTTGCACCAACAGGAGTCTGGCCACCCTGGTATGGATATCCCCTCCCTACAATCGCTTGAGTGCATTTTTTGTTGACTGGACCATCCTCTCCACTTGGCCATTGGCCGCTGGATGAAATGGTGCACTCCTTATTTGTCTGACCCCATTCCTTCTTAAAAAAACCTGGATCACATTCACAAATGGGCGCGTTTCATGCAATGGAATATTAGAAAGAAATTATATACCTGTACGTAAGGGAAATAGCGTTTTAAAGTTCTTTTCTTCATCATAAATAATCCATTTTCTTCCTATTTAATAATATTACATGCACACTTAAGGAAATTAAACATTTGTTTGTGAGATTGTTTATGTTAGCAACAATGAAGAAGTAACCATGCAAGAAAATTTCTGAGTTTAACTCGAATTAAGAATTCTTGTTTGATTTTCTCGATAACGGCTACTCCTACAATAAAAATGTATAGGAAAAGAAATACTCTTCTTTACCAGTTCTACAACTTTTATTTGAAAAATATTTTGATATGAGCAATACTTTACGAGATATGACGAAAATTTCATTTTTGTCACCAGTAAAGCGGTACCCCTTATTGGCGTACGTGATTTATTTTTCCGTGTTCTTATTATATTTGATTGAAAGTCCTTAATATCAAATTTCATGAAAATCCATTTGGTAGAAGCCGAGAACGAACTTTTGGATGGACGGACAGACCGACAATAACAGGCGCTCATGCTGGAAGCGAAACGTGCCTAAAAAGCATGGTGCGGAGAGTATGCTAGTGTATTCAGCACATTAATGGTTACTCTCAGCATATTCTTTGAGTAAAATCCATTGTTTTAGGCATTACTTTGTGGAATATATCCATATTTGGAGAATAAATAACTGTCGCACTAGTACTTTTTCCACTAATTTTATTTGCATTTAATAACAAGAGACGACCATGGTTTCACTACACAGTAGCATCATCAGGTGAATAAGAAAGTAAAGGTGTCAGGAATATATACAGACCGAGGAGTTGGGGTTGGTGGAGATGGGAAGGGAGGGAGAGGACGTGCGATGTCAGGCAGGTGGAAGTTCGAGTTGGTGGGTAAATCCAACTGTAAGGAGGGAAGGGTGGGGGGGGGGGGTTTTTTCAGGGTATTGAGAGGAAGCCTAGGAGTGAGGTTGGCCAGCTTCGTGGGCACCGTGGGGGTGTAGGAAAACCCGGGGCTATTGGGGTAGCGGAACCGGGAGTGGATTGCAACTGGGAGGGAGGGAGTTTGGTAAATAGTGTGGATGGGGTTATTCCAATGGGTGGGGTAAATCTAAGATAGGGGAGTGATTAGTGAAATATGCTTGTTAGTTAACGTAGCATTTCTTTTCCGGTGGCAGATTATTTCAATCGCTTCCAAGGGGTCCATTTTTTGTCCTTTATCTGCGAGATGGAGTATGGTAGGGGAGAAAGAACTGTTGTGGTTTTGATCTATGAGGTGTTTGGCGAAATGGGATGATGGGTCATTCTTTAGGTAGCACTTGCGATGTTCTTCGGCGCGTATTATGAAATTTCTTCCTGTTTGACCTATATATTTGGCACTGCAGTCGTTACATTCCAGTAGATAGACCCCAGATTTCCTGGAATTTTCTATTTTGTCTTTACTGTTGATGAGGCACTTGCCGATGGTGTGGGGGGTGTAGAAGGTAGCTTTGTATTCTTCCTTTGGGAGAAGATTGGCCAGTTTGTGTGATAGAGCGCCAATGAAAGTGAGTTTGCACCATTTGGGAGATTTTTTCCCGGTTTGTTTGGGGAGAAGGCCGGTGAATATTCTTTGAGATTTTTGTGTATCACAATACTAGTATAATATTGAAAATATTTGCACATCTCACTGATTTGTGTCTTGAGATATAACTATTTTAATGCAGAAAGAATTAAAGAAGTCACTCAGTATTCATGACCATGCAGGAATGTTCAACTCGATTTAATACTTTCTTGTTCGATTTTCTTGATAACAGCTATTCCTACGATAAAAATGTATAGGAAAAGAAACACTCTAATTTACTAGTTCACAATTTTTATTTGAAAAATATTTTGATATGAGCAATACTTTATGAGATATGACGGAAAGTTCATTTTTTATCATCAGTAAATTGGTACCCCTGATTTGCGATTTTCTTATTCTTTGATTGTAAGTCCTTAATATCAAATTTCATGAAAATCCGTTTGGTAGAATCCGAGAACGAACATGAGGACGGATGGACCGACAATAATAGGCACTCATGCTGGAAATGAAGTGTGCCTAAAAATGGATCATTTTTTAAATCAGCGCAGTTAACTTAGGTAAAATAAGCTATTTTGATGCAAACCCCATTCAACAAGTTTCAATTTGCAGGCCTGTGTAATCTTATCATTTTCCTTCCTGCATGGCTCATTCATAAACCCTGAGTTTTTTCTCTTTGCTTCAATTTTTGTTTTGAAAAGATAACTACTAAAAAATAAATTTTTTAAATCTAGACAATTAAGTACAAATTTTATTGATAAATTTGGCACATCACACCTTCTTTCATACATAAAAATTGCATTAAAAAGTAAAAAAGTATAAAAAACTTAAAAAAGACAAACTTCATTCAGATTCTGAGTCTTCAGTGAGAAGATCAGTTGTGCACCCTTCAGAATTTCTCTCATAATTTATGATTTCATCATCGCTGATATGAGAGGTTCCTTCAATAAATGAAGCAAATCTGAGGAAGAACAGTCAAAATATTAAATCACAGCAGGGAAAAAAGGGCATTAATAACACAGTTAACACGTTCACTGTGGATCCCGGTACCGGAAATATTTTTCCGTGAGCGGCACCCGTTTTTTTGCATTGATAGTTTGATATGTGTCTAGGAATATTAGGAATAATGTTTAAAATGTTTATGGTACAATTATAAACTAAAAAAGAAGGGATGCACCGGTCATCCTCCGCACTACGTAGTGTTTTTGTTTGCAACCACGGAATACACCTTATTTCGCTTGTGAAGTTTTCCAGGTCCAAAATCTTTGCTAAAATGAATTTAACTATGAAATTTTTTCATAATAAATGAGATTAAATTTTAAAGCACAATTTTATTTTAGAAACTAATATTTTTTACGATACTATTTTCAAATTATTAATGATTGTACCATTTTAAAATACAAGAATATAACCCAAATATATTTACAGAATAAAAAATTACTATTGATGATACCATATAATATACATATGTATATAAACTAATTATATTTACAGTGCAGAATTTTACTATTGAGAAAAGGCGCACTTAAAAACGACTGTTACTCCTAGAAAGGTCAGGACGTAACTGAGGGCAGGGAGAAGTTTGCAGCACCTTAGTTATAGGCGGCTGGTTTCACCAAGTGTTTGAATAGAAAGAGTAACGGGATGCACCGGTGTGCCTTCCGCCCATAGTGCTAGCCAATAGAGGTCGCACCGGTGCGGCATCCACACTGAATGTGTTAAACAAGAAGAATCAGATATTTAAAAGTATACCTAAGTGGATCTTTTAAACGTAGTACAGTCTTCCAAGCATTACATTCTGGACTTGAACAATGCTTTCTAAGATGTGTGAGAGCCTTTTTTGTTTCCACAACTCCTTCTTCTATGTATTCTGACTCCGATAGAAGTTCCAATTTTGGAGGAAACTTCTTTCTCCTGGAAAAAGTAATTTGGGAATGAAGTTTGAAAATAAATAAAACAGAGAACAAGTAATGGGTATAAAAATTAATTTTTATAAATAACTTTTATATTTTAACATTTATTATACTCATTACTTCAAATTTGGTGAAATTACCTACATAAGTTACCTTTTACTGGTGGAGGCGGTGTTATATTCAATTAATCTGGATATCAAGGCTGAAGACATTTCTTGTCGTATACAAATCAACGAAGCACAACACGAGTAATATCAAAGGTAAGTAATTGGTACTATTACACAATCATTATGGGCGTAAACGTGCTTTGATTGCTTTTAATACGAGAGAGATAGGGAGGGAGGGGACAAAGGCAGGGAGGGTGAGAGAGGGAAATGACTTTCAATACAATTAATGTTTCTGATGCCAATTTGATCGCCATAAATAGCTTGAACGATCGAATCTTTACTCCCGTTGATATTTCAATGGGCATTACGCTAGTAAGGTTTTAAAGGAGCAGTATAAGACTCTGATTTCCATTAACAGCTTACCCATATGAAAGCATTAAGCCTGTTGCCTAGGTAGCTGATTGTTGGACCCAGAAAAATTACATCTTTTTTCCGATAAAATCTATAAATTTAAGCTAATTCTACTCGGATTGAAATTCTGTCTTTAAAAATAAGAAACGACAATTTATACCCTATCCAGCAGTTGAAGTCTCGAGTTCATATCTTGATGGGAAATAATTTTAAAGTGCAAATATAAAAACCTCTACACCAATTTACGTTTTCTTATGGACCAAAAAGGGGCCAAAATAACCCCTCAAAGTCGGAATTTCGAAAGTTTCGTATTTTTTCCTTTGGCTGTGACCAAAAACCTATAATCCTACCAAATTTCAAGTTTCTAGCACATCTGGAAGTGCCTCAATTTTGTATCCTGCCAAAGTGGTTACAAACCGCTATATATACCTATATATATATATATCGAGTGAGGTTAATATAAAAGTTATTAAAATAGAGGACATTATGACAAACATATGACATATTTTAACAAAAATTTTATGGAAGCATTTTTGTAAGCTCTGAAAAAATAGTAACAAATTATTTCCTCAGATTTCCATTTTATCTAAAGTTTTAACAGCAAAATGCTTACAATTAGTTGGACTGTTTCAACCAGCATAATAAACCGCATCTGTTTCTATGGAAGACCATATCATGAATCTACACTTAAAACCAAGTTTCAGAAACTGCATTTGTATTACATTAGCTTTTATTTTCATCGACAATAACCTTGTGAAAAGAATGTATTGGGTGATTAAATAAGTATATTTTAAGTTAAACAAGAAAAATTTGATTGGAGTTCACATAATATAAAAGCTTAACTTGCACAAAAGTGAAGTATTCTGAAAAGCTGGTTATAACCCTTAAACTCAATACCATAATAACTACTATCAATTATTTCGGTATGAATTTAGTAAATACAGGCAGACCTCGTCTTTCATGGGGGTTATGTTCCTGAAAACACTGTGAAAGATGAAATTGCAAAAAAGAAGTAATTAAGGCAATGGGAAATACAGGGTTTGGGTTCCCATCCCAGCAAGAACAGATCGTAGCGCGATTTGTCCTCTGTATTGGTGACTGCAGAAAAATAGAGAAAGATGGAAAAATTAACATCGATGAAAGAAAGACATAAACAAGATAAAAGAACATGAAAAAAGTAAGAGAAAATAAAATCTTATGTAGGTTCTATAATACAGTGCTTCTCAATCTTTAGTAGACCGGGGAGCACCTAGAGGTACCCATTAACTTAGGAGAAGCACAGGAACAAACTTTTCAGGAAAACATTTGTTACCTACCAGCTGGAATGTCCATCACAGAACACTTGTCAGTACAAAAACGATCTAGGAAAAAATGACTGAATGAACTCAAAAAATCGAAATGAAAAGATGATCTCACACATATTGCATATTGATTATTTAATTACAACAATAAATTCATACAAAATGATGAAGGATGAAAAGCTTGTGGAGCACCTACTTAATGGTTGCGGAGCACCAGTTGAGAAACGCTGCTGTAGTAGAATCGAGAAAAATGAATGATGGTTGCCTAACTAGCAGGAGCAAATTTTCCAAATAATGCAAAACGGTTTAAATGTAGAACATCGGGACAGAGAGACAATAAAATAGTGTCTATGGGAGAGGGAGAGAGAGAGAAGGATAATAGACATAAGTGAAATAAAAAGAAAGTTTTATTAATTTTGTTAAATGCCATGAATGAAGTAAAAATCTTATGATGACGTAAATGGAAATGTTGAAGATGAGAGTTAGTTGTCACGGGTGGAGGAAGTTGCTGGCTTCAAGAATTCTGTTATCTGAAGCTGCCTTCCATCGTTTTAAACTTTTATGACTTCAACATGTGGAGCTAATGCAGTATCAATGTCTCTTGAATTTAATACTCTTTTCCATTAATAGATCGATATCCTTTTCTTATCATCTTAAGGATCTCTGATAACGGTTTTGCTGTTAGCTTTGATTCCTCTTGCTCTATATCTTCTTCTTCACTATCACTTGACTGCAAAAGTTCCTCATTAGTCAATTCTTTCAGGTGAGACTCAATGAAATCGTTAACTTCCTCCTCTTGTAGATCATCAAATCCTTCCCCTACAATCACTCCAGCCAACTCAACGATCCTGCTTATTTCATTGTGAGTGTTAGGAAAACCTTTGAATTAAACAACTTTGGGCCATAGTTTCTGCCAGGAGACATTCATAGTTAAATTTGATAACTTCGTCCCATGATTGTTTTATGATTTCAATGGCTATTAGATTGTTAAATGAATTCCAAGCTTCACAAACAGTTTTGAAGGATTAGTGTCAATTACCTCAAGGATATGGCTGACGCTTCTCCAGATGTAATACAATTTGAAAGCCGCAATGACCCCTTGGCCCATAGGTTGTAGGAGTACAGTGGTGTTAGGCTGTGGCTACACTGCAACTGTATCAGACCTGTCCCGACCTCCAGACCGACAACAGACGTGTCGGGAGGAATCAAACACAATGTGCCCTACCGACATGGCTACACTGCCACCGACAGTCTGCGTCAGACATTGAGTCATCACTCCAGACCACTCCCGACTGTCTGGACGAACTAAACGTTTCTGAATTTCTTCAGACTTACTCCAGACTTCCTTGGTTACACACGGCGACTTCACTCGTTCCATAGTCAGTGAGGAATTACGATTCTAGTTTTAATATGGATAAATCCATACTAATACATTTGGTGCAGGAGAGACCAAAGGGATAAACATTACCACAACAAATTAAAATATTCACCCTCTTCATGTACCCAAAGATCATGCACCCAAAATCGCCTTGTGCCTTTCCCGTTCCAAAAAGGAATTTTCTAATAGATATTCATCCCAATCGTTATCGGAACTTGAAGAGCTCATGATTGCAAGGCAGGCGACGCCAGACTGGTCTGTCGTAATGTAGCCACACAGCCAGACATGTCTGTGGTGGAGAACGGTCTGGAGGTCGGGTTGGGTCTGATACGGTTGCAGTGTAGCCACGACCTTAGGTAGCAGGAACATTACTCCGACATTTGGATGGTTTTCTGCAATAGGAACTGGATGGCCTGGTGCATTGAGAAGCACCTTAAATGACAAATTCTTCTCCCTTAGGTAGCTTTTCACTTGTTGGATTAAACAATTTTGAAACCAATCTTCAAACAGTTTGCCAGTAACCCATGCTTTCTTAATGGATCTCCACAATACAGGTAACCAGTGGTGAGTTGGGACCGGTTCGCACCGGTTCACGAGAACTGGTTGTTAGATTTAATATCAAAAGCGAACCATTTGTTAACTAGGGCTTTAGAAACATTTAAAAAAATTAATTAATGCAGTATAAAAGACATTTTATATTGGAAAATGTTTTTCTACATTCATATTAAACATTCATAATGAATTATTTAAGGAAATTCCTGTGAGATTACGCAAACATAACGCCAGAAAACGCTGCCTTCGTGGAGTCCTTTTTCCGCGTTTTTGCTGCATCCCAAAAACGCTCGTGTGACTGAAGCTTATGAAGTTTAAAGGGCTCTAAAGAATACTGAATGCCCAAATAATTGACGAATAAAACATTTTAATCAATTTTATGGAATTAGTTATATAATATTCATTTTTTTAAAATAATATTTTCTGTAACTATTTTTATGGCTAACATTTGGCTTTTGGAGGGGCATGTTTAATTCGATTTATTTAGAACGCATTGCATACAGTCTTCTAATTGTTGTGTACAAATTCTATTCAATAAAGAACAGAGTATGATCACAAAACAAGTTAATTGTTATAATTGATTGATTTATTAATTCATGTTTTTCTTAGCGCGAGATTGAGAGTAAAATGTAGCCGCTTCCATCCAACTCAAATTATTAGTCAATGCCGACAAATTATGTAGTTATGGAATAGAGAGAATTCCTTATGTATACTACGTAGCTTATTATTGTTATGGAACAGTTCGCATGCAAAAATTTACGGAGTGGATGTGTTCTTTTAGTGCAAAGATTGAGGATTTTGGAATACGGGAAGAGATATCTAGTGCCAGTGTTTTGTTGATTTTCTACATTGTGGATCCTAATTCATGGAATATAAAAGAATGTTACCGTGGATGTCAGGAGAGGAAAAACTTCATCGTTTAAACTCATTATTGAACTTTGAGATTGATATAAACGATTTTCGTGATTATGTGGAAAATAATATCTCCTATAATAAAATGCTTAATGTCTTTGTCGGTGTGTCCCCAGACGGTCTCATCAGTTAGTTATACAAACTGGCAGGAGAGGGCAGCACTTGCCAGTACAATTAGTGCTACCCCTACTGCCACTTTCTATAACTAATTGCGGCCTCACCTGTATTCATTTACGTAAATTGGATGGATGGTACTTACGTATTAACGGGGAGCCCAACTTAAAAATATAAATACGGAACAAATACCATTTTAATCATGTTTTAATTTTTATGAATATTAAAAGAAACCAATTAACATTTAAATGATTTGTTATAGATAACAATTAAAAAAACAATCACATTTTTAATTTCTGGTGGCAACTAAAATATAAACAAAGCGAGCCGAAGGCTCGCTGATATCCTCTCCATTTGCGGCACAACAGTTAAGCGAGATATAATTCCTTTGTAGACTACAGATATCTTGGTAGAAATCAATCGGTACTTACATATTAAGTTGGGCTCCCCATTAATATGTAAGTACCAGATGGATAAATGCAGTAAATTATATATTTTAATTTCTGGTGGCAACTAAAATATAAACAAAGCGAGCCGAAGGCTCGCTAATATCCTCTCCATTTGCGGCACAACAGTTAAGCGAGATATAATTCCTTTGTAGACTACAGATATCTTGGTAGAAATCAATCGGTACTTACGTATTAAGTTGGGCTCCCCATTAATATGTAAGTACTGGATGGATAAATGCAGTAATTTATATATTTTAAAACATGCTAATTTTTGAAATAATTCAACGATGTTTTAACGTGCCTTCGTTGTCTTATTGAAGTCTTTCTGCATATTAAAGGCAGTTGCTTGCACTGTGCCTTCGCATTATCTGAATATAACAGATATTATGAAAATAATTTTTTTCGTGCTGTTTATTTTTAATTCGCGTCAATCCAATTGATGGCAGCGATGTATGGACCTAGGAGGGGAATATGTTGAGCTTGCAGTTGTGTAGTAAGAAAATAAAATTGCTGAAAATGAGGTGTGTCCAAATCATTTCTGAACGCCCCTCGTAGACAGTTTTACAAGAATAGGACTTCGAGCATGACAATGCACGTCGTCAAGGTATTTAGTGTTAAAATGGCAAATTTATTGCAAATTGTCCATTAAACTTAAAATGCAGGTGATTTCGAATTGTGAACGAAAAAAGACGATAAGAATAAGAATCCTTGATCATTTTTCTTTAAAACGATCCAGAACTGAGGCTCATATGCCAATATTTTGAATTTATACGAGCGAATGAAAGCCTGCATGCCAAAAAGTAGAGTTTGACGTGTTATCCCATTGAAAATATAAATGCTTTCTACGATTCGAGACTGAGTCTTGATGTATGCATTTTTCTTGATTTTTCTTTTTCATGTAAGGATAATGTGTGTGAATTCCATTCAAGAAGCAGATTCTAATGAAGCCCCACATGGAAAACACTTGCTTCCAAAGCACACTTCACAGGAAAGATGTCACAGTTTGACCCCAAGCAAATATTGCAACCATAAGGACAGAGAAAATGCACATTTGAGTTAATCAACCATTTTATGGTACCAAGAGTTATCTAAAACAAATTCAAATCATAATTTCAGCTTGATGATACATTTTTTAAATTATAGATTTTAAATATTTTTTCAGGAAATTTCTTTTACTCAATAAAGAAAGCAAATACGCATTCAATTTTTCCAGAAAGTTTCTCTCATCTGGAAGTTCACTGAGGAAAAAAGTACTAAAAATACTTAATACAACAGATATAATTCATAAGGTTGTTAGAAAAAAATGGGATACTTAATGGCAGGTCTTATATTATTATTATTATTATTACAAACAAAATTACCCGGTGTTGCTCAGGGTTGTGTTTTAAATCTACGACTGTTAATATTTGTTGATTTGAAAATGCAAATGGCATAGCTTGTGAGATCAGTTCCCATTTAAAAGCATTGATCTCGTTGCCACGGTATTTAGCATTTTCCTTTGTTACAAACCTATAAAAATACTTTTTTCATGATTAAAAACTAAATTTTATGCTAAATTGGCTTAGATTCAAATTCTGTCTTTAAAAAATATAAAGTTGACTCCTTCAGCTTAATACATGTTTTTGTATCTTCATTTTTAGTAATTTAAATTTGCAAAAGGATAAAAGTCTGCACATCAAGCAATCGACTTTTGTGTGTTATCTTATGGAAAAATGTCAATCCCCTATATTGGCAACACTGACTGATCCCAGTTGACCAAACCTTCACCATTCATAAAGTTATGATGTAAGTAAGAACCATATCAAATATGGTTGTTCTAGGTCTTATAGTTTGAGTATGCATAATGAGACACAAACTTTTGGAAATATATATAAGACTAGCTGAAACGCCCGGCTTCGCTCGGGAAAGAGTGGCAAACGATTTTTATTGATCGGGGCAAACGTTCCCCATTCCTTAATTATGCAAGCGATGCTTACATTAACATTTACTATTTTATGTATTGTATTGTACGCATTAACATCTTACTTAATATTCACATGGATAGATGCACCGAAGCCTTTAAAGCGGCAATAAAATTATGTGGATTATGTCAATACTATTAGCCAAAACGTAAACAATAAACAACATCTTGGTTACCAAACAAATGTAAGTAGATGTATCAATTTATGTTGCAATAAATCTTTCAATGTTAATGGTAAAAGATAACAATGTTCTAATATTCCTTAAAAATCATTTGACTCACTTTAGGCATATCTTGGCATTAGCCATTGTTCCTCTACGGCACGCCACGGCATGGATTTTCCTTGCATTAATCTTTATGTGTATATCTCCCATTGAAGAGGACAATAATTAAGAAATTTAGCTTTGTTGCCGCCTGGAAAATGGACATCTAAACTGATAAAGTTTGCGCTTAAAGGAAAATTTCAAGCAATTTAGCATGTAATACTACGAAACATGAACAGAATTAAAATACTGTCTTTCGTGCATAAAATAATTCATTTCCTGTGATCGTAAGTTAATATTTAGGTATATTTATATCCACATCAGTGAAGGGCTGCATGGCATTTTGGGGTTTCTCCATACCATTTCCCATGAATTCTTAAGGAAATAGTATTTTGTTGACCCCATGGGGTATAAGAGACCCCGCGGTCTGCAAATCTAGACCAAGTTCTTCCTTTGGTCCATAGGATGGCCCATGAAACTTTTGAATTCAATAGCTTCAACGGTGTAAAAACGTATAAAGAACATACACACACACATACACTCTGTAAGTAAATTCATAGAAAATTACGAAGATGTCTTTGATGGTTTGGGAAAATTACCTTTTAAGTACCATATTAAATTAAAAGAGAATGCTTCCTCTGTTATAAGGCCAGCAAGAAGAATTCCATTTCAAATAAGAGACAGGTTAAAGGCCGAACTCATCGATCTCGAATTTAAAAATATTATTTGTAAAGTAGAAAAGCCAACCCAGTGGGTAAACAATTTGGTTATTGCCAAAAAAAAAGATGGGTCATTGAGAATTTGTTTAGACCCAAAATTTTTGAACCAGGCTATTGAAAGGGTCTTACATACCAACTTGGGATGATGTCAAGTGCAATTTAGCATGTAAAGATATACTTACTGTACTTGATATGAAAGATGGGTTCTATCATATAGAATTAGATGAAGAATCTTCAGATTTATGCACTTTTGCAACTCCATTTGGGAGATATAAATTTTGTCAGATGCCTTTTGGCATATGCTCAGCACCAGAGGTGTTTAAAAAAAATGGCAATGACAGCTTTCGAAAATATAGGAGTCACTGTATATTTTGATGATATCATTACAGCAGCAGCCAATGGGGAAGAACATGATAGAATAGTGAAAGAAGTAATGGATAGAGAATTAAGATGGGGGATCAGGTTTAACAGGACTAAAGTACAATATAAACAAAAGTCAGTAAGTTATGTTGGGTTAGTTTTTTCCAAGAATGGAGTAACAGCTGACTCAAAGAAAGTAGAAGCTTTGAAAAACATGCCAGAACCAACTAATGTTAATTAAGTACAAACAGTGTTAGGCCTCGCAAGTTATTTGCATGAATTTATTCCTAATCTAGCTGACTTGACAGCACCTTTGAGAATATTAATTAAGAAAGAGAGTCCTTGGGTTTGGGGCCATGATCAGATAAAGGCTTTTCAGAAATTGAAAGAAGCCGTTATAGAATCACCAGTTATAGCATTATTCAATCCAGCAAAAGATATATACATGTTGATGCAAGTTCCCATGGGCTAGGTTGTGTAATGCTACAGAATGGACATCCTATTGCATATGGCTCAAGAAGTTTAATGGATATGGAAAATAAATATGCTCAAATGAAAAGGAGCTATTAGCAGTGTACTTTGCTTGTGAACAATTTCATATGTATGTGTATAACACCGATAGTCAATATATGCAACTTCGTCCCCACTTTTTTGTTTTACGCAGCGATGTGGAGCTTCACGAACTATTTGTTCATCTATGAACGGGAACTTCCCTATGGGGATGGGGAGTTTTTTCGCATATTATCTCGTAAATATTGGAAGGTTAGGAACAAATGAGTCCAAACACTTGAGATGTGGATTTCCGTCTTCCTTCTGAACGATGAAATCTTTCATTTGCAACAAAATTTCACCATTCCGAATTCCTTGAAGATAGATAGATAAGTGGCTTTATTTTCAGGGCGAAATTGAGACCATAAGGTCCCCTCTTCCATTGAAGTGGATGAGGGAAAAGGACCAAACTTGGACCTACCTATTCTCAAGCTGGCAAACCCTCAGTAGTCATTGAACTATAGTTATCAGTTAGTCGGCGTATTTTTTCTGCCTACTTTTGTGAGTTTTTGCCTGCAGCGTGGCCGTAACTTACACATTTGTTTGGTCGCATTAATACGCATATATGTACTTGGTAGAATTCGTCTTTTACGAATATAAACATAGACGCAAGCATATTGCAGAGAATTTACTATCGATACTAACAATTTATGTAACCTGTTCAGAAATCCTCGTGTAAGATGCACCCTCCCTTTGTTCCCTGGCATTTCGAGAAACAATGTGCGCAGTAAATACGGTAATCCCAAAATGGGATGAACTCATTATTCTGCAGACTTTATGAGAAAAGTGATAGCATATGTGGAAGAAATGTCAAATCATGCCGTACAATGGTGCTACAGGATCGATGAGTCATATGTGAGACATAGGAGAAGACAAAGAGAGAAGTTACTTGCCTGCTCAAGCAAAAGAAAAACTTTTGGAGGCCCCAAGCAAGGACGCCATCATGCAGTCAAGGAGATTCGAAATAAGTTTGTGCATGATCAATGAAATAACTGTTTGCCAGTGAACCATGAAATCATTCAACAAAAGCTCGTGAAATTGCTAGATATAAAGATGATTAGAAGTGGCTGCATATTTAGTCAGCACTTAGTACGGCTGTTTATGAAGCATTGGGGATTTACCTTTTGCCATCGTACATCAATTGCCCAAAAACTGCCAGCTGACTATGAAGAATAGGTGATCTCATTTCAACACTTTGCTATGGAATTAAGACGAAGCACTACCTGCTTTGTCAGATTGGAAATGCTGACCAAACTCCAGTGTATTTTGATATACCCATAAACTACATTGTTGAACAGAAAGGCAGCAAAGAGGTTAAAATACTTACTGCTGGATGCGGGACATAACTGGGACAAATTACATTTTTAGTAACAATTGTATTGAATGCTTGAATATAACAATTTGTATTGTCATAACTTTAGTTAATACCTTTTTTATTTAATTATGAATTGAAAAAACCGGGGCATTCATACTTTTCGATATTTTTTTGTGACAAATCCTGGAATACCAGGACGTCTGTACACCTAACATGGAATTTTCGTAGCGTGCCCTTGTGAAAAGTGGGGGTTGGCTTAAAATCGATTAAATACTGTATTATATTTCTTATATTTAATTTTAGTAATCTTTAAATTGCATAGTAAGCTGTAAATTAATTTATTACAATGGCTACACCTTCAGAGTCATAAGTCATGGATAACTTTTTCAGAATAATATGTTCTTTTGGATAATTTTTGGTGTTAAATAGATAACTGACTGGATTCTTGAGTAGTAATTTTCAAATGCCTGAGTAAAATTTTACAATAAGAACCATTCATTAGTAACTATAAGAAGAAAAGAAAAAAAATAAGCGATCACATTTGAGCAGTTCATAAGAAAAGTGATGAAAGATGGTAAAAAATTCACTCAACTAGTTAACTTCCACATTTCTTCCAATCTTGTTAATTCTCTTAATTATCTGCCAGGTCATCGGTACTTCAACGAAATCAATTATGGAAAAATAAACAAATGATTTATTAAAATAAAAACTGTAGCAGAAAAAGAAACCAAAGTTGAATCAAAAAGGTTTTAGCATTTTCCTTTCAGAATGACAAATGTCATTGCATGCTAAAGGAAATCCAAAAGTCTCAAACAACCTTTAGAAACAAAATTACTTTATTACTGAGATAGTTGAGGTTAAATATACCTAAATAAATGGTCTATATATGTTGAAGTGAGAAAAAGCAGTTCAAACAGAAAAACCAAAACAGCACAAAATGGGAAACATTCCATAATAAAAAAGTAATTCTTTCACAAAAAAGTAAAAGTGCAATTACTTTATTACTGAGATAGTTGAGGTTAAATATACCTAAATAAATGGTCTATATATGTTGAAGTGAGAAAAAGCAGTTCAAACAGAAAAACCAAAACAGCACAAAATGGGAAACATTCCATAATAAAAAAGTAATTCTTTCACAAAAAAGTAAAAGTGCAATAGAACAAATTTAATTCTGGAATATAACCAACATAACATGCTCATGGCAAATTATCTTACCAGAAAGCTTTCATTGCTTGACTCCATGATGAAGGAAAATTATAAATAATTAGTACTAGTATGATGATGGCTATAGTTACATCCTGAAACTCGCTGCTGAAGAAAATCAATCCAAGTGAAACAGTCTGAAACATTAAGCAAATGAAAGCAACAATTATGAAGAAAAATATAAATGGCACAAATGAACATTATCAATTAGGTTAGGCCACATTTTCTGAAATTGGCTATTCATATTCATTTACTAAATAACTAATTAATCTTCAACAAAAAATATTTTCATCAAATTGTTATTATTATATGTTTTGTGAGGAATATATAGTTCATCACTGTGATTGTTAAGTTGGTGATTGTAAATAAAAGATATAATGATAATACATTTTAAAAGCTCCTGAACATTTGTTCAATAAACAAAAAACCAATAATTATATCACTGACTGAATGTCTTAAAATTTATCTCTACATTGAATATTTGTCAAAATGTTCATACACTAAGGCAAGTTAAATTTTTAAAAAGTACTCCACATCCTTTCATTGAACCATGCCTTTTCATTAAGTTATTTTCTATTAAAATCCACATGTAATACAATAAATTAACTAAGAATTAACTGATCAATTTTATAAATCACTGTAACAAGATATACAAACAAATATTTCAGACAAAATTTCATGTTTTAAAATGTATATTTTGAGCTACTGTATTTTTGGGCTCTAAGATGCAGTTTTTTCCAGAAAAATGACTCCCAAAATCACATGCCTCTTAAAGACTGAAGGTAAGATTATTGCTGTATTCAGTACTGACATGAATCTGATCCCCAAAATGGAATAATTGGCAGTCAATCACCACAAAAACATTAATATATACATTATTAATAACTAACAGTTTAAAATTATTAACATATATGTAAAATATTATGCAACCTGAATTCCAATGATGCATTTTCATTATTACACTTTATTACACGTCCGCTCACAGCAATTACAATTTCGGTGCATGTGTATGTTTAAGTGAATCAGTCTCTTGGGATATTGTTGTCACAACTCCACTTAAACAACTAAACACAGAAGGGAGGAAGGAAACCTTGTGCTGGCATAAGCTTAGTCTTCATGAAGAGCACCAAGGGGGCTAACTGCTTAACATCCCTTCCAATTGGCCTATTGATGACTTGTGCAGTCTCCTCAAACCACACGAGTATGGGGAGATCCCAGATTGAAAGATCCAACCTAGGCCAGATTTGAACCTGGGACCACTGCATGGAAGATCAATACTCTAACCACTCTAATCAAAGCCCTACAATTTTGGTGTGTTTGCAATTTTGTTCATGTTTTAGATTCTAATGGGCCTGTTGAATAGCATTATTAATGCCACAGAAAATTGGAATTGAGTTAGAAGCCATAACAAGTTTATAAATATCTAGGATAAATCTTCGATTGGAGGTTTCTACAGTGAATAGCATTGTTGGAAGGCATTTTCGGGAAAAGCTGCATGGTGAGCATTTCGACTCGATGTTTCACCTACGTGGGCTTCTTCAGGAAGGAAGAAGTCCACTGCAACATGGGCAAAACGTTGAGTCGAAATGCTCACCATGCAACTTCTCCCGAGAATGCCTTCCAACAACCTAGGATAAATACCATTACGTGAATTGAGAATGCAATAGCTACAAGAGTGAAAAGATATGCCTATGCTATTAGCTTCAGGTGATTTAATACACAAAAACACATGGAAACGTCATTTTGGTTCATTTCCACAGAAAAAAAAATCAGCTGTGAATGGAGAAAACAAGAGGAAAAACTGAAGGTGACAGGAAAAGACAAACCTAGTCTCTGTCAGCTTAGTCCAAAATAGTTTCTCAACTTGAGATTGTTGTCAATTAATATTTTTTCTGCTATCCAATGTGTTTAGCCGCGAGCATCTAATACAAATTCCATTGCCAAGCACAAGTGCCATCCATCGATTGGTCATGGAGATGCCATCGTGAGCAGTAGACTTGAAAAGCAAGCATATCATTCTTACAAATGCTTTCAATTAAAATCTCATCTTGCATTCTAGTTTAAACACTATCAGTAAGGGGTGGGATGTGTGCCACAAATTCCATCAGCCTAATTAATATGACTGACAAGTGCATGCAGGGGACATTTAGCTACTAAAGTTTTGAATCAATCAATATTTATGTTTTAGATCATCCTTATTTACTTTCACGAACAAAGTTTACCTAAAATATTATATTTAACTGTTACCATAACATAATAGTTTTTTAAAGTTGCCATATATGGACTTAATCAAGCCTAGAAATGATGACTTCCCAGGGCTGCTGCTAGGAGTTTTGCCGCCCTGTGCAAATGCTGATTTTGCCACCCCCTACCCAATCCCCCATTGCTTTTATAGTACTATGTATTTAAATAATATTAATAATGAATTAGTCTCAGAAACATGCAATATAAAGCAATATTTCAAATTTCACCTTTTATCAATGAAGAAACAGGCGTCATTGCAGATGTTGCCTCTTAAATGTGAGCAAAGCATGAGGTAGAAAGGTTATCCCTTAAGTGAAACGATGGCCAACCTTTCTTCTCTGCACGTTTACAAAAAGCATAAAGAACGCATGCATCTGCCATATCTCTAAAGCTGTTTCTTTTGATTAAAAATTAATGAATTAGAATTAGTAGGGTGGGCTATCTACAGCCCTTGCACTGCGACCATTGTTGGTCTATTGTGCAAAAAAATTAATGAAAGAAGTCACTCATGAAACACTTAAGAGAAAAGGCCCCTTGTGAGTTCTACAGAGTCATTGATGAAGAACATGTACCTTAGCAGACAATACCAATCTAAAAATCAGAGCATCATGTGAGGCGTCAATGTATTAGCAAAGGAAAGTCCTATACTTAAGGGTGATGTTTGACAGAATTCATTACACCCTCTGGCTGATGCTGATTTTAATTTGGAGAGTTTTAAAAGAGCAGAGAAAGATTCAAACAATGAAGTCACGGATCGTTCGGTTTTATTCGAATTCTGTAACGTAATTTTTATCAAAAAGTTTTCTATGTATTGCATTTGATGCTCATTTTTGCAACCCTCCAAAAGCTGCTGCCCTGTGCAAGTGCACATTTTGCACCCCGGTCGCGCTGGCCCTGACCCTTCCTAAATGCTTTGGTGAACCAAAATATTTTTTCCCTGAAAAATCTCCTAAAATATCAGGGTGCATCTTATAGCCTGAAAACTATTTTAATTATAATAATGCTAATACACACTAAGATATCAATTCATAAGCTAATTCATGTATACAGTTTTAATTAAATTATAAAAATAAATTGAAAACAATTAAATTACTAATTTGTTAAAATAAACTTGACAAAATTATTTAAATACCTGTAATGCCCATTTTATCAGATTTTTGCTACGTGGATCTGTAACAGGACCAAAACGATAGCATACAACAAAACTAATCAATGATGCTAAAGATGTGTAGCCAATTACAAAGGAAGGATATTCCACCAGCAGCAATTGCAGGTTATTCCAAATGAGCTGAAGGAGATAAACGCTTACTGTCCATCCTCCAACAAGAAACATAACCATTGCTGGTCTCTGTAAAACAAATTTGAAATTTTAAAGTTATTTTCTATAAAGTTTCATATTTAAACTTATTACATTTTAGAATCTACTTCAAATTATACCACCAATTAAAGACTTGCTAAAACAGGTTAGTGGAATTGCATAGAAGCACAAGAGAAGAGGAAGAATCTGCCCACGGAGAAGCTACTGCATGACATAATCTTTTGAATGCAATGAAAAATGGTGGAAGAGTGATGAATTCATGATATGGTGGCTCAATCAAGTTTGAGAGAAATGACTGGGTGCTCTTTTGAAAAAACAAGGTATACTAGTTCTAGATGATTTTCAAGGGCATCAGAAAATGTGAACTTCTGTGATCATATCTGGAGGAATGTCCTCTTCACTATACAAAGATCACTATGCCAACTTCACAATTGCTATTGTCAGGAAACTGTCTACTTACTACAATGGAAAGTAATTTTTAAAAACTGAGCAGGGCCAGATTCAGACGGTAAGCAAGAGAGGCAGCCGCCTCAGGGCACACAGTCAAGGGGGAGGTGGTGCCAAGTCCCTATCGGGAAATTCGACTTGTGTAGGATTCTGCCTAGGCAGAGCTGCCCCAAGAGGGGCGTCCGAAGGAGAGGGTGGCATAAGACCGCTATTAACCTTTATCTGCCAAACGGCATGCCGGTGTGTCAGAAAATATGTGGGGTTATCTGCCGAATGGGCCACTGGTGGCAAGCTTACTTATACCGATGTGGTATTTGTCATAGAATTGAGATGGATAGATGAAACAAAATACCAGACACCCCTCTTATCCTCCTCCTCTCCTAAAGCCAAAGGCCTTAACCTTCTACTACTATCGTTATTTTTCGATCACGTAAACTACTATTGTGGGGTCTAATATGATTCGATTTTTCAAAATTGAAAAAAAAATAGAAAATTTTAATTTTTGGGTTTCAATTTATGGTCTTCATTAGGACACTGGAAATGTGAGAACGTTTTATTTATAGAAAAACGAACACAAATGTATTCTGCAAAAAAGAAAAACTGAAAAAACTCAAAAGTGACTAAGAGTTTAGAATTTTTTTTTTCATGCCCTGAAAATTCCTGTTTTTTTCTTCATCCTTCCAGGTTCCTACTGCAATCGAATTAGGAATCTATTGAATAATTTTTTAAAATATTGGTTGTAAACTGTAAAAAATGACGATGTTTTCCAACCATATTCCCACATTTCAATTTATTTCACTCTCATGATCAAAACTCGGTTGAGGCCCTTACTCTTCTTCCTTGGATAGCCTTACGGATTTTGTTAACCTTGCCTGTAACAGTAGCATCTGCAGAAAGATCATTTTACAAGTTAAAAATCATAAAAAATTACTTACGTACAACAATGACATGATCGTTTAACTGTTCTATCAATAATGTCCATAGAGTGATATTATGGAATCCTTGAAATAATCCATACAAGGCAATGCATTTCCCTTGGCGATGAATTTTCGAACGGTGAATTTTTCATGGCAGTGATTTTTCCAGCTGTGAATTTTCCAGATACCATAATTGATGAATTTGCAAAAATAAAATGCCAAAGAATGCATTTTCAATAAAGTACCTATATATGCACAATGGAAGGCTAGTTTTTATAGATCAGTATTTTAAATTTAAATTCCAGATAACTGTAAAATGAAAATTGTTAGTAGATTGCATTTATCATTTATTTTTACTGTGATTAAATTCTTGACAGTATTTTGATGTTATATTCTTAATATATATTACTTAGATTTATATTTTTCCATAACATACTTGTATTCATCACGTAAATAAAAATAACCTGCAATATATTTTCTGAGTACAAATTTAAAAAATCCTTATATAAACTGTACACGTCAAATTCCTAGATAATGATGAATTGGTGACCCACAAAGCTTGTGGGGATGGGGGGGGGCAATATTTTTCCCACCTCAGGGCAACCAAATGTCTGAAGCCGGCCCTGAAACTGAGGCTTTACTAGGACAGTGGATTAAAGTTTTGAGGGACAGTATCTCATAAGAATATATTGTTCTTGAGTTTAAGAAGCACTATATTTCAAACAACAGACAGATGTGAAGACACTCTTAGAAGTGAGGGAGATTAAAAAGCAAGTGACGGAGTGGGAAAATTGATACCTAGACATGGAGTGGTTATGAATAATAGTGTGTGTATAAAAATTATATATAAAATAATTTTTTTCTGGTACCACTTCCTTTCTGTAAATAGAAAGTTCTCAAAAGAGGGTGTTGACTTATATTCAGGGTGAAAACAACTAGTAGAAAACTTAGAATTCCACCCTACCATTTGAGGAAGAAGGACAAACACTACAAGGATATACTATAGTTCTGTCGAAGTGTTTTCACAGGCGAGTATTTTTCAACAATAAATAATTTTAGGAATAAAAAATCAGACCAATGAAGCAAATTCTTGTAAGTAAAAGTTATTAAATTTCTAAGATTTAGTGTCACAAAATGATTGTTAATACAGTTACAAACAAGTAAAATTGATAGGCAAAATTATAATATAAGTAATGTACCTTTAATAGATTTAATAAGGGTATTTTTACAAATAAATTATTTATCAATAAAATGCACATACCCTGGGCAGTAATTTGCTGAAGATGAAGAGTATGAATAAGAAAGATGCACACACGCCAAGGGCAATACCACATAAGTAGTAAAAAAATACATTATGACTCAATTTTGGAGCCAAAATAAACAAGGTTATACCTCCAGCCAGCATTAATACTTTCCAAAAGTCAACCCCTGAAAGAGAATCATGGTACAAAGTTACTAATAATGGAGACAATACAATAGGAAGGGGTATATTTTTAAAGGTTGAGAATCAAGACCTTTGAGTAAATGATTATTATCTGATGCATCAATTATAAGTAATGTTGTTTGCAAACTGACTTTTTCCTTTTCATGGAAAATTATTTCAGCCATCATTATCTAGAGCAAGGACGGTAAATACATGGCACATGTGCAATTTTACTTGGCAGATGTAAGCTAATATTTATTGTATAAAATATGAAGTTTCTTAGAGAAAGAATAAATTAGTGCCACGCGAAAAACATTCCGATGATTCACATTGGTTTCCTGGCATGCTACACAGAAATCATTTGCAATCCCTGATGTAGAATATATCGACTATTTTAACTTATTCATATATGAAGTATTGTAATCATACAAAAATTCAATTTCCACAACTTTGATAAAGATATAAATATAATAAGTGATATCTAACCATAATAAGTAATATATAAATATAATATAAAAAGTATTTTTTTGCAATTCTGTCTGTGAGTGACTCTGGTAGCTATGGTTAATTCTCCACATAAAAATTCAAGTTGTTTTTGTTACAATTTTCTTCTTTCCTAAGTTCAGTTTTGGTTAAGGAGTAGGAAGATGACAATAACACCATTCTCATGTAATATGATGCCACACTTATTTTATAGAAAGAATTGGAATGCAATAGTTGCAGGAATTGGTTTTTTTAAATGAAGTGGGGTAAATCTGTATAACCCAGTCAAGGGTAAAAAAGTCTGTTCCAATATAAATGAATAATGCAATTAATTGGTTAATGTAAGCAGTGATATTGTACGGACTAGAAAAAATAAATGAGAACATTTGTAGAATGTATGTTGCACCAATACTTTTGCAAGGTTCCACCATTTCTATAGACTTTTTCTCTAACACGAGAAAATAAATTTTAATGAAGTATTTTATTTAAGTTATCACTCTTCAGAATATTTTCATTTTCAACAAACCTCGAAATGATTGAAATCCTTACTGGACTATGCCCAGCCATAAGTACATAGTTAATTTTCAACTTCATTTGCTAGAATGCATTTTTATTTTGTCTATAAAACTATTGTTTGTGTAAATTGAAATTTTTATTCAATGATAGATGTGAATGAAAATAATTTTATTTTAATAAACCTGAGTGCATAAAATTGTGAAAATTGCAAATTTCCAAACAAATTATTTAAAAAACCAACTTCTAGACCCATAGAATCATTTCTTGCATTTAAAGGAGATATAGACATTGACCACAACTCTATATATTAATCCTTTCTATGCTAGAGAGCCAATTCATCACTCAGCTCATAATAACTTGGTATCTTTCATCAAACAATTCAAAGAGTATGACTTACAAGTATGAAGTGCTGAAAAAATGAAAATACTATTCTGGCATCATTTAATTAGTTTCTAGGAGCTGCTTGTGCTTTAATTGCTACTATTTATAACTAATTAGCTGAAGAACTAGCAGAGATTAAAGAATAGGAAGTTTGCATGAGATAAGAAGAAAATACAGATGAAAATTAAGATACAGTTGTAAGGCCACCAACAAAAATTAAAAGGTACAAGAGCATTAATTACATAAGAATGAATTTCAAAACTGTGGGACTAGGATGCTTATTCATCTAGTTTATGAAAGAAAACTGAAAATATTGTTTATAATGAATTTAACTCTTCATAATTGTATGCTGGGTGTGACTCGACAATGTTATTGCTTGCTTCAGGTTATAGGTTATATGTGATGCAACATCTCTTTTTTGTATAAATGAATAATAAGGGGTACTAATTACCTTTATAAACCAATGTTGAAATAAAATGTGTTAAGAAATTGTCACTAAGTTTTTTAAAGTAATTAAGGAAGTGTAGCTTGTAATGATGTTATTTGGAGCATACTTGATTTTCTAAATTGATCGGTTTTAGAGTACAGCTAATTTTCTGGGAATTATAACAGAAAAGTAGCTGTATAGGCATTAATTTTTTAATACAAATAATAAATGACCCTTGCTAGATTACTAACAAGTACTCAAAAAAGCAATGTAGGCCATCTACATATGTATTTTGCTCTCATACATACAATATACCAATTTCAAACTACTTTCACATCTACTGTATACTTTTGATCGATAACACAAAGAGCTAACCAAGGACGATATGGAAAAATAAAAATGTTGATAGGGGAAAAATCTTTTGGTAAATTTGGGGAGTTTTCAGAATTTGGGCAAAAAAATTATACTTATGCAAAAACTTACTTAAAAGGTATGTAGCTTGTTTTTACTTACATATAATATTCAATTGTGCGTTATAGGCAGCATCGGTGTAAATACCCAAGCATGATCCATTGAAAGGATGCAGCGTTATCTTTTGACTTTTTGAGGAAAATAAATTAATTCTCCAGGAAGATTTATCGGATTCATACTGCTCGAATACATCCGTAGGCGTTGAGCCAACATAAAACTCATACTTATCCGATGGAATGCTAATTGAAACCTTAAAACATAAATACCGGAATACACATTTGAATGCAAAAACAACATACAAAGAATTATAGGATGGAATAGTTCACAATCAGACCCATACCGACACTGTTCTCCATAAATGAACTATATTTTTAGATTGTGGGGGATAGCAGTATATTTCCAAGCTTTTCTCACGAGCCTTGGAAGTAAGATGTTTTTGGTCAATCTTCAGTTCGTGCCCTAAGAGGAAAATACAGTGTTAAACTTGGAACAAAATTCAAATTTATAACATGCAACAGTATTTCCTAGTTGCTTTGATGTCTGTTATACTATTGGTGATAGTGAGTACATAACAAAAATTAACATTTACCTCGATATTGAGCATATGAAAGTGCCAGAAGAAATTTAAATAGTACAAAAAAACAAACTGTTTTAGCGGTACCGGCCATTCCTACTAATATTCCAAAACGCCCCCACACCCCCCCTTCAACTTCATCTGAGGAACGATTTGCGGGATTTAGCTCTTATGTATTTGTTCTACATGTGTCGTATCAAATTGTTGCAGTAACTGTATAACATCGTGTTTAAATTTTTAAGTTACACATAAAATTTTCTATTTCGTTCGTGGTATGGCGTGGTGAACATAAAAACGCATGGCATATACCAATAAATATTAGTTCATTGTCGTTATTCTGTTGTTTTTCAAGAACGAAAAATTCAAATTTTAGGCTTTAAGTCTTTTACGAATGCTGCGGTTTTCATGGAATAAATGGTCTAGTGAGCCTTTCTGTTTCCAAGTAATTGTATTAAAATGAGTGAATTCATTATTATTCAGGGTAATTAAAATACTTCAGTCCTGAAAACTTGTATGTTGCAATGTTATTTTTCTTGTAATCGATGGAATTTCATTAGGTAATTCATATATTTTAGTCGGACAATGCGGCAATCAAATTGGAGGTCAGTTTTGGAAATTGGCTCTACAAGAGTATGGAATACCTGGTAACAATGAATCAAACGCTTTAGGGGTTAGAAGCCATTTAAGAAAGCCTTCTCTGAAGTATAGAATATTTGGAAAGGATCTCTTGAATGACAGTTTATTTTGGAGTGATGAGCCTACTGGTTGGGAGAATTGTAGTAGTTTAAGAGATTTAAAGGACAAAAAAATTAAAGCTAAGGTAAGATTTCACTGCAAAATGTATGATAATTATTAGAATATATCTACTCGTAATGTTTCATAATTGGATTTAAAGGCAATCATGATTGATATGGAGGACGGTGTAATTTCTCAATTACAAAATAGTAAATTGGGCCATTTATTTGATGATGCTCTTAAACTAACTTATCACCCAGGTTCAGGAAACAACTGGTACGTATTAAAACACGATTGAAAAATTATAATCAGTTTTCCCGATTAATTTAACATTTTACATATAGTTTTTCTATTGGGAATACTTACAGCCATTACAAAACTACCGCTTTCTTTTTAAAAGTTAATTTCAAATAACCTTTCTTTGTAATTGGTTTATCTGCTGATGATGACAATGCTTGTTTTCCAAGTAGGGATGTATAGTTTTATCTAATTTAACGACATTTTCAATTACAGGGTTGTTGGACATAGAATGCATGGAAAATATTTTCAAGACACTTTGTCTAGAATATTACACAGAGCAGTTGAAAAATGTGATAACTTACAAGGCTTCATCCTTCTCTGCTCTCTTGGAGGAGGCACAGGTTCTGGCCTTGGCACTTACGTACTAAAAATTCTTGAAGAAGAATTTAGAAATGTCGAAAGGTAATTATCGAATTTAAATACTCTATTTCAGTTAATTATGGGTAGTATGTGCTGGACTTCTTATTAAATTATATTAACATACAAATGCATATCATCAATTTTAGCCATTTCCTATCCATTGATGGATGAAGGAGTTCTTCAGATTCTGTTTTCCCAATTATCTGCCTCTCTCCTCCAAGTTGGCCCTAAGTACTTTACACACTTTCCCAACTCTAGTAATCTTCTTTTCAGTCTCTTGGTAATTCTTGGGATCCATTCAGTGATGTTAGATGCCCAACTCTGATTATTTCTCCTTGAAATGTGCCATCTACTACCAATGCCTTTACTCTTCTAATTATATTGCAGACTTTCTTACCCAGTCATTTCTTTTCAATCTCTTTGGGTAATCCCTGGGATCAAGGGAAGATACAGGGGATAATTACCCCTCAAGATTTCTGAACACTAGAAAAAACCTCATCCTACGTGCTGAGTACATCAGGCGAGAACTATACCATTTTTGCTGTACAAAAATTTATACATTTCCTTTTTCTGTATTAAAATATAGTTGAATCACAATATTTTCAAATACATAGTTTATTTTTTCAATTTTGATTACCTCCGACGGATGAAGCTTGGATCGGCCCTTGCCTGGGATGCATCTCTCTATTCTCCTCAGCATTGCTTTCAGGCACTGGATTATTATGACATTTGTCTTTCATTTTTCATTTCATAGGCCAGTATAGACAATATTGTATAAATAATATTGTTATAAAATCTTCTCTTGAGCAAGGTCAGGCTATTTGATATGAAGATATTTGTATTTCATGCAAATGTATTCCAAGCCATCTTCACTCCCTTGTTGACTTCTCCAGAAAGTGACCAGTCTGTAGCAATGAGTTGGCACAAAAAACATCACTTGTGACTTCAACTCTACTGACTCAATTACACTTATTGTAAGATCAAAACATGTTCATTTATAACTTGATTGTCTGTCTGTCTGCCTTTGTTGATTCATCATTTTTTTGAGATATTTTCTGAAAATTTGTTTTGTGAGTTTGAAGTCTAGGCCTAGGTTCACCTACAAAACTAACAAGTAGAGCTACCCCTTTCAAATTCAATCTGAACCAACATAAAAAGAGCCACAGTACGATTAATCAGAAAATATTTATTTTAAAAAGCAATTTCATATTTAGATAGCTCACATTTATTTATAAATAAAGGAGTTTTCAGAAATGTATGCCATGAAAAGATGTGTTATTTCGGATTCTTTGTCCAAAGGAAAAAGTTGGTTTAGGAAGCCTCACAAAAAGTCCCACCACAGATTGCCAACTCCTGGTTTAGATTTTTACTTTCCATATTTATTTATTAAATTCAAATTTCACAAATACTCTTTATGTTGCTATCCTAATAAAATTGAATAAGGCAATATTGATTATACAAACTACCGTATCTGCCCGAATATAAGCCAATGTTTTTTGTCTAAATCTATTATGAAAAAATCATCCCTCGGCTTAAATGCGAGTCCGAGAAAGTTTGGGTTATGGTTGAATCTCGAAGTCTCTCACTGCCTTCGCATTCAAATGATAGTACTATATTTTTCGTAAAGTAAATATTTGACCTATGATGATTATATATAAAAAATCTTGGCGAGATCGCTTGCGTAAATTGACGGTTACGCTAAATGCGTTGACGGCTTTGAATGCTGAACTGTTTGAATTTCGGTAAAACTTGACATGGAACGTGTATAATTATAAAAATTGAGTTTCTTAAGGCAATGTATATGCTAATTACATTGGAAATAGACTTGGATGAAAAAATATCTTGGCGAGATCACTTGCATAAATTGACGATTACGCAAAACGCGTTGACGGCTTTGAATGCTCAACTATTTGAATTTCAGTAAAACTTTACATGGAACGCGTATAATTATAAAAATGTAGTTTCTTAAGGCAATAAATATGCTAATTTCATTGGAAATAGACTTGGATGAAAAAATATCTTGGCGAGATCGCTGTTACTATATTTGACCTTTTGTGAAAATGAAGATGAATGAAATTACTGTCACTGAATGTGGAACATTATTCAACAACACAAAATTGGAGTAATATTTCAAAATGTCAACAACTAAACCATTTCCCACACATTTCTTCGATCTCGAATAATGTATTCTAAGATGTGCATGAATACCCGGCACACTTCGGCATAAAATTTACGTTTTTGCCAAAAAAATGTGAAAATTTTTGGGGGGTCGGCTTAAATCTGGGGTCGGCTTCTATTCGGGCAGATATGGTATATAGGATATTAAAAAGTTCTAATAACATGGAAAAATGAAGTAATGCACAATTATTTACCTCAGATTTTAAAGCCATTACACATACACATTTATTTAAAAAATAAATGTTACTCTTTCTAGGGATCAAATAATATAATTCTTTTGACTAAAATCTACCACTTATTTTACATGCATAATATGTATCAGCTTCATTTTCCCCAGGTTGTTAGCTGCTCTTCATTTAATATTCTTCTAGGGAGAGGGTACATTAGCTTCAATTAAAATGGCTTTTCTTGTGTGTCTGCATTCTTTTAAAAAATTAGTGTCAAACTTAACAATTGGGATAAATTATTCAAAAATCCAATAATTGTAACATCATTAAGGAACTTTTGATTTTTATAGAAATCTGGAGGAACATCAATAGGAATATGCTTAAAAGCCATAAAATTTGTGCACTTCTTCATGCACATTAAATGGAAATAATGAGGAATGGAAGAAATTTTTTATATAGGAATATTTATTCTTTCTTTGATGTTTCTAGGAGCTGTGACTTTTGCCGGAGTTGCTAATGTTTTACAAGGCACTAAATTTAACCTTCTTTAACTGAAATTATAAATATAATCACAGGTTCAATACACATTTCTCATCAAACTGATAACATTTTCTTTCAAAATTTTTAAATTTCGTTTTCACCAGCTTTTAATATTTGGTATGCACACAAGCATTAGACCAGTGATGGGCAAACGATTGGTTGCGCTCCCAGAGCACTCTTTGCTCTGACTTTGAGAGCGAAGAGCTGCGGAGGGGGAAACTTTTAGAAAATTTTGACGTAAGAATTCTAGGTAGTTCATACGTGGAAAAGGCGGTGCATTTGACAGGTAGTTGTAAGGTGCGTTATCAGTAGCTAGCGCTTCCCTTGCATTCCTGTAGTAGTCGCAGCCTGCTTCAAGAGGAAATAGTATTGTGTTTCGTGCGCTTCGGAACCAGAGAATAAGAGCTTTCCAAAGCTGACCTCTCGTGTACACTTGCTGCAGCAGCATGATCTTGAGAAGTACGCTGCAATACTCAGCACACTTTGTAATGAATTTAACAAACGATTCCACGACTGGAATGCATTAGAAACAGAAATGAAAATCTTCGCGACACCATTTTCAAATTCCCTCGATGCAAATGATGTCCCAATCGCACTGCAGTGCGAGTTTCTTGATCTTCATTGTGATCATGAAATGAAGGACAAATATGAAAGAAGAACGAGTTTATTGCAGTTCTACGAGAACTTTCCAAGGACACGTTTCCCGAACTGCACACGTTAGCGAGCAAAATAATATCTGTTTGGCTCAACTTACATTTGTGAACAGCTTTTTTCTCTCATGAAATTAACGAAGTCCAATGTCAGGAACCGAGTCTCACAATCAGATGGAACTCTCACAGCCATGCTATGCATCAAAAGTCCGCGATCTATAGTCCCGCGAATAAATGATTTGGTGTTACGTAGACGTAAACAAAGTAATGCGAGCACAATGTAATTTTCATCAAAATAAAATTCCATTGTAAAATTTACTTAAGGACTACATGTAAGTTTCTTTCCACTCTCATGCAATTTAAACACCCGCCAACCTTAAGCCTGCCTTCTGCGTCACGTCCTAGCCCCTTTCCATATCGTCCCTCTCGTTCTCCCTCCATTAGCTCCCCCTCTCGCTCAACGTTGCTCCCCCTTACGGTTGTGCTCTGAGCGTGCTCTTAGAGCGCTCTCTTGCCCATCACTGCATTAGACATTATCAAACTCAATGTACCAAGACTCAGATAATCAAGACTCTTATATTAAAGTTGATTGAACAATAACACTTTATTATTTTGAACAACAGAACAACACTTCATTATAGTAATAATAAAATATCAGAAATTTAGGTGATTATCTTTAAGACAATCTTTTCATAGGAAGTTAACTGTAAGGATTTAAAAGTTGAATCAGTTATTTTGTCCATCATTCTACAATAGGTTTGTTGGATGTGTTTACCCTGAAGAAAATGATGATGTGATAACCTCTCCATACAATGTTTTATTGGCCTCTAGAGAACTAACAGAGCATGCGACATGTGTGTTTCCTTTTGATAACAAGGTATGTGTTCAGCAATAAAAAATTTAGGCTTGCATAAAAAACTGATTGATTCTCTTGCTACTAAACTCGAGATGACTGTAGCTGTTATTACTATTTCTGTTCAAGTGGATAGCTGTACAGGATGAATCAATGCAGTGTATATACATTTTGAATATCTCTGTACCACTGATTGAAAAGTTATAGCAACTAAATGATAATGCATTACTAGCATACAACATCATTTAAAAGTTTTATTATTACATGTTAATGCAATTACCAACACAGTATATATGTATATGGTTAAATTTTTGGAAAAGGAAGAACACTTTGAAATTGTCCCAGAAATATGAAATGTTAAAAAGGTGCACTTTGTCTGGGTACAAGAATATGCAGCATTAACTCCCATACATGTAAAAATTTGTCATATAGATGAAAAATTCAATTTAGAGTGAGTATAAACTATTTTGTTTCACCTTGTATGTTAAAAATCGGTATTTCAGATACTACTCGATAATAATATTTTTGAAAATTTGACAAATATTAATAAACTTAGAGTTAAAAATTTGTAAATTATTGAAGGTGTTCCAGCTTTAAATATGTCTTCAAATATATTGTCTCTCAGATGAAATTTTTACAAAGCTAAATTCATTTTACCTCCAGTTGACCATAAGCAATTATATTAATATTTTACTTTTAATTTACTTTTTTCATCAATTCCTGTCAGGCACTTATCAACATCTGTGAAAAAATAAGGCACCAAGATGGTAAGAATTATGTGCCATCAAAAAATTTGGTACCTAGTGAGCTTCCATCAGTATGTAAGCCATTTCAAGATATGAATAGCATTATTGTTAATATGTTGCTACATTTGACAAGGTAACATGCACTTGAATTTTACCAATTTAATCAAAGAATATGAATGCATCCAAATAGCAGATAAGTAAGACATGGTTCATTACTTTTTACAGTTCATCAAGGTTTCCTGGTTCACTTAATTTGGATATAAATGAAATCTACTGTAATATGGTTCCATTTCCCAAAATGCATTACATATCTAGTGGCTTAAGCCCACTTTATAATTTGAATTTTAATGCAAATAAATCAAGCAGGTACTATGTTGCTTTTTTATCAGTATACATTTAAGTAATTTACAGCTGCTAGAGTAGGGGCTTTCAATTGGAGATATATGTACCCTTAGGCATATGTCAAGATTTTTTAAGGGTTATGAGAAAGAGTTAAAGAGTGTAATTTTTCTTTGTACTTTTCCTTTCATGCATGTCTTATGAATAAAAAATTATGATGTTACAATTAAGAATAACATTATAAAACAGAAAATATGCCAAAGCTGGAAATTTTAATGTCGTAAATATGAGTTATCTATCTCAATACAAGTGTTATTCATTTCATTATAACTTTAAAATGTACTATGTGATACATAACTATTAAAAAAATACACTAAGAGGTGTGTTAGTAAAAAAAAGGCTAAAGATTCTGGTGTTAGAGTAATCTTTAATTATTATTTTTCAAATAATGCGTAAGTTTCTTAGCCAATTTTATTATAAGTTGTTATAGTGAAACAAATGCTATTGATAAGATACTCTTTGAAACATCAACATTTCTTAAAGGACATAAAAGATATTTCCATTCGCCATAAAAAGGTAGCAAAAACCAGTTGATCATTTCTGCTTCAAAGCAGTTATTGTCAGTACTGATTTATTGATAGTAAATAATAAAGAATTATTAATACTATTATCCATATCCATACTATACTATCCATGTTTTATCAGTTGCGTAGTAATCAAACTTCAATTCGATTTGGAAAATTGTCAACTTAGCATGCAATAGAATAGTATTATTCAATAATGATATTCAGTAAGCTATTTAAATTCTTTATTTTTATTTAAAAAATAGATTTTGCATTTTATGTATGGCCCAATGTTATATTTCTGTTGGTTTATTTTGTATTTACAGACAAGATGAGATTTTTGTCACATGTTGGTCACGTAACAATCAACTGTGTAGAAGCATTGACCCTATTAATTCAACTCTACTTGCTGCTTCTCTAATTGGAAGAGGTTCCATTACAATGGCAGAAATGAGGAAAAATATTGAAAGGTATAAATTATCTCATACTGTATAATAACCCGAATGTTCAACTTATGAAATAGCTAAAGTTTTTATGCTATAAATTTTCATTTTATATTTAATAAGTGTGAGTACTAAATGTATAGGAGGGCATTGTTTGCCATGATGAATGGAAATTAAAATTTTAATGCATTTTGGTAAGCACGATAAGCATTAAATCAACCAAGAAAACTATAATTTTGAGGAACTACATTTTATAAAATACTAGCAGAATTTCCCGTTGAATTTCAAGAGATTTAGTGAAGCTACTACAGCACAATATACAAACTCTTTAAAATATATAATAGATACTTTTTAAATTACAATTAGCTTTTCTTAACAATTAATCATATTTGCTTGTAACAATCCATTTCCGAATGTATTGCATTCAAATATAACGATAATTTATTTCCTATCATATTACTTTTGCCAAATCCAGCTTCATTTCTTCTGTAATTATGCTTCGCTGAAATATTTACTTTTATGTCTTGAAAAAGCAACGTACAGTTGTCCATGATTGAGTACTGACTGGTAAATGTACACCAGATACGTGAGCTTATTTACGTTAATAAACATTATAATGTAGATTATAATGATTTTACTTACGAAAAATTTAAGATTCCAGTATTCAATAGATGAAAGAATGTTCAATTACTTTCATCAATAAATGCTTCCTGAATAATAATCAGTATCTATTTATGTTGCTATCCATAAACATCGATCGTTTCGTTGCTTAAACAAAAGTGCGAATCGAATAACGCTAAACTTTCATCTATTTGTAAGCTTCATTGAAGCTATTTAAATCGGAGGTAACAATGACAGCTGCCTTAGTTACGCCCGGAAAGAGTTCGAAAAATCCACAAAATTTCGAAACAGATAACGTATTTCTGAAAACTTCGACCGTATAACATGTAAACTTCGCAGGAATAAGATAGTATAGAGTTTTATTCATCGAATAAAGCAAAAACGAAAAAAATCGGTCCATATTTACTTATTTTAATGGTTGAAGGAAGAATACCTTGCAAGTCAAGAAATGGATTCATCCGTGTTATCTTATGGAAAAATGTTAATCCCCTATATTGGCAGCACTGATTAATGCCAGTTGACCAAACCTTAACCATTCACTAAGTTAGGATGTAAGGAAGAATCGTACCAAATTTGGTTATTCTAGCTTATATCGTTTAGGAGGAGTTCTATGAACAAACACACACTTCAAAATATATTATAGTAGATAATTCCCAAAACTGTATTGTAACGTAGCACAAATATACCCATCAGGTATTGAAGATGATGGTCATATAATTTTGTTTGTATTTGGTGGAATTTTTTTACTGTTACATTCCATTCTTGAGAATTAAATTTTATAGTCAGGGTAAATAGAAATTGGTCAGAATTATACTCACAAGGAATATACAGCCATACCTTGTTTTACTTGATAGATAGTCTCAGGACAATTTCAGGCTAAGTGAAATTCAAGCAAAACGGTATTATTATGTCAAGGAGAATAGATTCCATGGAGGCAAAAACGAAAGTGTAATATGTATTAATAAAAATACATCATCAACCTGGAAATAATACAGCCTATTGTCAGCTTCCACCCATCAATTCCAGATGCAAATCTGTACATTTTTTCAAAAAGTTATCTTCAACAGTGATTTTCAAATAGTATAGAAAACTAAAAACTTCATTAAATACAGGCAAAAATGTAAATATTTCTTGTGTGAATGAAACTTACTGTATATTTTGGTGTATAAGTCGACCTGGCGTATAAGTCGACCCCTGCTTTTTTGAATGAAAATACAGGCAGTCCCCTACTTTCGTACATAATGTGTTCCTGAAAACGTATACGAAAGTCGAACAATAAACTTACATGTTACAATGGGGGTTCTGTTCCCAGAGAGCCAAAAAATATAAAATCTCTAATTATGGTATAAATGTTTAGTTTATTGAGCAGGGGCCTTTTAGACACATCGTTGACGATATATTTCCAGCATTTCATACATGTTCTTTAATTTTGTTCTTTCCCTTCACAATTGAACACACAATTGACCGGCTTAAGTCCAATGAGCGACCGATTGAAGCTAAAGATTCGCTGCTTCATTCATAAATTCGTATCTTCGGTCATTTTGAGCAAGTTTTAATCTTATTTTTGATCTTTAAGCCTTTATTTAAGTGCATATGCAGGGAAATTACCGAGGACAACAATACTGGTAACCATGAAATCTTATTATTGAAATGTTAAAAAAGTTACCAAAACTCGAGTATAAATTCAAAATATGAGCGAATTCTAATGAGATTGAGTATTCTATGATAAGAATAAGAATCCTCATTCATTTTGGCGTGTTTATCGCAAATTTCGCATCGATAACTTAATTTTAAGATATTTTAAAGAGTAAAACCAAACCAAAAAGGTGATTTTTACGTGCTACATTATGGGAAACAACATTCATCCTCTGTAGTCAAACCTGTGACCTATTTCAAAATATTTTTAGTCATAACGTAAAGATTTATTAACACTGAAATCCTGAGAAATTTCAGGCTTCTAAGTTTATTTCTAATCGAGTTATTCACAGAATTAGAGCGTTACGCATGACCATTACAATTTTATAAAATAGAGAGGGCAAAATGCAATAAAATGTTTAAATAATTGCACAAATAAACACTGCTGTACAGACAAAGATGTCGAGACTGCCGAAACCGTTGTTCATTTGTCATTTCGCTGACGTACGAAAGTCCGAATTCAGCATATAAAAGGCGGTTCAGGGATGTCAATGTATAATGTACGAAAGTGCATGTTGTACGAATGTCAAATGTACGAAAGTCGAGGACTGTCTGTACAATATTAAAAAACATTACACATAAATCTTTCATTACATATAATACATATATTATTACATAGCATACTTTAAGGTTAGTTTTGTCTTCAGAAATTTAAATTGCTAGTCCACTTTCTAGAAACTCATCAATTGAGTAAAATGATTTAGATTTCAGCCAAGAAGCCATTACTCTTTTGATATTATATTTATTCGTTTTGCTTCATTTGGTAATTTATTAAAAGTGTTGTCTTGGCTGACAGAGAGCACCACTATGAGATAGCTTGAAATGTTTGTTTTGTCAGCTGATGTACGAAAGTCCAAATTCAGTGTACGAAAGGCGCTTTAGGGGTGAGAATGTATAATGTACGAAAGTGTGAGTTGTACGAAAGTCGGATGAACAAAAGTCGAGGACTGCCTGTAGAAGATTCGGCATATCTTCACCGTATAAGTCGATCCCCACTTTTTCACTTAAAAATACTTCTCATGAAACCGTTTTCAGACAAAACAGTCATGTATGATCCAAGTTTTAACAAATCAGAAATAATAATAAAAATATATATAAATATTGTTTAGAGTCCATGCTATTCTTCTTGAGCATTCCATGTGACAGATGTTTTAATTTCAACCATTAAGAAACTTATTTTTGGAGAGCTTGACCCACTAAATAAAGTTTCCTATAATTTGATTGATTTCAGCCCGCTAATGAACTATACCTAGTGATCACGATCGATCTCTACGGTGGCGAAATTCAATAAAACATCGCAAATGTGTATCCCGCACGCCTTTTTCCCAAAATGTTGGTCATACATGAAGATTTCTGACCAAGTTTTAAAAATGACGAGTTTCGATAGTAAATTTACTGTAACACGCTTGCGTCTACGTTTATACTCGCAAAAGACGAAGAATTCTACGAAGTTTACGCGTATCTACACAACCTAGAAATGTTTAGGGTTTAAATGCGTGATTTATACTGCCATTGGTGCATCTTCAACATTGAGATGATTTAATATTTTTATAATATTAAAGCTGTACCTTTTAATTGAGTTTTGTGTTTATTATTTCTACTCAAAATAAGTAGTTCTGTCATTAAAAATTTACTCTCAGTTTCTACCTACACTTTTTGCCAGATTAAGTTGGCATCTGGTATCTGTATTCACTGTATTCATTTTGAGCTGCTAATGCTCCTTTAACCCGGGAAAGAACCATAGTTCCCTCTAATTTTTTTCATCCATGGGCGGAATGAATATTGCCATGCGCACCTATATGACGATAGTGCATGGACACGTGGTGCACGAGGATGCGGATTACATGAGTAAATACAGTATTAAAATTAATTATTATTAATTATCTTCTAAAATAAATGTCATAAAATGTAAACACTGGGACAGCTGATTCAAAATAGCGATCACCTCCACTGAAAGATCAACATTCTTCATAAAAATTGATGTTATTCATCTGTAATTTAAGGTCCACATTTTATATTCGGCGTATAAGTCGACCTTAAGTTTTAGAAAAATTTGTTTTAGGCTTCAAAGGTCGAATTATATGCCGGAATATACAGTAACTAAATCAGTGAGTAAGCTTTATTTCAAAAATCACATTTCTTTAGAAATAGCAATGCCAAAATAACATTGCTCGAGTGATAAAAATGGTATACATATTGTGGATGTGCCATATCCTGTCCCTAAATCCATAAGCCTATAAAAAATAGAATTTCTAATACACTTTGTTTTTTGAATACTTTGTAGGTGCAGGCCAGCTTTGCTTTATAATAAATCTGCTTAAAGCAGGGTTGCACAAAGCAAGGTATAAGTGTATATGATAATTCATATGTGTACTGATGTATTGATGAAATTCCTGGTTCTCTCCTCAGGGACTGTGGAAAGGATATCTTGACTCCACTCCTATTCTTAATTAATCAGTCTCTTTCTCAGGATATATTCCCAGATGCCCTCATAATGTCAAAGGTTTTGCCAATTTTTAAGAATAAAGGTGACAGGAGAGATCTTCAAAACTATAGACCTATTTCTCTACTTCCCCAACTTTTGAAAATCTTTGAGTATGTACTCTGTAAAATCCTTGATTTTCTTGATTGTCAGAATTTTTTATCTAATGACCAGTTTGGTTTCAGGAAGGCAATCTACTGAGCAAACCCTCTTTATTGCCATCGACTTTATAATAAATGAAAGTAACTCTAAAAACAAGACTATGGGAATCTTCTTTGATCTAAGTAGAGCATTTGATGCAGTTGACCATACAAAATTACAAAATGCAATTCTATTGGCATCAGGGGTGTAGCTCTGAAATAGTTGGAGACCTACCTCACTAAACGACAGCAGGCTGTAGCTATCTTCAAAGAGGGGCATAAGTATCTTTCCTCACCCCAATATGTGAACAAAGGGATATCCCAGGGTTTAATTTTGGGCCCACTATTATTCCTCATATTTATCAATGATAATTTAAACAATATCCCCACCAAAGTCATCATGTATGTGGATGATGTAAGCATTTTATTAGCGCAATCTAGCTTTCGAAACTTGTGATGCTCTTATGAACAGTATGACTAGCTGGTGCAATTTTAATGATCATATTCTTAATGAGAACAAAACACAAGTAATGCTTTTTACCCCCAGGCAGAATCATATTGAGGACACAGGTAATTTATGTCTAACTGAGAATTTTAAATTCCTTGGAATTCATGTTGACTTACATCTGAAATGGAATGCCCATATTGAACACCTAGGCAAAAAGCTTAACTGTGTTTCTTACCTTGTGTCAGTGCTAAGGCATACAGTAAGCCCATGCATTCTTAAACTTTTGTACTTTTATTTTTATTCAAGAGCCTCATATGGCATTGTCTTGTGGGGCTCTTCATCTCATTTAATTGACATCTTCAAAATTCAGAAGAATATAGTGAGGGTGATGTGCAATGGGCATTTTAAATCACATTGCAGACTCCTTTTCAGGAAACTAAATCTGTTAACAATACCATGTGTATCCATCTATTATGCTGTCACCTTTTTGAAGAAAAACATGAACTTTTTTTAAATGAACTGTTCAATCCATAGCCATAATACAAGAAGAGTAAACAACCTATATGTACTTAACTCTACCTTATCAATTTATAACAAAGGACCAAAGGTCATGGCCATCAAGTTGTACAATAAGCTTCCATCCCACATAAAGATGTCTGCAAGTTTATCTATGGTTCAAAAATTTGTTGTTGAGTTTTTGGTCAGTAAATGTTATTACAATGTAAATGAGTACTTGACGCTTGACACAATGTCTTGACTAATACTATGTAATGTCTTACTTGGATGAATAATTGATTGATGTGTACTCTATATATTATGTGATTATGTTACTATCAGTTATTTATGTTGCGGTTCTGTACATTTTCTTTTTCATGACAAATCTTATACCTGCGATTTAATCGTAGAGTCTTCATGGATAATAAACATTATTATTATTATTAACAAGAAGAAGCAAAGCAAAAGGGCAAAATTTGCACAAAGTTGAGCTTTTGCTGCAATTAATACATTTTGCTCATAGATAGGTAGTTATACCTACATATGGAAAATGAAAAAATTATAATAATGGGATGTGACAAAAAGTATAGAATATTTTGTATAATAAGAATTAATTGAAAACTAGTAGATTTAAGCTTATGGTATTTTTAGAACCAAATGTTTTGTAAAAAAATAAAACTAAATTCTTTATGTTCCTGTTCCTGGAAGATGTTAGAAGGGGTTGTTACTGCATATCCTTTTTACACTAATAAGAATATATGATGAACTTTTGACAAAAATACTGCTAGGAGGGAACATGTTGAAGAGTAGTGATTCATTGTTTTCATAATGGCAGTAGGCTAATGGAGAGTTTGATTGTACAGGTTATCATTAGTTATTTAATAATTGATGACTGATTGATCACTTATCAATACCTTAGCCATTATTTCTCTTATTACCTGCTACTTTAACTTTGAATATTGAGCCATTTTTGTCATTGATTTCTCTGTACTTAAAAAATTAAATATTCCATATTAATCTGCTCTACATTATTTTTTTTTTAGATTGCAGAGAAAGGCTAAATTTGCACCTTGGGCTATGGAATCAATGAAAGTTGGTTTATGTTCTGTTCCTGCAAATGGTGTTCCTTCTTCCCTTCTGTGTCTTTTCAATTCTACAGGAATAATAAACTTGTTTAGCGATATAATGGAGAAATTCAATAAATTATATAAAAGAAAGGTAATATCTGTGAAAAAGTTTTAATGTATTATTATACATGCATGTTAAATGTATAAATAATTTCATTTACTAATTTTTTATTGATGGTTGGAATAATTAGAGTAATGAGACACATGTACAAAAGAATGATTTAGTCAGGTTTTGGAAAGCAGAGCAATTTTCGAAAACCATTTAAATAGCATAATCTTCTGTCCTTCATAATGCTAATGGACAGGATCGGCTTGATGGCAGTGTGACCGGTGTAACTGCACCAGGCCCTGAGCTCTCTTGCACTTATTACGTACACACATTTTTTTTTTAATCTGAAAATATATTGACGAGTCATGGTGAAAGAGATTGCCTTATTATTAAAATTTACTATTAAAAATTTTTGACGCATAAGAAGCCCCACGTGCACACTTTGCACCGGATCCTGTGATCTTCCAATTCGGCTCTGCATACACATTATCATTATTAATCTGCCTGAATACATATCCTTTTTTATAGGTCAAGCTTGGTTTCTTTTGTGCCTCACAGTCTTTATTATTTCTTAATAAACCTTTCCTTTTCAAATTCTTTATCAGCAGAAATCTTTTCCTCTCTCTTTTCCTTCAAGTTAGCTTTCTTCAATCACATCATTAATCATTGTCTCTCTGGACTTTCACAAACCAGTCTGCCCTCCTTTTTCTTGTCATTTGTATTGCCAATGTCTCCTCTCTTATTCTTTTTATTATTTTATTTTCTCCTCCATGTCTATATTTTCAAGTTATTAGATAGATGTCCTTCTTCCTTAAGCAACCACATCTCCACTCTGAATAAGATGATACTCTGCACATACAATAAATCAAACTTCTTCCTTAACTCTTCACTTATTTTTCTTGTCAGCCAGAATTTCAATCGGGTTCTATTTTGTATTTGTGATCCATATCTATTTTGACTCCTCCATTCTAATGATTATGTCCTTCCACTATTTTTTCTCAACATAAGCATTATAGGTTCCACTAACTCTAGCTATATCTCTGTTTTGCTCTAGCGACTCCCATCCTAAGTTATTGATTATTTTTGTAACACTCTTGCCTCTTTTGAAATTTCCATTAACAAAACATGCTGAAGTCCTCTGTAACATTTCTAACTTTTTCACCTGCCCTACATGGTGAAGGTCTCATACCATTTCTCCATATTCTAATATCAACCTAACTAGTGATTTGCATGCTATTTCCTTTGCACTAGGGATGTTTTTCTCTATCACTGTCATTATAAGATGTAGAGCTCAACAAGCCTTCGCAACAAGTGTCTATCTAAGGCCCCCATTGCAAGTCTTTCATGAAGGTTACCCCTATGTATTTGCTCTTTATGTTTTTGATCTCCTTTCATCAATTATCTCTGTCATTTCCTTTGTGATCTGTGGTTTTCTGATTTTCCTTTCTAGCTTATTTTAGTTTCTCTGATAGCCTCTGTAATTTCATTCTGTCATATCTCATGTTTTCTGGTCTATTTTCTATCTCCCAAGACTTCTAATTTCATGTTCGCATTTATATTGCATTTTTATCTTTTATTGTCTAGCATAAATCCTCCAGTGTAGATGGGTTAATACAGTGGTTCTCAAACGTAGGGTCGTGAGCAATCTTCGCTATGCCGACTGATTATTCCCTCATTCTATCAATCCTTCAATTTTAATTTATAGGTTGTCTTTTTTGTTTTATTGGGGGCTGTAATCTTAAAAATAAGGCATTTGTTAATTTTAATATACTTATATTTAAAATAATAAATATAATTTTAAAATAAAAAATAATTAATACGGTGAATTATATTAGCTTTGCTCATTTTCTTAGCACTCACTTTTCTCATCTGTAATTTAATTCATGACGATATCTGAATTTTTGTTGAACTAATTTCTTTTTAACAATTTATTTTTTCTAATTTCTTATTTGATTTATGATCATATGTAATGAAACTTTTCCTTAAGATCCTGATATTTTCTTGAACCCTAAATTTATTTTATACTTTCCAGTACACTTTATTAAAAAAGTATAAATTAAAAAAGTTTTTTTATATTTTTATTACTTCTTAAAAGTCAAGGGGGGGTTGCGGCGACCGAACATCCGCATGGAGGGGGTCGCATGGTAGATCTGCCTGAGAACCACTGAGTTAGTAGATGAGGTTAGTATCACATGAAGAGGGCTTTAGATAGAGTGTATTGGGCTTAATCAAAACCTAACGAGAATTAAAAAATGAAGCAAATGGTAGCAGTAATTACAGTGATTAGGTTACAGGTTAACTATCATTACTGCTGCTTTTTTCATTTTTCAAAATAGTCATAATGTATTAAATAACTGAGGTATAAGATGCTTATTTTTTGCATGATGAATCCTTAATTTTCATGGTTGTATGTTTTAGATATTAATGCTTATCAAATAAATTTTTAGAGATATGGGTAACTGTATTATATTTAGATATGTAGGATTTTGATATGGACTAACACCGATAAGGAATTAATTTTTTTAACAATTCAATATATTGTGCAAGGGTGGTTCAAATGAAAACAACAAAAGTGAATAACCATCAGCAAATGGGAATTTAATTTAAAATGTTTTACATAGAGAAGTATTATACTTTACTTGACTCCTCTGTTTGTAATTGTTGTTTTCATTGTTGTATTTAACCATTGACCAGCCAAAGTGGCTTCTCGTTTGGAAAGTTGCACTAAAATTAAGTTGAAAGCATTTATAAGATTTTTGAATGCAGGAGTTAAACCTAGTGAAATACATCGCAGGGTGGTCAGTGTATGGTGAGAAATTTGTATCACAAAGAAGAGTGTATGAATGTGTTGAAAAATTTAAAAATGGAGTTCATGACCCTGAAGATGGTGCTGGACTTGGCTAGGCTGTATTAACACATTCGCGATGCCATGCGCCACCAGTGGTACATGCCTGCTTTTCCTTGTGGCTGTTGTGTACCACCGGTGGTACACGTTCTTTTAACGCATCATATCCTTTATGACTGCAACGGAAATATGAATACCTTGTGTTATATGCATACGGCCATGAGAAATACACTTATGAAAAGCTGGGCCCTCCACTTTTGCAGATGTGTAGAAAGAAAGATTCAGGAGGCGGAAAATGGCAATAAACATAAAAGAACCTGCCTAGGGGCATTTAACCTGCCGACCTAGGGCGCACGCCTGTTCGCACCCTAGTGAGAAAAGTAGCCATCCAAACTTTACACTGTAACCTTCAACCCCCTTTCTGGATCATCATCCTTCCCTTACCCTGTATACAATTCTCAGTAGGCTTAGTTGGGTTTCTCCCAAACATGATCATCACAGGCCTTGCCGGCTCCATCAGCTGAGTGGTTAGTGTCCGACTCTCAAATTTGTGGTCACGGGTTCGAATTCCACTATTTGCATGGATGTTCCTGTTCGACAGAGACGGAAATTCGAGGTATTCAGAACAGGTGCTGAACATAGAAAATATTTATGTGCCTAAAAAGAATAATGCAAGAACGACAAGGGTTGCATGCATGATGGCCCGCGAGTTGGAAGTCTCATCTTATTCAACTAATTGAAAATCAACTAATATTCTTCAACAAAATCTAAACCAAGTATTATGACAGTTATTATAACAACTAGCGTAATTGCCCGTCAATATGACTGGATATCTTTAGTTAACCTTAAAATAGTTGCCTCCCTCCCCCTCTCTCTCTCCTCCTCCCTCCCTTCCACCCTCCCCTCTTCTCCCCCTCCCTTTATCTTTCCCTCCCCCTCACTCCCTCTCTTTCTCCCTCCCTTCCACCCTCCTTCCCTTCTCCCCCTCCCTCTACAAAATGTGAATTAAACGTATAACATGAGCGATTTCGAATTGTATGCGGAAAAAGATGAACACAATAAGAAACTTTGTAATTTTTTCTTCAAAATGGTTAAGATCCGAAGGTCATAGGTTAATTCCTTCTAATTTTAATTTCCAAAAAAATAAAAGCCTGCATGCCAAAAAATGGATTTTTACATGTTACCTTACGGAAAATGGAAATGTCTTCCTCGGAGTCGAACCCAGAACTTTTATGGAATTTATTTTCGTCATTACCTTAAAATATGTTAATCAAGCATTCTTGCCAAATTTCAATCTTCTACCTATTCGGGAAGTTTGTTAAAACGCTCTATATCAGCCACCGTGAAAGCATGACCAACCAACCAAGACCTGGGCTATTATAGTATAAATTATTTTATTTCAATTTCTAGCGTTTTACCTTACCCTATACCAATGGTTCTTAACCCCTGGGTCGCGACCCAAAATTGGGTCGCCAAACCATTTTGAGTGGACCGTCAAAAGATTTTCCATTGCTTCCTATATCCGTATATATCGTTCCTCCTAACAACCCGTTCAATGCTAATGACCTGAGCTTATTTTCAGTTATTTATTAAATTCCTATTTATTTTATTACTTGTTACAAGTGAGATATTGGAGGAAATAGGTCGTTGCGGCCAGAATTTGGGTCGCAGCCAAAAAAGGTTAAGAACCACTGCCCTATACCCTATGTTATTTGCCATGTACCATCCGTGGTATATGACATTATTACCATAAATTATTTAAAACGGGAAGTAGTGTACCATCAATAGTTTAGTGCAAATTTACAAGTATAAGATGATTTTGTGGTCCAATTCTCATGAAAACATCATTGGATGCAAAATATTGCAATTATTCTGCAAAAATGGTTAATAACATGGAAAATGCCCTCCGTTGCGAATGTGCTAGGCTGTATTAACACCCAACAGCATTTCTGCAATTGAAAGGCCCCTTCAAGATAATTAACGCATTAAGCTGAAGGCATTGAACAAGGATCTCAACATGAGCATCAGAACTGATCATCATATTGTCCATGTGATGCTAGGGTTATGGGAAAATGGGGTTATTTTAGAGAGTAACCCGAAGAAGGTGACAAATGTCAGCAGTGCTACTTACTGGGATATTGTTAAAAACCATCTGAAGCCTGCAATCCAGACCAAAGCTTGATCTCAAAAGAAATGTTTATACAGCATAAATACACCTTCACTCACAGTTCCCCAGAAAAAATTGACACCACAAAAACTGCATTTTAAGGGATACCATATCCTCCTTATTCTCCTGATTTAGGAGACTTAATTGAAAAAATAAAGAGGTTTCTTAAACTTAGTTTCAGTAAATAAATTTTTATTCAGATTTTGCTGTTTTTATTTGAACCACTTTCATAGTTTAGGCTTCATGATTAAATGATTTAAATGTGTTTGCGTAAAATAATTTTTCCTTTACTGCTTTTCACGAGACATTTTGAAAACACTTTTCTCTGTAAAAATACTGAATTAATAAAAACAGAGTAACTATTAAAAAAAAATCTGATGTGGCCAACACATGACTTTCTACATATTTGGGGTATAGATATTTAAATTATTATGAATAGCATTATAAGGCAAAATTATTATTTCGTATCGTAAAAGAATACAGTCGTCCTTATTGCCGTAAATTATATTTTGAATATGTCTACTGAATTCACCGCTACATGGTGGTGGCACTGTATACTGGAAATTACGAATAAGTTAAATATCTCCAAAATGGATGGTTCTACGAAAATTTGTTTCAAACAAAACTCAGAAGAAATATTATTCTCTACAACTTTGGTCCTCACGAAGATTACCAGTAACGACGTTTTTAAGGAGATATTTGACGGAAACAAAAAACTTATAATTCATAAACAATAACTGCTATGGAAAATTATTTCAAATGAAAGTTGTAGGAAATTACATTCTCTATACCTTAGCATTGAATTGCATCTATACAATAATGATGTTTTAACGGAGATATTTTGCCAAAACCAAATCGGGTTTCGAATAAACCTCGACTTCCGGTTAACTGGTATTGTCCATAAACTAATCAGCTCTTCGTGCTCATACCAAAGTGTTATATATGAAATATGGTAATGATATGGCAAGTACTTTTTGAGTTAGAGCATCCACAATCACATACATCATTCCGAAAATAATGTAAACGTGTTCTAGGGACCTCAAAACGTATTTCCGTTGAAATATCGGTCGATTTTTTTCATGAAAACAGTACTTTCCCTATACTACGTATATGGAGAAAGTTAAAAAGGAATGGCTTCCTCTGGTAAAGGATTTCTCAGTTGATTTTCTTAGATTTATGCTTGTGAAATTTTAATACATACTAATATGAATTTTTGGATCCAATTCCTTCACTACTGTTCTATGAAACTGGTATTGATTCAGTCAGGATTTCTGAGCATTACAGAAAATTTCTTATGGTCAAATTCAGAAAAACCACTCTAAAGGTACTTGATTTTTATTTAATAATTTATTGGTAATAGATTAATTTATTTCAAGGCACATTTACAGAATACTGGCTAAATTAGTTCATCATAAACTAAAGAATTATACCACATATTGTTTCAGGCACATTTACATCACTACCTTGTAGAGGATATGGAAATGTCAGATATTGAAGAATGTAAGACAAGTATGCATGAAATAGTGGATGCTTACAGAGATGTAAATACTATCATACCTGATAGTCTGATTCCCAATCTAAAAATTTATTAATGGTAAGTTAAAATTAATTATAAAATGAAATGTCTTTGTTTCTGAGATTCATGTCATTGTGCCACTCAGATCTATAAATGCATTATATTCCTATTCATTAAGAAGAATATAAAATGTTACCTAAAAAGCTTTGACATCTTAATAGTTGTTAGATGAATGCAAAAGTAAAATTTCTGGCATAGGTTATTCATATTATAAAGTACAAGTGACATATACACAATATGATTCATACAAAATATGTACATATATGCTTTCAGCCTATATATATATATATATGTGTATGTATATATATGTGTCTGTTATCTGTATAGGAACCACAAATTATTTTGTATCTCAAAAAGCTTCAAAAATAATTAAATTTGATGGTTGATAATTATAAGCCAGTAATACTTCAATATGTTTTTATGCATATCCTCTTATGATTCTTAAGCACCATAATGATTATTTCCTTCCTATACAGTTTAAAAAATTAAGATAATTATGAAACTAACAAAAACGTATCTTCAAAAATATCTCTTTGGTATATACCAACGATTTATGTATTGTATTATTCATATTTGGGAAGATTTTGGAGTGTGTGATGAATTTATACAGAAAAAATTGTTAACTTAGGAACCTATTAAATTTCTAGTGATTTTTTTTTCTAGTTGCTTCTCTCATTTTATTCTCAATTTTTAGTTCCTATGGGGTAAAAAAAAACTACCTACAAGTTGGGTAGCTCATCAAAGTTAGCTCTGAAAAACTGTTCATCCCAAATAAAGGCACTTTTACCAAGTAGCTCTGAATTAAATAAATGTATGAATTAATTTTTATACACCAAATGTAATGTCTTAGCATTAGTTATAATTCTGAATAACGGAAATACTACAAAATGCTAATTTAAAATTCTTTCACTTTGGTTTATTTATGCAAAATTAAATTTTTGGAGAAAGCTATTCACCAATCAAGCTTGGTTGTAGAAATTATGAAATATTATTACATGTGGCAGTCATAAGACCAATGTCAATAAATATTTAATGTTAATTAAAATTTGTTTTAAGGAATCCCAAACCGTGTTCAGCATAAAAATGCTATAATAAGTTAAGATCTTTTTAGGTGAATTTGTAAGTTAAAGAATATTGGAGAATGGTGCGTCAAGCAAAAATTACTAAGGCACGTAAATACATATAAGTCTTGGCTTTAGCTGTGGTCTCTTCTGCGAGATATCTTCTTAGATTTATCATTTGTTTTAGGCTGAGGAGCTCCCTTAGCAGCAACATGTCTGCTGTACAAACTGAAAATTAAAATTCTCATTAAAGTAACAATCACAAAAGCCATAACTTTTATGGTAAGCAATAGAATAGATTTTTAAATTAAATATTCTCTTGAATATAGAACTAATGTTGTCTTTTGACACCATTTAAGTAATTATCAGATGTATATAACTGAATTATGAAATACATATAATGTTCAACAGTTTAAGTGTGACCATGTCACTTACACTTTGAGGCCAGTGTTGGTAATAGTGCCAATAGATTGGTTTCATCAAGCAACTGAAGGTGATACCAGTACTACCGCAATGTTAAAAAATCTAATGTGGCCATCATACGAATTCCTCCATATACAGTAATGAATATGATTGACAGTATCTACAAGTTGCTATTGACAACAACTTCCTCAAAAATAACAATAAACAATTACAATTACATATGTATAATTTTTAAATACTTAGAATCACTTTTACATTATCTTTTAAGGTCAAGACCAGAAATGGATGTATTCTTTGATCTAAAAAAAACTACCAATTCAAATCACCATGCAAGCTATGCATCTGTCGGTAAACATTTCAATTGTGAAAAATGAAGAATGAGAACTGCCATATCAATGAAAAGTAAGTATGTACTTCATTTCTGTCCGGAAAATTTAGGGAATGCAGGAGAATTTTATGCACATATATAGAACTGAGAATATCAGCACTTTTTTATATTGCACCTTATACCAAATGGCATGTGATTTAAATATATATGGACTCGAAGTTAATATAAAATTTGACTGAATTTGTTTATATATTTCAGAATATTCAACTACAGCCTAGACGGATGATCCATACATCATTCCTGAGCATAATGATACATTATTGAATCAGTTATTATATTACATATACTTGTGATTTTGATGCATGTATGGCCGAATTGCAGATTAATAACTTCTTTAAGCCTAATTTGGGGATTTCCTTGCAAGAACAAGTAACTTTGTTCTTTTGACCATACCAACATTCAAGTTTTTATTTTGATTCAAACCCATTTAAAAAGTATATTAAAAATATGCTATGCTCATTCCCTTGTTAGTTGAATTGTGAAAACATATTTATCGTGGTATTTTAAAAAATTAATTGCGCAGATAAAGATAAGAAAGGTGGATTTAATATGCATATTGGCCATAATAAGCACGTTAAGTTAAATTGAATTTGTTTATATATGATATTAACTTTAATCTACGCGAATAAAATATATGGCGTGATTGAGGCCCCGCACTTAAAGAGGCCCCATGCTCTCAAGAAATATTTATCGTACTTATAAAGTACACAAATTTATGAAAAAATATCGATGTGTCATAGTGAAAGAGATTGCTTTAGTTATTATAATTTACTATTAAAAATTTTTGATGAGTAAGATGTCCTACGCACTCACTTTGCACCGGGATCCTCTATTTTCCTAGCCGTCTCTGACGTTAGTTTTAATTCATTGTTTATCACATTACAATGATATTGACAATTTAACACATAATAATAATAATAATAAGTTAAATGATAAATTTGTGACAGACAAAAATTTTAGGAAAATGTGCCTTGCTATAAACGGGTATATAAAAAATTGCAGAATACGAGGCCGAAAACCTACCTGCACATTATACGCGGGTGCACATTATACGTGGATATTTAAAGTACTTGAAATTAAATGGGTCAGTCTTGTTATATTCACTATCCTATGCACACTAATTTAAAGCATGAATACTTCAGACACAAAGTGAACCTGATTTTGAATGCTTATAACATTTTCAATCTTAATATATGATTGAATTTCCATCTTTTTCATGAACACACAGAATTTTCATATGGTTGAGATAAATACTTACTATTTATAAGTATCAGTTCGTATGTAGTCAATCACATGTGATATACCCACTTGCAGCTGGTCTGCAATTGGTGTTACCCAAGGATTATGTTCCATCTTAATGATTGATTTATTACTGACTAAGTCAAGGTTCCCTATAAATAAAAAAATATTGATACGTGTCTTAATTAAGAAATACATGTGATATTGCCAATAGTAGTAAATAGGTGAAGGAAACTAGCATCTACAATAGGTGAATCATTGTTGACAATGGCTACTTTTTAGCCAAAATGCATTCCTGGTTTACCTAACCTTATAATGGCTCCTAGAGCTACCTAATTTATCTAATAGGTCACATCCATTAGTCAAACAATATTTTAATCACTACAAACAACAACATAAACTTGCAGTTGTAGACATGAACATAATGCCTTACATTTATGACTTTGTCTTAAAAATTGTAATTAACTTTTCTTCACAATCATTTTATTTCAAAAACGCTTATCACAGAAACAATTACAGTCATTGAAAATAAAGTTTATCAGTGAAAGATGAGGAAAATTAATGTAAAGAGAAGGAAGGAATTAGAAAGGGTTAAAGTGACATAGGCTAATCAATTACTCCCTCAACTGTCAGGGAGTAATTGATGTAGCTAATTAAGTGAGAGAACTCTTTTAAACACATTAAGAACAGAGGGTCAAGTAGATTTAAAAGCTAGAGAATAATAATTTCTTGATGTTAAGCTAATGTAATTATAAATGCCAAAGCAAAGATTATTACCAATTTCAGGAGGTAGGACTGTGAGTCTGTTTCCTTGTATATGTAATTCCCTTAACCTGCCAAGTTCGCCAATTTCCCTCGGAATTTCCACAAGATCGTTTTCTCTCAGGACAAGCTTGAAATAAATTATTATTAAAAATTTCTCTTATGTAAAAATCAAATATTCGGAGAAAATAAATGAATACTCACAATTTGCAGATTCTTGAGTTGTTTTACATCACCTGGGATAGTTTCAAAGTCATTGTCACCAAGGTATAATGCCCTTAGGGTCTCTAAATACAAACATGAAACAACAGATTCGTGATAAGTTCTGAATCAAAACATTTTTGACATTGTTCACAATACTAAAAGAATATTCTTAAGCTGAAATAATCAGCATTGTACTTGTATACCGAGTTAAATTTATAACTAAGCCTACAATATTTTTACCTTTTAACAAATTACAAGTTATATATTTGTTTCATCTTTAAAATAAATGAATTATGATCAATCACATAACTATACCCATCATGAAGAAATTTCCAGGTAGACTGCTTTCGTTCAAATTGTTATACGTGAGATCCAACACTTCAAGCACAGGAAATGCACCAAATCCCCGAGGCAATACATTCAATCGGTTCATTCTTTAATGTGAAGGAATATATTTTATTTAAACTCAAGAATTGATCTGGTATAATATAATAACAACTGTTATATCATTTGTAGAGTATTTCGCACGGAAATTGTAACGACATCCCAGACTGATTTATTTTATGTACATAATTCGATTAAATTTTTCTTAACTCATTTATCTTACCCTAAATTTAATATTCTGAGTTTCGGCATTGACGATAAAGAGGTTGGTAGTTCTTCGATGCAGTTGTTGAAAAAGTTCAGTATTTCCATGTTTATCATTCCAGCCAACGCAGGAGGTACGACTGAAATATTTGCCAATAATTTCATTAATACGCTTCATGATTTTTAAATTTCAATTAATCATTTAAGTTTTATCAGTTTATAGACTCACCCTGAATTCTGTTATGGCTCAATGTCAGCCGAGTTATATTCATTTTAGTAACTGGAAAAGGGCATGTTTAGGTTATTACACTCATTTTCAAAGAAAATACATATTAATTTTAATATGTCACATATATTTAATCAGCCATTTGTTAGAAATATACATATAGACATTGGCAAAGAAAAAATATCAATAATTAAAGAATAAATAACAAGGAGCATAGTTGTTAATAGAGTAAGCGGGCAATGCCACACCCCCCCCCCTCCTCCCGTCTTTGAAACCAGTTTTTCTTGATACCAAATTTGGTAGTAACTCGTGTTGGGGCTCAGAAATTACTTACAGAGGCCTGGCATTTCATCAAAAGAAGCGATGCCTTTATCCGCAAGATCCAATTCCACATTTTGAGCATCTTTCACTTCGTCGACCACTTTCTTAGCCTTAGACATCTTGTTATTTGGTATACAGGAAACGGGAGCTTGGTCCATTGCGCGCGCAGACCGTAAAATTTACGACGGGAAGAACGAAAAACGCAACTCCACCGAATGAGGTGTTAAGCGATGTCTGCCCTCGAGAAAGTGAGAGGCGTGTGTTATAGTACAGTGTGTAGTCACTAGGCTTCGCTTCAGATTTAAAGACTAATTCAGCGTTTTTGTATTATTTTCCCCATTTCAAACATTTTCTTTAATACTTTAATTTTTTTAAACTTACCAAATGCCGATACTTGTTTATGATCTGCGGAACTTCCCTAGGGTAGCCCGGTATTTATATTCTAAGTATCATTCCGAGTGTGTGGGTGTTTGACACGGAATAAATGATAAAGTTTGCTTTATTATTTATTCCGTGTCGCTTTTAAAGAATTGTAAAGAAATTTATATAATATTAAATTTTCATTTATATACGTATTCTGTCGATTTGGTATTGTGTATTTTACAAGGTTCTTGAGAATTTTACTTTTATTTACAGCTTTATTATTATTAGTCCGAACAACTTGTAATCATTAGTTATATGTATAAAGCGGAATGTTTTCGTTCAATCGTTCGATTAGTGTTAGGAAAATGCTAATCACTTTGGTTCGGGTAGATAGAGGAATTAATGTGCTTTGAATCCTTAGCGATTTAATTGTGAACGAAATACTTCTCAAAAGACTATATTTTATAATTGTTTGAATGATCGATTGCTTTTCATTAAAATCTTCATTTAATTGCGGCATGCTTACTTCACGACAAATCAAATTTTTTAAATATGTTAACTACCAAGCTTTCGCTGAAAATAAAATTTCAATGTTGCTTCTAGAATGCTCGAAAAGTTTTTTTTAGATGTATCATTCTTTTTATGATTAAGTAAAGTTAATAATATGAAGGAATTGGCTTATATCTATTCAATCGTTATGATGAACATTTTTATAAAAATATCTCGCCATCTCATAGAACTTCGGTATGAACATATAAATATGGAATTTTAACTCAGATGCTCGGTTTTGTCAAGTATCCTGGTATTAATGCAAGAGTTACTTTATTAGTTACTTATAAGCCGGAAATAGGCTCGGGAGTCAATTATTTTCATATTTATATCTTTATTATCATGTGGTCTTTTTGCTACGAAAGGGAACGGTGATGTTTATTTAAAGTGAATTGTTACGTACGATACGATTTTATAGTTATTTGTGGCTGAGATTAATGATATCGTAGAATTTGATAACTTTTCGTATTTGCTGCGAAAAAGTACTGAAACACTTTTCAGCTAAATTTAAATTATTCGGGGCCAGTTCCGTATTGCCCCCCACTGCTATGGGGCCACTTCCATATTGTCCCCCACCTTATACTGAAACAATAATATGAAGATTAAGAAAATTTATGTAAAGAATCATTATTTTATTCAGTACTTTAGTCAAGAGGATATAACATTGAAAGTATATATTGGCGAACCTTCGGCTCGCTTTGTTTTAATGGGTAGTCGTCTCCGGGCGCTACCGCGCCCTTCGCCTCGCCCGGAACCAAAGTATCCCTCCCCGTTGTCCGGTGGTTGGGTTTGTAAATGTCGAGACCGGCCAATCAGGTCTGATATTAACTCGAGCTACAAATAAAACGTAGTTCCAAGTATGGCCGATATTATTAATTTATTTATATCAATAAGTCCATAGAAACCGAGTGGGGGGCAATACGGAAATGTAGCCAATTATTCTTTTGGGTATTTGTGCTAATTTTGGATCGAAGGGCATGGTTTTATTTTTACCTATATGACATCACGATATACAGTATGGCATAAAAGCATTATTTTTTAATGTAACTGCTAAGACTGCGGGTCAAACGATTTTTTCATTGCTTGGTTCGTTGAAAAATAACCACTGTGGTGCGTATTTTTCCTTATATTTAGAGGTTTCAGATAAGAACACGGATAAGACAACGAACCAGAACCTACGCTTATGCAAGCAGTTGCAAGCCTGTTGCTCGCAACAAATGAAGAGTGATAGTTGCGAAAGCAACAGGTATTCTAACAGGCAATATTCATTAATAATCGAAATAGTAGGAAAGGTTTTCATTTCTTACCCTTTTATGAATTTTTGTTAAAAGTGGCATTTTATTAGTAGTTTCATCGTATTTGAGTAACGTTCGTGTTAAGCTGCGTTGAGTTATTCTATTACATTTCATAACGCTTTGTTTAGGAGAAATGGATTATGATTACTTAATCAAGTTTTTGGCACTTGGCGATTCCGGAGTTGGAAAAACAAGCTTCCTGTACCAGTACACTGATGGTGTATTTAATTCAAGATTCATTTCAACTGTTGGAATCGATTTTAGAGAAAAAAGATTGGTAAATGTTTACTCTTCTATTGTTAACGAAACTCAATTCTTTTTACTTTTGTCAAAATCTCCATGCTTTTGGTCGATGTGCCATCAATTTGACGAACCTCGGTCTACAATTAACTCTGAACATTATGAAAAAATCAAATTTTGTATGGGTGCACATTTCTCCATTTGTAAATTTTGATAATCGTAATTAATATACGAGTAAAAAGAAAATGAATTGTAAATTCTATACAAGAAAGTAATTTATTTCGTTACATTGTTACATGAATTTCTTGGGCCTTCCAATCTTTATATTGTGTAACTCTTTCAGTAAAAGCTTTTGATGTCGTTGTTATAGATTATTTATTGTGTTAACTTTCTTCTCGAGTGTAAAAGTCTTTATTCAAATTTTGTGAAACAATTCATTAGTTCAAAAATCACCTTTTATGTATGTACATCTTATGGTGTTGGTGAATATGTCGATTACTGACACAGTTCTTAAAAGTTCTACTTTCCTAGAATTGTTAGATTGATGGTTTAATTTTTGGTAATGGCAGATTTATAACAATAGTGATTACTGATATAATTTTAGGTATATAGCTCCAAAAATCCTGATGGCTTCCAAGGCCGTAGTCAAAGAGTCCACTTGCAGCTCTGGGACACTGCAGGGCAAGAGAGGTTAAATGACTTTTACTATTTAACATCATTTAGTTTTTCATACTCTAGCATTTTAATTTAAATTTGATTTTCCATTTCCTATTACCACTTAGATGTTTGAATTTTTATTTACTATTTAAAATAATGTTCTTTGATCATTCATTATCTCATATTACTTAAAATAATATCATTTAGATTATCTACCAACTTATTTGTTGTAAACATTGGCAGCTTTAGTGAGAACAGGATGGGATTTTTCTTGAAAACTGGAAAATGTATTATTTGATATATCCTTGGGCTCTTCCTTATTTCATAGTGTTGAACAATAATTTTTGAGAACTATTTGCCATTTCTCAAGAAAAGTATTTTTGAATTTAAATTTTATATAATAATTGCATGTGTTTAACAGTTTACTTAGTAATATTAGACATTAGCATGACTCAGTGGCATATCCAGAGGGGGAGGGGGGTTGGATTAAAATTGAAAAATTTCCTTCACGCTTGCGAATCACTAAAACTCGAGTTCAGGCTCAAAACCCCCCATGACAAATTCCTGGATATGCCACTGGCATGAATTAAAAATAACTGCATGTGTCCATATTATAGTGTTCCAGTAAAGAACTTTCACAGCTAAAATCTAACCCAGCCTTTCCGTTATAGATTTCGCAGTCTTACAACTGCATTCTACCGAGATGCTATGGGGTTTTTGCTTCTGTTTGACTTGACTAATGAACAATCATTCTTGGAAATAAGAAATTGGCTCGACCAACTTCGGGTATGGTTCTAAATCAGCTAATACATAAATGTTTGTAGTAACTTTATTTTTAACAAAATTTGTTGATTCTGTTAACATATATATGCATATGCCTTCTCTTATTTTATATTTGGGTTTTCCTTTTAATTACTTTTATGTGTGTCATTGGAATATTCAGAGAAAATTTTTTATTTATTCTAAAATTTGAATGGCAATAACAGCATGTTGCATATAGTTCCAGTTCTCTGAGATGAGTTTGTAATGAACATATTTTTAGTTACTCAGCAATCTAATTTTTCTTTTAATCTATAATTGCTGCATTTTTAGAGCCTTTGGGATGGTGAAGGAGACTTTTATGAAACAGTGCATTCTGAGACAAAAAATTGTCATAACCCCTACTAATTAGTTTTGGGATTATTTATTTTAAAGTAGATATTAATAAATTTAATTTGATATGTTTATAATTGCAAATGTTAAATATAGAGGAAATGTGTCCATGAAAATTGTTGTTGCATTCTTATTGAACAAATTGGTTAGCTATGAAGACTGCTATTGTCTTCATTTAAAAATAAATGTATTTTTTCATTGACCTCTATCTGCTGATATACATCAGTCAGGATACTAAAATTTGTTCGCTCATTGCCGATATAACCCGACCGGGTACCTTTGTTACGATACTGCTTACAGATGTTTTCTTTGTCATGGAATGGGGGGAGTGGGAAAAGAGCACTCCAGAAGAAAGACATCACCGCAGGCTCAGGCATATATGCCTAAGTTCCGAGGATTAGGGATGGATAGATCTCACAGAAAGAGTAAAGAAAAACTTGAGGAGTCTAGGACACAAGACAGGTCTCAGACCCACATTCATAACTCAAGGAGATGCAATAAAAGTAACCCCATGAGGGTGCTCTAACCTGTAATGGTCTCCTGGCATTTTCCCTTATTTCCTTTGGGCATCTGTGTTTTTTGAGCTGTCTTATTCATTCGTTTGCGATCACCAAGTAGAGTGGTAGTAGGCTTATGCAAGTGAAATTTTTGTTGGATTTTGTCTTCGTAATATTCTCTTAAACCTTCTCAGTTCTATTTCTATTTTATATTATTTTTCCTCGTTATTGTCATATTGTTATTTTTATAAATGTTTATTTGTTTGTTATTTGGCCAATTGGTGTTGAAAACTTAGATAGCAGATACAAGGTTAATAATGATTCTGATTCGGATGCTTACAAGGAGGAAAGTGAAAGAGATGATGGGGAGCATGTAAGACCTAACAACCAGGTCACATCAGCTTAGGGAGTGAGTAGGAACCGTGCTGCCAAAAATGAGTAAATATTGTGGTATTTGCATTTTTAGGCACGTTTCGCTTCCAGCGTGAGCGCCTATTGTCATCGGTCTCTCCGTCCGTCCGCATGTTCGTTCTCAGCTTCTACCAAACGGATTTTCATGAAATTTGATATTAAAGACTTACAATAAAATATAATAAGAAAATCGCATAAATGAATCACGTAAGCCAGTCAGGGATACCACTTTACTGATGATAAAAATCATCTTTCCGTCATATCTCGTAAAGTATTGCTCATATCAGAATATGTTTCAAATAAAACTCGTAGAACTAATAAATTAAGAGTATTTCTTTTCCTATACATTTTTATCGTAGGAGTAGCCGTTATCCATAAAATCGAACAAGAATGTCTTAAATCAAGTTGAAATTAGAAAATTTCTTGCATGCATATTTCTTCATTGTTGCTAACATAAACAATCTCACAAACAAACGTTTAATTTACTTACGTGTGCATGTGCTATTTTTAAATAGGAAGAAAATGGATTATTTATGATGAAGAAAAGAACTTTAAAACGCTATTTTCCTTACGTACAGGTGTATAATTTCTTTCTAATACTCCATTGCACGAAATGCACCCATTTGTTATATGTTGTACACTTTCCTAACTTCTTATTGTTATTTCAATGTTGTGTGCCAATATGTTTTTTCAGTGAGTTTCTTTCCTCTAGAACACAAAATCATGCAATTCTTCAATATTTTTGCTATAAAATGCTTTTTATTTGAACACTTTATGACCAATAGTTCATGAGATATGAGATTGTTCCAGAATTCATACAAAAATTATTTAAATACTCCAAAATAAACCTTGACCCTACCTGTGGGCATTTACATCCAGCAGATGAAGGTTAATGATTTTAGATAATACGTTGACAATATTTCTCAACTGGGATAGCTTTTTACTGTATGGCACAGATGCTTTGAAGGGATGACTTAACTTCTGTAATGTAGTCTCGAAATTAGTATTTGTAAAATTTGTTTGCTTTGTAAAAGTGGGTGGCATTAATATGAGTATGTGTTAAGTAAGTGGCCAACAATAAGTAGTAATTTGAGGAAGATGAAATATAAGAATTAGAAGAGAAAAAAACCACCCACTTTTATGAAGCCTACAAAATTTTTGAATAATATTTTTTGTCCAGGAAAAAATTATTTACCTCCTTGAAGTGCAATTTTAAGTAAATGTGTGTATACACTAAAAATGTTTTTTTACTTAGTTTTATTATGATCTTATATACAGTTCTAAAAACTTTTTCCCTTGTCACTAAATGTGCCTGGTGCATATTTTCAATATTAGCATCGATTTCCCTTTTGTCAGACTGTTTCAATATTTCCAGTGCTTTCAGATGAGCATCAATATTTCTGTTAAAATATTTTTTTTCTTAAACTTGATAGTTGAGCCATTTTGGCCTTGCTGTTTGGGATCACAGAAGGCTGTTGCCAAGATTTTGCTATTTGTAGATTTTTTCAGCGAATATTCCCTAATTTTTAATTTTTTTGCACACTGAACAACCCAAAGCCCCATTCTTTATAATCAACCAGTCATTATTCTTTTTAAAATTTTCACACTGACCTTTGCTATAGCATGTTGGAACATCGCTTTCATCTGGTGCTGTTATGGATATATTTTCAAATTTTCCATCTTTATCAACTTTACCTTCATGAAATTCACCTTTCTGATGAACTGTATCTTTTTTGTTAGAGGGGGAGCTTACATTTTCTTGATCGTTTTTTTACCCAGTTCACTTTTGAGAAAGATTGTGCTTCATAATACTTGAACGCCCACCAACTGCGATACTAAATTCTGAGGAACACATACAGCATTTAATGACAGTATCATTGTTTCCAACATGTCTTAAATGTGAAAATTCCTTAGCTAGCGTTACATTTAAGTGACATTTTATTTTCTTCACTGAAGACATTTTGTAGGGTATTACAACAAAGATTTAAAAATCAATATAATAAAATAGAATATTGCATTGTAAATTAAAATGGGAAAATTATATTTACCATAATAATGAAGTAAACAGCTATTCAAATTTCACTCAGGCAGGACACATTATATAACTATTTTTTCACAATTCACTGATAGAGGAAAAACAAAACAAGCGATAGGAAGCTGAAAGAGTTTAACTAGCACGCACAGAAACAAAAACCTACTAAAATCACTCAACTCCGTTGCATTGCCAATAACGACTAAGTGAACTGGACTGAATCCACTTTGTTTTATGAAAGAAACATTTTGAGGAATAGGATGGAATATGAGATACATTGTACGCTGTTTAAACCAGAATTTTAATAAACCAGAAACCAAACAAATATAATCAAGGAGAAAATAAAACATTTATTCTAGCAGACAGTGTTCTGTATCGCTAAGAAAACACACTCAACGAACTGAACAAAGATCATTTAACAAGCAGCTTGCCAAAAAGCTTAGTGTGCACTGAGAATCATGTCTTGGTAAAAATACGAACTCCCTGCACGTATAACAATGTAACAGACAGGAGCAAAGACAGCCATTCCACAAAAATCACATGATATTGGTTAGCACAGGTCTGAGTTTTCAAAGTAGGTATAAATGCTTCGTGGATATACAAAGTTAAGAAACCCTGGCTTAAGTAAAAGGAAGGACAAAGACAGAAAGATTTTTGAGAAAGGAGGACATGGAAGGACAAAAGGTTTAGGAATGACAACGATTGAAAAAGGAGGACTGTCCTTCCAAAAGGAGGGCGTCTGGTCACCTTGCTCATTACTGGCAAGAGCACTCGTCCATGGGCTTTTAGGAGAGTATGGATATATACAGTTACACACAACAAGAGGGACTGGATGACTAGAAAAATAATCATTGAATGGGTTGAGGATAATTTTGTGCCAATCAACTTGCTAGAATCTCTAACTCTGATGCTGAGAAATAAATTATCATCACCCAGTCCTTGCCTGCATATTTTACTTCATAAATAGAGAAGAAGAATATACCTATTTTAGTAAGTCATTAAAACATTTATGCTATGTTTTCATACTTTATTTTGTTTTCCTTGCTCCATATGGACTTTGTTTTGATAATTCATTATTAGGCTACATGATTGTATCTATATGTTCAAAAGTTGGAGAAATACAAAAACCAACAACTTAAAAGACCTGAGATGAATAAATACATTCATTGAAATTTTTATTTTAAAATTTAGGTGTGTCACATAAACTGACATATATTTGATCGACAGGGCTCTCCCTCTTATTCTATCAGTGAATGTCTCTCAAGTCAGTTTTTAGTATATTTTCTTAAAAGAAAAAACATGCTAATGTGATCACCTTATCTGTGGACAATAAACATTTTTGTTTTAAGAGATATTTTGAAAATTCTTTTTGAATTACATAGCTCTTATCAATATATAAATTATCCACTGATTGGATTTTCCTGGCAGTCTATAGATTTTCTGCTAGAGGCTTTAAAGTCAGAAAATTCAGAACTTTGAAATGGTATTGTAGACAAACTACTGAAGCTAGAGTGAAGTGAAGTGAGTGAAGAAAACATGCTTCCACCACTGGCTTTAGTAGAGGTAACCTTACTCATTTTGTATAACTGTTGCCATTGAGAAGTAAGAAGATTCAAAGTAAAAAGGTGGACATTAACATTCAGAAAACATTTTTAGAGGTGGATAATTGATTAATATAATTCTTTGAATGAAATACTGGATATGATTATTAGATTAAGTGAATAAGTAGTTTAGCATAAGGTTGAAACTATAGAATTTTATATTTATGATAAATGCATTGGTGTGTAAAACTTCCATATTTTGTCCTTATCCAAAGGCATTGTCACATTGAAAAATTTTATGTTCTTTTGTGTAGACTCATGCATACTGTGATGACCCAGATGTAGTGCTTTGTGGAAATAAGGCTGATTTGGAAGATAAAAGAGTAATAAGTGAAGAAAGGGCCAAAGAAATGGCTAAGAAGTATGGGTGAGTTAAAACATTTCTTTAATAAATTGAATTTCTTTCACTTTCAAAGTAATGGCAATAGGAGCTTATATTTGAATTTAGAGTTTCATTTTGTTATCCCTCATATCTCAGTGTCCGTAAGGTGATTTATGTATGTTATAAAATATTAATGAAACTTACCAAATTAAACAAAAAAAAGTGTTATGAGCATAAGTTTTTAAAATGTGAATCCTTGTCCTTTCTTATTTATTCTACCTCAAGAATGCAGAAATGTGTTCTTGTGCTTGTTTAGTGCTCAATGTAGTTGACCCTATAAAAATTTGCGTGACAGTTTTCTATCATTTTTGCATGTTTAGCAGATTAAATTTTATAACTGGTTAAAAACCCATTGATATTCAAATATATATTAACATGTTCGTGGACAAGACTGCTATAGTTGTCGTCATGTGTGCGCTGTTTAGGGATATCTTTATAAAAGTTTCAAATCTATTGGAGAATATAAATATGCATGTGCATTTCTAGAATCATACGGCAATCATCGACTGTCCATGAACGTGTTAAGGAACCTAATGCAAAGTTAGAACAAAATTTAGATTTTAAAACTTCAGGTTATAAAATGTAATATGGTGGGTTTTTAATTGAAAGTTATAATTATGGGGTTAAAAATTTGTGTTGCTGAATTTGATTTTATAGATGCTATCGCATTAACAAGGGAGATAATTATAAATATGGGAAAAATGTTGCTGTCAGTTTACAGATTTATGTGATTTCTTCATCTTTGTGTGGTAAAGTTTTTCTAAGTTCTTTCTTTTGAAAATGTTGTATTGTAGCTATGCAACTCATTGAGTTTTGTTTTTCTAATAATGTTATTTGGTGTCAAGGTTGGGGCAAATGTCAGTGACCTGTGCCTGTCTGTAAGGGATAAAACTTGTTAAATGTATTGCTACTTTAAATATATTGATACTTTATTATAGATAAAATTCTAACTTTCTGTTGCTATACTAGTTTGGCATACTTGGAAACAAGTGCAGCCACAGGACAAAATGTAGCCCGTGCTGTGGAGTCACTGTTGGAAAGGGTAATGAAGAGAATGGAAATGGCTGTAGATCGTGCTATGCTGCCTGGTAGGAGGGGAAGACCTAAACCCAATGAGGCCATAAGTCAAAATACTTCTGCAATAATGGGTCAAAGAAATTCTCAGCATGATCCACCTCTGGATTCTGAAGATGAATGTTCTTCCCGTTCATGCTCCTGCTGACCTCCTACTAATCTTTATAGTTTGTCAGCACATTTGATCTGATAAGTTCTTAAAGCTGCATTTTTTTCGTTACAATGATGAAAAGTCTATTTAAATTACTCATATAAGTCTGTCAACTGTGATGGGTGGTTTATTTTTGTCCAATTGTGAAATTGGAAGCTTTAATTTTTGTTTTACAAATTGCAAAACTTCATTTCTTGTTGTTCATTAAAAAACTGACTTTTATATATTTGGTATATGACAAACTGATGAACATTTAAGGGCAAAAATATAATGCTTCCATCACTTCATTCCTTGTCCTAATAACAGGGTCACAAATCCTCAAAAATGAGGAATTGAAGAAGAATCTCTTGTAACTTGCATATTTTTACTATGATTATGATATATACCTCAATGATTTTTGATTAACTGGTATGTTGGTAGACATATTCATAATGGTCTATTTTTTTTACTGTCATAATTTTTGAACATTATATGACAACTATCATATTTTTTCTATTATATTTCTCCTTCCAAGTATTCTAATATTATTTTTCTATGAAGTTATAACATATATAAAACTTAGAGTTTGATCATTTTCAAATAATTATTAATTCATTTATAACTACAATTTTATAGCCAAGACAAATGCACAAAATCTAGTGTTTAATCAAAAATTATCATCCTGGGTCATGCACAAAATTTTTGAGTTTTTCAAGTTAATTATATGATAGTAAAAGTTTATTAACTTATTGTGTAATCTGCAAAATTACTGTATTTTCCATCGTATAAGATGCACCGGTGCATTAGACGCACTTATTTCAGAAGGGATTTTTTTGGAAAAAATCTTTTTTCCATATTCTCATACGTGTATTTTCTATTTACTGTTACCACAAGTATTGAATAAAAAACAATTTCTTGTTCACCTTGCGGTTGTCTTGTTGTTATGTTTTTGTCACTCACAATTGGCACAGAATGTTTAACAATATTCTAAATTTTCTTTCAAGGTTTCAAGTATATTTTTTGGCTATGGTCTGATATTATGTATGATAACGCTATCCTAGTCTTTTGCAGTGATGCCAACATTAGAATTTTTGTCTTATTGGCTAACTTAATGTATTACTTTGTGCGTTTTGCACATTATTCTATGTGTAGTCGATATATAAAAAGGCAAAGTTAATCGAAGCATCAGTTTTTATGCAATCAACACATTTTCAGGTTCACAAAATTTCAATGTAAGGGAATCTGTAAATGGAAAGACATGCAAGACCACATATCAAGAGTGGTGTCCCTCGGTATTTTGTGTATTCACTATGCTCCCTTACCTATAGTTATTAATTATTTCATTTGTCTTGTAATAATTTATATTTTTTTAGTAACACCGAACTATAATAAATATCTTTTATGGTTCTACTGGGGGTTGAATCAGACCATAGATCTATCTAAACATAGAAAAGGATTGCATTTTCCTTAGTAATATTTTTGACTTTCGCTGTATTAGACGCAGGGTGAATTTTGGACTTATTTTTTTTTAAACGGCATCTTATATGATGGAAAATACGGTATATGTGGTCCAAATCTCATTGTAAATTGTAATTTGCAATCATAACTTTATTTCTAGTGTATTAGTGGCTATTTTCCAAATTGAACCAGTATGTTATTTAGTTTAGATAATTTTTTTTTGTATTGACTCCTATATGTGTCAAATTCCACAAATTTCTAAATGTGAGGTTCCTTTAATTGGGTATTAATGGGACTGGTAACTTCTGACTTATAAAGCCAGGCTTTTCATTCAATTTTTTTACATAACAGGAGGATTATTCAGCTTTTAATTTTATTGTGGTCTCTGAATCATTCATTGCTTCATATCTTTGGTTGAGAAGTTCCTCAATCATTGCGGTTACAACTTGACTAGCCTGCAATAACATAGCTTATTTTGAAGTTTTTATGTAATAGTTGGTACAATCTTTTTTCACAATATCTTTTTTGCTAAATCCCTCACATTTTGGCTTTATGTTTAACATGTTTCACTAAAAATCATGGCTGCCTCTAATTTAACCAAAATGGTTCATAAGTTAAATTTTACATATCATTCACCAGACTACAAGGGTAGGTGACTTTTACTTGATCTTGAGTGGTGCATTAGAGAACCAGGACTGATTTGTATCTTATGTATTTTTTATTTATAATCATCTATTAAAGATACTGTAATGCTAATATCAATAGCTACCTACCAGAGCTATTTGAAATTATTAAATAAATGCAAACCAACCAACTAATAATTGGGCAAAAAATAAAATTTGGCTGTAAGAATGCCTGGAAATAAGGATGAAGTGCAATTAAAACAAAACAAATATATGAAATATAGAAAATTTTTGAATGTATGCATTTATCTTATTTTCAGAAACAAATTTTGTGTAATTCTCAGAATAAAATTAAATGAATTAGGGAGGTATTCTTTATGCATTGGCAACAAGTTATTTTTCATGCATTGGAATATTGATTGGAACATCACTTTTGGCATTGGTAAGATTTTTCAGTTCTAATTTTTTAGCTCTAGTTCAGTGGCATTTTACTAAGAATATTTAAATTGATCTGAAGTCTATGTATATTCAGAGTGATTTGGCTGTTTCTTCCTTCTATTTTTTCTCATTAATATGCATAGTCTGTACATAGTACATAGTTAAAGCTACATCTATAAAGCTAAAAGATGTTTACTTTTCTTTGAGTCTGAAAAGTGTAGTAAGTTTTTGTTTCTAAACTATTGAATTATTTTGTTATAATGCTATATTTTATAGTTTTTAAATGATCTTCAAATGCCATAAGTGTTCTAATAATCTCACTCTAAGTGTGATGCAATAAACCTAATTTTTCTATGGAGGAATAAGTTTCTAAAATTATTTTTTATCATAGAAATTAGAGCGTGGCGAGTTATGAAATCCTGTTGTTAAACATTCCTTCCATCTTTTGGTTTATCAAATAATTTTCAGACTTGTATGATGGTTCTTTTAAGCATTAAAAATGAGAAATTTGGAGCAGTTGGCATAACAATTATTTAATATTAGACTTTGTTTAATATATGGTTTCACATGTAATGAATATTTAGAAAGTATTTTTGTAGCAGCAAAAGTTACCATCAATATATAGTGAGTGGGGTTGCATTCCATTCCTAATTTTTCTGCTGGAATGCTATTTGCTTGAATTTCCATATGTAATTATACCAAAGAAAGCATATGTTCCTATTGAAAGTGGTTTACAGCAATGCTTCAAAGTTTTATGCATTTAACAGGCAATGATGAAAAATTATAACATTATATTGGCCTTGTCTAAGTACAGTATTTTACAAATGTGTGACATTTGTATTTAATTTTTAAAATTTTCATGCTTTAGGAAAGTACTGGTGTAATTTATCAATTTGTTGTCTGGACTGTATATTATGGTCCATACATCATGTAAATGAGTATTTACATATATCTTAAACATTTGAGCCTATTCATTCCGTTATATTCACTTTTTTATGACATTAGCTGCTATGAATTCTGAATATCAATTGTTTTGTGTGTTAAGTGTCAAATTTAAATTAGATACTTTGGTCATGAAACTTTGTTAATTTTTTGATTTATAGAAGCAGCTTAACACACTTCAGTAATTTATTTTTTCCCACCATGAGTATTACTCTTCAAAAAACACTTAGTTTTTGTTATTACTGAAATTGAATTTAAAACTGATCTTCATTGTATATGGATATGTGAATTAATGGTGCTTAAATGAATATGACTTTGGATAGTCTGAATTTTTCTTTTATGGGCTATAAGTTTAGCTTTCACGTCTTGTAATTCCAGTATCTAATTATTTTAATTTTCAAGAATATTCCATAGTAATTTACTTTGATTTTTGAATTTTAGGATATTTTCAGTTTAGTTTTCACAGTCATCATAAAGATCTTTTTTATTTGACTTTAGAAAATATTATACCATATTTGCTGGCACAATCCTCGCCATACTGAGAAATTTGCATAAAATATATTGGGTGCAAGAATTATGCTATCACCTCTGTTGAAGCATCTGTTCATAGTAGACTCATGCATTTTATTGGCAAAACTATAAGAAATAGAGATAAAAAACACGTTCTATTTTTTAGAGATTTATTTGTGGTGAGGTAATGTGAGTTTTACCTACTACAAACAATATTTACACTAAAATGTTAAGATCAAGATAGAAAACATTCATTCTTTCATCATCACACAAAAATTCTTGTGTTTTGCCAGCAGCTTATGGCAAGCATATATTACATTTTAGAGAAGTGCTCCTAACCTTTCTTAATATTAATTATAAAAGATAAATTTGAACTATTTTATAGTGCACATTGAAATCTGACTTGTGATGTCGTTACCTGCAACTCTTTTGCCACATTTCTGTTTCTCAGATTTTCTTCTTCTGTGGTAAGTATTTTAAAACTAACTCTGGGAAAAATTAGAGGTGAGGATTACACCAGAATTAATATTTTATACTTTTCATTCATAAAAAAATAGGTTGCAATAATTTTGCTAGGGTGAGGGTTATGCCAGTAAATATTGTCATAAAACTTCAGCAAATAATTATTTATTGTTACTTTGTTTCAATTTCTGTGGAAGTCATTTGTACTTAAGAGGCAAAGCGAATTGTGATTTTTATAGTTATTACTTTAGATCATGGTTATTATGGTTTTATTGCAACATTGTGTAATTTTGCTCTGAAAAACAATTTTCTGCTTTTGTTTGAAATTCATTCATATAAGGCCCTAGTTCATCATTCATAGTAGTCTCGTACACTTTTATTTTGCCTTTGTATTATAGTATGTTCTCCAAAATGCCAAAAATAAGTATTATAGATATCAGAATTCCATGTGTATTAAAGATAGTGAACTAGTCAGTATCTGACTTACTAGCCATATAAAATGTAAAGTTTATATTTGTTAGTCAGTTGAAATAGTGTATACATTTGTTGTGCATGTAATGTTTAAAAGAACCGGGATGTCCATTATGAATTTTCTTTTGAAGGAATGGTAAATTTGATGTTCTCTTAGAATTTCAGTTTTGGTGTATGAATTTTAACCTTGCTAAATACAAATAAAATCATGTTAGCTATTTTCCAAACAATTGGCACATTCTTAATTTGTATATTGAATTACATAGATTGTATTTGTGTTTATGTCTAATACTTGTGAATATCTGTCATCTATAGGCAAAGCTGATTTAATAAAATTGTATCTTACATGGTATCCTTACTGTTGCATGTTAATGTTACAATAATAGTCCAAGAAATATGCTACTTTTGTTGATAGTAAAAGTGTTGTAATTGTATAGCCAATGCAGCTATCCAAAAGTATATTCTATAAAATTTAATGAGAATGTTTGTTGTAAGTTAAAGTTTACGCATATTAGCCTGAATACTTCCAGCATTTTTAATTCATGCAAATTTAATTCATTACTATTGCTGAGTCAGTATTCAGTAAGTATTTTGTTTAATGGTACACCCAAATAAAACATGAGGCAAAAATGTACTTAATTTTGTTAGAGAAAACAATTGTCAGATTGAGTGAATCTTAAGTTGGTACTTTGCAATTCCTAATTGAATTACATTATTGTTTGTAATCCTTAATATTTGTGGGATGAAGGTTAAAACTGAGTAACATCCTTGTGAATCTTTTATTTTCAGTGTATTACCAAATGACAATGGTTATTTTGATAATGAAATTAGGTTTTGTATGGATTTTATTGTTTATTGTCATGTTTTATGCAAAAAATTTTGAATTTTACTTTATGGTCATTTAATTGCTCTTAAATGTAGGTTAATTAAATGTATTGATGTTTTGTTCATTAAGGTGTGTAGTTACGACCGGTCTGAAATCTCCTAGTATATACTTTAGTTTTAAACTGCTTATTAAGCACAGCTGTTTGTTCTTTTTTATGCACTTATTTTTATTATTTAATTGTACTGTTAGAATCTGGATCATTTATAATGGGTGGCTGAAAAGTTCTCTGTCTAAATAGAAAGGAGATATGGGAGGGGAATCTTATAGTTTTTATTGTCCAATAATATTTACAATAATAGTCCATTGATATAATATCATGACTGCTTCAAGTTTCCCTCTGTTATGGCTGAAAGACGATATCCATTGTGGGGCTCATCTTCCAAACTTTCTCTTTCCCTTTTGAAATTTTATTACCCATGTTTTTACATTAGAATGCTACTACAATACTCGAGCATAATTGTGAATCATTTTTCATTGCCTGTTGCATATTATAATAGATGTCTTTTGCAGCAACGCCTATCAGAAATGGACAGCATATCTCACCTTGGTGCTCAAATTTCTCTGCGTCAATTGATGGTTTGCATGAATGTACTAAATTATTTGCTGAGAGTGGATTACTTAAGAATATTATAATTAAACTGTGTATGCCTTATCAACAAACATTTCCCATACATATTCTCTTTTTATGCTGAGAGCTTTTCAGCCATCCCTTTTTAACATTCATAAGATGTTTATGTAAAATGTAAAGTTATTTGTGGGTTTTGTTTTACATTGGTGTGAAAGACCGAATTAATTTTTAGGCGGTTGCTACATTTTCTGACTAGCACATTCAAAATTTTCATCTTTTAGAAAATGTTTTACTAGTGGTTTTATATCTATAAGATACAGGTGCAGTGGTTTTATTCTATTCAAATTTCATACTTATTGTTAAAGTAACAATTTCCAGGATCACTTTTTCAAGATTCTGTAAAAATTCAGTTGGGCTGAATGTTGAACAAAAATTGTTATAAGACTTATAGTGGAAGAATGAAACCTTTTCTACCAGTTGTAAAACTTTTTATGGAAAATAAATTGATGTGATACAGTTAGTCGGAATTTTTCCAAACTTTAATAATTATTTGTTTCAAACTTTGTAATACTGATCCCATAACAGCAATATGTTCCAAATATTCCTATTCTTGAACTATTTATTTCCTGATTTTAAAGGTTTACAATTTCCAACTATAAAAGCGAAATGTATTTATTCAAAAAAAGTAGTGAGGTCCGCTTTATCGTTATAGTGAAATTATAAAAATAGCTTATTAAATGTATTGCTATACTTCCTATAAAAATGCCTTTTATGGAGTACGTTGTTAATATAATACGCTCAAGTGTGCAAATCATTTCAACGTTTATTCAAAAGGCAGTTATTAATATTTTGACGGAAATTTATATTACTTGTTAAAGGTATCTCGTGAGGATCTTAATTTATCCATATTTCATTATTCGTTATGTATGTAAAATAGGAATTGGTTTAATATTACCAGTGAAGTTGGCGAAATGTGAACCATGTAGTACCAATATCGCTAATTGGAAGAGAAATGGCAATACAAATGTTTCAATGTAACAAAAGTAAGACTATGATAGTTAGGTTAATATATGTGTGTTATTATCAGGAAACTCATCACCATCGTTAACTCAATCCCCTGCCGTTTTAATAACCCAACGGATGTGTTTAAACTGATGTTGAACATTTTTGACGTTGGCAGCAGAACAAAACAAACGAGAACAGTAAACGAGTATGTAAAATGAAAAATACGGAATAATAGTGTAAAGAAGTTTTAAACAAAACATTAAAGTGACTAATTAGTGAAGAGAACATGACAGAAGAATATAAGCACAGGGGATGCGATTGCAGCGTAAAGTAAGTACGAATAAAAGCTGGAAGTATTAAAGTTAAATTATGTCAAAAAATGATTCGTGAAATGCTCTTATTGTTAGCCGTGATCACAAAAACGGCGGGGGATACCAGGATAAAATTTCCGAGGCCTCTGCGGCCCCCGGAAAAGGGGAGATAACATTTTAAATATCAATCAAGTAACAAAATGATAAGGAAACTACCATTTGTTGTCATCTTGCCAACATCTATAGTGTTTAATGTACCTAAATGATAAGTGCAGTATGTATGTAGTTAATATGTAGAAATGTTTATTATTACAGTGATGCATCATTTGAATTTCAAGTAACTTATAATTACCTCCATCTCTATTATATTTTGATAATTTTTTTATTGGCTAGCTCATTTTTTTGTCACGCGGTCTAATCGCTCACTCTTGCCAATCCTTTCACACTACCCGTGTCAGTTTTTGGCGACCCTGCTCAAAGGGCTAAGAAGGATGTTTAATGAAAGTGTAAATGAACGAGGACGACAGAAAGGGTTCGAGAGCAAATTATTCGGCAGAAGATGGACGGAGTAAAGGGAGTTTGGTATGACATCAACGTAAAAGAGGTAATAATTCAAATAAGCGACTGCATAAAGTGAAGGAGATATACACACACTTCGAATAAATAGACGAAGTCAAATTCCTTTAGTAGCATTAATAAACGGAACGTACACTTCGATGCATCTTCGGTGGAACAATTATTGGTACTTACGTATTATCCCCATGCCATAAAGTATTAACAGAATAATACTAATAAATAAATAAACAAAATTGACGTCGTCGTCGGTGGGAAACTCTGTAATGCTATTTTTGACACTTTCCGAGTAGCTAGAAGATTGACATTTGGTAGGAATGTTCGGTTCTTAAAGTAGAAACCATTTACGAAAAACAATTTCCAAAATCGACCCGGGTTCGATTCCCGAGAATGATTTCTATTCCTCATAAGATAACATGGAAAAATCGATATTTCGACCTGCAACCTTATTTTATTTTGCTTATTAAAATTCGCATATTTGACCTACGATTTTCGGACTTGGACTGTATTAAAGAAAAAAATGCAGTTTCTTATTCTTATCGTCTTTAATCGCTTTCGAATCTAAATCTTTCGAATTTAACGTTTTAATATATTTTGACAAAATTTAGCGTTTTTAACAGTTGCCTTGCCAACCGATTACATTGTTAAACTCGAAATCCTATTACTCTCACGTACAAAAAACGTGTGATTCTATCATAATTACGTAAAGAATATTTTTAGAAGAAATTCTAAACATAATTACCATCGTTTAAGTTTTTCATAATCATGTTTTAACTTTTTTGATTTTATGTTTTATATGGCGCGTTTGACACCTCATATTTATATTATAATCGTTAATTTCAGCCTTATTATCTAGAACACGATTTCACGTCACGTCACGGTAAATGACATGTTTGTTTCTTTCATATGTTTATCGATAAGCTACTATAAGGAATGTCTTTTAATGAAACCCAGTACCTGTTAGATAAATCGGAATCCGTAAGTTGAATCAAGTTTATTGGTGTCAGTTCACATTAAAATTTCTACTAATATACATTTCAGTTTCATATAATATAATAATTGATGGTACAATACATACCAAATCAACACGTATAAACATATATAATTGTTGCTTAAAGGAATAATTACCAAAAGGTGGAATCTTTTAATTACTACTTAAAGGATATCTGTTATAGAAATTAGTCTGAGAATAATAATAATATTTACAATGAAACAATATGTAAATATTAATGTGTTCTACCGGAAAACTATCGCATAATTTTATTCGCCAAAGACGTCTGGCATAACCCCGGCATAGCCGGGTACTTTCAGTTAGTAAATTATAAATACACACGAAACTGATAATAAAATATCGTAAATCGAACAATACGTTGTTATTCTGTTAATATTTTTATCTCGTTTGACTGTTGTGCCGCGAATTATATCTCGTTTGACTGTTGTGCCGCAAATGGACAGGATATTGCCGAGCCTTCGGCTCGCTTTGTTTTAACGGGTAGTCGTCTCCGGGCGCTACCGCGCCCTTCGCCTCGCCCGGAACCAAATTATCCCTCCCTGTTGTCCGGTGATTGGGTATGTAAATGTCGAGACAGGCCAATCAGTTTCCGTTAATGTTGTACGTAAGTATGGCATGGGGATAATACGTAAGTTCCCAATTATTTGATCTAGTAGTCTTAGACGTAATGTTTTACGGTTAAAGATTATGACGGCGATGATGCTTTTTGCGGAGGAATTTTGTCGTATTTCATATAAAATGAAATACATCTAGGCCATACTTCCATATTGCCCCCCAGTATAATAACCCTCTATTTTCTTTTTCTTTTGTTTTTAAACGTGATAAACAAATCAACAATAAAATTTCTTAAACAACAGAAATTATTATTTTAATTTGAAAGGGTTAATTTCTTGGGTACTGTCCTGCTATACCCCCAAAAATAAACTCCCATAAAAACATTATCACTTTGCTAGGGTCACGATTAACAATTGAGGGAACTACGTTTTATTTGTAGATCGAGTTAATATCAGACCTGATTGGCCGGTCTTGACATTTACAAACCCAATCACCGGACAACGGGAAGGGATACTTTGGTTCCGGGCTAGGCAAAGGGTGCGGTAGCGCCCTCAGACAACTACCCATTAAAACAAAGCGAGCTGAAGGCTCGCCAATATATACTTTCAATGTTATATCCTCTTGACTGAATAAAATAATGATTACATAAATTTTCTTAATCTTCATATTATTGTTTCAATATAGGGTGGGGGGCAATATGGCAGTGGCCCCTACATCTAAGCCTTAGAACGATGTCATGGTAATTTTTCCGGAAAAATTACACGTAAAATAATACTCTATAAACTTGCGAAATGCACTGGTGGTGTAGTGGTTAGCGTGTCGGCTTCCCGTTACGAAGTTCCGGGGTCCGATCCCCGCGAATGGAGGTTTTTTTACAAAAGAAATAATAATAATTTTTAAAAAACTATCATCGGTGCCTGGCAGTAGGCAGCAGTACTGTCAGTCAGTATGTCAGAGTTGTAGGCGTGAACGGCTACATAACTGCGATGTGGAAAGCAAGAGGGAAAGTATATACCACATTACAGTTCCCTAGTAATGATTATATGGTTGAACAACATGAGTTCTCTCGAGGTAAAACATTCTGGAGGTAAAATAGTCCCCCAATCGGATCTCCGGGCGGGAAAGCATTTGCCGAAGGTAACTTACGCATAGGTACTTGGAATTTAAAAACCACGAGGAAGGCAGGAAAGCTAGAGAACCTGAAAGAAGAAATGAGAAGAAATAGAATTGACATCATAGGACTGAGCGAAGCTAGATGGGAATGAGAAAGGAAGTTCGACTCGGAAGAATTCACCGTAGTTTACTCTGGAGGAAACAGTGGAGCAAGGAGAGTAGCTCTGCTACTTAGGAAAGATATGATGAAGATGACCAAAATAATAGCAATTAACGATAGGCTGATGGAAATAAAGCTAAAAGCATTCCCAGTGGACATGTTGATAATGCTGGTATATCTGCCAACGTCCGCTCATGGAACAGCATAGTTGGAGAAGGACAAGAAGAAAATGTTGTCGGTCAATACGGACTTGGGAAAAGAAACCGAGGAGGAGAAAATCTGGTATAATTCTGAGCTAATAACGACCTAGTAATGACTAATACATGGTTCAAAAGCCATAAACGAAGGCTGTACACTAGGAAAAGCCCAGGAGATAGAATGAGATGCCAAATAGATAACATCCTAGTAAAACAAAGATTCAGGAGCAGCTTAAAAATGCTAAGAGAGGAGCAGACATTGATTCAGATCACATCCTTCTAATAGTCGATGTAACTACAAAGCTTAAACAAATAAGGAAAACGAGAAGAGAAAGACAGACTTGGGACCTAGAAAAATTGAAAGAAAAGAAAGATGCATTCGAAGTTGGAAGATCGCCTTAGAAAATTGGAAAACAAACCGAAGACAGTGGATACAGAGTTGGAGGAAATTAAAAAGTATCAAAGACACCTTGAATAAATAGATTGGAAAACCAGAGAAGAAAATCAGAAAACCATGGATCATTAAGGAAATGTTGGAGAAAATGGATGAGAGAAGAAAACGGAAAAACGTTAACAGTGAAGAAATAGAGCCAACTATCGACGAATAAACAATGAGTTGAGAAGGATAACAGATAAATCTAGAGAAAATTGGATGAAAGAAAAATGTGAGGAAATACAACAGATGGAGAAGTTAGGACGGTATGATATGATGTACGCTAGAGCACTGGAGTAAGAAGATATTAAGCTGAATGGAATTCGTGGTAAAAGAATTATGAATACAGATGGAAAAATAGTCGCAGAACCAAAGGATGTAGCACAGGTATGAGAAGAATACATTAAGGAAATACACAACAAGCAGGCAGGATCGACACAAATAGAACTGAAAGAAGAGAATAACATTGAAGAAGACAATTTGGGACCAAATATTATGAAAAGTGAAGTAGAGAGTGGCCTCAGGATTTCGAAGAAGTAATGATGAACTCTCTAAAGAAGAAGCCAAAGGTAATGCAGTGTAAAGATTACAGAACGATAATCCTACTGTCACACATTCGAAGATCATCACGAGGATTCTTAATAAAAATCTGGAGAAAAAGGCCGAAGAAATGCTTGAGGAAGGTCAATTCGGCTTCAGAAAAAGATGAGGAACCAGAAATGCTATCGGTGTAGTGAGAATCATATCAGAAAGGGCAATAGAGTACAGCCAAGATTGCTGCGTATGTTTCGTCGACTTGCAGAAGGCCTTTGAGAGAGTAAATTGGGTACTGCTGATGAAGGTATTAAACGATATAGGTGTAGACTGGAAAGATAGGAGACTGATCAGGAATCTATACGTGAATCAAGATGTAAAGGTCAAGTTGGAGAATGCGGACACCAATGTTATCCTATCCCGATTCGTAAATCTTGTTAATTAATTCCGTAATCACCTTCAGTCCTTCCGATCCCATGAATTTAAGTATCTCTGCCGATATTCCATCCCTGCCTGTAGCTTTTCCTTTTATATATAAGATGAATTTGATTCCAAAGAATTTTAAAGAAAAAGGTAATCAATCCGGTTGAAAGGAAAGCCCTTTAAATGCGTATATTTTGTTGCTTAAGATATCTAGTACGTTATTTCCCCTCCCCCCCTTATTTTTGATAGCCCTAGTACGCTTCATAAGGAGAATGGTCAGACTTAGGCAGTCTGACCGTTCCCATCTATGGTGCTGAAAATCGCATTTTCTTGCTCCGGTAATTTAATTTGTTCGTATATCTGGATTGCTTCGGATACATTATGTATTGTTAGTAAATTAATGAGCACGATGTGTGTGTGATGCGGCTCTCGAACTTTCAAAGATTATCGTATGAGGATGCAAGGGTAAGTAAGTTTGGCCACCCCTGTTCTAAGTTATACAATAGTCCCTCGCCAGTCACAGGAGTTACGTTCCTAACTTAAGTCGCGGTTGACAAAACCGCGATTGGCGAAAACCAGGGTTTATGAGAAATCTGGGCTAGGGTGAGCGAACTTTGAGTATCATACCTGAAGTCCTCTAATTTGCACTTCAACCTTAAAAATAAGTAAGTTATACTACAAAAACATGCTTATTATTTAACAAGTAGAGTGTTATCCATAATATGGATAAAATTAACGCGGTTTTTATTCTCATCTAGTTATACCGCCACATATTTTGGCCACTAGATTTTGAGCACACATTTCCACCTTAATGCCACTTATTCATGAAAAGTTTTTGAAAACGTTACGGAGGCTAATATGGAAACGTTCGAAATTATAATATATAATTGATTGCGCTCTAAACTTAAATGTCATTTTGGAAGTATCATTTATCCAGAAAAGGTATTTTTTAAATTTAAAATGTATGATAATTTAGAATAATGATGCGCAATACAACGCCAATTTATCCAGTGAGTCTCTCTCATTTAAACGCTAACCTCACCTTCACATAGTATCTCCGCTATAAAACAGACGAGGCTCTAGTAACCAAATATATGGCGCTACAGCCACATGAAAAATAAAAAAACGCGCTAATATATCCATGTTCATGGATAAAACTACTTCTTTTTACACATTTCAAAAATATAATTTAACAATTCCGTAGTTTTCACCGTTCTGATTTTCATGGACAAAGATTTCATTCATTTGTTAAAACATAAACCGGAATTATTATAGAAATGAAGCTGTATTTGTAATTTTCTGGCTTTATAGTTTTTCATTAGCATAAAATGTCAATTAACCTATGTATTCCAGATGAATAAATTCAATAAATTAACAAAACATTCGCCAATATTGAAAATTTTAACATATCAAATTTGTTATATTTATTTCTTATCGATTTGTATATATGATACTATAATATGGGATCAAAACAGCATGTTAGCATTACTCAAACAGGATTGCCATATTACGAAAAATGAAATTTGAAATTTCACTAATTAATGCCGTGAAGCATCAATAGCACTATTTCGCTGTCTTAAAAAAACAAGTTAGGAAAGTGTACAGCGTATCACAAATGGGCGCGTTTCGTGCAATGGAGTATTAGAAAGAAATTATATACCTGTACGTAAGGGAAATTGCGTTTTAAAGGTCTTTTCTTCGTCATAAATAATCCATTTTCTTTCTATTTAATAATATTGCATGCACACGTAAGGAAATTAAACGTTTGTTTTGGGGATTGTTTATGTTAGCAACAATAAAGTAACCATGCAAGAAATTTTGAAAGTTCAACTCGATTTAAGACATTCCGGTTTGATTTTCTGGATAACGGCTACCCCTACAATAAAAATGTATAGGAAAAGAAATACTCTTCTTTACCATTTCTACAACTTTTATTTGAAAAATATTTTGATCTGAGCAATACTTTACGAGATATGATGAAAATTTAATTTTTTATCACCAGTAAAGTGGTACCCCTGATTGGCGTACGTGATTCATTTTTGCAATTTTCGTATTATATTTGATTGTAAGTTCTTATCAAATTTCATGAAAATCCGTTTTGGTAGAAGCCGAGAACGAACATGCGGACGGACAGACAGACAGATGGACAGACCGATGATAATAGGCGCTCACGCTGGAAGCGAAACGAGCCTAAAAATGCAGCAATGATTAGCATATGTTTTAATGAAAATACTATGATGTTTTTAACGCTAATATTTGTCACTTTTCTGACTTATGAGGTGTTAAACAAAGCTCGTGGGGTAGCTACTGGAGAACGCATTCTTAATGATTGAAAAAGACATCTGATTTAGGCAACCGCATCATGGCTACTCGAGTAACCTGAATTATCTTCTAAGGCCAAATGGTGAGTTCGAGGATGGATTCTAGAATTATTTTATTCTTTTTTTATATAAAAAGTACATGGAGAAAATATGTATTGTAATTGAGAAAAAATTCGACTCAGAGATTTTGATGAATATGAACGTTTTGTGCTGTTCTGTCCGAAAAAGTTATTTTCTCCATTATCGCTTGTCTGTAGCCTAGGGGAAAAATGGTTCGATAGTATCTAAACAAATCATATTGATATAGGATATCAACTGGAATAGAAACCGTATCGCGCAATATCAAAATTTAATACGTCTCCATAATATTATATTTCTATTTTGCATAACATGTAATCTTTAAACTTTCGTTAACGATCAGGTTGTAAAGGGACTACGTTTTATATTCCGAACAATTTATTTTGTTTTCTTTCCCCTTTAAAGTTTTTGCGTTGTTTTTCCTCCAAACCTCATTTCGTCATTGATCCTTTGCCTCTTGTGTTGAAGTCCTTATATCTTTGCTGTTTGTCTGTTTTGTTGCTCGTATCCATTATTACTACTAATACTAATTATTTTTTTTTTAATTTAATGCTTCTCGTTTTTTTCAAAACCTTCTTTTTCTGGTACGAATTTTATACAGGAATTATTTTCTCATTCCTAAACCTCAGGTTTCTTTTTGATTCTTAGATTTTGATTACTCAGCTGGCCTTTTTATATTTTTCTTCCTTCAAAATTTCTACTCACTATCGTTAATCTTTCATCACACGATTATATGATGTCTGATACAATTTACCTATTTCCGATCTTTATTTCTGCTTCTCACACGGCATTTACGTCTCTAAAAGTAAATTTCATTTCTAGATACCTTTCTTGATGTTAGCGTTTCTATGGAACGATGTTAGAAGGAGAGGCAGTAAAACTATCCTGACTAAACGACTTAAGATTATGTTGTCAAATTGACTCAAAATTCATTTTCTTTCTATTATCCTTGAAACTTTAGCCGATGGCCCGTTTCAGTATGGTTTCTTTTTACTTCCGGTTTCAATTTTTCGTGATATGCGTATTATATATTTTTCACCTCTTTGGCAATTTATACTAGTGTTCTCTTTATATTTCACATATAAAACCTTGTGTTCCGTAACGGTCATCGTCCTAATGCTCTTGGCTTTATCGTTAATATGTCAATTTAACGATTGCTCGTACGCAGTGAGTCCCATACTCTATGATACATCAGTATTTATTCCGGGATTATTCATGATTGTTTGCGTATACAATATTATTCTAACAGCAATATATGAAGTATTATAAGGTAAAAATTACTTGTTTTTACTGCAACCTCCATACGAGAGCATAGTTACAGAACATTTTTAATTAGAGTAAATGGAGATATCTTTGAGCGCTCTAATATATTTTTAAACAAAAAATTTTGCGATAAGAGGCTGGCGATATAGTTTTATGTTAACACCCATGAAATTTATATTGAAATGTCTGATAGGTAGAAAGGACAGGAATAGCATAGATAACGTCTGAATTATCAGATGGGCTACACATGCCTAGATTTGCAAGAATTCAGTCTTGAGAAAACGGGAAACAGTTTATTTGTGCTAGGTGTGACACTGAAAAATTTCTTTATGAAACTAATAAAATTGAAAGAGTTAATGATTAAATACAAACATAGTATGCCTTAAATATACGTATTATAACATGTATTACACAATTTTTCCTGAAAAGTGGGACTAACATAAGCATTTAGGTACGAGATTTTTTTTATTTGAATGAAATTTAACGCGACCGTTTAAATTTAAAGTTTAGTTATAGTTGCAGTTTACATAAAGCTTGTGAAATATGCAGCAGCGCACAATATGTTTTCCTTTCAAATACCCCTACATTTAAATATTTTGCGGGAACAATTTTATTCCCATAACTAATAAGCCCCCAAGCAAAATACGCGAGTGCTCATACGTCTTCAATCACCATTCCCACGTGTAAATCCGAAAAGAATGCATTCGTAACATGCGCCACTACAGTGCGGAACCTCCTTATAGTTCAGGCATCCGCCGAAAGACCCCGCCTCCCTCGCGAAAGGCAGAGATGCGAACTAACCGTTCTTCGAAATCGTTCGCCAATCCACTTTTCGTTCGCAGTCCACGCTTTCTCCTCCGCCGCGGTGCTTGGGTCATGCGGGAGGGATTTTAACCTTTACCCCCGCACGTCCCGTACTGGTTCAAGTGTGATCTCTTGGCTCGAGTTGAGTTCATGAGTTCATTTTTTAGGCAAGTCTTAGCAGCGCGCTACAATGAAACTGCGCAAATTGAAACTTGTGAAGGTATTGTGATTGTGCGTGACGATGAAAAAAAAACTTCATTACGAAGATGATTAATTAGTCTCACTGCTCCTGCGTGATCCTCCAGAGGAAACACTGCCTTTCCTATAAAAAAAAAACATCCTTTCGTCTTTAGAATGTGACGTCTAACTGTAGTAGAAGAGAATAAGCTGGTAGTATAAACTTTTCCTCGGCTTCTCCTTTGTCCCATTGACATTTAATCCTCCCTGTCATTTTAAAACGTTAAGCTCGCTGCTTTAGTTTAAGGGCATGCATCGGAAAAAGGGTATTCAGCTGCGGGTCAACGTTTTCTCAACTTGAGAAGAATAACTGCGAAGATTTGTGAATCATTCTGTTGGCTTCGGTTTTAAGGTAAGAAAATTTAGCGTTAAAAGTTTGAACAATTGCAATGTATTCCGAAACACTCTAGGGTCGGTTATAAAGGAACAAGAAGGGTAAAAGTATTTTTTTCGCCACTCTTAAATCTGCTGTATTAAGTCGAAAAATTCATCCTTATTTTGCATTTTTTCTGTTCCCTTCTCTCTTTCTCTCTCAAGAAAAGCAATAAAATTAATAAAGTTATTTCCCATGGTTGCGTTTGACACAGTTTCACGGAAATTAAGCCGCATTATATATGCTTAGGTTTAATCCGTGTAACTTTAGCAGAAAATCGCTTTAGCCGAAGGATCCAATTAATTTTAATTAATCGGCCATTTATTTTTTCCTCCTAACTCAGCAAAGGGAGCGGAATTTTTTTTTAGCACCTCTGGTTCTTTTTGGGTTATCGTTTCTTATTCGAAGCAGGGTCTTTTTCTGGGATAGGGAAACGTTTTTCGCACCACGAAGAGAATTATTTATCATATTTTACCGGCATAAAAGTTTTATATCCGTAAAGTAAAAATTTGGAATTGATGTTTGCGAAACGGAGATATCATGATAAATAAAGATTGAGATCGCTTAACGTACATTTTCTTTTAATTATGCCACCAACTTTGTTTGATCTTTAAGGTCCTATAAATTTTGTTTTCGAGTGTCTTTCAATGCGCATTTTTCCTTAAAACCCGAAGAAAATATTCCGCGAACGATTTATACAAAGGAGGGGATTATTCACGAATAATTCGGAATGTAATGTAATGCAGTCTACTTTTAACATCTTATTGTTAAAACAGATTCGCGAGAAAACATTAAAAACACAAAACCGACACATTTTACTGAAATTCATCCAGTCTCAGTTAATAGAATTGTTTTATTTGCAATCAAAATGAGAGAGATATTGCCGAAACAAGGTAGTAATTACATAGTTTGAATTACTTTTATTGGCATCGTTAACGAAAAAGAACGTTCGAGTAGTTCCGTCGTCATTCTTTTATTTTTTTTTTACCTGAAGTTATTATACTAGGCAATTTACGAAATTACGATCGAAATATTTGTAGTATGTCTGGAGGAGAACGGTTTGAATATTTAAAAGAAACCAGTCGGAATTTACTTTTACATGTCTAGAAAATATCACGGTGACCGTTGGGGGTAATCCGACAACGTATTTTTATGATAGAAACGGTCTCGATATGATAAATGGAATTAGGGAGTGGGCCAAAGAAGGGAACCAGCGAAGGGGAGAAAGGTGATTGTGGACGTACGAAAATAAAGGAAGGGTCCATCACGGAGGGAAGGGATAGTAAACAATGGGAAAGTGGCATATTTTGAGAGACGAGCAGGTGAAAGAGACCAAGCAAGAAATCCGGATTATATTTTTTGTCTCCAAGGGAGATTTTTCAAGTCGGAGACGATGACAAGAGTACGCGTAGGCAAGCGCAGAAATGGTAAAGACGTATTTTTTCCTGGTTACGAGTGAGTCGTTTTGCGATAAAGTAGGACGAGAAGGGATGTAGAGGATGAGAGAGGGAGGCAGAATGGGTTTATTGTCTTCAAGCATAGTGCGAAACAGAAGGTTGTTTTTTTTTTACATTCGCGAACGAAAGAGGACGTTGTTGGAGAGGATTAAAGTGGCGGCATCAGTTTTGGTGTCCTTTAGCGTCTTTCTCTGTTGCGTAAGACGTCCGATCCAGCGCACAATACCACAATCACCGAGGCGTTCGTTCTATTTTTTTTTGCTACAGAGTACGAAAAATTCTTCAAGAGTTCGAACCGAACGTTTGATGGAAGCGACCGAAGAGAACGCAGGAGAAAAACAAATCGCTACGCGTGCAATTCGAGTCGTAAGGGCTTCTCTAAAGAAGCCTTACCTCTTAACGACGATTCCTTGGCTCGATACGACCGATTCGTGCAAGAGTTTCGATACCTTAGATAAGTGGATTAGGGAAGAGACCGCGAAATCACGGCGTGGATTTTCGGCACGCAAAATATTCATTAATTGATTGGTCATTAAATAACGTGTCGATATGGTAAGATTTTTGTACGCCCTATTTTTAATCCGAGCAGTTATGAAACAAAATCTGTTTAATTTTTATTTCTATAATTTATTCAATGTTAAACGGGCTTCGGTATTTTAAAATGCTGCCCCTCTCGTTTCTCATTTAATTTTCTCGCTCCGAATGTTGATTGCTAAGTTATATTTTTTTAAGCGTCAATTACTCGTTAGTTGAGAGAAATGTGATTAGAACGATAATTTTCAACATACTGAAATACATGCAGCATACTTAGTGATATCAAAGTGCAAATAATTTCTTATTTGTACGAAAAAGTAATAAATAGCCGTCGTATTCGTATAAAAGTTAAGGCAGCCAGTTAAAATGTAGTCGTCCTTTGAGGAGATTCTAATGTTAATTGTTTTCTTATCCTAAGTTTTTACTGAGGTGTGCGAAGGAAAATTTCCCTCTCCCCCCATACTTGTAGCTTAACCGATACTAATATCCTTCATTTTATGCGTTTTCGGTGTATGCGTTATCTCATATACACCTGGTACAATTTACTTAATGTTATTTAGCTTTAAAACATAAGTTTCAATACGTTTATAAGTGGAATATATCTAGTAGCGATCCGAAGGCCGTCTTTCAGAAGCCTCCGCCCGGGTGCGGTGACACACGTCGTACAAGCCTAGGACCGGCCTTATACTTACCCTATTTGCCATACATAAGCCGATAAGTTATTCATCATAATAATTTTTCTTATCTCACTTTGAAAAATTATCACCAAATCAAATTTTCAGTTATTCGCTTCAACTCAAAGTAAGTTGTTACCAAATTTATGTTTTCGCTAAAACAATATTCATATATTAGAAGAACTTGCTTCCTAATATATCATTCGCGTTGTCAGATTAAATATAATGTAAATATAAGTTATAATGTAGAGTTTTAAATTTCTGTTATCCTTATTCCGATATCATGTTGTAAGTAGTCGTGATTCATTCACGTTAGACCCAAAATGTAGAAATTATAAGTTTTAAGTTCATGTTAAACAATGATTTGCTTTCTAAGCATAGATACAATGGATTTCTTTGTGAGATTTTTTTGAAAATTAAATTTCAGAATTAAAGATTTAAGATTAAGTATAATTTATAAATTGATAGATAAGAACTCAGTTAAACCGTATAGTATCATGGGTAAAAATATTATCAAACCGGAGAAAAATAATGCTTAAAATTCGCATTTTTATCTCAAATACACGTGGATTTCATACAAATGAGAGATAATAATTAAAAATCTAAAGAACTTGAAAATTCTGTATACATGTGCTAAGAGGAAACAATAAGGATAGATATATAGGTTTTGATAATAAATTTGATAAAACTATTCGTAAGCCTAAACAAAATTCAATGCTATTAATCGTCTAACTTCCACCCGCTGGAATTTTTGTTATCCTATTGGCAGTAAATAATACTTCCGTGCACGTTACGATCAATAGCCTCCTCGTAATCAGGAAAAGTGCTTTCTGTTTAAATGACTTTCCTTTCGATTCATTTAGTCTCGAGCAAAGCGGCGACGGGATGCGTTTCCCGTGTCGGTCTCTTCAAAATTTCACTTGTTCCCGACCAATACACCGAAAAACGCTTCGGACTAAACGCGGTAGCGCATGTCGGGGTGGATGTCAAAACGACGTGCTGTGTGATATTTGTCGAAATACACGGTTTCATAGGGAGATAATGCAGCGTAGTGCTCTCGATAAGTCGAAGTCGAAGGTAGATCACCTCGAGGAAGGCTTCCTATAGGTGGGTGGTGGGGCTGATGGGGGGGGAGGGGGGAGGCACGGGTTGAAGCGATTGAATCAGCTGATCTCTTAATCTTCTTGAGTGGTGTTGGGCCGGAAGCGGCCATGTGGGTTGGTGGCGAAGGTGATTCAGAACGAGAAGAGGGAGAGAGGATGGAAGGAAAGAAGAAAGGGAGGACAAAACAACCTTGGTGGTCGAATGTAGTTAAAAAAAAATATCAAAAAATCCTCAGAATGGTAATCAGGATTTATGATGGCCATTAAATCGTGAAACAAAAGTAGAGGGGAACCAGATATCTCTCGATAAATATCTTCCTTAAAGGTATTCTATGAATGTAGGCAATAATTGTGAGGTGATGACAATATCGCTTAAAGTCCTGCTTTTTTCAACGGTGAAGATGCTTTCGTCAACTTTTCTCTCGTCCACGAGAATTAATAAGGATTTATCGCTACACCTAACCTACTTTGGTAGTAGTAGCTACAGAGAGGGAAGATGAAACAAATAGAACTCGTTAGTAATAATAATTTAAAGAATAGAAAATAAGGTCTTTAATGAAATTTATTTGAATCCGGATGATGTGCTATCATTATCTCTATATCGCGTTTATCTGTGGAAAAATCCTTTGATTTTAAAGAAATAATGATGATCTATAGTAGAATTTTATGATATTTTACGTCAACCTCAAACATATTTTTAACACCCATAAATACCGACTAAAATTACATATTAATGTAGTAATGTATTTTTCGGATATGCGTTTTACACCGCATTAAAAAACCGACGCATTTCAGCAAATGATAATTTCATTAAAACGAAGCCTTATTAGACGCAGGCTTTAGATCATTAAAAAAATTCAAATTAAGGTTCTCTATGCGAGCTGAAAGTTGCGTGAAGTCTGTAATTAATTGCCTTACATAGTTCATACTCTATAACTCTAGGAAGTAATTTTAAACCTGTAACAGATGTAGCTGCATAGTTATGTACAGAAGTCGAGTTCCATGTAAGAGTTTGAAGGGAAAATGTGACAACAGATATTCCATTTTGTGGTATTTTTAATTATCATGGAAGTAAACGATTCACCTTATTAATTTCTGAAATTTCATTTCACAATCACAAAAAATTGTGAATTATATAAATTAAATTGAATTAATAAATTTTGCGCATTCCTGCCTATTAATGGATTTCTTTGGAAGAAAAAAATATGCATCACAGAATTATCAACATTTTTTAAAATGTCATTTAAGTGAAATTGTAAATATAATGTATTCGGAAATTGTTTGATCTTTAATGAAAAATGGACATGTAAAATTTATATTTTGCAGTAATACATTGCGTAATATTTCCGCACAAATTAGATGGATTAGAGCAGGTAGAAAAGGATGGCCCATGGACATGTTATAATGACTCTAATTTGACGGAAAATTGCTCTCCTGGCTGTTCATTTTCTAAATAAGCCGCCTTTGAGATCTGCTTCGCAAATAAGATAAAAATGAAAGCTTAGCGGAAGAGGGTCGGAGGAAATGAGCGTTTGTTTGGAGATTTATGTTTTTGTGTATTTTTTAGAAACCCTTCTTGTTACGTAATTAGAGAAACGTCAAAAATGTCTTAGGATATAACTTTTAACATGAAATTCTAAGGCTGGATACAATTTCTGGATAAATGCAAAAATCTTGGATTATTACGAACGGGAAAATTTCCGCCAGTCTCTCTTTTGTTTTAACTTTATTATGTCGTTAAATATTTGAAGAACAAAACTATATTGTCCAAAACATCTTCTACGTACTTTTACGCCCTAGAATGGACTTCAAACTTTTATTATTCTTTTCTGACTTGTATTTTTAGCTATTGTTTTCTCTCGTCAATTTGTTTCATTCGAGTATGTTTTCTAAGCTCTCTCCGATCTAATTAGTACCAGAATTTTTAATAACGCATGGCCTATCCTAATGTCAACTTTACTTGTTGAATTCGTACTTTATTATTTACAGAGTTTTCCCCTTTTATTCTTAAGGTCATTCTTACTTAACCCCACACTTGTGGGTTATGTATATATCTATTTATATTGAGGGCAACTAAGTGTTGAAGGAAACCCAGTGAGCACTTACGAAAAGGAGAGCCGCTGTGGTGTCAGAGAGACACATTTGTAGACATAGATGATGGAGCTTTCGGGTTGATCCCTTCATCAGCACAGATGTCTATCATCAGACAAATGTGTCTCTCTGACACTCCAGCGGTTCTCCTTCTGGTAAGTGTTCACTGGGTTTCCTTCAACACCTAGTTGCCCTCAATGTATATATAAATTATAGTATATTAATATTTTTCTCGATCTTTTCCTGTTCCAAAATGCCCTCTTTGTTTTGTAAAATTTTACCTAATTTTCCACATTACGAATTATTTGTTCGTGATATTTCTGCGCATTATCCCTGCCATGGTTTTATACGATTATTGATTTGCGTGATTATATGATTAAACTTTCAGCAACTCTGATTATTTGGTAGATGTTTTAGTTCAGTTTCAACTTCTTCGGGGAAAGTTGTTGTTGTTAACAGTTATTTAATTACTTCATTTTGTTTTTATTGTTTTCATTAATGAGGCTTGAGATTTAGTTACAATTGCCTATGCCATTTTCTACGAGTTTTATTTTGGATCTATGTGAGAGTGAATGATTTTTATATTGGTTACAATCAGATCAAACAAATTTTGAGTTTTATCACTAAAGATAATTTGAGGTATTAATGAAATTCCTTAATTTTTAACTTTTAGGAAGGTATATGCATAGAATGAATTCCAAATATTTTATTTGAGTATGATTTAGTTAGTCACATGTAGTTTTATTTCACGAAATTCTCTTTTATTAGTTTGAAAAGTATGTATCAATTAGTTAATCCATATTTACAATCTTTAAAATATTATGACGGGCGTCATAGGTAATAAGGTTAATAAGCTTTTTTGGCAAAGATTATAATCTTTTAAAGAAACTTAGTACGTAATGTAGAATATTTTGGGGCCAATATATTTGTCTGTTTCCTAATCTTATTATTCTATATTATTTAATATAATAATAGCCGTCGTCTGTTGGTTGGTTGGTCGGTCACGCTATGCAAACGCTAATAATTCGAGAAATAATAATGATAGAAACTCGAAATTTGGTGGGGATGCTTGATTAACACTTATTCAGAGAATGACAAATTGAAATCGCGAAAAAATTCCTTGGTTCGTCTCCAAGAGAGGCATTTCCATTTGCCATTACTTAACATGTAAAACGCGATTTTTCGACGTGCTGGCTTTTGTTCATTTGGAAATTAAAACTAGAAGAAATTAACAGACGACCTTCGGATTTGAACCATTTTGAAAAAAGTTATAAAGTTTCTTATTCCGTTCGTCTTTTTTCGCCCGCAGTTCGAAATATTCCATGTTAAACGTTTAATTTGTATATTTTGTGGAAATCTCGCCATTTTAACGTGATGTTGCTATGTCGACCATTATCATTTTTACACCTCAAATTACTATTATTGTATGTATACATCCTTCTGGGAATAAGCGTGCCTTGAGTGCTTCAATACGAGAGAGAGTGAGAGAGAGAGGGGAGAGATTGGCGTGTTTTGTGGAAAATAAGTATATTAACGTAAATATAAAAAATTTTAAGTATCAACAGTGTCATTTTAGAAAAATTGGAAATAAAAAGCATTCTTAAATTAAATTCTTTGTAAACCATACGTGCTTACGAATTTTATTCTTATTCCTCGAATTAATTTCGTAACAATGGCCGAAGTTTGGAAACGAATATAAATTAAAATTCAATTAAAATTAAAAGACCATTTAAAACTGTTAACAGGCAATTTTCGAAGAAACAACAGTGGATCTTTTAATGCACTGATTTGTTTTTATAAAAGGAATTTTGGTGCTTATTTAATACAGAGTAAGTTCTAAAGCTTATAATCCATTTAAATGTAATAACAGTGGCTATTATGTTTTAAAGAAAGAACTTTATTTATTCACTTTACAGAATGAATTAATTTGAGGCTAGCATTGCCTATTATAAAAGGAGTTACTTTGGAATTTACAGTATGTAAAGTGGAAGTTGTACTGAATTGACTCGAGTATATTTCAAAGCAAAAATCAATTTAAAACTATTGTAACGGTTTCTACGATAAACAATTAGTTTATTTTTTTGTTAATATGGATCTCCAATACAACAATCCATTCAATCAGTTTACGATGTTGAAATAAATTGATTTGTTTTTGTTCAGATAGTATTCAAAGAAATTATTCCGCTGATTGGTTAATTAGTTAGTTTTTAATTTAAATATTTTAAAGAGTTTTATTTGAAATATGTAATACATAACGACGGAGAACATTATTGAGGATTTGAGTAAGCTTTCTTTCTTCGTAAGTACAGAGTACAATGTTAAAACAATGATAATGTTAAGTGCACGAAATTTAATTATTTTCCCTACGTTATATATGTATACATATAATTATTTCCCGGTCTTTGCACACCGACATTTATATGCAGCATTGGCGAGAACAAGGTGGGAGAAGAATAACAGAATTTTATAGCCGAAAATAAAAACCAAAGGCATTTACTAAACGACAACAGAATATTCACTAGAAATGTAATATATGACGAAATATTTCATATGTAAAAGTGTGCTAATAATTATTTTAAATACAAATATTAATAATCAATCTATCTATAATTCTTCCGTTGATATTTCAACGGGCATTACACTAGTCTCTTATAATAATAGACAAGTGTTGGTTGATTGGTGTTCATATAAAAATGCGAATAACTCGATAAAAAAAAGATGTATAAACTCTAAATATGGCAGGAATGCTCTTTTCACATATTTTACGGTGATAGCGAAAAAAAATCTCGAAAAGTTCGACTCCAAGGAAGACGTGCATTTCCCATAAGGTAACACGTAAAAATCGGCTCTTCGACGTGCAGGATTTCATTCTTTTTTAGATTAAAATTAGAAATAATTAACCTACAGTCTTCGGATATGAACCATTTTGAAGAAAACATTATAAAGCTTCTTATTCTCTTCATCTTTTTCCGCCTACAGTTCAAAATCGCGTATGTTAAACGTTTAATTCACATATTTTGGAGATTTCTTGCCATTTTAACGGGTTGTTGCCTTGCCAACCAATTACATTGTTAGACATCGAAATGTTATTTCAATCCTTATGAGTGTAAGCGTGCTTTAAATGCTTTTAATATGAGAGAGGGAAGGAGGGAGGTAGGGGAAGGGAGAGGGAGCGGGAGGGAGGGGGAGATAGGGAAAGGGAGGGAGAGAGAGGGAAAGGGAGGGAGAGAGAGGGAAAGGGTGGGAGAGAGAGGGAAAGGGAGGGAGAGAGGGATAGGGAGGGAGAGGGAGCAGGATGGGGGGAGGGAGGAGGAGCAGGAGGGAGGGGGAGGGTAGGAGAGAGAGGGATAGGGAGGAGGTGAGAGGGAGGGGAGGGGAGAGAGGGAGAAGGAAAGAGGGAAATGATTTTCAAGACAATTTATGTTTCTGATGTCAATTTGATCTCCATAATTAGCTTGAATGATTGAATCTTTACTCCCGTCATTTTAGACGGGTTATACACTAGTTAATATATGTTCTGTCTTCAATGTTTTAAACATTTCTGTAGAGTCCCAATATTTAATATTCCTACACACACGACCATGTATAATTTCCATTCATACTTTCTCCAACCTACGTCTTTCCATTCACTACATTGTTCCATTCGAATTATTTATACAATGTTGCTTTTTATCTAATATAAATAATACCCTTTAGTTAATTTCACACGCTATGTTTTTTAGACAAATTTGACTTTCTATTGAATCACTGTTTTCTTTTTTTTAGTTTTCCCACTACGCTTCTATCAAATTCTGCTATCAATTCGCTTCTTATTTTATTGAAGGTGGCTAAATTAGTGTGTCGCCGCCTTCTGTGCTACCCTTTTTTAATCGGTCAGATGTTGAGCTGTTATGTTACCACTATCGTAGCATTATGTAAACTACTGGAAACATAGAACAAATACACGGAGAATTTTACTAGGGTTTTTAAAAGAAATTAATGAACACATCGGCGATGCTTTTATTTTGATTTAAATGGATTATTGATCTTAACCGACGGAAGATCACATGGTGTTGTCTTTTATTTTTATAGTCAAGTATTCCTGAAATTGAAGGGACTGGTCATGATTTATTTATGAAGACAAAAATTGAGAAAAAACAATAACACGGGAGACTTTTCAAAAGTGAAAGAGGTTTACTTAGATGTATGCATCGAATATTTGTTTGAGGACAAACAAATTGCTGACAAAAATTCAAGAAACTAACACTGAAACCAATGTTTAGAAGTTTTAATTGTTGCTGTTAAGCTCTATAAGTTTAAAGAACTACTCTATATAACTTACCGCAGTAATAAAACCAAGTATTCAAATGAGTATAAAATTTGCCAACTGGAAGAGGATTTGCCGTACAAGTGTTTCCTAACATAATTTTCGTCCCGAAACACCTGCTCCGGAAAAATTCAAAACATCTCCTTTCGGCTGACACGTTGAATACTTTTTAGTCAAGTTATTCTTATTTACGGCCTAAGTAGGTACGCGTGTGATGCAACCATATATATATATATATATATATATATATATATGATTACTTACCAGGTGGAGAGCCGCTGGGGTGTCGGAGAGACACATTTTTAGACGTAGGTCTTTCGGGATGATCCCTTCGTAATTAATTCAGAATCACGTTTCTGAAGGAACAATTCCTTCTTATTAATTCCGGCACTTAACTACCAAGACAGAGATAATCGCAAAACAAAGATTAATATCTTAAAGCGGACAGAATGTATTTAGCATTTGTAAAATAAAATCCTTCTTTAAAGCTTTCCCCGGGTTTTGTTATCTTGTTGTTCTTGTTTTGATGAGGCGATTCCTCCGGCTGAGATCCGACTCAAATTGGCCCGGCAGGACGGTAGTGTGTCACAGCTGGAGTCCATCTTCACTTACAGGGAGCCGGGGAGGATGATTGAGGGGGAGGAAGATAAAGAAAGAGAGAGAGAGAAAAGGGAGAGAGAGAAAGAGATAGTTGGAAGTGGGCGGATGAAAAAGAGGAGGATAAGGGTGGAAATTCCCATGCTAGCTTTTTGCGAGAAGAAGCTCAACATCCGGATTTCGAAACAGATTTGGTAGTAACCATCTCCCAGATACAAATGGTTTGAGGGTTCGAAACCTACATCGTAGAAAGACGTTTAGGTTCTTCGTTTTATCCGTTGAAGCGTCAGACGCATTTGACCTGGGTGCTGTCACTGAGCTTCTGGCAAATGAATAAATAAAAATAAACCTCTCCCTCTATCTCTCTCTCTCTATCTCTCTCTTCATTCCTCCCATCCTCTCTTTCTCGTTGGAAGGAGGGAGAGAAGAGTGTTAAGGAGGAGTTGAGAAAGGGAACGAATGCGGACTCGGTTCACTACGAGCTGGGAGTTGGACAAGGTCCAGGCTGGTTAATTTCGGACCTCCCATCCTCTAGCCCTAGTCACCCGCACCTCTCTAGCTTTTTTCTCCCCTTGTAGCTTTCCTGTAAAGATCCGCCCCTTCCACGTTTTTCTTTCCTATCTCTTTATCCACCTCCTCTTTTCTCTCGCCTCTCACTCACCTTATTTCCTCCCCTCCCCTCCCCTGCTCTCTCCCCCACCCCCACCAATTCCCCATTCTTCCTTCCTCCGCCTCCCTCTTCCATTCTCCTAGCCACCGTACCGCTTCCCTGCTTTTCCTTAATTTGTTTTTCGGGGCCTTCGTCCCCAATTCGAAAAGACAATGCTCCTTCTATAGTTAGATTTTTTTTTTTTTAAGGCTTTCCTGGGTAAAGGGAAATATTTCGTACCAGAAGGAACGGTTGTGTGTTTTCGAGGTCGATGGATTTGTTTGGAATGCGGTAACTATTATTCTCACCATCTTTGTCTCGGAGAAATTTAACGGTCCGTCGGTGTTTTATTTATTTTTTTCGGTATCGGAAAAAAAGGCTTTTGGAGGTTGTTGTTGAGACTGTCAATATTTAGGTTCAGAAAAAATGTTGAATTAAACAACTAGACGTGATTTTTAAGGATTATCAAGCTTGTAAGACATTGGTTTTCAAACTTCATCGGTTCACGCCTCCCTTGACAAATTGAAAAATTATGTAAGATTGTAAGGTAAGATGTATCATTAGGCATAAAAGAAAAGGAAACGCATAGTAGAGTACCTATATAATATAAACTAATGACATTTATTAAATTAAAACAATTATGATTAGATATATTTATATTTCAGAGAAAACACAACTGTTCCTTGGTTAATAATTTAGTATTTCACAAATATAAGTAAATACAGGTATCCCTCGCCGTTCGCGGGGGTTACGTTCCCGAAGACTCCGCGAACCGCAAAACCGCGAACGGCAAATGCATAAACTAATGGAATAACGGGATTCCGTTCCTACACCGGCGAAAGTGGTCCTAAGTGATTATTTACTTTACCTTACTGACGACTCTAGGCCACAGAAACAAATAGTAAGCTAAAAATATGAAAGGAAAACCAAACCGACGAACGTTTAAATTTAGGAAAACTAAGAAAACAGAAGCTTATTAACTCACCGTGAATTATGTAGAGTATACGTAGGATGTTGACAATGGAGGTGTTTCGGAAGAGCATTATTTGGAGATGGAAGAGGAAGATGAGGGATTTGGCTTCAGGAATTCTGTGTTTTGGAGCTGTTTCCCTTTTGTTTTGATTTTTGTAATAAATTTCGTCATAGGGAGATATTGCAGAGTCAATTATTCTCTTAAAATTGATGCTCCTTTCCATAGATGGATCAGCCTGCATTACTTTCTCTTTCAACTCGTTAGCCATATTTAAAATTTCTGCTAAGGTCTTCGCTGAAAACTGTTTTATCTTAGGCTCTACATCTTCCTCTTTGTTTTCGCTCTCACTTGACTGTGCAAATTCTTCAAGTTCCTCATTTGCTAATTCTTCTTGTTGAAAGTTGAGCAATTCCTCCACTTTTTCCTCTTTTAGATCTTCAAAGCCACCTACATTTCTAGTCATTTCGATGATCTCTTCAACTTCTTCGCGAATGCTGGGATAAACTTTGGAACGAACAGCTTCGGACCAAAGTTTCTGCCAACATGCATTTATTGTTGATTGTTTTACTTCGTCCCATGATTATTTTATCATATGAATGGCTGTTCGAATGTTGAATGAACTCCAACATTCACGAACAGAAATCAAAGAATTGGTGTCCATTTGCTGTAAAATATGTTTGAAATTTCGGCGAATATAATAAGATTTGAAGGTCCAAATGATCCCTTGGCCCATCGGCTGTAAGAGTGTTGTTGTGTTTGATGGTAGGAATACAACTTCTACGTCAGAATAGCCTTCTGCAAGAGAAACTGGATGACCCGGAGCGTTATTCAATACGAGAAGCACTTTAAATGGCAAATTCGTCTGCCTCAGATAGATCTTCACCTGCTGGATGAAGCAGTTGGCAAACCAATCTTCGAACAGTTTACAAGTAACCCATGCCTTCTTATTAGACCTCTAAAAGACAGGTAGATCTGATTTAATCATCTCTTTTAGAGCATGAGGATTTTCTGAACGGTAAATTACCATTGGTTTGCATTTAAAATCTCCCGAAGCGTTTCCACATAATATTACAGTGAATCGATCTTTTGCAGCCTTTAAACCTGGAGCAGTATGTTCCTCTTTGGAAATAAAGGTCCTATTTGGCATTCTCTTCCAATATAAACTGGTTTCATCGACATTGAAAATTTGTTCTGGCTTATAACCTTTCTCCTCCATAAGCTTAAAAAATTCACCGGGGAATTCCCTCGCTGCCTCTTGATCAGCTGATGCAGCTTCTCCTGATAGCTTAATGTTATGCAAATTTAAACGCTACTTTAAATTATCAAACCAGCCCTTACTCGCTAAAAAACAGATAGAACAATTATCTTCATCATCGTCTTCAGTTCCACTCTTTAAATGTTCATATAGGTTAAGTGCTTTATTTCTTATTAACTCCATGCTAAGGGGAGCATTTTTCTGTTTTATCCTCTATCCACACACTTAAGAGTTTTTCCATTTTTTCTAACACAGGGTCACGTCTACTTACAAAAGAAACTTTAGCACTAGACGGAGTAGAAGCCATTATACTACTTCGTATTTTGTCTTCTACCCTTTTTATAGAACGTATGGTTATTCATATTCTCTACCAATGGAAGCGTAACTTGCTCCACTTTGTAACTTACCTAATATCATGATCTTTCCCCTCAAAGTCATGTCTCTTAGCTAATGCGTCCCTTCCATTTATATTAACACGTTTGGATGCCATAATAATGTAAAAGAATGGGTTAATGAAAAAAATTACAAATGTTTATAAAAGCACTCTACTATAATACAATGTCAACGTCACTAAGCTTAGTCCAGTCTAATTTAAAATGAGAGAATAAAATGAAACAACACATTAATACCACAAACACACCAAGGATATCAAGTCATGTTGCTTGCGGTACTATAGAACAGAAACTGATATAAATGTGGAAAACGGAAGCTTGCGAAGGTCCGATGGCCATATTTATTCCGCGTAAAAACAAGCAGACTTAATACTGTTTACACAGGTGGCGAGAAAAATAAATAGAACATAGAGTGGAGTAAACTGGGAGATTTTTCCCTTCAGTATTCTATGGATCCTTCAGGAAACGGAAGATTTCCCCGTTCGGTACACAAAAAAAATGAGTAATGGGTATTGCTGAGAAACCGCGAATAAGCAAAACCGCGAACGACGAACCCGCGAACGGCGAGGGATACCTGTATATGCATTCAGCAACTTTACTTATTAATTTTAATGCCTGGGATGTTCTTGTTGAGCAGAACGAAGCCTATCAAAGCGGGGTGTCAGCGTTGATAAGGCACTCGAAGATCATCCTCAATTGGTAATTTAGAACGGTATTTGGATGTTATTATTGTTGAAATGTAAAACAACCGAAGAAATTGAAAACAGTTCACAATAATTTCATATAATAATTAAAATTATAATTTTTCCCAAAATAAATTAACTAAATAAAAATTATTGAAAAAGCTCTACCTTTCTAGACAAATCTCGCGCCTCCCCTGGCAAACCCCTCCCACTTTGAGAACCACTGTTTCTAAGACGTACTCTTTCGAGGAATTTGACAGGAAAAAATTATTTACGTGCTTTGAATGCTGACACACTGCAGAACAACATTTTCATTTTGATCGGATGCTTTTATATAAAGTATTTACCTTTCGGGTAAAAATTTTCTGGTTACGTTCAACTTTTACAGGGGGAATCAATATACCAGGGGTGTCGAACTCAACGTGTGGGCCCCATGATGTCACTTCACGGAACCCGCGGGCCGTATCATATGCTAAGAACGCTGTCATGTATCTTAACCGCGTAGAGTGTTTTTAATTGGAATTAAAAATAAACCGCGGATCTATGGGAGGTGTTGATGTAATGCGTATCTTAAATTATTTTAAAATATTTTATAACAAATACATTTTGAGTTTTGGCGGCAACATAGTGTGAACTATAACATAGTATTAAATCGCTCTGCATGGATCACGTGTTTGAGACACCTGCTTTATACAATAGTTTACTCGTTCGAACTTAAAATCAAGACGAAATTAAAATAGATTCTCATTCTTCCCTTTCATTTTAACTGGCGTTTCTATGATGAACTCAAGCCAGTCAAATATAAGACTTCCCATATCGCAAGATGGTGGTTATTTTACTTTTTTAAACGCCGCATTCGCTTATGTAAACTAAACACCTCTTTTTCGGTGTCTCGTCTCGTCTCGTCTCGTACGGGTTTTTGTTTTTTTTCTTTCTTCGCTTTTATTCCCGTATTTATTATTTCTTTCGATCTCAGGCGTTTGATCTCTCATTCGAACTGCCTCCTTCGCTTTTTGTGTTCCTCTCTCTCTCTCTTCGACGCCTCCTTCCTCTTCTTTTTTCGTCGTTCGCTTCCAAAATCCAATCCGGTCGTCTAAGTCTCCTCTTCCGTGCTTGAAACTTCACCGTTCCCTCTTTTACTTTCTGTTTTTGTTCGGCACGTGAACGTTAGTAGGTTCTTCGACCGCTTCGCCAAAATCAATTTGTTCCTAACACGTCAGAGGAACCGAAAATGTGAACGGTACTACGCACCAGAATAACAATCGTCAAGAGTTTTTTATCTCGTGTTAGTAGAAACTCGATTACAACTTGTGATCGTCTTTTGTCGACAGGGACTAGAGACGAGTTTTTGTCGAATGGAGCAACAACTCGATAAAATTAGTGTCGTTTGGTAAGTTCCATTCTTTTAATTGCTGGAAGCACTCAATGATTGTATACAATTAAATTTAGTTAAGCGACGTGTTTTATATTCTAAAAAAACTGCTTTTTTTGTCGGAACGCCGTTCCGGAACCTTTGTTGCGATAAAATACTAATTTTCATATCTGAAAACAAATCTAACGAAGTGATTTGCGATGTAGTAATGATTTACTCATATTGTACAATCTCACGTATTTCTTCCCTGAAAAATTATATCCAGTTACTATTTATTCAACACTCACCTCAGTCGCGCTCCGGAACCTTTTTTGATAGAAAAAAATTACTACCAAAAAGTATTTTCAAAGCTCTTTCGACTATATTAATTCTCCGTCGGTAAAAGGGGAAAGGAATAAACTGAAAAATTAATTACATCTCAGTTTTTTTATTTCTCCATCTAATAGGCAAAGATGTATAATATGTATGTACGTATATTATTAGGCATTATCACTCTATTAATATAAATCCATTTCAGCATTATTTTTCATATTAATTTGAATAATTATGATAGTTATAAATGCTTATATTTATTTTTATTTTCTGAATTATTTATTGTAAAAATCATAATTTTCGTCTTTTTCCAGTTCGTGTTTTATACAAACTGATAATAGGGATTAAGAATGAGAAAATATTGTAAATGAAAGTTAATGGAAATTATATGTATTACAGAAAATTTTCAATGCAAGCAATTTTATGAAAAATTAAAGATAACATGTTAATCTCTTATGGTTTCTTTATTTGAGGTGAAATTCAAAATATATCGATATCTTTTTCGTATCAATGTGGGTAGGGATATGGACCGCCACAAATACAGTTAGCAGTTGTTAAGTGGCATAATTGTGAAAATTTATGCTAAAAATTTCAGCTTTCCATCTTTTATACATTCAGAGATATTATAAAAATTAACGGGCACCTATCTGATCGTGTATATTTTTCAAAACTCAAATCTAAAGAAAAATAAATGCCATCATAGGCACATACACCCTGAAAATTTCAGTCACATCTTTTACCATTTACTTTGTACTTTAACTTAATTGATTGCACAGACGGACAGAGATAGCGAAAACATAAGCGCGTTTATGAAATAAAACGTGCTACAAATTCCAACTTTCACAGGGGAAGGATACTTAAATCGACCGGTTTTGTAAAAGGCGAAAGCGGTCGACCATAGAATCTTTTCCTGTGGAAGTTAGGATTTTTATTATTAATTTTTTGAGCTCATTCATATACACACACATGAATATATATTTGTAATATTAACCCAGTAAATACATTAATATAACGTATATACAACCGATATAAAATCTACGATTAATGTACTTATATAAAACATTCAATACGGAAGTTACGTTTTTTCACACTTGCAAACATAAATCTAATAAATTTATGTCAACATCTGGCTAGGAATTTATAGAGCATCTTAATTACGAATAATACACAAATCGGTTGAAAACAACCGAGAATGAATTATTCGAAACTTCTCATCGCAAATAATTTATTCATTCCCTTCACTGCCAAAGAAAGAAATCAGAAAGGCCCGGAATCTCCTCCCCCTGGCTTCCGTCAGTGCCTAAACCTTCGTACGTTTCGAACGATCGGATCAACTGACGGCTTTCAAAGCGAGGAATTCGAGCGCATTAACCTATAAACATCGACGTACACGTAATCACGCCGCGAGCTCGAATTCGAGTGGATTTCGCAGTTTCTTTATTTTTCGCGAAATAATCAACGAAAATCCGTCGTTTGTCACTCTTTCAACCAGCTCGGACCATCGCGTATTTCCGTCTCGCGAATCGAGCGGAGAACATTTTATCACGAAAAGACTTTTTTTTTGGGAATCTAAATGGAGCAGGGCAGTTTTGTCCAACACGGTGCACTCGACGTCCGATATCGCAGTCCTTTTGAAACGTAACAATTCTCCATCCCGTAGAAGACCTACGGACCACATACGTCCAACCTTTCTAAATCACGTCACTTCCCGCTCTCTCTATATATCTCGTACATTGCCCGTCGCCGCTGCGTGCCACGGTTCCACTCGGAAAAGCGGAGTCTAGGTTTCTGCGCCCGGAAAGACCGCAGTCTCAATGACGCCGTGCATTGCGGGTGGCCTGCGGAACCTTACTTTCCCGTCCCACCCACCCACTCCCTCCCATCCTCTCTCTCTCTCTACGTCCGCTCCCTTTCTCCTCCGTCACTCCTATCTCCCTCTTACCGTTCTCTTCATCCCTATCCCGTCAGTGCCTTTCCATAAGCAGGTCGATTAATGTGAGGGGGATTATTTCCCCCCACCGTTCCCCCTCCACGTTCTCCTCCTCCCCTATTTCGTTCCGTCAATCTTACGTTTCTATCTCGTTGATTCCCTCGAATGTTACAGCGCCTGAAAATTGATGGTACGAGAAGGGTTACAGGAAAGCGTTTTTTAAAAATCTTTCACAAATACATGCATATTTTTGTCGATATTCCAGACCAGGACAGAGTATTCTGATTTTTTTTCCTCGATCTCCATTGAACCTAATCGGTGAGACAGCGATGTGAAAGAATATTATATTTGGTTTCCTCGCTCGAAGTGGATTGTAATTTTTTCAATTTTGTTATCCTTGCGGAATCTCAAATTACTCTATTTACTTGGTATGGTTTTCGTTTGACATAAAGGTACCCTTTTTCGTAGAAATTTATACTCAATTTTGTGTTCTTTCTAATTTTAAGCTCAGTAAGAATAAAAACCTCCACGTCGAGAAGTCGATTTTTACGTGTTACCTTATGGGAAATAGAAATGTCTAGCTTGGAGTGGAACCCAGGACTTTTTCCTAGATTTTTTTCGTCGTCACCTTAAAATATGTGAGTCGAGTATTCATGCCAAATTTAGAGTTTCTATCTCGATTCTTTATCGAGTTATTCACATTTGTAATCGATCAAGACGGCCTCACGGCTCCACCATTAGCAAATTAATATAGTAGATACGCGCAAACATTGCGCGGGTACAGCTAGTTACTTGTTGTTATTTCAGTAGAAGTTTTACTATTTGATGAATGGTAAGTTATAATAAAGAATACTTTAAGCATTGAAGTATCACTTTCTGTAAGATAAAGGTTTTTATGTTTCGATAAATAAAAAGAAATAGGAAGTTCGAGAAGTTAGCGATTATGGTTTTTTAACACAAAAAAATTATCCTCTTTAAAATGTTTTCATAAAGCGCCGTTTTTATTTAACAAGTTATAACTTTATGATCTTGCAGTGCCATTGGAATGAACTCTATCTAATATTATCAAGGAGAGCGTCAACATAGCTGAGCTCGAGGCTCACTGTCACTGTCGGCGAGAATTACGTACAATAGGACACGAAATATAATCCCCCTCGTGTAGTGGATGTTAGAGATTCGCGTATCTCAAAGTTTTAATTTTTTTATTTGGTTTTGAGACAGTAATGGAGGAAAATTAGGACATTGCGACTCTACGAACAAAATTTGTTTGGCATGACTCGACGCCGTTCTTCGTCTTTTATATCTCATTTGTCTCCATTTTCCACGTTTTTAGCCTCCCGGCCTCGTTACCTCATCCGCAAACAACGTAGGCCGTTCTTTTCCCGTTCTCCCGCGCATTCATACACACACAAATATTACTGCTGTACATATATCCTCCTATAATACTCCCCCTTCCACGGTCTTTTCGTACTCTCCAAACTATCCTGCCCTCTATTATCCCTATCATAAATTTTCCATTCGTAAAATAACGCCTTTTCCACCCATTTCTGTCCCACATCACAATGTGTATTTAATCCGCGCGACCTTTTCCTGATCAGTACCCAGGCATATCCCATACTTATCAACACTCTTTCTCTCGAAACTGATATAGCATGGGATCTATCCATCGAGATTTATAACAAAAAATACTCCTTATTATTATTAGAAAAATTATAGTTTCTTTAAGTCTGAACCGTGCTGCTGAACGTGGATGATTTATCCGCAGTAACAATGATGTCAACCCTTTATTGTTTAATTAAAATTCATACAATGCACATGCCTCATTAAAAAAAATCTTGCGGAGATCTGTATTGACAGTATAATAACTGTGCTGTCAAGTTTAACTTTCTGCTTCATTATTTATGATTTGTTAGTAGTTCATTACCTATCTGAAAATGCAAATAATTTCGATAATAAGAAATTCCTCGTGACCAAGTATTATTTGAAATTGCTCTATGATTACCTAGGGGAGCTGAATATCTCTTTCCAATCTAGTAGCACAAGTTTGTATTAAATCTGATCCAAGGCTATTATTAAATCTTTATTAATGCTCTTTTTAAGTCGGAGAATAAAAACTTCATATAAATTATTATTAACTAGTGTAATGCCCGTTGAAATATCAACGGAAGAATTATAGATAGATAGATAGCTAGATTATTATTATTTTCATTTAAAATAATTAATATCACACTTTTACATATGAAATATTTTGCCATATACAACATTTCTAGTGAATATTCTGTTGTTGACGGGCTATCTTTAGTTAAACTTAAAATAGTTGCCTCTATTTCCCTCCCTCTCTCTCCCCCTCTCTTCCCCTTCCCGCCATCTTACCCTCTCTCCCTCTCACACCCTCTCTCTCTCCCTCCCCCTCCTCATTTCTCCCCCTCCCCCCTCTACTTCCCTCTCTCCCCCTCCATCTCGCTCCCCCCTCTATCCCCCCTCTACCGCTCTCTTCCCCCCTCTCTCGTATGAAAAGCATTCAAAGCACGTTTGTACCCATAAGGATTGAATTAACAATATGAAACAATGGAATTGGTAGGCAAGGCCCCTTAAAATGGCATTATTTCCTCAAACTGTGTGAATTAAACGTTTACATTGATAAATTTAGAACTGTAGGAGGAAAAAGATGAACAGAATAAGAAACTTTAGAATGTTTTCTTCAAAATGGTTTATATCCGAAGAATGTAGGTCAATTCTCTCTAATTTTAATCTAAAAAAGAATGAAAAAGCCTGTAGGTCGAAATGTCCCTTTTTACGTGTTACCTTATGGGAAATAGAAAATGTCTCCAGGAATCGTTAAAACATTAAAACGTAATTTTATTATATCCTATCCTATCCTATCCTGAAAATCACATCAAATTCGGTTCATTAATTTGCGAGATGTTAAGCTTCAGCCTTAGCTGACAGACACACGCAGACATTGTAAATTATTATATATATGATTCACGTCTTAACATTGTTTAAAACCGTTTAAAAATTTAATAAACCAGTAGTTAAGCTAGAGAGTGGCATAAAAACTAAAAAAATACACGTTAAATTGCAAAATCTAAAATACCAAAAGATAAAAATTTATTGTAGCCGCAAAGCTTATCATAAGTAATTTACGGATAGAAAAAAAATTATGTGTATTTGTGGTATAAATATCTTTCTCCCGGTAAGGCAGCTCTTTATAGATCAAAAGGAATATAGAGTTTGATGCGAGGAGGTCACGCGAATTTCAATCGCCCCTATTACTATCCATTTTCATGTCTTTTCGTCCCTCGGTTCTCTTTACTCCTCATCCAATTTTCTCTTCTCCAACGTCAAATTATCTTTTTCAAACCATTCACACGCGGCTATCTATCAAATACACTATTTATTCACGCTATAAACTCTCTCTCTCTCTAAATTCCATCCTACGGAAAGATCGCGGGTTTTTTTAAAAATAAAAACCCTTAAAGTAAATTACTATCTCTCCTCCGCTTTTATGAATTATTTCGGTGTGGCGCTTTGCAACCAAATCATTGACCTTTTTTTTCATATATTTTATTCTTCAGCGATGTGAATTGTGCAAGGTTATAAAGGACGGATGGAGAGTGAAACGAAGCGTGGATATAATCCTCCAAAATCCTTCCGTTTCCTCCTCCCTTTCAAACCCTTGTCATCTCTCTCACTCACTTCTCTTCCCACTCCATCGCCTCTCAACCCCCTTCTCGATGGCAGACTCCCCGCCGTCCCGGCGCCTGATTCCCCTTTTCACCTCTCCCCCGGTCCTCCCCCCCCCCCCTCCCTCTTCCTTCTTTCCTCTCTTATGGTCGCTTCGCAATCTATAACTTATACCGCGCACGCTCGTCGCTGCGATAACTATACACCGTTCAAAAAGTCAGCAAAATCGATCGAATGGAGAAGCATGCACGAATCCGAAAAGTCATAGATTCCCGCTATTATTGGGGGGAAGGGAAGGGAAGGGGAGGGGAGGGGGGAAGGAAGGAAGGAAAGGGAGAAGACGAAAGATAGTGGTGCGAGCGTGGGGGGGGGGGGAGGTAGGGAGGGAGGAGGGAGGGAGGGGGGTTATCTTTTGATTCTACTTCGTGGGAAGGGAGCGAGAAATATGTATTTTGACATGAATAAATCGTCATAGGTCCGCCGCGCGCTCGATTATTCGGGGCGAGGAAAGGAAAATGCGAATACAGAAGAGAGCGATGCGAGCGTGTATCGTTTGATTTTACCTCGAGGCACGGGAGCGAGTTTTTGTTTTTTATTTATTTTTAAAAATTTAGCTCCGGTAATTTAATTTACGTCAATCATCAGTCCCAATCTAATTAAATCGGTATAAAATAAAAAGGGTGGACATATTTACGATTTGATGCAAACACAGCTTTATTTTTTTTAAGCCGAATGAAATTGAATCGAATCTTTGTTATTAAATTGTGACGGTTTCTCTTCTGTATACGTGAATTCCCCTTTGAGGGTTTGAAAATGGCAAAACAAGGTTATACGATTATTTTACGGATTTTCATGGGATACAGTAGTTTGCTTGTTGGTAACAAAACTATACTTTATTGGTTTGAATAATTTCAGTTGTCTGATTAAAAAATGTTAATTATATACATTATATGTTTTGTCTTTACTATAATTTACATAAAACAATTTTATTTGAAGATCTATTTATGTGTGCGCAGTTTTACTAGGAGAAGCCTTTACTGGTTGGAATTTAATTATACGAAGTCGAAGAAAGAAAAATATTTTCCATAAAATGATTTGTTTAGCTTCTTCTTATCTACGTATTTTTCGAAGCACACAAAGCTGAATATGTTTCCCGTAAACTTATATTAATTTGACGTAATTATTTCTTAATAAGAGATGATTTGTTGTATTAAAAAATGTAATTTTTTCAACTTTTACGTAATTATTAAAAGACTTTTGAGCAGGAATCTCATTACCAAAAATGAAACAAGGATTTAAATCAATCGAAATTTTTCTTTTAAACTGTATTAGTACTGCATCAGTAGATTTACGTCAAATTCGGTAAAACGTTTTCCAGTGACAAAATCAGGAGAAGAATGACAAAAAATAAATAAACGGAACACCAGCGCTGAGTTAAAAACGCTTTTATTTATCAAGATTGGTTCGTTAGCACTAGAAACTCGAAAAATTCGTTTCGTCCAACACTTCGTAATACTCATTTTTTCAAAACAATCCACCGACAATTCCCCTTTCCATCGTCACTCATTTCATCACTTCTCCATTCCCATAATTCCTTTCCCCTCTTCTTTATTTATTTTTCAATTTCGCCTTTTTTTGTGTTCCATTCCATGTTTCCCTTCAAATGTAGCTTTCGCCCGCTTTATTTGCCCTCTCTCGCCGAAATAAATGCGTAATGCTGCCGTTTCGGCGGCGGCGGTGGGTTTTTGGATCCCGTGGGAAATGGGTGCCGCATTCTTTCGCCTTTCGTTCTCCCCCATCCACGCAAAACTCCTCCTACCGCGAACGGTTCTTTAAATACGTAAAGTGCATTCATTCTGTTTGAGCGAATGAACGTGAACTGGATGGGGTCAAGTTGGTGAGGGGTTTAAAAAAACCCTCGAAATATCTCTCTCATTTAAAAATCTCTGCTCGCCCGTCGTTTCGATTCGAGAGTGCTCGGTATACATGGTCATGAAACTGAAAAATAATATAATTAAGTCAGTTTTTCGTGACGAAATCGCATTTTAGTAAGTTTTATTTAAAATAATTTTAACACTTTAAGCGCAGAGGTCAATGGACTATTGCATCAGGTATTCGTTAAGCTATACCATCCTTTCCTATTTCTTTATTGGTCACTGAATTTTTTTCGTAGTCGCGTGGTTGAAGTACAATATTTAAGAGTTTTCTTTCATGAAAAATGATCATTTCATCTTTCTACCCCATTAAACGTCATCCTTATCTTTCAATATATTTAATCTGCGGTGCACATGGACACAATTATAGAAAAATCATTTTAAGGGAGCATAGTTTTGATCGAATTATTCGTAAATTTTGAGGTTTGGTTCTCCTCCATGGAAATACGTTCAACTTTTTCTTCGTGAATATCTATGCTGCACAATATTAAAATAATAATTCAGAACACATTTGTTGGATTGTAGATAAACGACTGAAATTATTACGAAAAACAATCACTACGTTAATTGAAATATGACGTTGAGGAAGATTAAATGGATTTCATAAACATGCAAAATATAAACAAATTCTATTAATTAATTTGGGGAATGATTTCCTATTGAATTGCAACCATTTACTTTTTAATTGAAATAATTTTACCTTTATCTAAAAACATATTTCTCTTACCAAATATTTAAATTAGATTTTCCGCCAGAGAATATACCTCTGTGATAAAATAATTTTTTATAATTGTAAATAAATCGCCAAAAGGAAATTTGAAACTAACGAAATAAAATATTTCAGAAAATAACATTTTTAATATTTAAAATAATTTGAACGGCATGTATTCGCTCACTATTTAATTTAAATTTCAAATGTGAATTGTTCTGAAACACGGAAATATCCAATCAATTAATATTTTACGCTTTGGCTTGCATCCAAACCAGCGAAACAGATGAAGAGTAATCTTCGAATTTTATGTCGAAACCCTAGAACCACTTAGCCCATTTTACGCTGCACTTCCAAGTTTCATAGCTTTCCTCCAAAAGCCGGATGTACGCTCAATCTCGCTCCGCGGGATGTATAAATATTTGAAAACCCTCCATTTTGAATCGCCACATAAACAGAACAATGGCCTTACGTAATCCTAAACGCGAGAGAAACTTTTAAAAAAGACGCCCACGCGGGAAATAGGAAGGCCGGTCCGAGCGGGATAATTCGGGACAAAAATCCGCTCCCCAGATGTTTTCCTCCGCCCTTTCGTAGAGGCCCGATGAATTAACGTTTATTAATGCGGGCGTCTCGGGAGATTGGAAATTGTCGAAATAGCGCCATAGCTCAGGCCAAAACAGTTGAAGGCGGCGGGTGTGTTTACGTGTTGCGCAACCGATTCCCCTCCCCATGATATACGTCACACCTCCATCCCTACCTAAACCCCCAGTCTCCCTCTCCCTCTCTCTCCCCCTCTCCCTACCTCTCTATTTCTCTCCCCTAACGCACCCATACCGCCCTCCATCCGTCTCGACCAGGAGGAGAGAGGACCGCGAAGGATTTAGTGCGCTTTTCAGAGCAGGAGGAAAGGCGTAGGACGGGGAGTGATGGATGGCGGATAAGTTAGGGTATGCGGAGGGTGAGAGGGAGGGAAAAAGAGGACCGTCCTTGCGCCCAATGCCCGACACTGCGCTTGTCTGGGATCATCGTTACGTTCCGTGCCGCATCTCACGACCAGCCGATCTCTCCCACCCCTTTCTCTCTCTTTCTCCTCTCCCTCACCTCTCTCTCTCTTCTGCACTCTGCATCCCTCATCGTCCCTTTCTCTATCCGACCTCTCTATCGTCCCTCTCTCTCTCTCTCCCTTACCCAATCCCTCTCACACGCACACACCTCTTCTCTCGCACCTCCACCCACCACTTTGCCTCCCAGACGGCACCTCCCTCTCCCGTACCTTCGCCCCCCCCCCTCTCTCTCTCTCGCTCATTGTAGGTCGCACGCGTGTGTTGGTCGCGGGGAGAGCGGATGTGGCGCGAGATCACGCGCGTGTGTAATCGGCGCTCCCCCGTGTGGTTTTCGGCAGACATACGGCGGAGTTTGTCGCTTGTTTGCCCGGCCGAAGATCCCAAATAGGCCCGTTCTATTTTCGTTGCTTGAGCCCACTATTCCCTCTCTTTCTTTCTCTCTCTCTCTCTCTTTCTGCTATTACCTACTCGCTGGTGTGCTTCTCGCTACCCCTTCTCCTCTCCTACCCTTTCTTCCCAACACCTTCTTCTTTCTTTTCCTTCCAGCACCTCTTTCCCAGAAAGTGTACCTTCCTAAACACGCGCAGTATTCCCCCCTCTCTGTCACTCATTTTCTTTTTCTATATCCACTCTCTTTTACTCCCTTTCGTTCTCTCTCTCTCTCTCATTTTCTCTCGTCCTTCTCATTGCCAACCCTCGTACCCTTCCTCCATAGCCACAACTATTCAGTGTTCCTCTCTCTTTTGCCGCCGCTTCACGCGTCCCCTATGGTTCCTGAGGGTCCCTTCCAGTTTCCTTTTCTCTCCTGAGCTTAGTGACCTCTTCCATTGTGGAAAGAGGGGCGGAAAGTGTGTGTGTTTGTGTGGGTAAATGCGAGAAAGAGAATTTAAAGTTTAACTAACGTGCCAAGAGCGAGGGAGGAATTTTCTATGGTTTATTCTCGTACGGAAGCGCACTAAATAATTTGAAACTGTGTTTTTCGAAGTGTGGGTCGAAATGCTTGTAAGCAAAACGTGAGCGCTCAACACATGGTCAGCTGAAATATATCGGAATTGACAGGGAACTAAAGGGTCCTATTATGTAAATGCTAATACATTACTATTTATTGCGAGTTGATTAAAACTTGAGATTTTTTCTTCATTTTTCCTACCCTTTAACTTTGCGAGACAAAATTTTCAAAAACACTGCCTTAAAATAATGGATTTAAAGAAGATTTCTTGGCTGAAAGAATATGTGAGTTATTTACGACGATAGGCGGGCGTAATTGCGACAGCGCTGCGTTGGTCAAAGTAGACCTTTAACTTGAGACTTTGAGCACTTTGAGAATGGGAACCAAAATTTCAGCCATTTCCGTAAAATCGGTTCGCTGTTTAATGGTTTGTGACAGTTATTCAGCGTAAAAATTAAGTTAAGAATTCATTTAGCTAAGCTTGAGATTAGTTAGAATTCTGAATATTAGATAAAGATGAATTTAAAATATTTAACAAAACAAATTGATCAAATTTTCCATGCATACTAATAAACAGTTTTTGCGACAAAAATTTCAAATAGATTCCCAAGCTTGTTCTACACCTACCTGGGATATTTAGAAATAACCCAAATATCCTTAAATTTTCATTCCAATTCTTTAATTGGAGGTCTTGTTTCTACTCGTTCTCCGTAATGGCAGAACAGTGATAACGTCATATAAATCTTTCAAACTAAAGTATTTTTTAAAGTTAAACTTGATCTGTCTTTTCTCAAAACTAGATATAAAACATTTCATGCCTAACCAAGTTAAATGTAATGCGTGCAATTCGTATGACAGATGAGTGCAGTGATATTGCTGGAGTTCACGTGTCTCGGAGGATTCGCCGAGATTCAAAAGGATATCATAACGAGGCTCTCTCGATCTCCAGCGAACCCCGAGTAATTAAACCCTTCGTTAATAAATCAAGAGACACGAGGGACCCTGGGGCCGTGCTTCCGTGGAGTGAGGTGGTGTGCTTTTTCGTTGTGACAGTGCGACAAACCACAGCTTTGATTAAAGCATCAAATCACGCGAGTGGTCGTACGCAAAAAAAATCGTCAACGGCCTTTAGTGTTGTTAAATGACTCGTAAACGACTTTTCATATGTTGACATGCGATCTCGTCGAAATTGTATACAGTAGGACACCGCTATCCGCAATTTCGGCTATTTGTGGTAAAATATTTGGTAGAATATAAGCAACGGGAACGGTAAATAAGTTGTGTTGAAGTGCTTGAACCTTATTTTAATGGATTTCTTTTTACTTTTATCGATATACATTACTGTGATAATTCAATAATCCCATGACAGATAATGACGCAATTAAAACTATAATGCCATTTTCTAAACAAACTCATATTGTACAACATCGCTCTTTTCTGGTACAGCCGAGATATCTTTCTCGAGTGATTGAATATGTAGACGCCCATAATCAGTAATCTAATGCGGATAATTTACCTCATATGAATGTTCGAAATGGAACCATGTCTTTCCCAGAAGAATAATTTGTGGGGTCATATGTCTTATAGGTTTAATAATGGCTCACAAATGAGATGGCGTTGATTCCAATGGAGTTTAAGAAAAGGGCAAACTAGCAGCAAGGTACGCTACTTTTTTCCTCATTTTAAAAAGGAATAAAACACTTCATGGTGCATTTTTATTATTAATAACTGTCGTATTTATCAACATGATAATCACCATTTTATTTTCAAATAAATATGCTTCTGTACTTTTGATAATATTTTTAGTCTTATGAGCCAGGAGCATACCCCCTTTTCCTATATAACCTTGGTTTTGTTATCAGAGTGTTTTTCAGGAACGTAATCCCCGCGGTTAGAGAAGGCTTAATGTATTTTTCTTAGTTATTTCGATATTATTTATGTAGCGCGAAATGGCATCTAGAAAACATGTAGGCAATATTTCAATCGCTTTTTTGTTGGCCGATTCCATGTAGTTTTCGATTAGATCGTAAGAATCATGTCATCCACAAGCATGCGACGCAGCGGTTCAATTCGGATGCGCAAATGTTACGGCTAGAACTTCGCAGTCAGCTTTCGATTAGAACCATGTTATACAAAACATACGATGCTCGGTAGTGGTTTAAAAAAACCCTAATTTTCTTTTTTATTTGACCGCAACCTTTAGCTTGGCATTACCACGGAGAAGGTGATTAGTTTTGCCTCGTAACCAATTGGTCCTTTTTTTGTAATACTTTTGTCCTAGCATCGTTCCGCCAAGTATCCCACAGCCAGGTGGCGGCGAGATGCCTTTAACGATATCTCAGAGAATAGTCCGTTACGGATCGCGTCTTGTTTGGCTTCGTTTCAAAACAACTTTTTATCGTTTTCTCTCTCTAGTCGTCTCGCCCCTCTCATTCGCTCCCTTTGTTCCATCCTTACCAAACCAATCTTGGGCGAGTATACTTGTGTCCCCATTCTCCCCACCCCTCCTCTCTTTCTCGTACTCCTTATATCCTCCTCGACCTAGCTGCTAAACAGTCTAATACGCCTTAATTGCAAATCATTTGTGTTGAATTGCACACAAAGATCGAATCCATTTCTTATGCCTTTTTAGGCGCGTTTCGCGTGAGCGCCTATTATTGTCGGTCGGTCCGTCCGTCCGGGTGTCCGTCTGTCCGTCCGTCCGGCTGTCCGTCTGTCCGTCTGTCCGTCCGTCCGTCCGCATGTTCGTTCTCGGCTTCTACCAAACGGATTTTTATGAAATTTGATATTAAGGACTTTCAGTCAAATATAATGAGAAAATCGCAAAAATGAATCACGTACGCCAATCAGGTGTGCCACTTTACTGGGGACAAAAAATTAAATTTTCGTCATATCTCGTAAAGTATTGCTCATATCAAAATATTTTTCAAATAAAAGTTGTAGAACTAGTAAAGTAGAATATTTACTTTCCTAAAAATTTTTATCGTAGGAGTAGCCGTTATCGAGAAAATCAAACAAGAAAATCTTATATCGAGTTGAACTTTGAAAATTTCTTGCATGGTTACTTCATTGTTGCTAACATAAACAATCTCCAAAACAAACGTTTAATTTCCTTACGTGTGCATGTAATACTATTAAATAGGAAGAAAATGAAATATTCATGATGAAGAAAAGGACTTTAAAACGCTATTTCCCTTACGTACAGTTATATAATTGCTTTCTAATACTCCATTGCACGAAACGCGCCCATTTGTGATACGTTGTACACTTTCCTAACTTGTTTACTTTCTCATACGAAGTATTGTTTTCGCGAAAAAAATCGACCTCGAGATTTTTACGGAAATATACGTTTTAGGTGTCGCTGAATCCCAAAAAGTGGTGTCTGTCTGTTTCTGGCTCTGGAGCCTAGACGGTAGAGCGAAAATGAATGAAATCTCGTACTTAGGCATTTTATCATACTGAGCAGAGTATACTTAGAAATGGTTGACATTGCTCAATAATTAAGAGTAGTTCATATTTCTCAAAAAATGAATAAGTATAAGGCTAGTTTATTCTAGGCTGCTTTAACAACAATCCGATTTTCTCAAAAACGGCACTAACGATTTTGACCAAATTTCGTACAGTTACTTAAGTATACATCTACAATAATACTACATATTTCATTTTTCTCAATGAATGAATATAAGGCTAGTTTATTCTTGGGCAACTTTAACAAAAATTGGATTTTCTAAAAATCGGCTGATACGATTTTCATTTTCTAAAGATGACTAAACGATGTATTAGTGTATGAGAAAGTTTGTACAATGTATGTTGTACCGATTTTTTCTTTACGTTTTGGGTACATGTTATACCTAACAAGGTGGCTGAAATACACAAACTTACATGATGGTAAAGTTAAAATTATAGATACAAATCCTAATATCGCAATAGATTCTCAAAATATTAAATAAGCTCATTAAATAATATGGGCGTGAAAAATCTTCTATTATAGAAACAGCATAATAATGAATTCATAAATTAAATTATTTATCCTTATGGCTAAAATCCAACTGACGACGAAAAATACTCGTGATAAAAAGGTAAAGTAAACCAAATGCGCATTTCAGCTACGAAGTATTCTTTAATACGAGTCGGGTACAAAAAAGATACTTCTTGAAATAACTTCTTATTCGTAAGGTAATACGACGCTCATAAACTAATTTTATTTGTTTTATAATTGTTAGAGAAGTTTTCATATTCCATTATCTGTAAAATTCTGCGATTAAAGCGCCGTTAAATTCTTCGACACTTCTTCTCTCTATTCTCAACATGGATATAATCACTTTGATGGGACTTACTCTTGACCTACTCCTTTCCTGTCTCTGCTACTCATCTGGATGAGCGACCTCCATTTCCCCCCACCCTGTAACACTCCAGCTCTGATCTTAACTCGACGTTATCCCTGCCATTATCCTATTCCATGGCATTAATCTGATCTGAAATCTCTTCTCTCTCTCTCTCTCTCTCTCTCTCTCTCTCTCTCTCTCTCTCTCTCCTAAATTGTGACTCTTCCATCTGGTTTGTTATTTCGAACTGCGAACGGCGTCTGGAACTCCTGGATTTATGGGAACATGCTTAAATTCAGAAACGGAAGATTCGTGTTTGTTTTCAAAGCCACCGAAAACAAAATATTTAAAATAAAAAAATCATCTTTTTAAAATAACTGATATTAACGAAATAAAAAGGAATATCAATAAAAATTCCAGTAGGAGCTGCTTCGATTTTTAGGCCGTACAAAATTTCCAACAGCAGGGTGTTTCAATTTTGGGGTTAACTAGTGATTAAAAGTTAATTTAAATGTTTTTTGGCACGCTTGAAACAAATAAAGGAAATGAAATAAAGAATTGATAAAAAACTTTAAAATTAACTTTTTAGCAATAGTAAACACCAAAATGGAAACCCTATAATTGGAAAATTTTCTTGCCCCCAAAATTGAAATATCTCCTTTTATAATTTTTTAATTTTTCTTTCTTAAAGCGTTACTGAAAAAATATTAAAAATGGATATTTGACCAGCTGAAACAAGGAAAACCATTTTAAATTTATACTTTGTGTCATGGATTTATTTCCATTTAATGTTTCCGCCAAGTGGCTATAAAGAATAAACCTTTACTTGCATACGAATTAAACGAGATTATTCTTTTTAGTTAAACAGCAAATGTAGTGGCAGGTTTTGCATAGTTTAAATCGCTTCCGAGGAAAATGAACCCCATTAAGTAAACTCAAAGTTAGGAGCACGCTCAATTTCCACTTAAGAAAACCTTTCCATCTTGGGAACGGGCCCTTTTCTCGGGAATTTAGGTAGATTCCAAGGAACGCCGCCTGCCATCTTTCCCTCGGATGCGGAATATTCACGCGGGCCATTCTTCGGTTCCGATATAGAATACTTCCCCATTGGGTGGGTCTATTTCATTGCGAAATTTTATTTCCGCTTCGTATGTCAAAGACGAAGAAAGAGGGAAGTGAATAAGTAGAATAGGGAATTCTAAAAAACGAAGAAATTGAAAAGGGATTCTCGTGAGAAAAAGGGATTAGATTTTGTCCTTGTTCCTCTCTCTCTCTCTTTCCTCTCGTTCTTCCGTTTTCTCCTTTTTATCCATCGCTTTCCAATACTCTCGCTATTCTAGCTTCCGCTATTATCCACTCATTCCATCGGCCTTTAATTGCGGCAGCCGCTTTATCTCTGCGGCAATTTCGATCCAATTAACGCCGTCCGCTCGCACGGTCACGCACCAAATCTTTTTTCGACCTCAGCGGAGAAAAGTGAAGCGGAAGGTTGTATTTTTCGCGGCTGCACGAGATTGTTTTTTGTTCTCCCGTTTTCAAATCAACCCGCAGATGTTTACCTGATCTCGTTCGGTAGTGGGGTGGCGAAAATTGATGGTGAAAAATTAACCGATTCCGATCAATTCCCAGAGCGACGTTATATAGGTGTCCGTCGCTGCGCAATGAATGCATGAGTGGGAGGTCGCTCTCAAAAACGAAAAAAATATGTTTGCTTTGTTTAATGGCTATGAAATTTTTATGCTTGGTTCGCGATTGGGAAGCTTCTATTACGACTTCATCCATGTCGGAAAAGTGTGAGAATATTATCGAGCCTGCGATGTTCGGTGTTGTGAAAAATTCATGAAAATGTTCACTTAATGATACAAGCTCGGCCAAATTGTTTTCCGTATCACAGAATTTTAGTCCAAAATATTTGCATAATAATACTACTGCATATTACTTGATCACGTACCTGGAAATTTTTTCGGTTTCTTTAATCGTTTCATCTCGGTGAATCAATTTAAACTAATTTTTAATAAGCATAGTCTTCTCCACCGTGCGTAGCCTTGTTTCCTCGTCTATCTCCGACTATTCTTTAACTGGCAACCAAATACGATTTGCGCCCGGTTACCTTGAGCTTAACTCCATGAAGAAGTAACGCAGATGTCCCCCCTTGACTCCAAATATATCCCTCTGTAACATCTCTTTTTCTCCGCTCTCTTCTCCCCCCTCTCTCGGTCTTTCTCTTTGAGAACACGTTCCAGTGACGGCTGATGACTTGTGGAAGCCTCTTATATGTCTCGGAGTGTTTTAGTGAAGCTGCGCATGTGACAGAGAATTCGACGGATATAGCCGATAAAAACCTAAAATCTCGACTTCAAACTACTAACTCGAAATTCTTTATTTCCAAGAATTTACAAATCCTTTTCTTCGCAAACTATCAGGAATTCCGTTGTAATTATATATATGTAGTGATCGCCTATAAAATTAAATTCAACGATATATTAAATATTTTACAACATAAAACTAGTATAATAGATTATGGAAAACTGTTACCATGAAAGGTTTAATAAAACGCGGACGTTTCGTTTTTATTTTGCATTTACTTCATGCAGCTAACTCATATTTTAGAACTTATAAAACTTCAATGGTAAAAATAAGCCTTTTTATAAATTTTCTTGTTATAGGTAAAAATTATTTTAATACCTCTTTGCGATCAGATTTTTTTGTTTTGGATGCAGAATATAAAGAGCTTAAGGAAGCAGAGGACGAAGCATTTTTTAAAACTCTCCGATTCCCTTTGCTACTAATATTACGTTTACGTTAAATTAGCAATTTCCAAGAAATTATGAATTTAATATATATAATTTTATTACGCGCTTGAGATTATAACACTGAAAGTGCATATCCTACAACGGCCATCTTCTTGAGATGTATTAAAATAGTAAATAATTTTATGCTACAATACTCTCATAAACATTTATTTAAATGGATTTAAAGCTGTTTTCGATAAAATAATAATAATTTCTAATTAAATTTCCGCCATTGATTTAATATTTGTATACATTTATATTTGTAAGGTCATCTTTTCCTTAAGGACGGGCCATACTAATTATAATCTGAAAAGTTTTGGCTAAATATTTAAGTAAAAGTTATACTGTCTATAATCTATAAAAAATATCCAGAAATAATTATGTTCCACAAAAACTCTTATCAGCTGTTTTCGGCGAGTAATATTATTTCACAGTAATCTTGCTAGTGTATGGATCGAAAGTGTTATGCATTAATTTGACGAGATTTTCTAATCAGTTTTTTTCTCCAGCAAGAAATATTTTCGGGTGTGTTCACACCAATAGTAGCCTATCCGCCGAAAGATATGTGATTATCGATTAAACCGACATGTCCACATCGTCCTGCCCCCCGCAGTCTTCATTATGTTTATGCGTACCTTCTTTGCCTGGAATGAACGCATATAGGGGTGGATGTTTCACTTCTTCTGTCCGCACCTTTTTTATCTGGTACATGGACTGATTTTTATAAAATTTTATGTAGGATGCCTCTACTAAAAGTTTTCTAGTAAATTTAACTTTTATCCATATACTAAAGAAATTAGTGCATTCTCTATAAGGGTCGGAATAAACTTTAGCTTCTACTTTTATACAGCTTCTGAGTGTTCATTTTCAATTTATGGTCTTCCTTTAAAGTGATTTTTTAAAAATTTTCACCGTGTATAATCACGGTTACTACAAAAGTTCTCCGCTCGGGATTATAATTAATTTTTATAGTAGTTTTTCATCTAATGTTTTTTTTTACTTCAAGTTTTCTTCAAGCGCTACTTTAAGTTACGCAGATTCTTTTAAATAAATATCTAACACACTTAGGTAGCCATCTCTTTCATATCAGTTGTGTCATCATTTTTTCGTTATTGTTATTCTAAACCAGTGGTCTTCAACGTGGGCGATAGCGCCCACCAGCGGGCGTTTTAGGGTTTTTGGTGGGCGTTAAAGAGCTCACCAAATGATATTCTAATTTTTACACTGGAAAATAAAATTCTATAAGAAAGTTTAATGATACGCACACATATCCGCAAATGAGACAATGTACAATGGAAGCAGGGATGGTGACTCCATCACAAATGTGTGTGATGTGGATATTAAGTACAAAGAGGAGATAATGGAATAACTTCATGTTGAAGAGTGTAAAGCCAGTTTCAACCAAGGTGAATATGTGCAACTTTGGCAGAACAAGAAAATGCCCTCTCTGTATCCACGATTGTGGAAGAAAATATCGTTGCTCTTGTTAGCTATCCCAACCTCATATCTAGTCGAGAAGGGATTCAGTTTAGTCAACAATCTCCTGTTCAAAAAAAAGAGATCGCTTACAAGTAACAGAGAGAGGAGATCTTTGAATGACCCTTACAGACATGAAGCCTGACATTGATTCCCTGGTTTGTAGGCATAAAGCACAAAGTACGCATTTAAATGTCCGTAAAATGTTTATTTTAATGTTTGTTTTGGGATTAATAAACATGGTTAAATTTGATGTCTTTTTAAACAATCATTTCATCAAAAATTTTATTGTTAAGTTGACACGGAAGGTGGGCGATGAACTTATTTCAAATAGCAAAATATAGTAAAAGTGGGCGATGAATCGAAAAAGGTTGAAGACCACTGTTCTAAACTCTTCATCAGTTTAATTATCCTTTATTCCCTAAATTAAATTCCTCAAAATCTCTCAGTTTTCTAAGCTTTTTGTGTAATTTTTTTACCGAGCGTCCATGTTTTTACCGTAAACAGGGCGATACTGCATACATGAGTTGGGCATGCACACCCAACATTTCCTCACGCCTCGTTTCTTTTTCTGCTCAAAACAACTTCATGAAACAAAACCAAAAGTTGGCTCGGCCGTGTTGCCGGACAAAACAATGAAAAGCATCTCGTGTGGACAATCCCAAATCTCCTCCTGCTCGCACCGCCGCTTCCTTTGTTGAAAACTTAGGCCGTTAGTCGGGATAACGCTGCTAGGGGTAATAACAGCCAATCGAACACGTGACTGGTCACGCGCCCAGCTCTCCTAAATCCGTATTGGCAACAGCCCCCGCGTCCTCGCGGAGGCCATCTCGTTTTCTACTCTACTCCCCCCTCCTCCCCTCTCTACCTGCCTTTTCCCCTCGTCTCACTCGTCCCCATTTCACCCGTACGAATTTCCCTCGACAAAAACTTGGGGCAACGTTGTCCTCCCCTTCCCTCTCAAGTATCCCTACACACACACACACACCATCTCTCTTTCCGACCTTCCGCTTCACCTATCGCGCACTATTACACGAAAGAGGAGGAAAAAGGGACGAAGAGGTGGGTCAGATGAGAGCGTTGAGGTCAGGATGGGAATCGACGCCCTGAGAGAGAGAGAGAGAGAGTAGGAAGGGGAGACGTAGGCGGGTGGGGGGGGGGAGAGGGGGCGGGAGATATTCAGAAAAAAATTGACAGGCAGGTTTTGGAGGGGACGGTAGAAGGGGTGGGTGTCACACGTTGTGAGAGGGGCTGGGGTAAATAAAGGGTGGATGAGAAGGGGGCAGGAAGGTAACGCGGTCTCGTCCCTCCCCCCACCCTTATTTTGATCGATATGAAGCAGCCGTTCGTTGGCGTTGTCTCTCTCTCTCTCCCTCTCTTCGTGACGTCAGGACCGCATTTCCGGCAGTCCGAAGAAGGCGGAGGGAGAGGGTGTATGAGGTGAAGTGGGTGGGTGACGGGAGGGTGGAGGGAGCAAGGGTGGGTGGGAAGTTGTGGCGGTGAAGACGAAGGGGATGGAGAAGGGAATGGGGCGGAAGAGAGCCGAACAGGTTTGCTTGTGGAATTCGAAGACGAGCTAATTTGATTACTCGCAAGAGGGAACGCCGTGCGACCTCTACTCGTCCGAAGCCAATATTCCCGAAAGCGAGGGCTTGGAAATTGACCCGTTCCTTCTTCAATGCCTTCTAAAAAAAAAGCTTCGAAGTATATTCGTCCCCATAAATGGCAGGTGTTTTTTATTACTTATGGGATCTCACCTACATTCGAAGAGGCGTTGTGAATATGAAGTAATATTTCAACTTACGGCGTATTTTTCGAGCGCAGGAAGGTAAAAATGACGTCGGTAGTGCCTTTTCAGTACGGAGGTTGGTTTTTTTCCTCAAGTTTGAGAGCTATTTTAAAGCTATAGAGGACACAACATAAGATTAACGAATCACTGATCAAGTGATTTCGAGAAATTATACGAATCGCCTGAGCGAACTAATAAAACGAGCAATTAGAAGAGGGATCGAGACTGAATGCCGTGCACGTTGCTAGGAGGCAAACAAGCGTCGAATCAGGTTGATAATTACATCGTTCAGAGGAAAGGTCGTGGGTATAGTTCGATGCACCCCTCGGAACTAGGCAGGCCCGGCAGAATTAAGGCGGGAGACAGAATTTTTGGAAAAGTTTCAAGCAAAAAAAAAATTTAAGCTCGTGAGTCATCCGCGTTCCAAAACCGATGAGGAGTTTACAGGTGTCGGAAGGGAGGTCTCCAATTACAAATAAAACACTTATATAAATCCTGAAGAAAACATTCTCTCGCGCTAAATATATACCTATTTATTCGAGATTGTTTTTTCTTTCGAAATCGCGCCCCTTCCAAACGATAAGAAACGTTCCGGAAGTAAAAAAGTCAATTACAAATCCACGTCGAGGCATTAATAAAAAAAAGTAATTTTCTCTCCCACGAACCTCATCTGAATTTCATGAGTTAGGCGTTTAAAAACTTCGCCCTTCCCTTCGCATCCTATATCAAACGAAGACTGCGGATATCGACTTCCTTTTTTTTCTCTTCTCTCTTACCTTGAAAAGAATACCGCTCCGCTTTTCTTCGGCGGTCAAAAGTTTCCGCAGGGAGTTAAGGATGAAGCAGAGAAAGAGAGAAGGAGAAAACGAACCTCGCGTTTATTTTATTTTTTTTTGCATATTTTGCGCAACCGTTTTGCATATCCCTCCGTCAATAATTACACCGTGTGGAAACACGAAGATTTATTTATAAAATACGCAAGCCGGGATGCAGTAATAAGGAAAGGCGGGGATTCTCAGCTTTACAAAGCACGAGAGGATTAAAGTTATTCATCGACGCATTGGGTTTTTCGCGGGGTGGAAAATAAATGGGTCGAAAAGTAAGGGATTAATTCGGTCGAAAATGAGGAGATAAAGAGGTTGGGGTGGTGCGTGGTCCTCTCGAATTTCACGAGAGGGTTCGCTTTCGGCGGATTACGTGAATTAGGGAAAGGGTTCGAAGGGAAGAGGGGTTGGGAGGGAAGTTTTAAGGGATCGAGGGCACCTGTTAAAAAGAGTTCTCTGTGGTGGTAGGGGTGTGTCCCGAGTAGATTTTTTTTCTTTTATTTTTGGATGGATGGAGTTCCGGAAGAAAGGGTTCTCTTCTTCCCACCCTCCATGCCTACATTTTTTAAAGTCATCCTCCCGAATGGTTGAATGAGGGAGTCTTTGAGGCTCGTAGGCAAATATTTCTTCGGATGGCAAATGGCCAAAAAATAAGAAACAGAAATCTCCTCCATAAAGATGGTTTTTTTTTCTTGGTTTCTTTTTTTTTTTTTGGTTTGATCTCTTCCATCGCGAAATCCCAGACGTGATTAGACTCACTCATTTCATTTTTTATTTGTTCCACTGCCGAGGAACGTCGACCTCCGTCTGTTTATTGGGAGTCTATTCCGAATCCTGTAAGAAATTCGAAGTTTAAAAGAGACAGAAAATCCAATTTAGTCTTCAAAGGGAGGGACCCGCGAGAGAATTTAGTTTTTAATAAGTTTCTTCCCTAAGGATGGTTAATTTATTCTCCTTTGTTAAGTGAGAAAGACTTCTCGAATGGTAATGGCACATTTATAACGGACGTTTTGAGAGAATGAAGGTTTTCCTTTTTGAAGTTTTCTTTTTATTTTGAACGATTCTGTACCAAAATAGACATTATTCGATAGCAGGTGTTTCTTTGAAAATGTTATTTAATGAAATTGCTGTAAAAGGAAATCGAGACAAATAAATTAAAGTGTAAGTTTAAAGTCTGAGTGTGTTCTTAGATTCCCTTAATTATATCTGGGATTAATCATCTTTGACTCAGTTTAACTTTGCTATATTCTTTAATTGCACAAATAGAGATTTTCTATCATCATCATAGCAAGCATGTGCGTATTTACATAAAAATTCTCTTGTATAAATTATCCCATCATACAGATGATCATGATTTATTAATGTACCCATTCATTTAATTGAAAACCAACTCCTTGAAATCACTCTCAATTACATAAACATGGAGATGGCGCAATCCATGATTGTGCTTTTTATTGCACATTTTCTGTCAGATTTAATTATTAAATTGACCAAAAAGAGTAATTACCAATTTTAAATTCTTACCAATTTAGATATTTTATTTCTCATACATGTAATTAGTCACAGGGTAAAAATGTATCCATAAGTAGAATTATAGTTTTTCTTCATACGTGAGTCACCGAAATTAGGTCTTGAAATCCGTTGTTGTAGGCGTTACTTTACTCTCTTATTCACCTGATGATGCTACTGTGTAGCGAAACCATGGTCGTCTCTTGTTATTAAATGCAAATAAATTAGTGGAAAAAGTACTAGTGCTACAGTTATTTATTCTCTGCAAATCCAGAAATTAGGTATTTTCCGATTGAAAAATATAACCTCATTTAATGTTACCATTATAGGAACCATAGTCATTTAACTCTGTAATTTTAATAATTTTAGTACAATTTAAACAATTTTCAAAATTCACATTTTTGCAAAAATTCCCAGTACCTACTTTAAAACGGCGCAGCGGTAGTAATTACTTTGTTATTATCCAAAGAGCCAAAATTTGGGAGATTAATTAAAAAGAGTCATGATATTAATTATACAATTAAAAAATTTATCTGGCGGTAATTACCATACCGATTTGACTTATGTGAGATTTTTAAATTCACATAAAAAACCTAAATTAATTATTACTATATTTACCATAAATAACAGAACTCTAATAAACGCCGAAGTATTACTAAAATTGAGTAATTTACATATTAGTATGAATAATATACTTGCTGTACTAATATTCAAAGTGAATTTTGAAATGTAATTAAGTAAAAAATTCCAACGGAAGGATGAAACCCACACGTTGAGCTCCCCTAGCAAGCATAAGCCCTGAATGTCTAATCCTTTTTTTCCCGGAATCCTGAAGAATGTTTTATAACTCATCAGACAGTCAATAAACGTCCTATGCGGGATGGAATTTCTGAGTAGGCGTGGTTATCGTCCGTAGGGGGTTGTCTCGTAATCATATGGCTCCGGCATCCGCTTCTCTTCCTTCTCTAGTACCCCACCTCACACCGCCCCCGCCACCCCCTTGGCTCATCTTCAGCCCACGCCCCCATATATATCTACGTAGGGGTCTGAGCCATTTGGGTCGCATCCAAAATGTCTCCAAAGCTCTCTTCGCTCTTCCAATATCATTTAAAGATCAAGTCAAACAGGCGAAGAGTTTCCAATACTAGAGAGGCATATGAATATGTTTATTCTTCTCCTCCATTATGCATTTATTTTCACATTCCTGCGTGACCCATGCTATGTTTACGGTCTTACGGACCAAATCATCACATAAATAACTTCGGAAAGTTTACATTACAGTTATAGATGTTATCGTTAATCAAATGACTCTTTTGGCCCTTATTCGAAAAACGGAATTTATTTTTATCATATATTTCAATAGAGTGCTCGAAGGTTAGTTTCAAGTGTAAAAATTCCTGCTTATATTTACAATTGTTATTCTCCTTTTTTATTCTATCTATAAATAAGGAAGTCTATCTAAGCGGTTATGTTCCTAAATAATGTTAACGATGTGTTTTAGTTAATAAAGACCGAGTGTTTTTATGGCTCTAGTGACAGAAACGTAAATGAGCTGCGCTCATATTTTTATGACGAAACGACTTCATCAAAACTCAACCGCTGTCTTTCTGTGTTTCTGTTAGATAAAGGACATTTTCACTACCTCTTAACAAGTCATAGAGCTACAGCCGGAAAGTTCCTAAAATTTATAATCTAATTTAAAATCACACACGCGGTGTAAACGTTAAAAAGCAAACGACCCGGAAACTGCCGAGAGGAAGCAAAGAAACAACGCGCGTCAATTATCCTCGCCATCTTAACCATCTCTTTCCTTTCGTCCTAACAAGTCAATAACCTTGGGTAAATTGAACGACACAAAAATTTTTATTTTTATTCGGAAAATCTAAAGAAAATAAGCCCCTTTTAGAGAGACGGAGGTCCTTTTTATTTTCCGTCCCCTCGATAACTCATCCTCTGGAGCGATTTGATCCCTGCGCCACCTATGGAGAGAAGAGACAATGAGAAGGGGCGTTGGAGGAGGTTTTTGAAGTGTGTAGGCGTTTCAAGTGAATCACAATGAGAGCGAGAGAGATAGAGAGGGAGTGAGAGAAAGAGGGAGGGGAGAAAGAGGGGGGGAAGAGGGAGAGATGGGCAAACCAAGGAGGGAGTGAGAGAGAGAGCGCGTGGAAAGAGGGCGCTTTAAGAGGAGGCCAAGTGCAAAGCGGACTGTGAGAGAGGAAGAGAGTAGAATACTGAGGCCGCGAGTGTGAGAGAGACAGAAGGAGAGAGAGAGAGATAAAGAGAACGATGGAGAGACAAAGTTAGGAGGAGTTAGATGGAGTGAAAGAGGTGAATGAGAGAGGGAGCGTAAGCACGCTCGAGGAAAGGCGGCGTTAAAGGGGAGGGATGGATACAAGGGGAAGAGGAATGGAGGGTGAGGCGAAAGAGATAGAGAGAGAGAGAGAGACGGAGATGAAAATTAAGATGAAGAACGATAAGGAGCTTAAAGAGTTTTTTTAGATGAAATTTTGAAGGGAGAGAATGGAGATAAATAAAAGGGAACGAACAGATGGAGAAAGGAAGACGAAGGAAAACGTCTCTAAATCTCGATCCCAGAGGGAGATATCGCAAAAATTAGAAATAGAAAATTTAAGCTATGGAAATATTTGTATACTTGAAGGAAGTAATATATTCGTGTAGCTGATCATTTATAACATAGACATCGACGTGTAAAGACTGAACTGTGTAGGACTGGTGCTCAGCACTTTACCTACCATTCGTTACTTTCCGTGTAGCAGAGTGTCGATACACAATTTAAATTTTTGGCGTGCAAGAAACGTCTATATATATGTGTGTGTGTGTGTATTTATGTTGTATCTCTCTTGTGCTGACGAAGGGATCATCCCGAAAGCTCTAACCTCTACAAATGTCTCTCTCCAACACCCCAGCGGCTCTACTTCCGGCAAGGTTCACTGGGTTTCCTTCAACACCTAGTTGCCCTAAATATCCTTACTTACCTTTCCTCTTCCGTAGTATTTATATATATATAATAAATTCTACCTTTTACTCACAAACAATTCCGATATAGCGATATAAATCGTGATGAAGGTTTATGATCATCGTTTTCAATCCCAGATAGATTTTAATTGTGGAAAAATGACATTTTCCTATGAATTTTATGAAGCACAATGCGCCACTTATGAGACGTGGATACACCAGAAGTGGCGCATGCGCAATAGGTCGAACATCCCTAGTATAGACAAAAGAATAAAGTGGCAAATGAATGGAGGCTGTTGAGACGCATAGGGAAGATAAATTCGCCCCAACCAAAAGGAAATTGCCAGTAGAACGAGTAAATAAAAAAATCTGATTTGGCCAACACATGACTTTCTCCATATTTGGGGTATAGATATTTAAATTATTATGAATAATATTACTAGGCAAAATTATTATTTCGTATCATAAAAGAAGACACGTCCTTGTTGCCGTAAATTACGTATATTTTGAATGTTTACAGAATTCACCGCTACATGGTGTTGGCGCTGTATACAGGTATTAAGATAAAGCGAAATATATCCTAAATGGATGGTTCTACGAAAATTAGTTTCAAACAAAACTTGGAAGAAATATTATTCTCTACAACTTTGGTCCTTACGAAGATTACCAATAACGATGTTTTTAAGGAGATATTTAACGGAAACCGAAAAACCGGTTATTTATAAATAACTCCTAAACAATAACTCCTATAGAAAATTGTTTCAAATAAAAACTGTAGGAAATTACATTCTCTATAACTTTTGTATAGAATTGTATATACAATAATTATGTTTTAACGAAGAAATATCGCAAAAACCGAATCGGGTTTCGAATAAACCTCGACTTCGGGTTATCCGTTATTGTCGAAAAACTAATGTTCTTTGTGCTCATGTTAAAGTGTTATATATGAAGTTTGGTAACGATATGACATGTACTTTTTGAGTTAGAGCGCCCACAATAACATACACACACACAGACATCATTCCGAAAATAGTCTAAACGTGTTCTAGGGACCTCAAAACATGTATTTCCGTTGAAATCTCGAAGTCGATTTTTTTCATGAATACAATACTTTCCCATTACTACGTATGGAGAAAGTAAAAAGGGTTGACATGGAGATATTTATAAAATTAAAAATATCAAAATAAGGTGAATAAATAAATAAAATGAAATTCATTCGATCGGAGCAGGTAAGCGACCCGCATGGCGTTTCGCAACGAGGATTTTCAACAACTGCAACATAAACGGCAATTTTAGCGGTTTCATTCGAGAGAAAGGAGAGAGAGAGAGGTCCTCGTAATGGGAGCCACATGTTATACCAGCCACCTACCAAATTCGGAAAGGAATGGGGGCGTTGGAAAGAGAGCGGAAAGAGAGGAAATTGGAAGCAGCAGAGTTGGGAAAATGAGGGAAAAATTAGGCGAGACGTTGCGTAATATGTGGGGGCGGAAAAAGAGAAGGAAACGGCGGGAAAGGGAGAAATATGTAAGGAAGACGGAATTGGACGAGGATTCGGAACTGTGTCGGGAATTTGGAAAATGGTGAATCAGAGACGAGACAGTAAGCCTTCAAGTCCCACGGAATTATCTTCTTAGGTTCGGGAAACCCAATAAATGCCCCAGCCCCCGTTAATTAATTTCTCTTAATACAGGAATCTTAAACTCAAGTAACTGTTGGCAAATCTACACATTGTTGAAGCTTAAACGTAACACCGGCTATTAATTTTATTAAGAAACCTTAATACTGTCGTACAATTAAAATAGGATGGGTTAGTCCCTGTTAAATAAACACAGCACAGTTTAAAATAATTTTGTTTTAATTCCACAAAGCAATACACACCTACGATCTGTTTCGATTAACACAATGTTATTTTAAACTATGTTGTGCGTTGTTGTGTTTATTTAACAACACCTAACCCATCTTATTTTAACATGGACTTCCACCAAGTCTTGACTTGTTTGGTAAAATTAACTATCGTGCAATTATTCAACAATCTTATGTTTTGACATAGTTGCCTTATATTTTCAAATCTCGTTCCGCCTTTTCGAGTAATATCCAAGATCTGAGAGAGGGGCATTAAACCAAGTTACTATGTCGTGCTTTAGATCTCTGGCTAAAACATTGCTATGTGAATTCCCATCATTCTTAAATTTTAAGCACGAAAACTGTATAAAAATCGCGAGGAAAAATGTAAGAAAGTGCAAAAAGAGAGAACAGAGTAACTCACGCGATACAGAACCCTACGAAAATCCCATCTACCAAAAAGTAAAGAAGGAAAAGTCATAACGAAGGAGAATTAGATTAAACGAGACGAGCGGCGACCGATTAAAAGGGCGGCACGAAACTCGAGTGCACGGATAATGTAGAAAAATGAAATGGCCCGAGGAGTTTTTTCGCACTAGGTTCCAGTAAAGTAAGGGAACTTTGAAGTTGAAGGACGGTAAGGGTGACAGTATTTGGACGCGGGCGAGTGGGCGTGTTTATGGCGGAGGCGAGGAGAGGAGGGAAGGAAAGGAGAGAGTGTGGGGCGGAGTCGCTTAGGCGGATGTCATATTTTGGAGAGCGCGCCCACCGTGTGTGCAGATGTTAGAAAGGGGTGAGCGCGCGTGTGCTATGTGAAGGGGGTCGGAATGGAAGGAGTAGTGGGGAAGGGGGGGGAGGGTGCAGTGCGGTTGTGTCTAGTTTGGGCGTGGTGCGAGTTGAAGGACAGGAGAAAGGGAAGAGAGGTAGGAATGATGAGGGAAAGGGGACAAGTGGTCGAAAAGGAAAAGCAAGAGTGAGGAGGAGGAAGGAATGTTTGGCAGGGGCCTCCTTTTTCTCACACTCGCCCCCGCTTTTTCCTTCCCCGTCCTCGCACGGAACCCTTCTCTCACCCTCCCTTCTCTTTTTAAACCTTTCCTTCTGTCCTCCCTTTCCTTCCTCCATCTTCTCCGCGTACTGTCTCTCTCCAAACGAGCTACCTTCTCATGCTTTGACTCATTTCTTCCTTCCTCGCGTACTTTCTACCTTCCTTAGGTCGTGCTGTCTTTTTTAGCGATTTTTTTTACAAATCGCTTATGTATTCACTTTGTCTGTCTGTCTGTCCGTTCGTCCGACTGTACAGGCAATACTATCTCTGAAACGGCTCCACCTAGATAAACCAAATTTTCAGTTAATACATATGAGAGCTACATGTGGTAATCCGAAATTGTTAAAATTCCTATTTTCAGGGGCTAATTTTGCCCAGTTATTGCCTCGTAAGAAATGCACGTAAATCGGTGTAGAGGTTTTTTTTATATTTGCTTTTTTAAATTATTTTCAGTCAAGATTTAAACTCGGGAAAGTTTATAAATTGTAGTTTCTTATTTTTGAAGACGGAATTCAAATCCCTGTATGTTTAGAGTAAATGTTTAGTTTTTATCGGAAAAAATTGGGAATTTTTATGTGCCCCAACAATATACTACCGTGGCAACGAGCTCAATGCTTTTATATGGGCAAGCTTTTAATGGGAGAGGGGTATATTATAATGTCATTTATATTAAACTGCGACTGTAGATTTAGCGTAAATTTTTAATTTTTATCAGAAAAAGGTGGGAGTTTTTCTGTGTTTCAACAAAGGAAATACTTAACTACCATTTCAACGAGCTAAATGCTTTCATTTGTACAGTGTACTTTCAAAATAAGCGGAAATTCTTGCAAAATGGCGAAGACTCTATACCAGGCTGTTTTTTCAGGGAATATCTCGATACCATATCCTTGGTACAACATTCCTTGGTACAGTTGGTCTCGAAATGCAATTTTTATTTTGAAGTTGCCGCTAACAATTTTTTTCAAAACGTACTCTTAAAATTTGAATCAGTTTTATTTGTAAAAAGAAACTCGCCTTATAATATCTGCTTTCGCAGCACTTTCCTAACTTGTTTTTGTAAAAGAAGCTGTGAGCTGTTTAGTTTGATATATAGGCATTCTTTTACATTATGATCACTCGAAGAGCCTGAATATTATCTGAGGTGTCTTCTGTTACCTTTAAACGACATTCAGAACTGAGTAAAGAATAATTTAGATCGCCTTGTAGATTGGAGCTGCAAGAAGCAGAACTTTGTAACTAATACACACACTCACACACGCACACACTCACACACGCACGCACACACACACAATCTTTTGAATTATATTATGATATACAATTTTAACAACATATGTATCAGATAAAGAAAAAATCAGTTTTAATGTATTAAATTGAACACCTGAGAATTGTTTCGTGCCACCTAACAATCAAATACAAGTAACCGTGGTTTTAATGAATAGATATTAAATCTACGAATTAAAGTTTTCTACTTTTACGTCTTATAAATGCATCTTATAAACTTCGTTGGTTTTTATTAAGAGGTTATAGCCCACCAACATTTTGATATTACTTTAACATATTCCGTTTTACCAACAATTTAATATATTTAAAATTTCTCTCCTCATAGACGGCTATTATTTTATATTTAATCATTTTTAAGTAACAGTCTTTAAAAGAGGTCCTATTAAAAATCGCAAATGATTTTAATAAAATTATACTGAAAGAGTAACTGTAACAATGCATTATTGGATTTTCACTAAGAAGTCATTTTGAAATATGTGAAGTGGATGATAAAGCTAAATTAATATCAATATCATATTGCTATGATAAAAATAGATTGCTCCTTTTTATATAAGTTATAAAAGAATAGAGAATTTTGATTTAAAGCTGACTTAAACAGTGATAAAATTACAAAACTGCTACATTTTAACCCCAAAAATTCTCTTTTTTCTAAAATAAAATTAACTCTAGATAAAAAAGTCTTCGGTTCTTTTTAAAGCATTTATTCGAAATTATTGCTGGAATTAATTACTTTATTAATTTATGGAAGTTAGATCTTTGCGACCAATTGGAGAAATAACAAGTCAATACGAAAGAATATTTATTCGATAGTAATAGTTAGTACTTTAAAATGTTCTCAGCGACACTTAGATATTTTGATAAACTCCTGGATGTATCCCAGTGATGCAATTTTAGACGGACGGCGGAAAAAAGCTATTCCTTCTTCCAATTAAATTCAAACCATTCCTTTGGACGTTCTGAATCTCTATAAGCCTTTTAAGAGTTTACTTTTGCAAAAAGTTGTTTCTGTTCCCGACGTCATGTCCTGCATCTCATCTCGCCCGCCACCCTTGATACCCTTCGCGTCATCTCATGTTGCCTCTAACCCACGTCTCCATTCCGCCTTTCAAACCTCCTTTCCTCATGACCCCGCCGCCCTCCTCCCTCAACCCTCGCAAGATGGAGTCTGAAAGTGTGGCATTCGGTGACGGCGAGAGTGGAACCTCGCGTCACAACACACGTGCGCTTGTGTTTTAACAAACCCGAGGAGCGCAGAAACCCCTTTCCTTACCCAATCCAGTTGTCGTATAAATTTCTGCGGGGATGGTTCATTTCTCTTCCCCCCTTCCTCTGTTATATATATATATATCTCTCTCTCTCTTTCTCTCTTTTATTCCTGATTAATTATCCTTCTCCTCTTATCTCTCAGCGGGAGAGTAACGATGGGCGATGTTCTTATACAATTAAACAAAATGTTTCTATAAGATCGCCTTCATTCAAATTAAACGAGATATGACGTTGAAAATTTACCGTTTATATTTAGAATACGGTTCTAAATGGAGGATCAGGCGTCATTTTTTTATTATAACCAACATTTCGAATCACTTTTATAGCTCTGACATTTATGATTTCACCACTTTTTGCATTTACTATCGCATTTTCTTCATCATTTTATCGGACCCCCAATTCCGTCGTATTACAAAGTACACACTCTCCTAATAGTTAACATTTTGACTGTACAGTTTATTTCATTTTCAGTTATTTCCGTAGTTGTTGATTCCAATCTGTATGAAGCAAGAGAAAATTTATCTTAATCGTGGTTGAGAATGGAATCATTTAATTTTTTCTAATTTTCTGTAGATAGCGGAAAGACTAAAACAATAGGTACTCCCTCAAAGACGTTATACTACAACGCTAACATGTAACTACTGAGCACGACGGCAGAACGCGTCGTTGTCGGGGAATCTGTTAAATATTTGTAAAATCCGACGCCAAATAAAACGAAAAATTTCTCTTTTTACGATTTCTAATTGAAAATTAGTTTGCCTTCACAATTATTTTCGGTCCTTGAAACACGTCCGACAGCACGTAATTTTAAATCGCGTCGATTAACAGAATTCCGTCGGAGTTAAAATTGTAGTACTCCTAGCTTCATCAGTAGACAGAAATTTTATGGCTACGGTCATTATCATTGTCATTCGACGTCTGTAATAAACTCGAATCACCTAGAATAATCGTTCTTCCACCATCCGATTAAGGCGTTTTCCGGTGCTGGTGGTAGGTAAACGTTCTCAGGACCACATTCCTTCCCTCTTGCCGCTCTCTCAGGATCCCTTATTTCTATCCCATACCCTCGGGGAACGACTTTTTTTTCTCCCACGCTCCCAAAATGTATGGAGGTAGCTGTCGGAAGGACGACTGCGATCGGGAAATAGGAAGAGAAGCAGGAAGTGAAACGGAGAAGGTTAGGGGGCAAGGTTCGAGTGGGCGAGAACGCCTCGTCTAGCCTCACATGGGGATAAGAGAATCTTGTGACCTCTCGGCGTATCCCTAACCCTTCTTCGTTGCCCCACACTATATCTCTCATGCACGCTCTCATCCTTTCCCCATTCGAACACGAGGTCCTCTAAACCAGCGGCGTCCAACCTGCGGCCCGCGGACCGCTGAGGTAATTTGACGCTTAAAATACAGCCCATTTTAACTGTTACGTATGAATTTTTTGTCAAAATTATTAAAGTAATACTAAATGTATTTATAAGTAAAACGTTTGGCGGTTTTAATATGGTATATTCACCTCTAGGTAGATTTGGAAAAACCAACGGATATGGAAAATTTCCAATGGAGGAAAAACGTTGGACACCCCTGCTCTAAACTCTTTCTCTATTTCCATCTCTTTCTTTCCCTTTCTCTCTCCCGCCTTCCCTTCCGCACTCCCTTTCGACTTGGCTTCTAAAGAGTCGCTTTTCGTTCGCCGTATTTTTTTACGTCATCTCTTTCGCTCTCTCGCGATTAGAAATATTTCGTACCCCTTTTTTTTCTTCCTTTGCTCTCCAAGTAGCAGAACGGAAATATGTGTATGTATATATATATATATATATATATATATAAGATTCTTTTTTCTCTTTATCCTCTCGGTTGCTCGAGGGTGTTTTTTTTTAGTAAGAAGCGTGTTTTCCGCTGCTCCAGTCGAAGTAGGCCAACACGGGGGCGTCAATAACGCTTTCCTATCTTTGTAAAGGTTATTTCTTTTTTCGTTAAGCTCGTTTTTAACGGGAAGATGACTAGGGAAAAATAAAATGTTTTAAAACCTCTGTCCCAGATGTCGTAACGTTTCGAAACGGATTTTTTTTTCGTTTCGTTATCGTTGTTGGTCGGAGGGATTTTCGGGGAAATATTTATTTATTTATTTGCGCGATTTGAAGGAAATAATAAAAAGATATCGCCGACATGTCAACGATTAACGAAAACATCGGGTCCCATGCGAGCCTAAATTGTCCCGTCTATCAAGGAGAGTATTTTTAATTTTTTTGTTTCATCATCTCTCTTGACGTTTTGAACGGGAGACAAATTTGCGGGATCGACGATCGTTCCGTACGAGGAATAAACGCCATTTTCTCCGATTCGGCCCGCGGAGCCATTTTCTTTTTAAAAAAATGGCTGCATCGTTGTAGCGGTAGGAGTAGGGAGGAATTAGTCCGGTATCTCTGCGACGTGATCGTTTATAGAAAAGAGATAAAGGGAGAGCGCGGAACAATATAAACGAAAAAAAAACGAAATCGGAGGAAAATGTGCACGCAATGAGACGATAAAAATGAAGAAAAAAATACGAGCTCTCGACACGGGATTCTGAAAATGCTTTCTTTTGTCTAAAAGCTCAAGTCGCTTTTGTTTTTTCCTCTCTTTTTTGGTACTTCCGTACCAACTTTTATCTTCCTTGTTTTTGCGATCTCTCGGTTTTTTGTTCGCATTTATTTATCCTCGTGGGATAACAGTAATTTCATAGTTTTTCCCATTACTTTTTCGCTTTTAACTTAACTGTATCCGGTTGTCAGTGGTTATTACTTTATATAATTCTTTAATGGAGTATTACCGAGCTCGTCTCGTTAAAATCACATTGGCACAAAATGCATCTCCTATATCCATAAAAACCAGATGTGTATTTCGGATAAAAAGCAGCCGAAATCGCTAGTGATTCATCGATAGTAGGTTCCAATGAAGAACTTTATATAAATAATGGCCTAAGTTTGTAATTCCGTCACGCAGAGAGAGATAACTATATTTTTCCGAGGAGAGTTAGGGATAAGAGAGGGAAGGAGAATGGGTGGGAGAGGGGGGAGATTGGGAAGTAATTTTATTTTAATTTATTACTATTCGTGCATACCTGCCATTTTGGTTTTTTATGACTTTTGGAGCGAAATATCGCGCCAACTTTAAATAATATATAATATTTTATTATATTTAAAAAAATTAATTTAGTACCACTCCTTGTATCAGGATTTCCTTCCTCCTTCCCTTCGGTAATTACGCAGTGCCCTGACGTTGTTTTGAGAATGATCCTCGTGAGAACGTAGATTTGATGGGATTTGTTCTCTACGCTTGTTTTCTGAAACTAAAAATATTTTCCAGCGCATCTGTTCACATCTTTTTGCTTTATTTTCCAATGACATTCTTTGTCCGTTTCCGCGTATTTTTTTAGTACTAATGTAATTTTAATAGAAGCCAAAATATTTATGAACGGTCTTGGAAACGGAAACGGGGAAACCATATAAAACTATAAAGATATGCTCTACGCGGCGGAAATACCAGGCAATTTTTCATTTCGGTGATCATTAGCATATGAACCTACCGCAGTTGGAATTTTGAGTGCCTTCTCAAAATCTTGTTCTTTTCGCGCCATAGCGATTAAAGCCAAACAATTAGTACGGTTACATGCTGAAAACCCGTCCACCCTGTGTAAACTTCGTGTTCTAACTGAAGATTTCGAAGGCCGCGGAAATTATATTACTGTTACTATAATTTTATCTCAAGATTTTCAGTCATTAAGACTGTTACTGAATCTTTTGATTTTGTTCTACCATTTATGAGATTCTTCAAATTCTTGTAAATGCACAAATTAATGCCAGATAATATTTATGTGACCGACCTATGTAGTCTCGCCCCCTCCCTTTTCCCTTTAATTTTCTTCAAATTATAAATTTTAAAATGCCTTAATGTCTTAACACATGCCCCGTCCATTTTTCTCTTCTCTTTCTTATTATATTCACTGGAATTCTTCTGTCTCTGATTTCAAGTTAGTTTCTAAATTATTTATTTTGGATGTTATTTAACTTTCAAAGTTTTTCTCTAACACAACATTTAGAAAGCAGCAGTATTTCCTCTTTCTGCCTTAGCTTGTCCGGAAATAAAAGTTCAAATCCCTTCGGTAAGTTTCGCTCAAGTCAGAAGTTGATTCATATTATTATTTTTATTTGATCCATATACGTAGTATAGAGAATTGTTTTCATGAAAAAATCGACTTCTAGATTTCAACGGAAATACATGTTTTGAGGTCCCTAGAGCACGTTTAGACTATTTTCGGAATTATGTGTGTATATGTGCGTGTATGTGGTTGTGGGCACTCTAACTCAAAAACTACTTGCCATATCATTACCAAATTTGATATATAACACTTTGTTATTAGCACGAAGAGCTGATTAGTTTTTGGACAATACCGGTTAAACGGAAGTCGAGGTTTATTCGAAACCCGATTCGGTTATGGCGAAATATCTCCGTTAAAACATCAATATTGTGCATACAATTCGATACAAAGGTTATAGAGAATGTAATTTTCTACTACTTTCATTTGAAACAATTTTCCATAGCAGTTATTGTTTAGGAATTATTTATAAATAATCGGTTTTCATCAAATATGTTCTTTAAAACGGTGTTATTTACAGTCTTTACGGGGTCCAAAATTATAGAGAATAATATTCCTTCCAACTTTTCTTGGAAACATTTTTGTAGAACATTCCATTTAGTAGATAATTAATTTATTCGTAAATTTCCAGTATACAGCACCACCATCTAGCGGTGAATACTATAAACATACCTATTCAAAATATAATTTACGGCAATAAGGACGACTGTATTCTTTTACGGTACGAAATAATAATTTTTTCTTATAATGCTATTCATATTAATTTAAATATCTATACCCCAAATACGGAGAAAGTCATGTGTTGGCCACATCAGATTTTTTTACTTTGTCGTCAATGTCCCGACATGAGACTTTAATCATTCCATCACGTAAGGCATTTCTCCTTGATCCGACACATTGTGTCGTACGAATTAATCTCCCGAAGGCTTATCCAGAAAATGGAAGCTTTTTTCCTTACCCTATTGTATTCTTCTAAAAATGTAAAGTAGACAATAGAACGCAAATCAAGCTTGAAACGGGACCGACCGTTATTTGCCTCCATCACGTCGACGTCATTTTTAACATCCGAGATTATGACAAAGGCGAGAATGGCGTTTGAGGAGTCGTGTTCCTAATCCACTCCGCTCCAAAGCGAGTATATAACCAAACGTGTTGACGCTCCCTTAACCCATGTAACCGATCCCTCATCTCATTCATCATTCCATTTCTTTTAATTGACTCAAGCAAGCGTCCTCATATTTCCATCCTTCCACGGAGGCGAAATTTACCTTCTCTTATCCAATGCCCGTGAATTTATTTACTCGTATGAATTTTGCCTCTCCCGCGCACAAAATATTGTGCATGTGGATGCGTTATTTACTTAATTATTCGTTGTTTCAATCGATAAATCTTAAATCGTTAAATTACGCGAATGATCAATTAAATTTTAACGTTGGTTGAACAAAAATTAAATAATGTACCCATTACGTACATTTTACTAATATCTCAGTATGTCCGGGTAACGAATTTTGCTTGCATCTTGTTACATGGATGATTCTGATGTGGATATATGCTATTTCTCTGTTTTTCATTCATATGTTGCTAATTTAAATTGATATATCTTAAAAATTAATTCTAATAGGACGTTTCAAATATTATATCTATAAATAAAAAGAGTATGGAGTACCATGAGAAGCATTTCTGAACTAGTATGTCTATTCAATGACTTTTATAAGATTTAATTATATATGCAAATATTTCATAGTTTATTCTTCATAATGAATACTATTAGGAATCACTGGTATTTCCGAACACATCTCCGATTCCACCGTGACTCTAAAATGTGTCAAAATATGGATGTTTTTCATTTATATTAATATCCTAAGAATTGACGACGTGAACTTAAATTTAATCTTTCAGTGTACCCACAAAATAACTCATGGTTTTATTAAAACTTACATTCAGACAGCAGATAAAATTGAGCAGTTTTGGTAAACTGGTTGATTACCTTGTTATTCTATTAAATTTGTACATGCAACAATAAAATCAGCCTTAGATGTTGATTGAGAGCGTCTTTACGCTCCATTAGCTTATCTTCTTATGTATTCTCACACCTTTGGGTAGAGTCTTTCTAAAAAAAAAACCCTTATCAAATTTTCAAAGAGCGTAAACCTTTTTTTCTTATCTCTCGAATTTTTTTTAAACCTTAGCTAACTAATTCCTCCGCATCCAATCAGACCTTAGATCTTTATATCCCATTCGCGACCGCAGTTCCACTTTGCGAGTTTTTTCACCCTCATTTAAAAAAAAAGCGGAAATTCCTTAATAATTCGGGGAATGTGTCGGAGGAATAATTTGAATTTTAAGCACGCTATCAGCAAAAAATAATAATATATTCGAATCCACCTGCAGTAGAGTATACGAGGGGAATAATAATATCCTCCGAACTTGGCCAAAGGACGTCCTAAGGAATATCGGATCGATATAGAAGTTCCTGTGCTGACGGCGCCAGGTGCGTCGCAGCATTTTCCTCGCATTTTTTTTACCTTTCCTCGACCCGGCACCTTCTTTCTCCCCCGCATCCAACATAACTCCCTGCCAACACACCGTCGCGGATTCGCTTTATCTCGTCCTTCTCCTTTTGTCTTCTCTTTCTCTCGCGTTTGCGTTTTTCCCCCACGTCTCTCTCTCTCTCCCTCACACCCACCACCCTCATCATTTTCTCCCCCTGCAACAATATACACCCCTTCTCTTGTCCCGTCCGACATCCATCCTAAAACGTAGCAGCCCGAGCGTCTAGTTTATCGCCAAAGTGTTAGTGACGACACAAAGAGAGACATGCCCTCGCAAAAGAGGGGAGAGAGGGAATAGGGGGGGGAGGAAGGGTGGTAGGGGAGGTGTGGGTTTAATTCAAGCGACGGTCTCTACAATTGGGCTTCCATGTAGCTAAATGGAGGGAGAGATTAGCGGCAAGGTTCACGGCGCCATTGTCGACATATTCGCACGAGGACGCTCATTATGACTCTCCTCAATAGTTTGGCAAACGAAGACAACGCCCCCATGCGGCAAAAGCGGATTTTGAGTGTCGTCCAGGCATCGCCATGATTCTCCCGACATTCCGCGACGCAAACTGTTTACGTCACAGTAATAGGGGAAATTCTGCATGGGTGACGTCATCGACCGCATTCTGTCAAGTGTGGGGAAGAGTTTTGACCTAGCCGTAGAGAGAGAGAGAGAGGGAGAAAGAGAGAGGCCGAAGGGTTTTAGAGGAGGAGAAATTCAAGGTAATTGCAATTAATTAAATTGGTCGGTTTTGATTTAGGAAAATTCGCTGATAATTATCTCTGTGTAACTTTGACTGATTTGCCAGTTCTTGTTTATGGTATTGCCCAGAAACCACTTTAAAATGTTTAAAAGTTTTGATTTATTTTAAATTAGATCAGAATTATTTTCAGGGAGGGGAAATTTTTAAAGTTACTCGAATAACAAATGCGTTGCATAAGACATGAAATTCAATGCAAAAATTAAAATTCTTTCGTGAATAATTACTTAAAATTACGAATCTTGAATTATTTTGAAAGTGACGGTAGTATTTTCCATTTTACTGTGCGTAAAATGGAAAATACTACCGTCACTTTCAAAATAATTCAAGATTCGTAATTTTAAGTAATTATTCACGAAAGAATTTTAATTTTTGCATTGAATTTCATTCTTAACAATCAAGATATGTACTTAGCTATATGGTAAATAATATTTCATATTTAGGCTGCATCGAAGAACAGTCGTTTCATCAATTCTATATGGCAACAATTCGTCTATAACTTCATCGTTTTCACTCTGAAATTATATTTATCAGCATTTTATATTACAGAATAAGCACTTAAGTATCAGAAATTGAAAAATCAAGAACTTGTCTTAGGTGTCTCCAATTATACCTATAAGACAAGTATTTCAACTTTAACTTTTTGATACTTAAATGCATATTATGGCATTTATTTTCAGCTCGAAATTTCTCTAGTGAACATTTTATATAACAAGTTCTTCTTTCTGAAACGCATTTTAACGACTTTTCTTAACTTCATTTATTCTAACGCCTCCGAAAATTTCTTTTATTCTGCGATATTATCTTCTTAATGCAAACCAAACATTCGCCATTACTTCATAGAAGTAATAATTGTTTCCTTCAGAGGAAACTATTATGTGTTAATTCTTTGCTTTGTCACAGTAAAGTAACGAGCCAACTCAACGGTTTATCCATTCTTCCCTCGAAATTACTCCGTTAATAGGTGCAACTCACAAAGGTAGTGGCTCTTTCCCTTTCGCGACCTGTACCTTATGTAGAAAATCCCCGGCATTCTCTCCGTCTCCCATCCCCCGTTCTCCCCCACTCCTTCCGTCTCGCATCCCCCACTCCCTCCTCCCCCACTCCCTCCTCCTTCCCCACTCCTTCCTCCTCCACTCCCTCCTCCCCCACTCCCTCCTCCCCCCTCCCTCCTCCCCCACTCCCTCCCCCCACTCCCTCCTCCCCCTCCCAACTCCTGCTCTCAACCTCTCCGATATCACGCCAGGGGTCGTTTAATTAAAGGGAGCACTATAAGCTCGAATCTCAGTCGCAACAATCGGCGGAACTTATGCTGCGCTCGTCGCGATGTGTTATGGCGTTGGAGTCGCCCAGAGGGATGGGAGGGAAAGAGAGAGAGAGAGAGAGAGAGAGAGAGAGAGAGAGAGAGAGAGAGAGAGAGAGAGAAAGGGATGATGATATGAGGAGAGAGAGATAGAAATGGGCGTTCTCCATACACTGGAGGAAGGATGAGGGAAGAGTGAAAGAAGAACGGGGGAGGGGGAGTCAAATGGGAGGGCGCTTTCGGATTAGCATTGGGGTCCCTGGGGTTCTTCACGTTCTTGTCGGCCGTGTCCGATCTCCCGGATACCTACCTACCTTAGCCTTTCTCCTCATATATATATATATATATATATCTGCTGTTTAGCCCCCTTCTCTCTCTCCATAACATCTCCGCCTTTCATTCCCGCGGTACCTTATCCTTCGGCGTCGCAAGTTTCGCAATTAGTGACTCTGCGAATCGCCTACGCTTCTGACGGTCCCACCCACGCACTGTCTGTTGGGAGTAAACGTGCCCCCTCTCCACTTCTCTCCTCACCCCCATTCGTTATGCGCACGATTTGAACGTTCGGATTCGTGTATTTTATTTTTTTAAATCTTTCGGGAAAGAGTGTTCTGCTTTGTTAACTATTCCTTGACGATATACGATATATGACTTTGTTCAAGATCCTTGTAATTAAAAAAAAAGTGTGAAAAATTTTCACAAGTTTTTGCCATTGTTCTCTTAATATAGTGTAAGTTAATTAGCTTTCTAGATGGTATTTATAATTGGAAAACTATGGGTGTCACTCGGAATGCGGAGGCAGAAAAATTAACGAGGTGCTATAAACAAAAGACTCCTGGGTGTAATTTTAAAAATAGTGCACATTTCATTAAAGTATAATTTTTTTACTTGTGAAAAAGGAACAACTTATACTATCTTTTATAAATTCTTAAAACGTGGAAACTTGGGGAGAGGATATATTTTTAAAACACCCTCCATTGTGCCGATTAATATCTGGCAAAATTAGCTAAGTTTGTTTGACAAGGAAAAAGACTGTTGTATTTCAATTACAACGGCTAATATAATTTTTACGCTCAGATTTAGCTTTGTTCTTCAAGATGCTTGGCACTTCCTTCCTTTGCCTTCCAGGTAAAATATCCATGAAATTGTAAATTCTTCTCAGAAACACTTTTATTATACTCCTTGATAAAGTCGTTGTGTTGTCTAATTGGGTAAGTGGGCGGAAAGAAAAGTTTTTGAAAACGTTAATTAGTGAAACCAGACCAAACGCTTGTACAAAGTTATATTAAGTACCAAAGCTCCTTTACTCATTTATCACATGATAAATTTCGCCATAAATATCCGATTTTCTTATACGTAATTTGCTGTAGCTTTCCTGTGAAATTGAAACAACTCTCGCTTTCGGGATGCGAGCATTGCGTCAGAAGTGACGTCACTACAGATGTCATCATCGAAGACATTTTTATCGTTGCTTCCTTCTATTCTATTTAAGACTATCTTATATTTATCCCTAGCAAAGCTCATACTGATGTGACAATGACGTTATACCGCTCCACAAAGATCCTCTTCGTTTTATTCCCGTAATTCAGAACAGTATCTAACATAGCTCGAATTCAGACACAGGCTTATTCTATGATCCTACGCGTCTGTTTTGAATAAACATTCATACGCTATCTGCTGTATTCATAACCTTTTACATACGCTAAATTAGATCAAATTCGCTTATTTAGATATTGATCCGAATACAGAAAATGGACTGTGCAGGACAAACTCTCATAAATATCGTATTACTAATAATATTATTGACATTTTCTTCAAGGCAGATTCTGCTTACGTCCTTACTAATTGTCAGTATCTAAGAACTAAGTTGATTTTTATTTCATGCTATGGCTCATTGTCAAACTTTATTGCCATTGTATGTACATTAGATTTGCATTAGCTCGTACTCTTTTATATATTGTTTGATGCATCATTTGTCACTGCCATTTGTTTTCTCATAATGCACGGCATATTTGGCAGAGAAATTGGACGTGGAGGAATATATACCCTACCTTAATCTCGCCAGAAGACGACGTCCATCCATTAATTTTATAGCTCAATATTTACTGTCATTTTGGTGACTTGCCAACGTCTATTTTAGAAGTTCAATGGAGAAGATGTCTAAGCACTTACTCATGTATGACCTCCGATAGTATATATATATATATATAATTCCTTTAACATAGAACTCCTAACGCGAATACATCGATGCTCGACGATAAAAAAAAAATCACGTCGATATTATAATTTATCGTGCCTTCCTATCGTGCCTTCCTATCGTGCTTCTATACTCCGTACCTGTGCACGGGTAAGCTTCACTATCGTCTCTCCCTTTCGTTTCCCAACAACTTCTCCGATGTTTCCTCTGCTTCGTCATTACATCTTTCACAATCCTCATCTTGCTTTAGAGCCCCTATCCCTTGCGCCACGCACATATCAGCACTCCACATGCCAACTTCCCTCCACTCGCCCACCTTCTCTCCGTCCAAGTGGCACACGGTATGAGACATTGCGGTCAGGTCCCTCGGGTGGGGTTGCTGAGAGGGAGGGGGGGGGGGGAGGAGAAGAGATAAAGGAGTCGGAAGAGAGGGAAGGATTTAAGAGAGATAGGGGAAGGGGAGAGAGAGAGACACGATAAGAGATAAGAGGTTGAGAGGGAGAGAGAGAGAGGGTACGGGAGAGAAGGAAGAGGAATGAAGAGGGAAATGAAATAGCAAAGCTGGTGCGTGGAAGTGCGCGAGTGGGTTTGAACGAGTGAAATGCATCTCGCTGTTGTGTTCGCCGCGCCCTCGGCATGCACCAAAGTCAAGAGCAGGCCGCGTTGGGAAAGATAGAAGGGGCTATTTCGTCCATAAATATTTGTGCGCATTTGGATTACGTGCTGATTTTAACGCGGTTACCGTCAGGGCACGAGCAAAGGGCATCTGCTATAGAGGAAGGGTCGAGTGCTTTCGCAAACCTATTCCGCGAGTGAAATTTACCGTAGGTGCACGTCTGAGGTTTGGAAAGTGTCGCCCGTTTTTACGGCAGGAGAACCTTTTTCCCGGGTTATGAATATGAGCACGTGTAACTAATATTTTTTGCTCATAATGCCGTTATATATACTCTCGCATACTAAAAGCAAAAGAAGGAGAGAGCATTCTAATCCTCTGCGTGAGAAGAGTGAGTGGCGTTCACAACCGCCGTTTAAACTAGGGATAGTAAGTATACCTTCCTGTTTTTCCTCCTACGTTCTGCGTCGCCTATTCTCCATCGCAACAACCAAAACACACGTCTCTCCACTCCCTCGCTCCCTTTCTTTCCCCCTTTTCTCTCTCGTTCTCCTTTGATCTAAGGCGCTCTAAGGAGAGTGAAACCTCACGTGGCTCCTGATTGGTGCTAGAGATTTTTGGCATCGGGCGCGGAGGATGCTAAAATAAAATGGCGAAAGGCACATTTCGCGTCCTCCTCGAAGCTCATTAAGCGTGAAAAGTTCGTTCAACTTAAGCGAAAAACTCTCGAGAATGTACGTACCCGCCCTGTGGAAAACATTTGACGCATATGCGTCTTTGGGAGTTGTGGGTTACCCTCATGAGAAGAAATAACAAACTTCGCTATAATGGGACAAAGTTATGACGCAGGAGACGATTACGAGTTGGTCACGCAATATATTTCGCTTTATAGATTAATTTCCGAATTTTAATGATTATATATAGAGGGTGATGTCTGCTAGGAACTACTGCAACATGTACGTATAAAAAGCATGGTGTGGAGAGTACGTTAGTGTATTCAGCACGTTAATGGTCACTCTCAGCATAGTATTTGAGATTTTTTTGTATCGCGATATTGGTATAATATCGAAAATATTCGCACATCTCACTGATCTGTGTCTTGAGATATAACTATTTTAATGCAGAAAGAATTAAAGAAATCACTCTCTATTCATGACCGGAAACAATTTTACTTCGTCGATAGTTAAAAAACACCGTTTGCAATCTACGTATAAAAAAAGACCTCAGTTCACTTAAGGTAGATAAACATTTCCTCTTAATCCTCGCGTCTAACGTCTAACGAATGAATGAATATTTAATGCTTATAAACCCGTTCTCTCAGTCCCAAATTTCCGCGATTAAAAAAACAAGCGTGGGAAAACGAAGGGACACGTACAGAAAAAAAACAGTTGATTCGTTTTCCAATCAGAGTTTCCTTTAGTCCCTCTCTCTCTCTCTCTTTACCTCTTTCCTTTTACCCTCCGTTGGATTCCCTTTTCTTCTTTTTATTATTTGACGACGCTTAAGGGACTCATTACCTAATCTGGGGATTCACGTGATGAGGTCGGATGGTTGAACGGACGGAGGGATGCAAAGAGGAAGGGAGCGAAAGAGAGGCCGAGAGAGAGATAAAAGGGGTGGATACGTAAAGAATCGATTTTGAAGATAGTGGATGGACGGGCGTTCCGAGTCCTGTAATGCAGGCGGAGACACGGCCGTATGCGAATCAAATGGTCTCCCACTTATTTTAACTTTTGGTCTGTACCTCTCTTCTCTCTTAGCTCTCTCTCCCTCTCTCTCTCCCTCTCTCTCTCCCTCTCTCTCTCTCCATCTCTCTCTCTCCCTCTCTCCCTCTCTCCCTCTCTCCCTATCCATCTCTCTCTCCATCTCTCTCTCCCTCTCTCTCCCTCTCTCTCCCTCCCTCTCTATCCCTCCCTCTCTCTCTCCCTCCCTCTCTCTCTCCCTCCCTCTCTCTCTCCCTCCCTCTCTCCCTCTCCATCTCTCTCTCTCCTTCTCCATCTCTCCCTCTCTCTCTCCCTCTCCCTCTCTCTCTCTCTCCCCCTCCCTCTCTCTCCCTCCCTCTCCATCTCTCTCTCCCTCTCTCTCCCCCCCTCTCTCTCCCTCCCTCTCTCTCTCTCCCTCCCTCTCTCTCCCTCTCCATCCCTCTCTCTCTCCCTCCCTCTCTCTCTCCCTCTCTCTCTCCCTCTCTCTCTCCCTCTCCATCTCTCTCTCTCTCCCCCCCTCCCTCTCTCTCCCTCCCTCTCCATCTCTCTCTCCCTCTCCCTCCCTCTCTCTCTCCATCCCTCTCTCTCTCCCTCCCTCTCTCTCTCTCCCTCTCTCTCGACTCGCCCAAGTTTCTCTTCTTTACTATATCCTCCCATTCAGCGTTCTACCGTTCCCGTCTCCTCCGAAGGTAAAAAAAACAGAAAACCCTATTCATTCGCAAACCATTCCACGTGCCATTCTCCATTTTCCCGTCGCGCGAAGATTTTCTTTTTTTTGTCACGCCTCTCTCTCCCTCTCTGTCTTTATTCGTGTCTCTACTTTATCCTTTCTCTACCTCTCTTTCCTACATTCACGTGTTTAAATCTATTTCACCCTCGCTTTCTTCTCCTTTTCCCCCTCTGTTACAATTCTGCCTCTCCATCGATCCCTCTCCATATTTTCTTCGCTGCCTTCCTTGTTCTATTTCTTCCTTTTTCTGTTTTCCTCGCCCATCTCCCGCATTCTCTTTTATCGTTCTCTCTCTCTTCTTTTTTCCTCACCTTTCACCGCCTCCTCTCCTCTTTTTTCCTCTCTTCTCTTCCTTCTCTCTTCTCTCGCTTCTCTTTCGTCTCTCTTCTTTCTCACCTTTTCATTCTCTCTCCTCTCTCACCTCTTAATTCTCTCTCCTCTCTCACCTCTTAATTCTCTCTCCTCTCTCACCTCTTAATTCTCTCTCCTCTCTCAACTCTTAATTCCCTCATTCCTCTTCATTCTTCTCCTACCCACCATCTCTCTCCTCTCCCTTCTCTTTCCACTTCTCTTTCGCGTCTTTATTTTCTCTCTAATCTCCATCTCTTTCCTCTCTCTCTTCTCTCTCTCCCCCCCTCTCCTTTCTCTGTCTCTCCTCTCCCTTCCCTCTCTCTCCTCCTGCTTTTCACAAATCGAACTATTTTCTTCCATCGATCATCCCGTGGCGTCAGGAGTCTTCCGTCCCCGCGATTGAGTGGGTGGGGGAGTTAGGCGCAATGAATAAGGAATGAGGAACCCGTAAGGCACCTCCTTGATGCAAGAAACTTCCTTTTTTTATCTTCTCTTATTATCGGTTAGCATCTGGAAATGGACTTGAATTATTCCCGGCGCGGGGCATGTGTTTGTGTCTAAGAGAATGGGAAACAGAAGGATTTCATCGGGAGAGGAAAAGGATTAGGAAGAGGAGTTAGATAGCGGCGTCGCCGTACTTCACTCGAGGCTACGTGCGATATTAGAGGGAGAGAAAAGTTTTTTTTTTTGACATCTGAAATTATGGAAACATTAGTTTCGGTCCAGGAAAATAGACTTGGGGTATTAGTTAACCCTTTCAGACCAGATTTATTTTAGACCAGCAAAAAAAATATCCTTTTAACCTCGAGAACTTTCGCAGGGAAACCGAGTGTAATAATTTTCTGGAAGAATTTCTCAACTTATTTTAGTTTTTCTAGGATGCCCATTATAACGCGTATAGACCAGTAACTGCTGCTCTTATAAAAGTGGTTTCAACGAATTTCTATTTTTTGTTATAAGCAACAGTTTGAGATCTGATATCCAAAATTTTGAACAGTGTCCGCCAATGACGGTATGGACTTAACTACTTGCATAAATTACCGAAATTACTTGATCGGAATTTTCCTCGACACGAGGTGACATCTTGTTTTTACCGATAGTCTGTGGGTGAGCTTTTCACAAAACAAAATTTCAGTTTAAACTTATGAATATAAAAAGTATTCATAATGTGGTTAGAATAATTCTGAGTGGTTTATATTAGTATAATAGATAGGTATTAGTATGATATACATTATAGTTTGGATTAGGCAGTTCATACACGTACAAAATACTGGGCACTACATCTCAAAGGGAGCAAATATCTAGTCTAGTAAAGAGGGGCGAAGGAAAAGGCAAAGGAAGAGTGAAAGGAAGGCCTTACTTCGCCCGAACAGTCGTCTGCGATATTTTTGGATTTTGAATTATTAAATGGATCAGGGTAAAAGAGAAATGAATATTTCTTGGGTGGAATTTTATTTTTGAACGGACGAATGAAGATGGTGTATAATAATATGGAGATGGAAAATTGATCGGAAGAGGGGCTGCTTCCTTTCATTCTTAATTTAGGACGATTTATAACCCTATCGGAAAACGGTGCAGCGCGTCAAGATAGAAAAGGGTGGCATTTGTACAATGCCCATGACGTTTTCGCTTAGTTTACACGCGGAAACCTCATGGCACTGGTCGGTGATCTCGAATCATCCGTTTACCTTAGCTTACAATAATATTGATTAGAGTAAAACTCCATTACTCGCAGATTAATTGCGCTACAAATAAGAATAAGAAAATATTGGTCAGTATAAATACTATCTAGTAATTTTGGACCCTTCGCCAGAAGCTTCTTCAAGGTTACCGATTGATGCGATAAATAACTACAGTATGTACTACTGCTCAGTTTTAAAATTTTAATTTTTCGATGTTTTTTAAATATAAAATAGGTAATACTTTTCTGTATGAATAGATATTCAGTTATGTAACAATCGTCAAAATAATGCAAGGCCAAATGAAGTGAGATTCTTAAAATAAACTAGACGAAAATAAATGTCCACACCGACGGCAGAGTTCTAGCGCACACAATATCATTGGGAGGTCATTGAACGGAAATTTTGAAAACATCTCTAAAAATTACAAGGACTTGCAATTTACGTTCTTCTTACGTTATGCCTGTGAATATTGCTATAACGATATAATGATGGTGTATCCCAATTTTATTTTTCATTTTCGATACTTTGTAATGGAAATTAGATATCCGTTTGTTATGCCACTTCATCATTCCACTCGTAAAATTCTTCCTGGTTTTGAATCGAATCGATCCTGAAACGACTCGGTGTAAATATTCAACGGGCTCCGATCGAGTTGTGAATTTGCATAATTCAAGGTTCTTCATTTATCCTTTAATTATTATTATCTCACATTCTTATCGACATACTTCTTATTTGTTAAAATAAATCCAATACAGCTCTACATATTGTACGTATAGGTATATGTATATATATAAAAATAATTTTGAATTTAATGTAAAAAATATTGTAGATTCCTTAAAAACTCCACCTTTTTAAAGAAAATATATAGTTATGCCTATGGGACGCGAAATTTTTATTAATATGGAATAAACTTGTTGGTTAATTGCATTACAGTTTTTAAATTTGTGAACTTCAAAGGGACTCGTACCCACAGCCGTGCTATTTGATTTTCCACACGTCTCAACAATTCATTTCGCCCTTGGGTGCATTCCAAACGTTTGAAGGTGACTTTGGGTTACAAACTGCTACGCCATTTTGGTAACACGGAACGGAAGTACGGTTAAAAAAATTGGAGGAGTGTTAAAAATGAAGCCGAGTAAGATTTTATGGCCTACATTTCATCGGTGAAATTTTTCGCGAGAGTTTAGAATATATTGCCGAACAGAATCACAGCAATAACCGTTCAGGACATTTTTCCGATGCAGTCGTTACATTTTATTGGTACCCGATGTATGAGTTACGAAGTTAGCGAGTATTATTAACATTGGTGTTTCTATAAAAACTATAGAGTTCATCATGAATGGTAGTTACTGAGTCCGTTAGTATAAATATGGTGATAAAGACAAATATTTTATTTATTAAAGGATTTGATAGAAACATTCAAAGCCGAAATTCCTGTTTTTTTAAACACTTAAACCTGATTTTTAAACATTTTTCATTAATTAAATCTCGTTTTATTTATTTAATCACACATTAAAGTAAGTTGACTAATTAATGATTTGGATTATGTTTATAAAAAATTTAAATTTTCAATCCAAATGTTGCAATATCGAACTACACTTTATAAGAGTTGAATTCACTAAAGTTCATACTATAAGAAATACTGGTTAGCAACTTGCTTGGATGTAAAAACTCCTCATTATTTTAATACAATAATATTACATAGGTTTCAATTATACATAGCCATATTTGATGAAATTTTCGCATTAAAATGTGAGTTGTCATGTATGGGCAAAAAAAGGTATTTTAATTAATTATAAGCAATTTACTAAATGATTAGTAGATATTTGGCAACCCTTGATATGAAAAATACATGTATCGCGATATTTGATGACATTTTCACGTTAAATAATATGACTAGTTTTATATTAGTGCAAAAAAGGTATTTTAACTAATTATACGTTAATCACTAAATTATTAGTAGATACATGACAACTCTTGATGATGAAAATATTAATTTTATAAATATATAATTAGGTGACAAACAAATGTTTTGGCATTTCTCTCCAAACGTCCGAACGAATTTCTTTTGTTCACCCAGAAACAGGTCGCCCAATTAATTATAGGGAGCACGTGCGCAACTTCGTGAAATGTCTACCGTCGGAATCATCTCCATCATAGCGTAATTGACGTCAGAAGCAGTTACAGGCCGCGTCAACGTCAAGCGAACTTCGTCCTTTTTGAAGAGACTGCTCGGTATAACAGATGCCTCCCGGATATTAATCGGGAGGAGAGGGCGGAGGGAATTTTATTTATTTATTTATCGCCATCTCTCAAACAGCACTTTACGGCCTATTATAAAGATCCTATAAGAGTTGACAATGGCAAGCGCATGAGTCTATTCCAGCTACAGGATGAGAACCTTCGACCTTTGTCTTAATGGTAGACAGAGGATGAATCCACTCTTCCGCCAAAGCGGGCGAGTAAACAGGACCCGGAAAGCAGGGTCGAGAGGAAAAGATAGACAAGGATGATATCCAGGAGATTAAAAAAATCGAGTATTTGATCTCCGAAACGTTTACTAACCAAGTATCCTCGCGATTTTTCTCGCTCGAGGAGAGAAAACAAGACGAGATTAGCGCCGTGCGCCACCGCGAATTTAAAAACGGAGGTTTTGGAGCGTAAAAGAGAGAGAGGAGGAGATTAGGGAGATCATATTACGGATTCATGGACGGTAGTATAGGGCGGATAACGAGCTCGGCCTCAGCGGAGCTTCCGGATGGCGGAGAAAGGGCGAGGCGTAGTAGGATGCGGGCTTCGGAGATCGGTGCGTTTAAGAGGACTCTTGGGGGGAAGGAGGGGGGGGGGGGGGAGGGGGAGATTAGACGAGACGGCCTCCCTGGAAATCTGCGGCAACGTTCTGTGAGGTAGGCACGCAATCTCTTACGCTCTCTAACATCTCCGAATCTACGCTTTTGGGTACGTTCGCTTCGTGATTGCCGGTTAGTATTCAAAGGGTCGAGGCGGGTAGTTGAGTGTGCAAAAGAGAGAGAGAGAAAAGAGGGAGAGAGAATTTGGCGCATGCGAGCGGTTTTGTGAGGTGTAGGGAGGATGGCTGAGGTGCGAGATAAACGGAGAGGTAGGATCGGGGGTGGGGAGATGGAGAGAGAGAGAGAGAGGGAGAGAGGAAGGATTGGAAGAGGGATCCGGATTCCCGTCTTCATTTCTGAACCATGCAAATCAGCCGGGTCCTGCTGGCGGGGTCGTCAGAGGTTGGGACGGATGTGAGAGGGCTCGTGAGATTAGGAACTGGAGAGGAGCAGTGAGGGCAGTGAAAGATACACAATAAACATATATATATATGTACGTATATACATTGAACATGGAGAAAGCAACGCTCTCCTTATCTGGAATGGCACACATTTAATGTATTTACAAAGATTTTTTTACAGGGAGTGTTAAATGATAGCAGATGACTCTGTACACTGAAGTGAAAATATATATGAGTAACTTGTAGAATATCTTTTAGAAATAAATAACGACACTTTCCTTGATTTTGTCCAGTAATATGTCCTCTCTTGCTATGGCATGATTCTCAAATCTTTATAGAACGTGACTTTTTTCGTAGTTATTGAGCGTAATATTTGGCTTTCGTCTATATCACTCGTCCGCCAATGACTCAGGTATTTTTATTTGTTATATTTTATGTATATTGTGTTAATTGCCGTTTTACCGGCAATTTTCATAATATAACATTGACTTTAAGATAGATTTGTTCGGTGCAAAATGACCTTAGCTGTCGACGTACCTAAAATCCTAATTACTACTATAGATTTATTTTACATTGCTATGGAATTGCTACTGTATTAAACGTCCCTCATATTATCGGGGATGTGTGCGTGTAAGCTCTAATGTTATAGTGATAGGTGAAATAACACTAAACCACCTAAACATTAATATATAGGTATGATCACATTGAAACTTATAAATAAAAAGTACCACAAGTATGGCTACTGGTATAGAGTAATTAGTTTCTTACGCAAGCTTTTAAAGACCTCTGTTACATAAGATTATTTTAAATGTACACATCTCTTAATATCAGTTGATGTCATTTTCGTTCTGAAATTAATATATTTATCCTTTGTACAACGAAATTGTATATTTTTTGTGTTATGTGTTTACCAGCACAGAAGAAGGAAGGGAAATATATAGGTATTTTGTAGGGCAAAGAGCAGGGAGCTTAAAAGGGGATATTTTGGAGGGGCAGACAGTTGAAGGAGGAGGTGAGATTGAAAAGAGCAACAAGAAAGCCGTTCGGATCGTTGGAAATGCGTAGAGTAAGCGAAAGCCTCAGGATTTACCCCCTCTTCGTTCATATTGAGAATCGCCAGCGAAGGAAATATGTCTTACGAAAACATTTCTCCCTCTCGAGTGAGGAATTTTTTTCTTCTTCTGGCCGAATGCTGCAAAAACACTCGCTCCTTTGAACCAAAAATTTTTCGACCGCGGATATTTTATTTTCTGTGATGGCCGTAGTCGGGGAAGAGATAAAAGAAAAACAAGGATTTTTCGGGTGGAGCGGTTTTTCAGGAGGATGGAATTAAGTGAAACCGGGATGCTCCCTCGTTCGTCAGGGGTTAAGAAAATAGGTATTTCAATAAGGTCTAGCTTCTTCTTCGCCGCCATGGTTTTTTGCTAAAAGTCGACAGATGACGTCCTTGCTCGAGCGTCTAATTCCCTTAAAGGTTGAGCGTTAAATTAGCCGAGGAGCTCGGTGTTGGATCAAAAACAAGAGAAGTGAAGCGGTTAATTAGATTTGAATGAGATTGCCAACTTCATTGGAAACAACTCCGGCTAATTTTCACTTCTAAGAAATGAGAGGTTTTTAATATGTGCATACTTTGTTTTCAGTTTGAATTTTTAAGTTTGTGTAATTCAGAATGATTTATCGTCAGAGGAAAATTAGGCATATGTAAAATATTATATAATGATTTTATGTATTATTACAAGCGGTTAATTTAGGAAAAGTTATTTGATATATTTTATAATTGCTAAAATTTACTTTAGACAAAAGTTTTCCTGATGTAGTGTTGAGAGGTAATTAAAGACTAAGATATTTCAAACCTTAATTTAAGTAAAAATGAAAAATAAGCTAGAATTTCGTAGCTTTGCTAACATGAAGAGATGTCGTGTCGTTAGCTAGAGAAGTTCACCATTGGAGGTGGCTATCAATTCTAATTTATTTTATGCTCTACTGACATGCAAAGAACTTTATTAAAAATATTTTAGTCATTGTAATTTTCTTAACGGGGTTCCCACAGCGGCAGATTTCATATTATATCTTTCTTGGTATGATAAGAACCACGCAATAAAAGTCAAGGTAAGATGAAACAGCTGATAAGTAAAATCGTTAAAGGTTTTGGGCAAAAAAGTGGAAGTGGTCAGGAAATAGGAAGAAGAAGGACCAAAAAATCGATGCTGGATTTTAGGTATTCGCTATTAATTCAATGAATTTAACGGCTGGCCTATGTACAATTTTCTGTTTTTCAATTATTTGCTCGAATATTTTCCGACTTTATTGTTACTTTCTAGGTTTCATTATTATAAACCAAAGTATAAGAGAAATAAATAAAAACGTACATAAACTTCGTAACATTCCCGCTATGTAGGTATATAGTTGTGTTATATTTCATGCGTCATTTCGCCGTTATTCAAAATCTTTGTTTCGCGTTATTTTATAATGGATTCTTGGTTGTTTGTCTATCATTATACGATTAATTACGGATCTTGTTTTGCATCAAAGACCAAGCAAGCAAATCATCGAAAAAAGAAGAAAGGAGTTGTTCCTTTGAGGTTATTTTGGAGTAGCCTGCATTCCCCTTAAGGCCCGCGAAAAAAAATCAGACTTAGGGTCGGATCAAAGGGCAAACGAGCGAAAAAGCCTTTGGAATTCTGGTTTTTGAGGGAATACTTGGGCCAATCAGGAAGAGAGGTGCGAATCTCTCCCGTCTCAAGAGCGCGAGTCTTTTCGGAATCTCTCGCTCTCTCTCTCTCTCTCTACTCACCTCTTCTTTCTCGGCCACGAAATCAAAGAGAGAAATAGTGGCGTAAAAAGACTTTGGAAAGAGAGAACGATAAAGGGAAACGGCGGGCGTAATGGAGAAGGTGGAAGAGGGCCGCGAGCTGCAGTAGAGACGTTTGATATGAGTGAAAGTCGGAACGGGGGATTGAGTGCGTAAAAGGGAAAGGGAAGTGAGATGTGAGAGGGAGGCGAGCGATCGACTATTCCCCGCTGTCGTTCCATCGCTAGGGAATTCACAGAGAGAAAGAGAGATGGAGAGAGAGAGAGAGGAGACGATTGGAGAAGCAACTATTGCTCTTATGCTTCGGTAGGAAGTAGCCCACTCTGAATTTTGGACGTATTTATTAAAAAAAAAAGAATTCGGCATTTTCAGCTGACTTATTTTAGATGTGTTTGTTGATTCCCTGTATTTGAATATAGTTTGTTTATTTGAATGATGGTCCAATTAGTATTGCTGCAAATGTTTTATGTCTCTTGAATGAGTGCCTGTTTGTAAATGAGTTCATGTTTGTGAATGAGTTAACTTTATTTTGAACCTTATGAGCTATTGGGCAGTGGTATTCAACCCCTTTATTTGACGTAGCCTTTTGAGCAATCTTTCATATCCCTTGGTATACTTTAAAGCCGCACTGATATACACGAGAGGGGGGGGGGGGTGAAAAGTTCTATTATAGAGGAGAAAAATACTTTTATTAAAATAAATAATTCGTATTTGCAAATACTATAAAGGCTCGAAGAACAGTTGTTTTAATGTTACGATGATGACTAAAATGATTGTACAAGACTTATTGCGTGAAATAAACACAACATATTAATGGTTCTATTAGGTTATTATTAAACACGGTTATGTTGAATTATGGGAACGTTTTAAAGATAATGCTTTTAATCCAACACACTTTTCCTGGAAAAATCAGCAAAACATTTTACATCAGTGCTTATAGGTAGACTTTCGTAACCTTTCATTAGTAAACTATAAATTAATAGTGCGGTAAGGAAAATAATATTATCTTCAACATTTTCTCGTAACATTTTTATTATATCCACGCAAGTTCAGGGTCAGGCGTACCCCGCTTTTAATTCCACTCTTGGTGATTCTTTTACACCTAATCGGTTGAAACAGCCGGCCCCGGTGGTGGAAGGGCTAGCGTATTGGCCTACCATCACTAAGGTCGCGAGTTCGAATCCCGCCAAGGGCATGGATGTTTGTGTCGTTTTCATTATTTCATCAATCATGTGTGTGTGTCTGATGTGGAAGGCAACGGGAAACCACCACATCATATGTGTTTATTCCCTAGTCATTTCAAACCAACCTTAGGGTTGAAAACTATGGATGGTTGGGTGAAACGTGAGGATTTTAACTGAAAAGTTGTTCTCATTTGTAATTCACCGACCTTCGATTTTCCACCATCAGGCATACGGTGAGCTCGATAAATCATATCCGAATTTTTCATTTTTGAATGTATGCAATTCATTCGTGAAATGGAAATGAAAGCGGATACGTATAATTTTGTAGAGATATGACTACTCCATATTAGTATTTATTCTAATGCTGTATTAACATTTCACCGTCCCTTGGCGATATCCTTTTCTCTGTCTCTCAAACTCTTCTTTGGAGGAACGACCGAACCATTACCCGTGCATTACATTGCAGCGAGTGCATTAAACCCGTCGGATCCCATCGTACACAATATTATCGAGTCTAATGAAACGTGGGGGGGATTCCTTGCCTTATTTTATCGTAAGCCGATTTGCGAACCTCGCCCGAGCGAGCGATGGAAGGGGAACGGGGAAGCGAACTCAAGGAGCTGGAGAGGGGGGAGGGGGGGGGGGTCGAAGATGGGGAAATAGAAAGGGGAAGAAGCGAATCAAATGTCGCTCCAACCGCAGCTCCGTTTCTCACCTTCTTTCCTTCCCGGTTCTCTTGTTCCCATCGCCTTTATTACCGTTCCTTCTCTATCCGAAAAAGAACCCGAGAATTGGAAAACATCTCACCCGATCTCATAATCCTTTTCTTCTGTTCGATATCGTGAAGTGCTTCCTTGTATTTTTGAGAATGATCGAAGTATGATGGGATCGCGTGGAGTCGGTTGTCGCGTGCGATTTTTATTATTATAACTTTTTTTACTATACCTTGTATATTCTTGTGTATTCTTGTGGGATTTATGATTCAAATTTCAGTGCGAGCATGCGAAAGTACAGAAACGTCTCGCCTAGGAGTTGCTCATGTTCTCGAAATGCAATAAAAGTACCCGGTTATATAAGCAACAACACGAAATAAACAACTGTTACCATAGGTATTATTTTTTAAAAAGTTATTTGTAAAAATTTCTTTCTATATTGTCACCTGTCCTCCGTCACATTTTCCGATCCTGCTCCTTCCTCGCTCGTTGTTTCCTCCCCACACATGTTCGCTCACGAACACCTAAGTTATCGCTCGTCGTCTCGGAGGTCTGCAATCGCTCCGCACGTCGCTTCCCACATTAAAGGGAAGCGAGGAATTTTCAGCGGGTGCTAACATCTTTCACGAGTGCGGGAATTCACTCATCCGAGATTACGATAGGGCTTTCAGTTAAGACCTTTGCTTCCAGGAATTCGGTCGGGGGTAGATTTCACGGCGATTAATGAGGCGCATGAATATTGATGCGTCGGATTCTAGGATTTAAACGTTAAAGCCTTTTCAACTGCAACGGCACGGAGAGTAATTATATGGATCGCAGAAAGATGTAATTTCTCATCCGAACGCGAACTTTATGTGCTTTGTGTTGCGTAGCCATCATCGTCGTGCATATGACTATAATATTCCTGAAAAGGCAGTGGAGTCACATAACCGTGTTATTCAAAATACTTAATCGATCGAAAACTATAAGAGCCAGTGAGTATAAAATTAATGAGAGAGCTTAAACTTACCACCTAAATTTTAAGAGGGGAATGTCATAATTGTTTGGAATTTCTCTTCAGGACGATTTGCAGAGTGTTTTTCGAAAGACTTGTTCTTTTACGAATACAAAATGAGCTTATCCTTAATTTCGAAATAACGAACCGAAGCGGAAATGATAAATTTCAAATCCTTAGTGCTCTATCATCTTGGTTTGTATTCATTCTTTATTCAAATCCATTTCCTTGCTAGTATATTTTTGGCCAAGGATATTTTCCTTTGTAAAATTAAATGAGAATTATATCATTTAAGGATTATGCAAGAAAAATTCAACTTTTGAAAGTATAACTTTTTCTCTATATATAAAATTTTAAAAAATTAACTAATTTCATTCGTTTTGCTGGGTAACATTTTTTTATTTATTTCACAAAAATGTTCCTATAGGTTATAAAATTACTCATTTTTATTTTTAAAATGTCAAAATAGTATCTGAATATAACGGCGCTATAATAATAAAAGTAAAAGAAATGAGTCCAAAAGCGCCCTCACAGAAGCGCAATTACAATTTATCCCAAGAGGCCAATGCCGTAAAAAATAGAATCAAAAGGCTCTCAGAGATTCAAAACGTCCCCATGGAAACCTGTAGGCGTCTCAGCGTGTACGAAATGACGCTATTTATGGATAATATCTCGGTAAATACGGCATCGCGCGGTTTATGGAACAAAATCGCCATTTTCGCATTTTTTCAGACATGCTGCAATCACAGAGGGTGAAAGGAAAGAGACGGATGAGGAAAAAGAGCCATCTCGGGCCTCCCAAGGTAATCAAAACCGACGCATTTGGCTTAATCCCCGCTAATCCTATCACGTTAGATGTGTATATATAATACGGATGATCCAACGTTCGTTCACCCGAAATTCCGCAAAAAGGAAACGTTAATATCACCGTACGAATTCTGAAAACTTTAAACGAGGACATCCTGCTGTATTTATTTCGGGGGCGGATAAAGAAAGCGGTCTGAAAAAAGGAAGTGCCGTAAGAAGAGAAGGAAAGAGATTTAAACGTTACTATATATATATATATATTTATATATATAAATGCTTAAGGAAAAGGAAAGGTAATAATAAAGGTAGCAAGAAGGTGTTGGAGGAAGCCCAGTGGACACTTACCTAGATTGAAGAGCCGCTGGGGGTGCTGAGGACACACGAAAAACACAAAAGAACAAAAACGACACAAAAATGGAGCTTTCGGGCTGACGCCCTTCTTCAGCGACGGAGAGACATATACTGTCTATATACTCTATATATATATATATATATATATATATATATATATATATATAGAGAGAGAGAGAGAGAGAGAGAGAGCAAAGGTTTGTTGGAACTGTGATGTCGCATGCATACGAAGGGGGAATTGAAGTAGGAAATAAGAGAGATTCAGGTAGAGGAAGTTAGAGAGAGTGTGAGGGAGAGAGAGAAAGAGGAAGAAATATAGAAGATGGAAAGGAGGGAGGAAGATAACTAGGTATGATTAGAGAGAAGGGCGAAGGAAAGCGAAAGAGAGGGAGGGAGTAATAAAGGGATGTAGAGAGATAGGAAGGTAGAGGGAGGAAGATAGAGAGAGGTAGGTAGAGAGAGAGGAAGTGTGGGAGGGGGGAGAGAGAGTTCAAACGAGACGGAGAGAGGAGTGAGAATAAAAGAAAGGGAGAGAAAGAGACGATGGATGAATGGAGTGAGAGGGAGATAGTAGCGGAGAGAGAATTAGGTGTGTGTGTATATATATATACACACTACGGAAGAGGAAAGGTAAATGAGGATGTTTAGTACTACTAGGTGTTGAAGGAAACCCAGTGAACACTTACCGGAAGGACAGCCGCTGGGCTGTTGGAGAGACATATTTGTAGAGGTTATTGGAGCTTTCGGGATGATCCCTTCGTCAGCACAAGAGAGACACAACTCAATATAAATATAAATAAATATATATATATATATATATATATACTACGGAAGAGGAAAGGTAAATGAGGATATTTAGGACTACTAGGTGTTGAAGGAAACCCAGTGAACACTTACCGGAAAGAGAGCCGCTGGGCTGTCGGAGAGACATATTTGTAGAGGTTATTGGAGCTTTCAGGATGATCCCTTCGTCAGCACAAGAGAGACACAACTCAATATAAATATAAATATATATAGAGAGGTATTAGCCAAAGAGAGGGAGGAGGTGTAAATCGCGTGGTGCGTTGGTGGATTTCCCGTATCCTTTGATCTCGTCGCGCGTTGGTTTTGGGTTCGAATCGTCGCGATGAGAAGGGAGGGAGGCGAGCTCGAGAGGGGAAATTAAAATATTTCGATGGGATGAAAGGGCGTTTATTTATTTTTTCGAGAGCGCATAAATTTCGCGGATTTTCACGGGTACTCGATACGTTAATGGGACATTCCGCGCCAGTTTAGCGCCGGTTGGGTTCTCTCTTACCCTCGTCTCACTCACTCTTTCCCCTCAACCCTTTCCGCTTTCTCTCCCGCCTCTATTTACAGGGTAAGGGTCTAAACTTTCGCCCCGAATCCTTGCGTATAGGTGGTAACACGGTCGTTTTTCTTTTCGAGAGGTCATTGCGCCTGGTTATTACCTTTTACTGAGGGATAGGATTTGAATGACAATACTTTCACGACTAGCAATGTACTTTTATAAAATACTCGAAGAATTTATTATTTCCATTTTGTTTATTCTTTTTCTTGAATAATAACGCCAGTTCTTTGTAAGATTATAGGTTTTAATTGCTCTCGAGAGCGTTTTTATGTAGTGCAGTAATTAAAACTCCTACGATCGTCTAATAATTACGACTTCTGCTTCAAATGTCCTCGGTTAGCACGTTTGCCCCTTTTGGAAGCATAAATTATTAAAATCTAATCGTCAAATCAAATGAGTTTGGCTCACGACCTACCGGAAATGGATGGCTTTAACCTTGAGAGGAACACTCTAAACCGTTCCAAAGATGAAATAAAGGTTAAATTTATTGGTGCATGACGTATGATGGAGATGAATTAGAATATGGAATATTATAAGCATGGAGATGTACGTGGAGGATTTTTCGGTAACGCGGCCACTGCAGTAATCATTAAAATTTACCTCGATCACAGAAAATTCTAAACTCTTAAGCACGATTTTCTCAAAATATTGCAGTCTATTTATGAAAACTCTCTTAACATTCGATGCAGTGTTTTCAGTTACGAGTGAAAGTTTTCTAAGCTAAGTGCACGAAGGAAAATTTGCCTCTGATACCGTTAAGAGAAAAAACAATATCTTAAAAGACAAGGCAACAGAGAATTGCATAATTTCTCAACCTCTACTACATTTTCCCGTTTCTTAATCTTTCATCAAAAGGAGTGCTGATAAAAGGAGACTGGATCACTGTCACTAACTTAACGTGTCTCACGCAATATGCAAATAAGCAGGCAAAAGGTTAACTCGCATCCACCTCATTTTGAAACGAAAACAAATAATTTCCCATCTCGGATTTGGCACTGAGTGAAGCCCGTTCTCGGTATCTTCCTATCTGCTCCAAGACCTGACTAAAACTTTTCTTGCGTCGTGGACTCCGAAATGTAATTCGCGCCAACCCACTCTGCATGATTCCAAGCGAGCATCAACTTTCTCTGTTGGATTCGCCTTGAATAATTTAATTCCGCGAGAGATGTAACGGCTATGATATTAGGCACGCACTTTACGTCGTAGTAGGTCGGTATAGTTAGACGTGGCAAGAGAGATAGAGAGAGAGAGGGGGGTGGGTGGGAAGGGGAGGAAGGCAGGGGAGGAGATAAAAGAGAAATAGGAGGTAGAGTGTGAGAGATACGGAGAAAATTGCGTTTTTTTTATGCGCGACGTCATGAAAGCGCCATTTGCAGACGCGAAAATTCTCTCGCTTGAAAAAAATAATGCATTTCGGCAAGCCGAGCGGGAATTAGAAGAAGCAGGTGCGAATAAAAAACATTTTCGATTGATCTGAAGAGGATCCGACGGTTTGTGTTTATTATCGAGCAAATCGTAAAGAGAGTTGGCACAAAGGATGTTTATCTATCATCGCTCTCAATCGAGCTATCGTTTTTCTTTTACCGTTTTCAGGTTCTTCTATTGAGTACGCCTCTTTCGAGCTTGTTATTTTTTTCCTCCCCGTCTCCCCCCCTCTCTCTCTCTTTTTCTCTTTATTTCATGGCCTCTCAAATTGATCCCAAAAGAAAATATTTACGGGCTTTTCTCCTCGCAGAAGACCGCCGTGCGTTGGAAATGTGTTTCTTCAAGGTGAGAGCAACTTTTAGACGTCGAGTGTCATTAAAGCTGACGGGTAATCTTCTTATTTTCCGTTATTTTTCCAAGCGAAACTAATTCTTCGTGAATAATCCAATATTTATTAATGCGATGAGTCGAATATAAAGATATACGTTGGTGGCACGTTAATATAAAGTAAATTGATCAAAAAGTATTTAATAACAAAACCACTGTTTGATGATAAAGTTCAAAGTGTTAACAATTCGCACTAACTTAAATTCAAATATTATGGCTTCAGTTGAAGTGACATCCGTTTTAGAAGTAAATATTTTCTCTTAGCTCTCGAATGAATGTTTTGACGTTAGTTAGTTAGTTAGTTGACGTGGCGGTTTTCTGGTTATTCATTTCATAACTGTTGAAACCAGTCATGAAAAACTTTCATCTGAAGGAGAAAGTGGAAATTAATTTACTGTTTAATTGCCACAAGCGTCTAACATTTCAGACACAAAGCTGCCATTATTTACTACGATATTTTCTTATTCGAATCAACGATGTGCAAATTTCCACTCGAGGCGTCTGATTTGTAGTCGAAGTCCGCACCTGGTTTACCCAACATTTTTATTGTTACAGGAGTTATCCTGAACATCAGTTATACTCCAGTCAAAACACGAGCTCGGTAACTCACTTTCGGAATTGTAAATTTACGAATGGAATTATCTTTTAAGACAATTTAAGCTAATTTCCGCCTCGTTTCTCCTTAAACGCTTCGTTTGGAGTATCAAAATCGGCCGTTTTCGGAACACAGCTACCTAAACTCTCTTTTCATTGAAGAGGACTCTTTACTGCTTCGACCCATTCATCTTAATATCCTTTTTGTCTCATAGATTTCACTCCTTGATTTCACTCCTTTCATGTTCCCTCTCTTCGTATTTCAATCCTCTCCGTCTATCCTTGTCGCTCTCTCCATTCGTATTAATCTTTCTCTCCCATCCCCTCCCCTTCCCTACTTCCCTACCTGATTTTTCTTTCGTGTCCCATTTGAGATTTTTATCCTACCGATAAATTTGATCGGATTTATTAACTTTTGTCTTTTCCCCCTATTCCCTATTTCCCGTTAATTGACTAGTAAAACGCGACTTCGTCTACGTTTTTACCTAGATTATCTTTTCAACATTTCTAATCCCCGCTCTTGAAGGAATTTTTCGTCGCCTGAAACAGCTTAAAATTCTTATTCGATACGTTTTAAATATTTTGTCCGAATCCTCGTCCCCGTCGAATACTTTCGCTCTACCATTATTGCTCTCTTCACTTTATTACGCACCACAAATTCGATTCCATTTCTTGTTTTTATCGCAAAGGCATTTGGTCAGCAGTAAAACGTTACTATTCGTCCCCAATATTACCTAATAAAGAAGGCCGTTATAACTTCCCGGTATCTTTTCTCCCTTCCTTTCCATTTAGTGTATACAGTCCAACGGATGAATTCCTCATCCTACACCTCTCCTCTTCATACGAAACGAACCATTTCCTCCATAAAAACCTCTTTTCCCATCCCTTCATTCTCCGTTTCGCTCCTCCTCCATCTCTCACTCTCCAGCGAACCATCCCCCACCTTTTAGCAATCGTTGACCCCTTTCCTCCTCTCTTGACTCCACGCGGGGTCTCTCGTGTCCAAGGCAAACAGCGGCCTTAACGTCGCCGACAGAGAGTGCAGACCAAACTAGGCCGCGTCCATCCTGTGGGGGATTATAAGTCTGATTCATTGGCGGGGGCGGAATGGTGGGAGTGAACGGGAAAATGAATTGGGTTTTCTACGGGATGCGGGCGGAAGAGATGAGGGTTAGATAGCGGAAGAGGGAGGGAAATGAGGGAAGAGAGAGGGAGTGTGAGAGAGTAAAGGGTTTTCCCTCGACTATGGCAATCTGTTCTCTTTCGGTTTTTTTTACCTCGTCCGTTTTTTTTATTTCTTTCTCCTGCGCCGCGTCCGATCGATACGAATTCCCTGAGGAAATAGCGCACGTATTTTTATACTTCGCCGATTTTTCGTTTGATCGGATTGTGGTAGGGTGCTGCGTATTTTACGCGGCATCAATGATCAGGAATTAGGTGAGGAAAAGCTGAAACGATTTCGCGTTTGCCGGAAATTTTCCGCGTGGACAAAGAGCGATCTCGTTTAGAATATATTTCGTCGGATGGAATTATCCGCGGAATCTTTAAGAGAAAATAAAAGTCCCGTGATCCGTTGGAATGCTACTTTATTTTCTTTCATGCTGTAAAACACGATGAACCTTCCTGCCAATACCTTGTGTTTTCGATTAACCGATATAAAAGGTTAACCGAAAACCGATTATCTCTAAATTAAATTTTTGAATTGGGGAAAAAATAAATTTCGTATGCTTTGAACGAAAAAAACGGCCCGTATCAGTGACCTAAGTAGAATAATACCTGCTGAGAAACACACGTCGCTACATTTATCACACAATCCTATCTGAATAATCGCTTGTATTGGTTTGAGAAACGGGGCATTTTTCAAAAAGTGAGAAGTTAGCGAGCAGTGCATGAATTCGCGGTAATTCATATGGCTGTGTGGATTCCGTTGAACTTAACAATAACAATGCTATGTTATGAAATAAGACTGTGTACTGCATATTTTGGCTACATACTACCATGCCCTCGACAGGATTAGAGATTAGAACCTGCGATCCTAGAATTTGGAGCTAGACACGCTAACCACCCCTCTACCAGGCCGGCTAAATTAAAATACAAAATATTCGGAATGGAAAAAACTGAAAACAAGTTAGGAAAGTACTGCGGAAGCAGGTAGGTATTATAAGGCGATTTTTTTTACAAAAAATAAATTTCTTCCAATATAGTCCTCCGATTCCCATTAAAAGCTTACCCATATGAAAGCGTTGAGTTCGTTTGTTGAGCCAGAAAAACTCCCACTTTTTCCGATAACAAGTTAGGAAAGTGTACAACGTATCACAAATGGACGCGTTTCGTGCAATTGAGTATTAGAAAGCAATTATATACCTGTACGTAAGGGAAATAGCGTTTTAAAGTTCTTTTCTTCATTATAAATGATCAGTTTTCTTCCTATTTATTAATATTACATGCATATGCAAGGAAATTAAACGTTTGTTTGCGAAATTGTTTATGTTAGCAACAATGAAGTAACCATGCAAGAAATTTTCAAAGTTCAACTCGATATAAGACTTTCTTGTTTGATTTTCTCGATAACGGCTACTCCTACGATACAAATGTATAGGAAAGGAAATACTCTATCAGTTCTACAACTTTCATTTGAAAAATATTTTGATATGAGCAATACTTTACGAGGTATGACGAAAATTTAATTTTTTGTCACCAGTAAAGTGGTACCCCTGATTGGCGTATGTGATGCATTTTTGCGATTTTCTTATTATATTTGATTGAAAGTCCTTAATATCAAATTGCATGAAAATCCGTTCGGTAGAAGCCGAGAACGAACATGCGGGCGGACGGACAGACGGACGGACGGACCGACCGACGATAATAGGCGCTCACGCTGTAAGCGAAACGCGCCTAAAAATGTAGTAAGCTAAAGCTACAGAGATTTGAATTCTGTCTTCAAAAATAAGAAAACTGAAATTTCTAAACTTTCCGACAGTTCAAGTCCTGAGTTCGAATCTTGACGAGAAATAATTTTAAAAACCGTATATATAAACCTTATCACCGATTTAAGTGCTTTTCGTATGGGGAAATAATGGGGCAAAATGAGCTCCCAGCAGCTGATCCAGGTCCAAAATTCTTGTCACGTGTAGCTATCATGTGCAGTAACTTATCCTAAAAAATTTGATATCTCTAGGTTGAACCGCTTCAGAGATATCGTCTGTACAGTCGGACGAACAGACAAAGTGAATACATAAGCGATTTGTAAAAAAAAGCGCTAAAATACAAATTAGTTATATTGTATAGGATTTAGGAATTAAAGCTTAATATTATTGGAGGAAGGTGGGACATTTTACTTACGTAAGAATCATTCTGACTCAGGATCGCAGAATTACCAAAAAGATCATCACGCGACGAGAAAGAGCAAAGGAGTCAATTATTAGACCACGAAAGTTGATATGGTGTTTGAATAATGATATTAAAGAGAACTTAGTGAATACTTTGATATGGAATGTGGCATTATATGTGCATGAGACGTGGGTTGCGAAGAAAGATGTGAGAATATTTATTATATAAAGGTGTGGAGTAGGCTGTAGAAAATACGTTTGGACAAGAAGAAAGTCCTAAATAGAGTAGGAGAAGAGAAAAGTTTAATTAGAGTAATAAGGAAGAGACCTACGATATGGGTGGATCAAATTGGAAAGGGGAATAGTCTGTTGAAAGAAGTCATAGAAAAAAGGATTCTAAGAAAGAGTGAAAGAGGTACGAAGAGAAAATATATATTATTTTATTAAAAGAAGGTGATGGTTATAAGAATACGAAGAGGAAGACCTTGGATGGTAATATTAGGTTGTGTAAATGTAGAACACTTATGATGATAGTTTGCTCGAAAAAAATATAGGTTACTACTGTTTATCTACTCATATTCAAATTAGCGATATATTTTCCGAGCAGGGTTATATTTTCCGCGCAAATTAAAACGTGCACGGAAGTAAAAATATTCAGCGAACAGAACCTTATACGATATAGAGAAACACAAACTCGTCGACAAAAACGGTAACAAATGAAAAAGTATGGATCGCTATGTACGCTCGCCTTATAGAAAAATGGGAACTAATTGATGCGCTACGGCAAACCGCGTTATTTTTAAAGGTTATTTTTTCCGGAAATAATTTTATTCGAGGTAATACGGTAATCCACTCCTGTCGCATTTTCAATTAATGGGAGTGAAACCGTATTTACTGGGTTTTTGTCCCCTTGCGTCCATTGTCCTGCTCATCCTGTTCTATCACTATCCTCCAGCCTCTTTCTCTCTCCCCCTTCCCCTCCTTCCCTCCCTCCCATTCTCCCCCGCCTCTCTCTCCCGCGCTCTTATTGGCTTTTTCTCATTCTAGTGATGAATGAGCGTCTCCCTCTTAACGCTATACCTTCAATTAGTGAGCGATTTATCAAAATCAACGGTTTAAAACTCAAAAATACTGTGACACGAAACTCCACTCCGGTACTGCTGTTCCCACCAACATTTTATTTAGTATTTACAGAGAAAAGTACTTCACGGAAAAAATAGACGCACCACACTGCGAAAATAAATTGTTTTGCCGCATGATTTTGATGAATATCTGACACCAGTGGACATTGCATATCAATTTGGACAATTGAATCTAATTAAAATTTTATTAACTATGAATTTCAAAGAGAGGTGAGTTACATTTCGTAAATGCAAGTGGGTAATAGACCAATTCAACGCTAACGTCAAAATTAAATGGATGACGTTCCGCTAAAATCCAATTATGTGTCAAAATTGCCGACGAAAGAATTTTTATTTCAAGTCACGCATTTCTCCCAAATAATTCTGTGTACAACTGAATAAAGTATTGTTATTTGTAATAAGTAGCATAAAAATAAACCTCTGCATCTGTGTTTGACGTATACATGTGATGATAGGAAATTAATAGGACTGAATTTTTATTTCCGGTCAGACCAGAATCTAATTTACTACAAATCTTAACACGTCACTCCATGTCTCATGCATTATCAGTTTAGTAGAACTTCGACATATTCTTGTCAGTTTCTTAACAGCGCTTATAGAGTGATGTTTAACGTATCCGTCATGGATATACGATTAGAACTACGATACTGTTGTGTGTTTGGGTAAAAGAGGTATAGAAACGTTTGAAATTATTAGAAATGCATTCAAAAGCGACTGTTTTCTATCGGAAAAGTGTCCGAGTGGCATAAAAGATTTCCTGAAAGGTGTGTGTCAGTCGATGATGAATTCCACAGTGGTCGACCATCCACCTCACGATCTCTTTCGAAAGTCAGTCATATCGATGCAGTGATAAAAAAAATAATCACCAAATCAGCTTGAGAAAAATATTTGCTACTCTGGGCATTAGTTATGAAGTATTTCATTGTGTTGTCCGTTATGATTTAGGCTACGGTAAGATAGAATACAGGTCTATGCTGAAAATCATGAACAATGAGCGAAAAGAAAGTCGACTGACATTTGAATTATCAATAAGATAAGGGCTATTTCGCCCCTATCTCTTTTATGCAAAAATCTTCCACCTAGCGCTTCTCAACCTTGCAGGAAATTATCCGCGGTTCATCTAAACTGTAGTAAATTTCCATGGCTCACCTATGTATCAACACTTGTAATAGGCAGCAGAAAATTCTATATTGTTTACTAAAAGTATCTTGTTGTTTAAAAATACACAAAGAAATTTGTACAATTTTCATTCGTAACTCATCACATTTGCTTTTTATAAAACACCAGCCATAGTTCACCCGGTGTTGCATGATTCAGAACAGTGTAAAAATGACCTAATTAAAAAACACGAAAATCTAAATTAATTTATTACTTTCTCATATACAATGTATAATAGTTTCACTTACAAAACGGTAGGATTCCAACATACAAATGATGAAATGCCTTGATTAAAATTTTAAAATCTTTCGCGACCCAGATCAAACCCTTTCGCGCTACACCGGTTGAGAAACACTACCATAAGCTGCCCCCAAACGTATAACACCAAACGTGCAGCACATGTCCGTAACTATATGCAACCCAACTTAAACTGCCTCCTAAACTTAGACCACCAAACAAGCACGGATTATGCCCCTGATTTTGTCACCCAACTTACAATCCCCATTAAACGTATACCACCAAACTTACACCAAATATTCCCTGATTTTATGCGACCCAACATACACTAGGCTGGCCCTAAAACTTAAATCATCAAACTTACACATAAAGTCTTCTGGTTATGTCACCCAAGTTAACCGCCTTCTTCTGCAATATATGCATTCCAAGTAACACCTGTATGTAAGACTTCTTTAAGATCCTATGTTTTTGGGCAAAATTGTTTCCTGGGTTAAGTTCTGGACTATAATCTCCTCCCACAGTTGCCAGTGGAAACACACAAGGAGTCCCCGAACTCAAATACGAAGATTTTCCAAAGTGCCTGAGAGGTCGTGCATCTAGTCCCTCTGACAAAATCGTCGTCATATACAGTCACTGTGTACCAAGAGGTAAACGGCGAATACTATTCAAATGTGCTGAGAGGTCCGCTATCAGCCTTGGTAGAGGGGTGGTTAGGGTCGCAGGTTCGAATCCTGCCGAGGGCATGGTCGTGTGTTCGTCCTTGTTATTGTGTTTTTACGATATTCAGTATAATTGGCTCTGTGCTGTCTCTGAATTCTTGCCAATAAATAAATAAAACCTCCATCTCTTTAAACACGGTTGGATCTTACATCACGATAACGGACCTGCACATCCCTTTCAGGCTTTACAACTAACCATCGAAAAGCTGATCATGGCTTATCCATAGGGTTACCACTTTATGATGGGTTAATTCCGAGAGATTTGCACCATAGGAGGTGTCAGTTCCGGGAGATTTTTCTTTGCCGAAAAACTAATAATCTGAGCAATGAAACTTTGGTTATTTATTTATTAGTAAACATATAATGAGTATTCGACCTGAATTTTGTTGTGATAATACTGTACATCGGCTTGCCACAACATAAATTGACTTCGCTTATGATCACCGAAAGGAGACAAAACGCGGCTTTAATTTACAAAAGTTTTTTTATAATAAGCAGGCTGAAAAATTCCGCTGCATTGATGGTACTCATATAAAAGTGGCAACTCATGATAAAAATTTAAAAGAAACTTCTTTATCATTGATTAAGAAGGATCGAGAGATAAAATAAATAAATGTTAGTAGGTAGGTCTAAATCCGACACCCCCGTTGAAAGGCACCTGAGTTATCGTCGGTACGATGCTGTGTAAAAGTATACATTCTTACATTATCTTTTCATTAATTTCAAGCAAATCTATTGGCTAGACCAAAATTTCAGTTTTCTAATTACGTAAATAGAGGAATCTGCAGATTACTAATTTCCGGGATATGTCGGTCTCCCAGGCAAGGTCCGTCGGGAGTCGGACGAGACGTATCTACGTACGTCTGCTTCCGGGAGAGTTATCAATCCTAAATCTCACTCTATTTTCACTCTGAAGCCTACACTAACTAAATTACGCCAAATCTTCCCCTGATTTTGTCATTAACTTTCATTAGGCAGCCTCTAAAACCTATACCACAAAACAGGCACCTAATGCCTCTGAATTTATGCCATCCAACATACACATGTTTACTCTGAAATATATACCACAAAACATGCACTTATCGCCCCTGATTTTATGCCACCCATCAGACACAGACCTTCCCCTGAAATGTACGACACAAAACAGACATCAAACCCCCCTGATTGTATGCCGCCAAACTTATACAGGTTGCCCCTGATTTTATGCCACCCAAACAACACTGGTCTCCCCCCTGAAATTTATACAATCAAATAGACTCCAACCCCCCTGATTTTTCACCACCCAACTTAAATTAATAAGATAAATAAATGTTTGTGGGTAGGTTTAAATCCGGCGCTCCCGTCGAGAAGCACATAAGCTATCGTATGTACGATGTTGTGTAAAAGTATACATTTTTACTACCTAGTGTAGGAGAAATTATTGTATTCGTGAAAAAATCGAATTTGAGATTTTAACGGATATACACGTTGAGGTCCCATGACTACATTTTGACAATTTTTGCGATTATGTCTGTGGGTGTCTGTGTGTATGTAACAAAATTTTGTGGGCGCTCTAACTCTAAAACTAATATTCAAGTCAGCGCAAAACCTACGATATTTTTAGGAAATGAATATCTGAAAAGGTTTTTGTTGAAACTACTCAACCGGAAGTGGAGGTTTATTCCTGTCACTTTTTCTTTTATCCAAATATCTCCTTTAAAACTCAATTTAAGTAATTTGTTATTATAAAAATTGTAGGCTATGTACTTTTCTACATGTAATTGAAACATGTTTTCATAAAACCGATTGTTTAAGATTTTTCTTTCAAATTTATGTTAAATACGTCGCCAAGTGATACCATATTTCCCGCTGCTATGATTAAATTTTCTAATTGTTGATAGCCTTACGTACACTGCCAAGTGTAATTTTAATCCCGCATCGATATTTTATTATCTGTCTATTATTTACGTAAATATAGCAATTAATCTGCAGATTACTAATTTCCGGGAGATTTCGGCCTCCCGGGCAAGGTCCGTCGGGAGACGGGAGAAACTTATCTACGTACGCTTGATTCCGGAAGACTCCCAGAATTTCCGGAGAGTGGGCAACCCTACTTATCCACCATATTTTCATATATACACGTTTTCCCGCTAATTCTACATGGATTCGAATTGTCTCTTTAAAAAAAGACTTTTTCCTTTTAAAAACAAGAAACCTTCCAAATCCCCAGACCCATGCTTTATCGCAACTTTAAAATATGATTAATATGCTGCACTCGTCGATCGATTTTACATGCAAATTTCTGGAAAATAGAAATTATTCCCTCGAGTCGAACCCTGGTCGTATTTATTTTTTCGTTATAACCTTTTACTATCGCGATCAATCATTTTTGCCAAGTTTCAATCTTCTACTTAGTCGTGAAGTTTGTTAAAACACACACAAATATGTGCGGGTCGGACTTATAGAGACCGCACACACATTGCTATGCTGCGATATCTTTTTCCAGTCCTTATCACGTCGCATTGGATCTACGGTACACATTGTTAATCGAACACTTTTCATCGTTCATTTATTAATTTTTCTTTGGGAACGTGACGTTCCGCGATAAATCCGAATCATCCGTATAACGGATCGTTTCACGAAGGGATTATAGAGTATTTACAAAGCCTTCGTTTTTTTCGCACCCGTCTTCCTAACCCGTCTATCCTATATAGATTCTCCCATCCCTGCGTCATTTATTTCCCGAGACGCCTCAAAAAAATATCATTCACTGCGTTCGCTCAAATACTTCGCCCTTAGACTCCTCGAGCGAGATATTTCTCCTTCGCACTCTTCATTCACAGTGCATTTGCGATGTGGGTTTCTCTCTTCGGGGAAGAGGGGATAACGGGGGAAGGGGGGGGGGGCGCCATTAATAAAACAGGTCTCGGGGAAAAAATCGAAACCGCTACTATCGACTTTTATGAATTTCGATAAACCTCGCGTGAGGCGAGGCCACGGTCAAACTTGTGTGTCTTGGAATACTTGGAAGATCCTACCTTCGTGAATAAGGTCGCTCGATATGGATCCCCATGCGTGCCGGTCGCCCTCAATGGTGGTTAGGTGCTCCCCTCCTTAAGGGTACCATTCCATGACCGTTCTCCTTTTTCCATAGGTTAGTGCCCCTAAATAACACTCCTTCGACGGATTCGAATTTTTTTCACCGATCCTACCTTCTTCTACCCCGCGTCGGCAGTCGCAGAATATATCAAAAGAGAGAGAGAGAGAGCAAAGGTCATTGGAGGTCAGGGATACAATCGATTTCGGTAGGTCGCGAAGGGAACAATGACCCAGCGGCTTAAAAATCACATCGGATCGTCCTATTCCGTTCCGCTTCTCTAACGTCGCATTCCATCTTCCGCAGGCGTTTGCCTTGCCTCGCATGACACCACTCTTATGTGTCTCCCTCTGGTGGACATCGTAAATTCTCATTTTCGTGCGATACTACGCTCCGCTAGAGGCCGTCTCGAAGAAAAAAAATCCTCGGCATGACCTTAATCGTAATCTCCGTCGTAAATGCCATCTCGAGGTGTATAAACTGTATAACCCTCGACTTGCAGCTGTGGGAAGATGATGTATAAATTTCCCATCTCTAGATCCTGTATTGAAATATAAGAAAAAGTATGCCCCTCTCACGTGGGCTTTGAAAAAAAGAAGCTCGCGTCGCAAGTGCTAAAATTTTATGGGATGTAATGTATAAAAACGCCTCGTATAAACGCTGATTCTGTCGATATTTTTAGAGGCCGACGAGGCATAAAATTTCGTCATTGTATCCGATTTTCATGCATGACGAATAGATAATATGGAAATGAGTACGATGAAGTAATGTTTTTATGGGTATACTATCTAAATTGGTGAAATGAATTATCCGAAGATCCTTATACGACAGGCATAAGCTGTAACTATGGGAAATGAGGAAACAGGAGAAAAAAAATCTGCTAAGACCGGGAATCGAACCCGGGTCTTCCACTTATCTGCATATCCGAAAAACTGACCGTTTAATTTTGATGAATTATTAGAATAAATACAGAAGTTGGTACTACCAAAGCTCTGATAATAATTGGAAGTAAAAATTAGTATTAGTATGAAAGTGTAAATTTTATTACTCGGCATGGAGCTATTTAGATATCTTGAGGTTTATTGCCGAAAGTATTCGTTAAATTGAAGGTTTTTATGATAAATTATTTAATTTAAGTAGCTGCGATGATTGAGGATCGGTAAAAGTAACATAATTTATACAAATGATACCAAGAAAGTTTGTATGCTTTACATAGTATATTTTTTATCTTTTCAAAATTGTCAAGCACTGATTAACAATAAGTAAACTGATATACATTAAATTACCGTTGAACATGAAAATTTAATCGTTTCTGTAGACTATAAAATTAAATCGTATTGCCCAGTATATAGCTAGGAAATTTAAACAAATTCAACAATTGTCCTCGAATTTCACTGTTTTATAATGCAATAATGTCCCTCTGCCAATAAAAGTGTACAGTAAAACTATCGACACTCAAAAAGGTTTTAATTTACGAAAAAATTGCTTAGTAATTATGTTGTGAGATCATTCTTAATTATAATTTTCAACGAAATGTCCCTTGTTAATGACGACAAGGATTTCTACAGAATGTTACGAAGAATTTCGAGGATTCGTTTTGAAATCGTTGTGGGTATCAGCCAACTCACGGATAAAGATGACAAGACAAGAACCTTTGCGAGAGAGGGAGAAAATTAATGGTGGAGAGAGAAAGAGAGAGGACAAGACGGTTAGAAGTGGACCATGGTGGCCATACCTCTTCAATGTAAAAGGGACAAAGGGTATGGCAGTTGAAGGGCTCAGCAGAGGCATGGAGAGGAGTTAGCTCTCCGAAACTCTCACGGCATGCCTCATTATTACCATCTGCCACAGCGGTCCATTATGTTCCTCATTTAGCCACTCTCTTGTGTATTCTCTACCCTCTAAAGCAGTGGTTCTCAACCTTTTTTTGTCTGCGTCACCGTGTGTTCAGTTCATTCAGTTATGCGTCACCCCGTTTACAGTTTCATTACCTTCAAGTCACCTTTAAAGATAAATTGCGCTTTTCCTAGAACTTAAAGATAATTCTGGCATTTAAATAGCACGCGTGTTTATTCTTCTCCTGGTTTTGTTTATGTTTATATAAGTCAGAATATGATACACTGTGAATTTATCAAATATTCGCGTCACCCTGGGGTGTCATGTCAGCCCGGTTGAGAACCACTGGTCTTAAGTGATGTCGCCGGAAAGGTGGCAATTAAAAGCAAGTACAATCAATTTATACCTAACAAGGAGCGCTACTAGAGATGTTTATGCAGGATACACTAATTGCACGAAATCCTTAGAATTGCTAGCTATACAGGAGCTACTTTAAAAGTTTATTATTAGATTTAGTTTAATCATTACATAACATGAAATATGTGAAATAGAGATTAGCACACAGAAGCCGAACGATTTTACGTGATTTTAATTGAAAAACAAAGCAATTCCATATAGAACCTGATATTATTTTGTGGGAAGTAGGAATGACTTTAATTTTGGTAGCTTTGCTTGAGAAAGTATATACTTTTATCACAAGTTTTATTTATGAGCAACAGGTATGCATTAGGATAAATTATAGTTCCCTCATATAGTACTGGCTTGATTTAAAAAATTATTCATTTAACTTTCTAGTAAGTGTATAGGTAGTTTTTATAGATTAGTAGAGGAGCTGAGAAAACGAAGTACAAATTCGTCTTTATCTGCAGAATTTCTGCAATCGCTGATGGTAATTTTAATAATTTTTTCCTGGACCAAAAACATTATTCAAAAATTTGTGTTTCGTAAAAGTGGGTGGCATTAATATGAGTATGTGCTAAGTAAGTGGCCAACAATAAGAGCTAATTTATGAGGAAGATGAAATATAAGAATTAGAAGAGAAAAAATCCACCCACTTTTACGAAGGATACTAATTTTTAGGCGCGTTTCGCTTCCAGCGTGAGCGCCTATTATCGTCGGTCTGTCCGTCCGTATGTTCGTTCTCGGCTTCTAACGAACGGATTTTCATGAAATTTGATATTAAGGACTCACAATGAAATATAATAAGAAAATCGCATAAATTAATCACGTAAGCCAATCACGGGTACCACTTCACTGGTGACAAAAAATTAAATTTTCGTCATATCTCGTAAAATATTGCTTACATCAAAATATTTTTCAAATAAAAGTTGGAGAACTATACATTTTTATCGTAGGAGTAGCCGTTATCGAGAAAATCGAACAATAAAGTCTTAAATCGAGTTGAACTTTGAAAATTTCATGCATGGTTACTCCTTCATTGTTGCTAACATAAACAATCTCACAAACGTTTAATTTACTTACGTGTGCATACACTATTTTTAAATAGGAAGAAAATTGGTTATTTATGATGAAGAAAAGAACTTTAAAATGCTATTTCCCTCATGTACAGGTATATAATTTCTTTCTAATACTCCATTGAGCGAAACGCGCCCATTTGTGATACGTTGTACACTTTCCTAACTTGTTTTACACGCATGAAAATTAATTATGGAACATAGAATTTAATAAATTTGTAATAATTGTTGCAATTCAGGACAAATGTGTAACGAAAAATTCACCTGTTTTATCTGACTGATGAACTTTTCACTGCATAATATTTTTGATTTAACAAAACTTCAGACGACGTGTGTGGAATTCAAAATTATGTTATCACTAATGTAATTTTGCATCAGTATGACAGGATATCTTTAGTTAACCTTAAAATAGTTGCCTCCCTCCCCCCTCTCTCCCTCTCTCTCTCCTCTCTTTCTCCCCCTCCCACCCTCTCCTTCCCTTCTCCCCCCACCATCTATATCCCTCTCTCTCCCTGCCCCCCACTCCCTCTCACTCACTCCCTCTTTCTCCCTCTCTCTCTCTTAAATGTAAGAAGGGACTATATAGTCTCAATTTCGCCCTCAATAAAGTCGTTTGTCTGTCTGCCTCCCTCCCTCTTTCTCCCTCCCTTCCCCTCACTCCCCCTCCCTCTCTCCACCCCTCTCCCTCATTCTCTCTCCCCCCTTCCCACCCCCTCTCTCTCCACCTCCCTCCCTCTCTCTCCCTCCGTTACCATCCCTGTCTCTCGTATTAAAAGTATTCAAAGCACGCTTATACCCATAAGGATTGATATAACAATAGGATTTTGAGGTCTAATAATATAATTGTTAGCCAAGGAAACATCCCGTTAAAATGGCAAGATTTCCACAAAATATGTAAAATAAACTTTTAACATTATCGGTTTCGAACTGTAGGCAGAAAAAGATGAACAGAATAATAAACGTTGTAATTTTTTATTCAAAATAGTTCAGATCCGAAGATCGTAGGTTAATTACTTCTAATTTTAATTTCCAAAACAATAATAGCTTGCACGTCGAAAAATATATTTTTACGTGTTACCTTACGAAAAATGGAAATGTCTTCCTTGGAGTCTAACCCAGGACTTTTTTCGAGATTTATATTCGTCATTACCTTAAAAAATGTTAATCAAGCATTCCTGCCAAATTTCCAGATTCTATCTCGTTTCTTTCTCTGGTTAATATCATAATTCGCTACCAGAGGCACGGCCTATGGAATAGCGTGACCAACCAACAGACCTGGGCTATTATATTATACTAGTGTAATGCCCGTTGAAATATCAACGGAAGAATTATAGATAGATAGATTATTATTATTTTCATTTAAAATAATTAATATCCCAATTACACATGAAATATTTTGTCATATACAACATATCTAGTGAATATTCTGTTGTTGACGGGCTATCTTTAGTTAAACTTAAAATAGTTGCCTCTCTTTCCCTCCTTTTCCCCCCCTTTCACACCCTTTCTCCCTCTCCCACCCTCTATCTCCCTCCCCCTCCTCATTTCTCCCCTTCCTCCTCTCTTCTCCCCCTCTTTCCCCCTCCCCCCTCTACTTCCCTCTCTCCCCCTCACTCTCACTCCCCCCTCTACCTCTCCCCCCCCTCTCTCGTATTAAAAGCATATAAAGCACGCTTACACCCATAAGGATTGATACAACGATAGGATTTTGAGGTCTAACAATATATTTGGTAGCAAAGGCAACATTCCGTTAAAATGGCAATATTTCCACAAAATATTTTAATTAAACGTATAACATGAGCGATTTCGAATTGTGTGCGGAAAAAGATGAACAGAATCAGAAACTTTGTAATTTTTTCTTCAAAATGGTTAAGATCCGAAGATCGTAGGTTAATTCCTTCTAATTTTAATTTCCAAAACAATAAAAGCCTGCACATCAAAAAATTGATTTTTACATGTTACCTTACGGAAAATGGAAATGTCTTCCTTGGAGTCGAACTCAGAACTTTTTTGGAGATTTATTTTCGTCATTACCTTAAAATATGTTAATCAAGCATCCTTGCCAAATTTCAATCTTCTACCTATTAGGGAAGTTTGTTAAAACACTATATCGGCCATCGTGAAAGCGTGACCAACCAACCAACAGACCTGGGCTATTATAGTATTAAACTAGCAGAATTTCCCGTTGAATTTCAACGGATTTAGTGAAGCTACTACAGCACAACATACAAACTCTTTAAAATATAGTAGATACTTTTTAAATTACAATTAGCTTATCTTAACAATTAATCATATTTGCTTGTAACAATCCGTTTCCGAGCCTATTGCATTCAAATATAATGATAATTTTATTTCCTATCATATTACTTTCGCCAAATTCATTTCTTGTGTAATTATGCCTCGCTGAAATATTTACTTTTATGTATGCCCGTGAAAAAGCAACGTACAGTTGTCCATGATCGAACACTGAATCCGGTAAATGTACACCACATACGTGAGCTTATTTACGTTAATAAACATTATAATGTAAAATATAATGATTTTACTTACAAAAAATGTAAGATTCCAGTATTCAATAGACGAAAGAAGGTTCAATTACTTCCATCAGTAAACGCTTCCTGAATAATAATCAGTATCTATTTACGTTGCTATCCATAAACATCGATCGTTTCGTTGCTTAAACAAAAGTGCGAAGCGAATAACGGTAAACTTTCGTCTATTTGTAAGCTTCATTGAAGCTAATTGAATCGGAGGTAACAATGACCGCCGCCTTGGCAACGCCCGGGAGGGGTACTAAAAATCCACAAAATTTCGAAACAAATAGCGTATTTCTGAAAACTTCGACCGTGTAACATGTAAACATCGCAGGAATAGGATACTATAGAGTTTTATTCGTCGAATAAAGTAAAAAGGAAAAAAAAATCGGTCCATATTTACGTATTTTTATGCTTGAATGACGAATACCTTGCAAGTCGAGAAATGGATTCATACGTGTTATCTTATGGAAAAATTTTAATCCCCTATATTGGCAGCACTGATTAATCCCGGTTGACCAAACCTTGACCATTCACTAAGTTAGGATGTAAGGAAGAATCGTACCAAATTAGGTTATTCTAGCTTTTACCGTTTAGGAGTTCCATGAACAAACACACAAATATACAAACCAACAAACACACACTTCAAAATATATTATAGTAGATAGATGTATAATACTGACATTTTCGAAGTGAGAACAATTATAATTTAAACTTAAAACAGTTGTTTATATTTTTCCACGAAAGAGAATGAATGTATATTCAATATAATAATTTACAAATGTTGTTTACTTTGCTATGAAAATAATTTTCCTAGCCTTCTCTCCCCCTCTCTGGTATTAAAAGCATTCAAAGCACTTTATACCCATAAGGATTGTAATAACAATATGATATCGAGGTCTAACAATGAAATTGGTAGACAAGGCAACATCCCGTTATAATGGCAAGATTTCCTCAAACTGTGCGAACTAAACGTTTAAATTGAGCGATTTCAAGCGGTAGGCGGAAAATATGAACAGAATAAGAAACTTTATATTGTTAAATTCAAAATGGTTCATATTCGAAGATCGTAGGTTATTTCTTTCTTATTTTAATCTAAAAAAGAATGAAAGCCTGCACGTCGAGAAATCGAGTTTTACGTTCTTTTTTATGAGAAATGGAAATGTCTTCCTTAGAGGACCGAGGACTTTTTCCGAGATTTCTTTTTCCTATCACCGTAAAATATGTTAACCGAGTATTCCTGCCTAACTCAATTATTTCTCAAGTTCTTCACATTTTTATAGCGAGCGTTGATGTGTGACAAATAAATAAATACTAAGGGAAGTTAAGTAAAAGTGTGTAAAAATCTGATGTTTCCAGCACATGACTTTCGCCATGAAGGTTAATGAATATGATTTCCCTCGACATCAACGTCCTCAAGGGTAATTATTGGCAACTATACTTAAACACTTTCAATAATCTTCACATTGAAAAAAAATAATTAAGCAAAAATTTTAGTTGTTGCTATGGATAAAAAATATCCATGCGCAATTAAAATTACTCTTGACAGCGTATGCATCACTATCAAAAGTTAGAAACAATGGTATAACATAGCGGCGTACTTAACAAATTTATACGAAAAATCGAAATATCACTTAAACGATGTTTTTAAAATACTGTTTCAAACAAAATATATAGAAAATTATATTGTCTACAACTTTAATGATGACAAAAATTTACATAAACTGAGTTCTAAAGAAGATACATATTTGAAAAAACGGAAACACGACAAAAATAAACCCCCACCACCGGTTCACCTAAAACATTTAAGATCTTCGTTTACTATAAACATTTTAAATATAAAGTTTTGTGCTGATCTGACAGTTATGTTTTGAGTTAGAGCGCCCTCAAAATTCTATCACATACACCTACATACATCATCGGAAAAATAGTCACAACTTACTCAGGAGACGTGTATTACTGTTGAAATCTAGAATTCGATTTTTTTTTCACGAATACAATACTTTCACCTATACTACGAATGGAGAAAATAAAAATTATCTGCGTATTTACACTTTATTTGCCCACCGGAACGTCACTGACTTAAGTTGTAATGCGTCATCACTTTCAAGTATATTGTTATCTATATTTTATATTTTCGCTGTTATTCATTCATACCGCATTCTTGGTCACGTAAAATTTTGATTACCGATAAGAAATCCTGAAATTAAAAGAATCTAGCAATTTATAGAGTTGAAAAAGTTTGCACAGAAGTCGTGGACTTCGTGTCATGTCGTCGGCAACTTTTCGTGTATCTCCAAAATTTAGTATGTATTCGAAAGAATTTCTCCTAAAAAGTTGGACCTAGAAGTATACATCGTGGGACTCCTCCTTATACAAGAAGGATTTCTGTGACATTTCTACTGTACCAAATTCAGAGCACGAGTTCAGGTGTTCCGTGGCCGAGGGATAAGGCTGTCACTCCCGGAGGAGAGCGTGTTACATCGCTGCCCTCCTAGCGTGCCGCATTCGTATCAGGTGCGCCTCCGAGCCGATATCCCCCATCACGTTTTGCGGGGCCCGTTCGATATCCGCCGCTCGTGGAGAGAAAGGGAGAGGAGAGAGCGAAAGGAAACACAGGGAGCCTTTCCAATTCACGTCCGTTTGCGCCGTCGCCTCTCTCGCGACCCCCGCACACGCGAGCAACTTCCGATTGACCGTTGCGTGAGGATAAACACGGGCGAGGGTTCCTGTGCGCGAATGCGCGGGAAATAACTAGACGGGATAAACTAACCTCGGGTAGGACGTTCTCGGAAGTATCGAATGGAGTTCGCGTTAATCTCCTTTTTGTTGACGCAGGCTTGTTTGAAAAACCACATTATGAAGAAAAAAAAACGCAACGGTAGAAAAATAAAGAGATAAGTCTGTAACTTTTGGTCGATAGCTGGCGATAAGAGGGAGAGAAACGACTTCATAGGGCGGTTTCAATAAGTTGTGTGCCCCATCGTACTGTTAAAGAACGCCGATAAGGCTGTTCAGAACTGAAGTTTCAGTATTTTGATGGAATTTTTATTTAAATTATTGTCATTTCGTTTTAGTTAAAATAAAGCTATATATATATTTATATTTTTAATACTTATAAGTATCACCCACCTGTGTCGATATCTCCTTTTTCAGGAGCAACGACAAGAACTCGACAAGGTTATTTTTGTTCACACATTTTTTCTCAATAGGATGTTGCACGAAAATCCTTCCATATATTTTTTTACTTAATTTTTCAAATTAGCGTCGAAAAAAAAAGTAGTCGCTCCTAGGGATTCAGACCTCTTTTTAAGCTTCTACGCAGTTCGCCGAAGGAAAACAAAGAAAGAAACAACCACTTCGGCTTTCCACCGCTTTTTTTTTTCCTGGTTCACCGCGAAAGGGTAAAAACCGCAGCGAGGCCAGTGACCAGACCCCGAACTCCTTCCTCCTCTACCCCTCAAACCCAACAATTCTCGGTTCTTTCCCTCAAAACCTCGCACCGGACTCAAAACCAACCTCCCCGCACGCCGCACACAAACATTCGCAGACATACAGCAGGGCGCTACCAAGCAAATCGATCCATAGGCTAACTTAAGTCCTTTTTACCTGCCCCCCCTTTCTCGTCACCTTCTCATCCTCTTTATGTACCTCGCGTGGTTCCCCCCACGTCGCGTCTTCAAAAGCTAACCCTCGCATGCCGTGCATTCGACCCATCCGAGCTTTACCATTAACCTGCATCCATGCCCGTTAGCGCATTCTCGACACCCCGTTAACGCGTTTTATTCTCTCGCCATTGTGCTTTGACCCGCATCGACGCCCCCGCCCTTTTTTCCTCTCACCTCATTTCGTCCCTTCGATTCGAACCCATTCGTTATGTTGTACTTTACAACCGCGGCTTACTCACCTTACCACCCGTTTTTCTCGCCTGTTTTCCTCGCTCTCTTCACCGTCTCTTCTCTCTTTCTCTTAACTTCCTCTCCAAACCGTCCAAACGGGATACGTGCTCCTCCGCTTAACAAAGCACCTTAAGCATAAGTTACTTTCGAGTCTCTTTTTGTACCGGGACAGGAAGAGAGGAGTTTACTTTACTCCCGTTGCAGAGAAACGAGGAGGCTCCATTCTTTCTCTCCCTCTCTCCACCCTACCTCGTTTGAGTCTCCGCACAATTAAGTCTTCGTGCGGGAGGGACTTTGTGTTGCACCGTAACGCAATGTTCCCCTGCAAATTGCTTCCTTCGGGATCTGTGTATATAGTCGGCCTCTGCGACCTAGAAGGAGAGAGAGAGAGCGTCTGCCCGCTTCCTCGTTTTTTAGAGGGGTCGCACTTAAGGGCTCTCAGCTCGATGCGAGGAGGGAAACAGAGACGATAAACAGCGATTACCGGGAAATGATCTAAGCAAATGTGTTTTTTTCATCTTGAAGCTTACTCAAAGTGTTCATATTTTATAAATTCTATATAAAAATCTTATAATTCGAGTGTCTTTATAGCTCGTATAAGAAGTTAACATTCAAATTTAACTCGGATGCTCTTAGGGACGGTGACCTTATTTTTCTACTCGTGAAAAATGTTCATTTTATATTTCTAATGCAATGAAAGTTACTTCGCTGTTAAGTGTATTATCCAGCTGAGAAACGTACGCGGCGAACGCCAGAGAGCTCTCTCGTAAAAACTTGAGGCCATAACAATAATGATATTCTTCCCCAGACCTGCAATACGGAAGCCCAGCCTCGGGACGAGATTAGAAGGGTGAAAAGGGAGAGAGGCGAAACGAAATGACTAGCGTGAAAATTCCCTCGATTGGCTTGCCTTATTTTCTTCTCACATTCCTCCGTCAACTTCATATCTTTCTCTCTCTCCTTCTCTTTCTGTTATCCCTGAGCCCCTTTGCTTCAAACGCACTTCCGCAACTTTTCCTTTCTCTCAAAGCCCATTGAAACTACGCCGAACGTTTCTTTCTCGCTTCTTCTTTCTTCTTGTTCCGTTAATCGCTTTATCCGTGGCATTAACTCCTCCGTCTCTCTTTCTCACGTTTTATTTTTTTCCTCCTATTTTTCTCTCGCTCTTCTTTTGATACCTTTTCTTCTTCTTTTGCGTGTTACGTGTTGTATTTCATAACCTCCCTGAAGTTCGCCTGTGTTCTATTCCTTCCTCGGCACATTTTATTCGTCCTCTTTATCCTCCCTCTACCGCAGTACGTTTCGCGCCGTTTCCTTTGTTTTTTTCGCCAATTGCCTCCGTGCCTTTTATTCCCCGATCTTTCATCTGCCTTCCCTGTCGCACCGGCTCCCATTAGAGTAAACACCTACTGCAGCAGAAGCGGCAGCGGCACCAGCTGAGGGACTTATATACCCTTGAGGTCCCATGTGACGGAGCATCCGGCAGAATGTGTTGCCATCCGCGACCGACTCCTCTACAGAGTCCTCATCTCGCTCTGACTGTTTCTCTCCCTCTCCTTCCATTCGTTGCTCGAGTCTCCCCCATGTCTCTTCTCTTTTCCCTCTGTATCCTCAATGTCTCTCTTTCGTCCGTCTCCTCGTTTTTTTTCCCGCCATCACTCATCTCTCTCCGCCATCGCTCATCTGTCTCCCACCCTTTCCCATTCCCTTCACCCTCCTCAAAACCCCTCCATTCTCTCCTCTCTCTTTTCTTTATCTCCTTTCTCTTTTGCGCTTATTTTCTCTAGCGTCTCTCATCTCCACCTCCTTCGTCTTTCCCTCACTTCTATCTCCTTCTATATTCTTTTTCCCCTCTCTCCTCTCTTCATACTTTTGTTTCTCTTTAATCTATCCTGTCTTTATTCTTTTGTACTTGTTTTTTTCTATCCTATCACATATACAGCTCCTCTATATATTTCTCCCACTCGTATATCCTCCTCCCATATCACTTCTTCCCTCTCCTCTATCTCATTTGTCTCTCTATCTTCTCTCCACTCACTTTTATTTCTCTTTTCTCTAGTTTTTCTCTATTCTCTCGTCTTTATTTTCTCTATCCTATCTCATCTCCATCTTCACCATCTTTTCCACATTCCCTTCTTCTCCCATGCCATTTCTGCTCTCTTTCTACTATTTCTTTTCCCCCTCTACCTTCCTTTTGTATATATGTATGTATATGTAGATTTATTACTATTATTTACATATTTCTACTTATTTTTAATATTCATGTTTTCATTTAATCTCACTCAATTTGATTAAACTTCGTTTTCATTTTTCAACACTTTAAAATATATCTTGCGATTTATTATTTCTCAAAATTGTACGTACTATTTGTAATTCCACAATTGTTCTTTCATGTATGTAGGATTTTCGCAGGTTTTTTCCAACCCCCCCTTCCCTTCGTGGATGTTTTCCTGCGTGGTTTTTTTTACTAGGATGGCCATGTCAGGTCCTTCCTAGTTTTTACCACAAATAATCTTCTCTTTTTAGAAGTTTCCGAATTTGTAATTCAATCTCTTAATTATTGTTTTTTTGTGTTTTGTTCTTTTTTCATTTGTTTAGTTTCAGGTATTTGTCTTCTGTTTGTATGTTTATATGTTATTATTTTTAATATCATTTGTAATTCACAACGTAGGGTTAAATGTAAGAATGGACTATGTAGTCTCAATTTCGCCCTAAATGAATTCGTCTCTGTCTGTCTACCCTCCCTTCTCACTCTTCAGTCTCTATCATCTATTGTTTCGTCTCTTTCCTCCCCGTTTCCTCCCTCTCTCCCCTTTTCCTCTCCTCTTTTCCATACCAATGGCCCTCTCCACTCCCGCTCTCTTGCCTGTTCGGTTCGATTGTGGCGCCCTCCTGGCGTGTGCTTCCCGCTAGAACGGCGGGAGTCGCGTTCCGCTCATCGCCTCTCTGTCTCTTTCTCCGCGCGTGCATCTTTCTCTCTTTTTTCCCTCGGCGCTTCTTTTTTGCTAGTCACTAGACGATTCATCTCGCAAGCAGAAGAAATGCGGATTTCAGCTCCGAGAGAGTGAGGGAATGCCTTTGTACGCGCCACATAATTCTGTGCCACTCTTCGCTCGTGAATCCGAGATACAGCCGGGTGGAGACATGTAGAGAGAGTGTTTTCTTTTTTGAAGAATGCCTAGAAGAAATATTCCAAACCAAATAGCGCGTGTGGCGTCGGACATTTTTTTTAGCATCGTTAAGTTAATTGTAGAACCTTTAATGCCGGTATTACCGGAGGAGATAGAGATACCCCCCAACATTTACATGACTCTATAAAAAAGGTGCATTGTCTTAAAGCATTTTTGCGGTCTTTCGCAATAATTGCTTCGTCGAAATGAGTGCTGACGTTCAGCAGAATCGGAAATTCACACTTAGTCTCTGGCAAGCAGCAGATATTGAAAAAATTTAGTTGAATTCGAAACAGATTCTGTCTTTCATACAAAAATTATTTGCTAAAATAATTTAAAACGAGCTACTGTTAAATTTTATTTCCAACCCGTCTTGTTTAATGGCGAAATTATTTACTATTCACTCACTAGGACGTATGTGATATACCTTCATATGTAGCTAACAGAAAAGTTGGGAGTAGTATTCAAAGAATGAATATCTTTCAATGAGATTTGCGTGTAAATCTCTTACCATTTTCTTTTTCATATTCAACAAGATTAGGAATCCACCTGAAATTTTTTTCGAAAACTTTTCGGGTTTTACCGCGCATGCGGAACGCGTTTTTTTTATTCGAGAGAGTTTTTTGCGTGTGTGTGTGTTTGGTTTTCACGTGCACGGAAAGCTTTTGGAAAAATCCAAGAGAGACACTTATACGATATCTTTGCGAAATACAAAGAGTTGACATCAAGGGAACGAGTCGTCTTTCGACACACTGCGCTTTCCGAGGAAAAACAGACACGAACTAGGAAATGGAAGAACTTTACGTTGGCCCGGTACGCGTGCCTGTCGGGAGTGATGGGGCGAATGCGACGAAACGTGGTTCATAAAGCCTCAAAAGGAAGAGACTCTCTTTGTACGAGCCGTGTGGAATATGAATGCGATTCTCAACGGGGAGTTTTACAGAATGGGATGTAGGGGATTTAACGGTACTTTTTTTCTTGTTACCCGGTTTATGTATATTTGGGCGTTGTTTCTGTATCGCTGAAGGATTTCATTGCGATTTTTTGAAAGGTTAAAGAAACCTTTGAGGTAAAAAAAATACGCGAATTATTTAGTGAATGTTTAACTTGTTTGGTTTGAAAGTTTGATAGGTTCCGAAATTTACTTATAGCGTTACATATCCCATATAGTACCTGAAAACGAATTTAGGAGCTGAACTCGAAAGGCTGTAACCCTTCATTGGTGTTAGTGCTTCAAACTAGAGTGGAATCTTGATATAGTGTGTCTGTGGATCATGCATTTTTCTAAGTTTTGATTGATACACAGTGGGATGAATACATTGAAATGAAGTCGTCATACTGCATTAAATTTTTATACCTCAAAAATGTTATTGTTTGATTTTTAATAAAATGAATTTTATAACCCCGATATGGAGTTTAAATTTTCTCTTTTGCTGTGTTTTCTCTCTCAACGCGGTTAGGCAAACCTTATCAATCAATTATTCAATTTATAATTTTGTTTTGTTCAATTGACACGTAATAATACAAAGTATGAATTGTCGGGGCCTTATATGTACAATGATGAAACTAACAGAGAAGTACGTTACACTCAAAGTATTTTACGTTTTTTGTATTGCATATTCGACGGATATGGATAAAAAGTGCCTTGAATCGAAAATTGCTTTGTAACGAGATTACGCTCTATGTTTTTAACTCCAATTATCCAATCATCCAGTTATTGATCGTGTTCGCCGCTTTACCAGCGAAACTAAAGAAAGGACAAGTCATCAGTACGTTCTTTCAAGTCATATCTTTGCGCAAAATTCCCTTGTAAAAATATGGGTTAAAGTTGAGGCGTTTCTCTTTCTCTCTCTCTCACGTCTGCGGCGCTCTATGTTTGGTTAGCAAAAGAGGGCGGATGACGTTCTTCGAAGGCAAGGCAGCGGAAACTTTCAGCGATAAGGTTGAGACTATTTATATGGTCGGAGCTAGGAGAAAGTAAGGCAGCCTATCACGCATCTTAGGAAGCGCAACCTTTGAGAATTTTGGAGCGTTCAGGGAATCCATCATCTGAAAGTTGTCGTGATAAACGGATTATTTAAGAAGCGGGTTGGAGTTTCTGGAACATCTACTCTTGTCTTTGTTGCTTTTTCTGCGAAATTGTTTCGTGGTATTAATTAAAAGGCGATAGAGGTCATTATAAAAGAATGGATAGTTTTCCAGTCGACTCAGAATTTCGCCTTTCCGCCGCTTCCGATTTTATCGCAGACTTCCTTTTTCGGAAACGAGGCAGTTAAGAAAGAGAATCACGTGAGAAATTAAGACCGCCCGAAGAAATTTTAAGAACAATTGCGATTAAGTAGATATGCAAATTCCGATTTAAACGGGGCTCTTCTAAATTTTGCGAAAATGTTCGTGCTTTTTTTCGGTCTTTATATTTTTATTACCGACAAATAATATCTCGCATTTTCTCATTATTCAGAAACGAAAGAAATATTCCTACATTCGAACTACTTCTATAACACATGACGAGTCGAGAGAAGAAACATTCAATCCACTATTTGAAAATATCACCAGTACTTTTAGTCTCATTCGAAAACGAGAGAATTATCGAGTTCACGACTCGACAGAGGCAAAGTCACCGTAGCGTCGATAATAAAATTACCGCGCTCGAAAAAGCAATAAAAAATAAAACCCATCCATTTTCAAATTGGAAACATATATCCGTTGGATTTCTTGAGTATTTTTTTTTAAATTCACATTCCGCTCAATTACCCGTTCTCCATTGTGAGCTCCTCTTAACTCTGCGTTTATAGGGACATACGTCACGTGCCATAAAAAAGAAGTAATGGGAACATCCGCAGTATTATGCGAGACAGAGAGAGAGAGAGAGAGAAAGGGAGAGAGAGAGAGAGAGTAGCGCGCGCGCGTGTTGATAGGAGTAGGGGTCGTTTCCATGGCGACTCGCAGTCGCGTGCTTTTTTACGTGCGTGTCGAAGAGTGTGGATCTAAAAAAGGAGAGTAGAAAAAATTGCGAGTGAGAGAGGGAAAAAAGAGGCAGATAGAAAGAGGGGGAGGACAAAAAAGGAGGAGGGAAGAGGGAGTGGAGGAGGGGAGGGAGGGAGGCTATATTAGGGAAAAAGGATTTTTTGGTCGAAAGGAGTTCTTGTAGGGCAAAGGTGGAAAGGGTGGGGTTCGGATCGTGCGTCTCAGGAATAGAGATAGAAAAAAAGGAGAGGGAAAGACAGAAAGAATGAAAGACGGAGAAAATAAGTGGTGGGGTGAGAGAACTAATGTCAAGGACAGAGAAGGAAAAGAAATAAAGACGGAGACACGGATGTAGAAAGGAAGAGACAGGGAAGGAGAGGGTGACAGAGATGGGTGGAGAGGAGGGAGTGGATGAGGAAGAAGGTATGGTTGAGGAGAGAGAGAGGGATAGAGTGAGGGAGAGAGAGAGAAGGATGAAATGAGTGAGTGTGGGAGAGAGGGAGGGCTAGTGTGAGGTAGACTGACAGACAAACGACTTTATTTAGGGCGAAATCGAGACTGCATTGTCCCTTCTTACATTTAACCCTACGTTGTGAATTACAAATGACCATATAAATAATAACATATAAACATACAAACAGAAGACATATACCTGAAACTAAACAAATGAGAAAGAGAGAGAGGAGAGGGAGAGAGAGAAGTGAGGGAGAGGAGAGAGAGCGAGGGAGGGGGATAGAGTGAGGGAGAATGAGAGGTAAGTAGTGAGGTGGAGAGGAAGGATATAGGGAAGGAGAGACGGAGATAGAGAGAAAAGGAGTAAGGCAAAGGGCAGAGAAAAATGGAGAGATAGGACGCAGATAGCATGAGAGGCGGTTTGCTGGAGTGAGAGAGGCAAACGTGTGATGGAAGGATACGGATATGGAACGGTGCGGTGTTGGGAGGGAGAGGGAAGTGGGGCGGCGTGGAGTGGAATGGAGGGCGCGGTTTCAACCGTGTGACGCGCTCTTTCGCGGTGATAGTGCCCTAACGGTATATGCCTTGCGCCTGGGGCGAAGAGAATAATGGGGACTCTGACGGGGAACCCTTGGCGAGCTGTAGGTATGTCAATGCGGAAATTTCAAGGCGATAAGCATTGCTGTGTATAGAGAAAGAGGCGAAAATATTTATATTTTGAAGAGGTATTTTATCCCATTTAAAAGGAAGGCGAGAGAATCTCATTTTAAAAATATATACAGATGTTTTTGAGGTCTTCAGATGCCATAGAATCTCATTTTTTTTTATATTTTCAATACAGGTGTTTCTGAGGTCTTCATATGCCATAGAATATAGCGTTGACGAAATTCCGGAATATAATCACATTTCTTTTTAACGCGAATAAACCTGTATAACTTCTGTAGCGTAAACTGATTTTTTTAACTGCTAAATTGTCTGCGTACGCTCTATGAAATAATCACAGCCCAAGTAGACACGAAAGGAATTGAAACATTGGTATTTATTTCCTAGCGGGGAACTTGTCGTGTTTTCGAGTTTGTCCGAGTAGCAAGTTATGGTTCAGATATATCTTGCCGTTGCCTCTCGCCCTTGACCACATGGCTTGTCGTGCCTTGAAGTGGCTGTCACTTAACAGGTCGGCACGTTGGGACCCCTGAAAAACAAGCGATAAAATCCAGATAACACCTGACGAATTTAAGCTGGTAGCTGGCTTCGCGATGAATCATTTTATATCGGCACAGCTTTCGCGAAGAAAATATTGCGTTGATTTATAACTGTTACTTTTTAAATTTATAACTTCCGTAGGGTTTTTTAAATTATCAGTTGGAATTCATGCGTTTTTGCATTAAATAAACTTGGCGCCTGCAATCTCTCAAATCGAGTTTTACCATTCCTTATGAACTTTGTTTTGTTCGCGAGAAATTACCATATATAAGATTATATCGTTAAAGAAACAACATTTCGTTATTTTTGCGCAAGAATAAAATCAACACATAAGAAAACTCAGAATCTATTATCGGGGAGGGTTTCTTTGAACGTCTTGTATTTCTGACTTTCTTATGGTCATTGGAGTTACCTAAATAATCGATTCCAATTATGCCGTTAAATCTTTTTCGAATTCATATAGCAAATTAAAAAAATATATATATATATTCTGTTAATTATATTTTTAGCAAAAGTCATTGCTATCGTCGGAATACTTTTTTGCCCGATATTCGCATATAAAAGAACTCCCGGACTACTTTGTAGAAGTTCACTTCAAATTTAATTTTCCTGGGAGACCAGACAGTATCGAGTACGCAGTCAGCTCTCGAAATGGCGTAATTTCTTTTCCATGAAAACGGTGAAACACGTACTTTATTAACAAAAAAAATAATATTTTACGGGCAGTAGAATCTCTCTTTTTCTCTTTCTCGCGGCGGATGAATAAAAAATGGTAATGAGGAAAATCGATCACATTTTTACGCGGCCGTATTCAGATACGGCTTGAAAGAAAAAGACGGAGAGAGAGAGGGAAGCGGCGTAAGATATGGAGAAAAAGAATAGCAATGGCGCCGAAGAAAAGTCGGGATAGAAATTTAAGGAGACGCGATTTTATTCGAAGGCGAGGTAGGAAGGCAATAGTACGGAACCTTATAGGAGGAGAGGGAGAGAGGTATCGGAAAAGAAAAGGGTAAATTGGGAGGGAAAAAAAAGGATTAAGGATAAAGAACGGTTGGAAGGAAGCCAGTGAACGGTTGAGTGCGTGGCCTCTGTCTGGTATCTAAGAAGGAGAGGGAGTTGGAGATTGAGAAAGATCGGGCGAGAGAGGGAGAAACGGAGAGTTGGAAGGAGAAGGCGAGAAAGAGAAAGGAAAAAGAAGAGAGGGATATCGAGAGATTAGGAGCGACCGAGGCAGAGAAATAAGTATAGGAATACAAGGGAGAGAGAGAGAGAGAGAGAGAGAGAGAGAGAGAGAGAGAGAGAGAGAGAGAGAGTGGATGCGATTTAATCCTTCTTCTTACCTATATAACTTATTCACTCGATCCCCATTTTTCGTAATTCTTCGTGAGGTAGACCACGATCTGATCAAAAGAGCCAATTGTAACAGGAATGGAGAGGGGAAATAAGCTTAACAACGTAAACCGCGTCCATAATAAAATAATCAAAATGGGGGGGAAGGATCGATGTGGAATGGCGTAGGGAAAACTTAGCTGATCGCGTAAATCGATTAAATTATAGCGGCCGGGAATTTTTTGCTCTCGAGAAAAAACCGAAAAACAGCGACCCAAGGCTCTAAATTTAAAAGTAATACTTTTAATTTTCAGCCAAATATTACATGTTGGGCGTTCTTTTATCTTACCTACGTACAAGAATTCGATCCAGAGTCATTCGAATTATTTAGAACGTAATATATACTCGCACCTTGCGCGCTGCCGCCTCTTCGTTTCGACGCTTATCGATCACAAGAAATGCCACGGTTAAGAGAACTATACAATTTCTATGGATTTATTAATAAATATATGGTAATGACTTTTAATAATTCTTTTGGTGTTTTTTACATTTCTATATATACGTATTTTTAAATACGCAAGAAGAGAGAAAGATCAGAATTATTTAAATGTTACATTTTATAAACATTTACACGAAATAAATTATTTTCTACCCAAAAGGGATTGGATAAAAATATTTTAATTTGCTTAGTTCATGTAGAGTTAACTGACATAATTTTGTTTATTTATTCATCCAGTGCTTAAAGCGATTAACATACGTTGCACGGTGACGCTAATGGGATAACATTTAATACATTTTATTTGTCACATTTGATGAATCCACATAACTCTATTGTATTTTTCGTTCCTAAAATTCCGTTTATATTCGTTGCTTTTAAAAAATTCCATTCCGCGAGTATTATCCATTGCATTCCCTTTGCTTCTTGGTCCGAAAAATCCTCCCGTTGCTTTTTCAAGTCCGGCCATAAATTTTCCGGGTCGTGTGGAATGCACGGAGAATAGCCACGGAAAAGCCACACACATTTTTTTCTCTCTCCTTACCAATAAATTGTCCCAGGCTCTCCTCCTCCTCGGCCCATACCTCATCCTTAACTCATTCTTTTTTGGAAACGTAGCGAGAGAGGAAGGGATACTATCATTTCTTCCTGAAACTATGGCGTCTGAAGTAAGTCTTACATACGAGCGAGGAACGGCGGCACCTGAATTGCGATTGACCACCTGAGCCATCTAAAACTCGATCGACCGGGCTTCCTCCTCCTCCTCTTCCTATCCCGACGCGAGCGCCACGTCGCCTGGTGGTCGGGCAACACTCCGGGATCAGAGGAAATGCAAGCTGCCTATCATCAACGTTAGACAGGCGTCGCGAAATCCCGATCGACCACCGCACGGCATAAAGGCGCTTTCAAAATCGCGATGGAATCGCCGGATGACCGCTCTTACAGCGCCTCCCGCTCTTTAAGTAGCTCGTATACCCGCGGTTTCAACCTGCCGAGTCGGCAGAAGAGTGAGATTCACGAGGCAGGCGTGGCGCGACACTATCGTTCTCCCCCCCCTTTCCACCATTCGTTCCCCCACAAGTTTCCTCCCCTCCGACGAGAATTCCACCTCCCAACGTTCGAATCCCAGGAGATGTTTTATCCGTGGCGATCAAGCCGCCGGGAGCGGCAATAAACAAACACGGGAACGGATAAAGATCACGCCTATGGTACCGCCCAGCGCGAGTCTGCTCTCACAGTCCACGGACTTCCCCTCTTCTGTCTCTTTTTTTTCTCTCTCTCTCTTTCTCTCCCGTCCGTTCTTCTCTTCCAACATGCTCTCCCTTTCCTCTCTTCCGTCCTCTGCCAACTCTCTCCGAGTTTCCTTAATAACCTCTCCCGCAGAACCTCCGGCGGCCGCCATGACTCTTAAAAGACCGAGGTTCCTTTACTCAGCGTCGACGTTCTCTATTTTTAATTCTCCCTGTCCTTGCCACCCCCGCGCTCCGCTTCTCCCTGTTGTTTTCTCCTTCCCAACCCTCCACCTCTTTTCACAACTTAATTCTCTCCTTTTCTTCCATTTATTTCCTTCCAAAGTTTACCTCTTCCTCTCCTCGTCGTTAGATCTCTCTTCGCTCCTGGTTCCTTTTTCTCCGGCTCTCTTAATTCTTTCTCTATCCCTCTCAGCACCTCAATTATTACCTCACCATCTTTCCCTCTATATCTCTCTCTCCTTCCACGCTATCCATCCCTATTCCTCCCTGTCCTCTCTCTCCTCTTTTTCCTTCCCTCTTCATCTCATTTTCTCTCTCTTCTTCCCTCTAACTCCTTCCTACATCTCCTCTCCTTTCTCTATCCCCTTCTCTCTCTCCCTCTCGTTTATCCCTCTCTCCTTCCTTCTGTCACTCCTTCCCTATCTCTCTCTTTCCCTCTCCCTCCTTCCCTATCTCCTTTCTCCCCCCCTCTCTCTCCCTCTCCATATCCAGCCGCCCCTTTCTTTTCCTCTGTCTTTCCCGTCATTACGTATACTTTCTGAGTGATGGAGTGGCGAATTTGGCTCCCTTCCAAGTCGTGCTCTTTGTACTTGCTGAGTCTAAGTGGGTAACATCTACCCTAACACTACATAGGAAAGACCTTTGAGATGGGGGAATTGAAGAACTTTATAAGCACGAGCCTACGACACACTCTTATGTTCCGCAGTTGGAACTGTTTGTCCATTGACGCCTTCTGAATTGTTAACCATGCTAAAGGAAGTGCTGAAGAAAAATGGATTTTTCTGTGTAGGAATTAAAGTTGTCTATCTTCAAAAATATAATTTTGTATTGGTTGCTACCTTTATCCACACGTTAGATCATAAAATACGTCTAAACAGTATTGATTAGCTTTTTAAAGATTAAATGAATTTTGTGAATTACATTCATAACTCAGTAGAGAATTATCGATCTCCTCTCATAGCTGTAAACAAATTCAGGAATGAGAAATTCAGTATTTAAAATTGAAACAATAAGTACTTATCCTAATGCAGCTGTCTTTAATGGCAATTCAGCGAAATTAAATTGAAAAGAACTTTTTTTCTGAAGACTGCTGCTTTGTAGCCGAAATGCGCATCTGATTTTTCATAACCTTGTTAATGACATTGAAGAGATATTTATATTTATTTTTTCAATTTGATACCTAAGTGCTTATCCTTGAGTTTACATTAATAATGATTCAAATTATTTCGTGAGGCGCTCCAGCTCACGGGAAATTTTGCTAATAAAAATGTCTATTTAAATACAGCAGATTCGTATTGGTGATTAACGTTTCTGACAAATTTGTCTGAAAAATGATTTAAGAGAAGGGCGGAGTCGAATCATTTTCCTTTCAAACGATAGTAAATTATTATAGATTTTGCCAATTTATTAAGTAAGCAGTTTTACAATTACCACACCAATCAGGAATGTTAAATATGCAACACAAACTTTCATTCTGTCTTTAATAAGATGGCTTGTAAAAATGTTTTAACTGAAACGAGATAACTTTTGGCCTACGAGAGTAATAAAAAAAGTTTCACTTTAGTTAATAAAACTCAACGTAAAATAAATATGAACCGTACAATATAAGTAAAGTGTCATAGAATTATTTTAACTGCGTTTAGACAAATATATTACATTATATATATATCTTGTAAAACAACAAAAAACTGGGCCGTAAGATGCTCTGTTTTAATTAGAATGGAGTTTTTACTCAAATTCGTTTCACGTGTTCATTGATCGGTAAAACGCACGTCTTCATCAATCGATCGATCGTTTGATATGTTTCGTTTTTTGAGCCATTTAGTTATGGAATTCTCGATGTTCCCAAACGTAACATCTTGATTTTGATGTTTAATACAACCCTTTGTCCCTGTCGCACCTGTCCCGTTTGTGGAATATGGAAGAGGTTTCCGTCAATCATACCCCGCACTTCCCCAACCTCTGCTCGGTGACTCCGTGCAAAGCACACTCCCTTTCATTCCCTTATCGCACCTGTTGCTAATGAACCTTCAGAAATTCATTTTCTTGAGTGCTATTCTGAGCATCCTTCCTTCCCTTCTGGGGAAACCAACGATTGGCAGCGACGCCTTCCCTCTTTATCTATGTCGGTTCCACACGCACGAGGCTGAAAAACCCATGGAGAATTTCTAGAAATTCATTCGGGACGTCGTTTCCATCATTTAACTTCCTATTGCCCTTTCCGTGTGATTATCATTCGCTACATTTTGCGTCAAGCTCGGATTCACGCTCTAGGTGCTACTTGAATTTTCAGTGAAACATTTTTTCTTTCTCATTTGCTTCGCGAAATTTTCAATTCTGAGTTTTATTGTGATGAATTTTAAATTTTGTTTTGTTGCTGGGTTCATCTAAGTTTTAACAAGAAGGAAAAGTGCACACCATAAATGGAAAGCACATAGATTTCAAAGGCGTTCTTTATGGGATTTACGTATAAATCGGCTTCTAAATATTGAGCTGTTCTTGAATTTTTATCACCAAACTATAAGTCGTAATTATATGGTTTTGCAAGCTATTTTGTTGAAAACATTTTCTTCTATTCGAATAAAACTTTCATTTTTATACCTCGCAGATCTTATAAAAACTAGGGAGATAAAAATTACGGTATTTAATTGTTGCTTGTCGGATGCCATTTAAAGAGATGAATATAAGTTTATTAAAGTGTTTATGTAAAATAGTAAATACTAATAGGCGGATGTAATTCAAAATTATAATTCGGTGATAACTTCTAATAAGGATGACTCGTACGTAATTTAATTAAAACTCGTCTAGCGTTTCAGGATGAAACTCGCGATGGACGTGCCCGTAAGACGTTTCGCTACTATTGCTTCGCTGTTAAAGAACGCTTAATTTATATCAGTTAAAGATTTTATTTTAATAAAAGCAAAGTTTATTAAATTTATAAGTTAAACCCTTCAGAAAATAATCGGAAGTATTCATCTACACCTACTTCGCGAAGCTCAGAAATATCTTTAAGCAGGTCTTACGCTACAATACAGAGTTAAACAGATTTCATTCGAGTACTCTTCAGAAAATAAAGACTATTCAATTGGGAGGTATAATTTACAGCCCAAGAATCAAATAAATTATTTCGGAACATCTTCTACCGTCATTATCATTCTATAAGCTCTCTTCTTACAGAGGAGGATATACTATATGTATAGGATATATATATAGGATATAGGAGGATACTAATGTCTGGCCCAAACTACAATAGTTGGTGAGCTGAAATTTAATACATAGGTGAATCAAAATAATAATCGGAGGAATAATTGAAAAATTCAACAATATTTATTTTCTTGGACGTTAACATTTATAAACTATTTTACAAACATTTCATAGTTTAGGTACTTATAAATGTGCTATGAAACTGAAATTTTTTCGATTGGTAGAATTTGCCAAATGATGAAAACGGGATTATAGAAATTGGAAAATTTTTATTCTTTCGGCCGTAATAAATTCTAAAATTAAAAAAAATTGACTAATGTTTATGTACTTTCTTAAGATCAAGGATGCTGCAAATTTTAACAAAGTTGGGAAATAATGTTGTGGTGGTAAATAACATTGAAAATTTGAGAAATATTTATTGTTGTGGCTGTTAAAAATTAATAAAATTTAAACAATGAAATTCATATAAATGCACTTCTAGAGGTGCTACATTGATGACATTTTGCATAAATGTGAGGTATTCGTAACAAATGCTGAAAACCTATAAAAGTTTTATAATTATAATTTTTAGGGGTTGCTTACACCCCAATATTTTCAAAACAGAAAACAAATAATTCGGAGCCGAGATGCAAACTTATGCGTTGAAAATTAATTGTCGGCTCATACTCTTTACTTTAGGGTGAGCGAAAATGCTTGCAGAATGCAGGCACAATTAACTAGTACAGCCATATTAGCTGTTTCTCAGTTTTAAGATAAGCGTATTCCGTAATTTTAAAAGAAATTATTCGGTCATTTATAAACAGAAGGAGATGGAGTAAGTAGTGCCTGAGTCACCGTTTTCTCACATCGTTCCATCAGCAATAAAGTCTAAGTATACAACTTCTTCCTCATTCCGACGCACACTTAAAGAGTCTAACACTCAGCAGAATCGCTGCTGCAAAAATGAATGCCGAAGTTATATGAGCCCACAGCTGCTTCCGTTTCTGTGCTAATTTGAGAAGATATATATTTACTTCCCAACACACATACATAACTTCTCTTAGGTTAGGTTCGTGTAATACGTCTCAATGTTACAAATGCTGTCCAACTTTTCATCTTTGACGTTATTGACGAATAGCTAGCTAACTTCGTTCTTAGTGTAACAAAAAGAAAATTTTACGAAAATAAAATCAGGCTAGATACATCTTGCGCAGAATTTTTCTGTAAGCAGTGAAAATTATTTTCCACACCTTTCATGGATTCACTATAACCCTAAATTTAATAGAAAATTTAGATAAACATAATCTTCTGCTGTGACATCATTCTCGAAAATCATTCTACCCAGACAGTGTTTGTGAGGCGTGACACATTTTTTTCGTTTTAATTGTGAGTTTATTTGAAACGTTAGAAATTCTTCTCTTATTTTGTTTTCCTGGCCTCTATGGAATGTTAAAATTATAATTTTTTATTTATTTAATGCATTCATTAATTGCGGCGTATTCAAAATACCCAAAAGTATATATCAAGTCTTGCTTTCAAAGCATTTTCCATGGCTATCGGTGAATATTAATTTAGGTGAAAAATCGTCTTTTTTACAAAGTTCTAAATAATTTTCGATCAACAAATAAGTTTAAAAAATCCTAACATCTGGTATTTGGAAGCTTTATTGTAAACGCCGTAATGTGAAAAATGTGGCCTTTTGAAAGTAGAGATGATTTTTTTCTTTAGTCGGTTTATTTGTAGGAAAGCCTACTAATGCAAAATAGGTTTCCTTTTTTCAATCATCGTATTCATAAAATTATTATGCAATTAATAGCATAAAATTAGTAATTCAATCGCATTTTATTCAATCACGGGATACAAAATGTCATACCTATTACGTCCATTTAAAATGCATTGTCTTGTGCCTTTTTTATTTTGAAACATGAAACTTATTTTTCATACAAATGTAAAATAACCGTTTAAATTTATAAAATATCGTCCGAATAGAATTATCATATTTTTACTCGGAATTTCCTATAAAATTTTGACTGAATCTACATTTATTTATTTCAAAATTCACCATAAATGTACTGTTATTCCATATTAGTCTTTCCGACATAATTTTTTGTTCAGATTTTATGAACGACCGAAGTTTTTATCGAGGTTCCAAGATTGTTTACGCAATGTTTTAACACCGTCTTTATTCATCACTCAGACTTGAATGCTCATTGATATTCTTCAAGCAAAAATATTATTCTCCCAAAAAGAAACCCTCCTCCCCGTATAATGTATAACAACCCACGCTCCTTAGCCTTTACAGTACATCATTCGTTGTATTTCTAAACGCTCATCAATTAACGTCAAATGTATTTTTTTGGCTTCCGCCGTATCCTCATACATCTTCTCCGACTCATCCCTCGCATGCGAATAAAAGACCGACTCTTCAACGGAAAAAATGGCCCTGGCGTGTTATCTCGCGCGTAAACTTGTGTATTCCGCATTCCTCCCTGCATTATGCTATTCCCCCTCCCCCCTCCTCCCCCTCGCCTCCCTTCCCCCCCTCCCCTCCTCTCACTACGACGACTTCGTCCTTGAGTTTTGAGAATGACTTTGCCGCCTTCCCTCTTTCTCCTCCGTATATTCCTCTCCTTCCCCTTCCTCCTCTTTATCTTTCATTTCGTAGTTTGTTGTGTTTTTGCGCCCACCACGTTTAGACCATCTATTTATGGCACCCTCTTTCACTTCAATAAACGCCCGCCACTGGCTTCCTTAAGAAACACCCTCTTCCCTCCCGACCTGCCCTTCTTCTAAAAGTGACACGCCCTCAAAACCTCCCTCAACTCTCCCTACCTTCCTCCTCCGTAATTTTTCTTCGTCTTCTTCTATCTCTCTCTCTTTCCTTTTCTGCTTCTGAATACTCCAGTCAGCCCAATTTTATCTCCTCCCACTAGGTCCCAGTCCCTTCTCTACGGGTGTTTCAACTCCTCTCCCTCTCTCTCCCTCTCTCTCCCTCAATTTATCTCCCTTTCTTTCCCTCTGCCTCCCTCCCTCCCTCTTCATTCCCTTCATTTTCCCTCTCTATCTCTGTACCTTTCTCTATCCTTCTCTCTCGCTCCATTCGCCTCTCCGTCTCACTACCCCTCTCTCTCTCCCTGCCTTCCTCTCTCTCTCTCATTCCCCTCTGCCTCCCTCTCCATTCCTTCTCCTCCCTCTTCCTACCTCCTCTTTCTGCTCTCTGCCTTCTCCCTATCTCTTCCTCCCTCTGCTTTCTTCTGCTTCCTCACTATCCCCAACTCCCTCTACCTTCATCTCTTTACCTCCTTCTTCCTCTCCCTCCTCCGCTTCCCCCCCCTCTTCCTCGCTCTCTTCCTCCCTTCCCCTCCCTCCCTCTCCCTCCCTCTCCCTACCTCACTCTTCCCCCTTCTCCATTCATCTCACTCCTTCCCTTCGCCCATTCCATCTCCCGCCTTCTTATCCATTTCGTTGACCGAGTTTGCGTGTGCTCTGGACCAAAGATGGATAAATAGGCACGCGGAGAGATTAAGCGAAGCGTAGCGAGGTAGGATATTAGGACATCGAGGGCATCGCGCGCGCTCGGGAGGGCCGAGTCGTAGTTCAACGCTAACGCAAACGTACAAACATAAACGTACGAGCTGGTGCGTCATAGAACACGGGAAGTAAAAAAGTAACACGCGGAAAATAAATGACGTGCAGTCGGAATTTGCGTCAGCTGCGTAATGGCATTTTTAAAGTATGAGAAAGATTCTCTTCGTTCCTTTCCCTACGCCACTCTCTTTCTCCTAGTAAGCATCGGTCTTAATTTTTTTCCTCGAGTTAATTCTTTCGTAATGTTCGTGAAACGCTCTCCTCTCTACCCACATTCCCTCCTATATTATATCCTCTCACTTGTTTTTATTTCGCGTAAAAACCTCTCCTTTCGCTCTCTTGCCAAAGAGAGAGAGAGGAAGAATGCTTCGGGTGGGAGTTAGTGAGTGGTTGGAGTGTTCTTTCGCCTCTCCCTCCCTCAATCTGCCTTACCTTTTTTTCCTCATTCTTCCCATACCCCTTTACACCTTCACTTTTTCGTCTCTCTTATTTCTTTCTTTCTCCTCGCACCAGTTCTCTTCCTCTGCCTCGCTGTCTATCTACGTCCCTCTCTCTCTCTTTCTCTCTCTCTCTCTACCCGTCTCTCTTTTACTCCCTTTCTATATTCTCTTCCCTTTAACATTCTTCCTTTTTCCCATCTATTTTTTTTCTTTTTCTCTTTCTCCCTCCCTCTTCGTTTCTCTTCCTCTCCGCCTACCTTTTTCTCCATTTCTCTTTTTCTCTCTACCACTTATCATTCTCACACCGCTTCCTCTCCGTATTCCTCTCCCTTTCTCCTTCTCGCTCTCTTTGTTCTTTTCTTTCTCCGCATATACACACATTAATCCGTTGGCATCACCATACCGCCTATCTCGTCTCTAAACTTCTGAAATCCCATCTCCCACGTTTCCTCTATTTCCACCGAAAATTCTCCTCTCCGTCCGACGGTAGAGGCAGCCAAGTCAAGGAGGAATATGAATTCGTGCGAGGTTAAACATTACGCGTACAGGAGTGGTGGAGGCAGCGGAGGAAACGTTTCCTCCCAAGAGGGCAAGGGGCACACGAGGAGGAAGAGGAAGGGGGGAGGGGGTGGGGGAGGATCAGCGGAGGTAGACAAGAGGATGGATGCTCACCATAGAAGCGTAGTAAGGGATCCTCAGAGAGATGTATGCGCGGATGCCACCTACCTCCCTCTTTCCCCCCTTTCGACGTCACTTACTCTTTATCCGAATAATCCTCTCCTTACGCTGCTCGCCGTAATATCCCACTCCTCTTTTCTTTTAACCCCCTCTTCTTATACACTTTTCGTCGACCTCTTCTTCGTTTATACATCTCCCCCTTCTTTCCTTCTCTTTTCACTTCTCTCTCTTTCTCTCCGTTCCGACCTCTCGACCCCACCAAGTGAGGGCCCTCCATCTCATTCTTTTCTTCGGATGGGATCCTACCCGACCGTCCACTCTTCTTCCTCTTCTCCCAATGCGCCGCGTTACTTTAAACCCTTTTCCCCCAACTCTGAGATTCATTAATTCCCGCCTTTGAGATACTTTCCCGAATAAAAATCCGCCTTATTTTGCTCGACAGCCTGCTCTCTTTATTCCGCACTTGGTTTTTTCTTTTTAACCCGCCCTGTCTGTTTTGTAGGCCAAATAAACATTTTCAGAAAGGCGGAGTATGAAAGGAGCGGTGTATTCATTTTGATCATTTTACTTTCGCGGAGCGTATTTTAAGAGTAAAACGCTGTACGTATTTAATAGTAAAAAAATTAATTTTTAAATCATGAAGTTTTTACTCTATTAATTTGGAAATATACTCTATTAATTTGGAAATATGCTCAAAACTTGCAATGGTACGATAATATTTAATATGTTACTGCGTCCATTAGGGATAGACATTTAAAATATTCATTAAAATAACTTAAAAGATAAAAATTGTGTTTTGAGCCCCTGTTCAAGATAAAATGTATAAGTAAACAAGATGTATATTTCTGTTACAAAGTAGACGTCCTCTGTTGATTTTATTATTAAAATGCACATTTGTTTTATTCTGTTTTACTGGAAATGTATTTACCTTGATCAGCAGAAGTAAAAATCTGATTGCTTGGAACACATCAAATTATTTACTATTTAGATATTTAGCACATTTAGGCATGTTATACAAATTGAGATACGTTAGTGTCTGAGAATCTGTCTTATATATGCGTAGATACGAATAAAATATTCTCTGTGTATTTTCAACGAAGTTTTAAGTAGTACGTATTTTAGAGAAATTAGATTCGAATTCTGTTCCTAGTTGACTGTCTCTTAGTTCTTGTAAGGAATGTTAAAATTCATTGAAATGCTTTTTTTCGTGAAAAATTAAAAAATAGGCTTTAAAAAGGAAATTTGTTTTACATGTAACTAATTATATTGTTTCACATTTATATTTTCCTTTGTAGTGAAATAGAATACAGAATATCGGCATAAATCCTGTTACGTGATTCAAATGCGGAAAATGTTCTCCCGTACTTCACAAACTTATTCCACTTTCACTTATTCCAACTTTCTCGAGAACTTTTCGTCCAAAAACGCAACGATTTATCTCCCACCTCACTCACAATCAGTACTTCATCTTCTCGTGAATAATGAGACTCTTCGATAGGTGAGACGTTAGTACTGAATTTAGGTAACAAGACAATCCCTCAACTCTCTAGTCTTCTCCGATCCCCTTTTATCAGTCTCGCGAGGAAGAATATGAACAGGCGTTTGGACGTGACAATAAATTACCCTTGACAAGGAAGGGTTTTATACGAAAGGAGAGAAAACAACGGAATTATCAATTCTTATTAAAGGGTAGTCTGTTTTTGAAAAGGAGATGGGGTTCTCTCTCTCTCTCATTCCTTTCTCCCTCCAGCCGTCCTTCCGGACACTGGCCACCATTTCTTTTCGCCCTCTCATCTCCCGCCAACACGAAGTCGTCTCTCTCTCTCTGCTTCATTTTTTGTCCTCATCAATCTTCCTCATCTCATCGCCACATTCCTCCTCTCCTGCCTCTCCCTCTCCTTTCCTCCAATTGCATCGCGAAGAGGGAGACAGACAGACAGATTAACGACCTTACTAGGGCGAAATTGAGACTATATAGTCCCTTCTTACATTTAACCCTGCGTCAGCAATTACAAACGAGAATAAAATAGTAATAATAATTTCGCCGAAGAGAACCAGATAATAAAATAAATAGAAAAACACAATCAAAATAGCAAATTACAAATTCGGATAATTTCTATAAAGACAAGAGTAGTAATTGTGGTAAAAACCTAGGAAAGACCTGACTTGGCCATCCTAGTAAAAGACCACGCAGGAAAACACCCACGAAGGGAAGGGGGGTGGAAAAGGAAAAGGGAGAGAGAGAGAGGAAGAGGCGTTGGTGAAGCAGTATCCCTCGGGGGAAGGGCATAACCGAGCCTCAGGCAAATCGCAAACTCTCTCCTGGAATATTATGGGACAGAGATAGAGGCAGAAAGGAAGAGAAAGATGGGAGTTAGATAGGGAAAGAGGGAGCTACGCAATTGTTTGTTTTTTTTGTTTTTTCGTGCCCCGAAAATAGTTGACCATCCCTATCCGCGCCGCCGTTGTTATTTGTCTCTATTTTAAATGGTGTTTATTTTTCTCGTTTTTTCCTTCCCATCTCCATCCAGTTCGAGGTTCATTTAAAAGCGCGCGCATTTTTATCCTTCGTTTTTTTCTTTTTTTTTATCGCCGTTCCTACTGCAGGCGTTATCCGTCGCTCACGCTTAATTTCTGTAAACCCACTTCGCGTGTATCTCTCTCGATTTCGCCTGCTTGTAGTCGGTTTTTCTCCCCTTCTGCGAGGGTTTTGTTCATTATTTCTGTATTATTTCCATCCGTCGCAGAAAAAATATTCTCGAAACTTTTGGATAAGTTTAATATCTCTGGAGGAAATGGCCGAGTTTACTCCGCCGCGGACCCTTTTCCGATTGCGATCAAATACGACGGAGAACTTATCGCCAAAGTACTATGGTCATTCCTTTTCCATTTTCCGCTCTCTCGTTTTTTTTATCTCGAAGTACGTACTCGCCCTCCCGGGAATTATCGTTCCTTGATTTCATGCACGAAGACCTTCTGAATAAAAAACTTTTCTCCGTGTCGCTCTGGGTTCGAAATGGGCAACGTAATCGGTATTTTGGACGTTATCTCATTTGCTATCGTCTTTCGGTTTTTCTTTCGGCAGGACTGAAACGGACATTTTTTTAATGGTAAAATAAAGTTTCAAAATAACGGTGTCGATTGATACAGACGTTGGTTTGTGGAAATGATCCACGATCGAAGCCGTGCAAAAAAATGTGGCGTTCTACCTACGTCGTGACCTAGGTTTCAGCTTACTTGTCACACAACCATTTGGATAAATACCAATAGTTATCATTTCTCAGGTCTGAGTCCAAAATTAAACTATATGTCCTTTTTAGTTCCATCCATTTTTTTACTCGTTTAAGCAAGAATAGCATTCGAAATCGTTAAACGTGCCAGAGTTCCCACACAACTCTGAAAACAAAAAATACATGCGTGGGAGTCTTGAGTGCAACTTTAAGGAAGAAAAGTACTTCGTATCCTTGATAAACATTTAGACGAGTCTTTTCATGCCATTTTGAGTTTTCCATTATTTCTGTTATTGGAAAAAACAGAAAACTTATATAAGAAAATAATTTTCGCTTAAAAATTTAATATAGCGACCGATTTATCCTTTAATAACCAATTTGGTAGAAAAGACGATTTCGCGAAATTAACTGTATTTTTGCCTCTCTTTTTATAACCTCGTACATTTCCGAGGCATATAGTTAATTTAAAGCCTTCAGATGCGTCATTCGACCCCTCTCGGGTTCTTACTCACTACGTCATTAAGACAGGAAATGCCGCGATTCACCACTCTCTCTTCGTCACGCCAACCCCCCCTCCCCCCCTTCCTTTATTTCTATTTCTTCGTCGCCTTACAAAATTTCCGCCTTCCTCGCCCTTCCGTTGTTTTTTCCGCCATTTCGCCAGCTCTTAATCAACAACGAGAATTCTTTCGGCGGGGCCGAGATTTTTTTCCTCTCTTCCCTTACCGGATTCCTTCCGTTTCACCCTCCCCCCTCCCTTCCCCATCCCCCTCAATATTTCCCAACCAGGGGGATTGGGAGGAGGAAGAGCTAGAGAGAGAGATCTTATCCGCGGTAATAAAAAGAAGATTGCCTGCCTGTTCCTTTCAGATCACCACCAGAGAGGCAGAAGGATGGAAAGAAAGGGAGAAAGAGATAGAAAGGGAGAGATCTACGGCCTTTCTTTAACGTTCCCTAACGTCCAAAATCCTTTCCTCCTACCCCCCCCACCACCTCCCCCCTTCCCCCCCACCATCCCCCCACCTTTCCCCCACCTCCTTTTAACTCCCTTCTCCTCTCCGCAACGGGGAAATAGACCACGTAACTCGCTAAAGACTCCCACCTCCCTCTTCCAAGCCACGTTCCTCACATATTCTCCCTCTCCCTTCTCGCTTCCGCCACTCCCGATCCAATTTTACGTCTCCGACATCTTCATCGCCATTTTTACCGCCGCCACCTTATGCTCTCGCCTCTCCTTTTTCTTCGCGGCGTCACGCGATTTTTTTTCTTCCGAATCGCTACTTCTCAATCTATTTTTTGCTCTTTTTATACGTCTCGCCCATCAACACGTAAACGAGGAAGGCTCTAGAAGGGAGAGAATAAAATTCGACGAGGAAGGGAGATTCGACCTAAAGAAGGTTCCTTTTATTTTTCGTCCGGTGTTCATTATCCGGTGGATTCAAAGGAAGCTTAAGCGGTTGAGATGTTGTTCGTTCTTTTATATTTTTATGTAAGGAACAGAGGGAAAAAGATTACTCGGGACCTGTCGATGGATCGATCTTATTCGATTTCGTACTGTTGGTCGGATTGGTATTGTCGGAATAGGCTTTGGCAATTCTAGAAGCCGTATTAGGAGAGGAGAAGTTCATTGGATCACACATTTTCCATCTTTCCTTCTCAAGGAATAACTGTATTACAATATACTCGTACGTGTGGTGAAACCTATTCGAAATTAATGGAATTATGTGCTCAACTGTTTGTGTGTGCGCTCTCAAGCGATACACGTCTTCCTTATAAGACGATGGTCTGAGGAAGGAGGGAGTTTGATATTTTGCCAAACCTATGCGCAATTTTTAGTCATCTGGTGGAATTTATTTTTAGGCATGCGGGAGATGACTACAATTAAGTATAAATTTGGAAATTTAAAAATGCTTCGGTTTGGCGTTATGTCAGTATCGGGTAGAAAGAGTATGCAATTTATTTAAATAAAATTAATAGTGCTTGAAATAATACTTGATTCTGCCTAAAATTGTTTTCATTTTACTAGTACATACTACAATAAAAATTTATCTTCGAATCAAAACTTTTATTTTGAGGTTTAAAGAAATAAAAACGAGTAGAAAGCTAAAACTTGTAAATGTCTATCTAAAATTTACGATGAGACATCTATTACTAGCATAGCTTTCTTGAGTGGATACATTGCAAAAAAAATCCTTCACGAGCATTTTACGAGAAATAAAAAAACCTGAGATTTCAAACGTGCGCGCGTTTGGTGCGACAGTTTTGCCATCTATCAACGCCTCCAATCGTAACGCTAAACTACTTCGCCCGCTATTGAGTTGCACCCCCTGGTAGGAATTTTCTTTTATCTCATGGCTTTGTTTTATCTATCTCCTTGAGGACATCTGTTGGGGCTGATTGATACTAGCATTGCTAGCTTGGTCCCAACCTAAGAAAATATTCCCGCCCTGAAAGAGGGGAATTAGTTTGCTACGGTAGTTCAGTGGCAGAATATCCGCCCGGCATGTGGAAGACCCGGGTTCGATTCCCAGTCATCAGATTTTTTCACCTGTTTCCACATTTCCCAATGTATCCCTAAGTAACTAGATCATTTAAAAAAGAAAGTTAATTTATGTACGTAAATATTAGCCGCTGAGTTTGCAACGTTAATCATATCAGTCAAAAACTTTCAGCCGCTATAAATGTATTACATAGGTGCCAACGCTAGTGACTGTTGTCCAACAAAATTCTAATAGCGAAATTTTAAAATCATTTACACCAGAAGGTAATTGTTTTTATATGGAAAATTTCAAACTTTCTATATTAACAGCGCCAGAGAATTTTTTTCTTTGGCCTTTAGAGGATTCTTGTTTCATTAAATTTTTACTTGCGGTGTTTATTAATATTGTGTTAATTAATTAATTCGAAGACTTGGCGGGTGACGTAATAGAATTTTTGAGAAAGATTATCCGCATTTTTTCATATATGCATTAACATAAATGGACTATGAGAGTTCTCTCTTGTGTATTTATATGTTGACGAACTATTTCAATTTGGGTTAATTAACTTTTACAATTTACTTTCACTGCAGATGAAAAAAATAAGTAATTGAAAGTTCTTTTTAATCGACACACCCGAAAAATTTCAAGTGCTATAAATAATAAGGATACTAAAATGAATTGGAAAACTATCTTCGGTCGATTTTCTTATCGATTGAAATATCTCATCAAACCTCGATCTTTAATTATAATTTTTGATTTATGAAACAGTATCTCTCGGTCCGTGTTAACTTGACTGGGAGGTTGCCTAGTTTGTTCCCTCTAATATACCAGACAAATGGCTAGTAAATCATTTGCTCAAGGCGGGATGTTTCAGAGCTAATTATGTGATCGCATCTTGTTCATACAAGCGCATTTTGCTCTATATTTCATCTTCGTTACCGAGCCTTATAGTGCTACTTGCTATAATTTCGACATGTGGAAACATCTGCATTGAAAGCGACTGTCGGGTTAATTTGAACGGCGGAAAAAGTATCGGTAAATGATTTATATATCGTTTAAATTTCAATCCGCCTAAATTTTTCAACATTAATATCAAATTAAAATGGTGATTAAAATGAGTTTCTACTTATCTCACCTCAGTGAATATGAAAAAAACTTATAGAATGTAATTAGCACTTAAAATGATACATTTAAAGTAATATGCACAAAAATTGACACTTCTTAGGTGAAACATTTCAACGGAATCAAATATTTAATTGTTTCTATAAAAACCTTTTAACTGATAGACAATCACAATTGAGCAGGTTGTTAAATACACAAACTTTCAAGAATCCTTCCCGAGACTTGTAAAAAAGACAAAAGATTTTCTGAAATTTTAATGTGACGACCAAATGAATTCAGTGGAAGAAAATGAGGCCGTGGAAGCTCGCGAGCAGACAACTGCGAAGATGGTCTTCAAAATAAAATGAAGGAAGGCGGGATTTTTGTAGGTGTTAAAAAATAAGCAATGTCCGTAGTTAGACGCAGATGTGAAGGGATGAATTTTTTACCAGAGCGAGTGCGGTAAAAAAAAAGAAGAATATAAACGACTTATGCTAGGAAAAGTATAGGATGTGTAATGGAGCGCTGTTGCATCTAGGACCGTAAACCATTCATTTTATCGTTAGATTTGTGCGGTTTTTAAGATCTTACCATCAAAGTTCCATCCATAAATTAATTCATTCGCTGCGGAAATGGTCTATTACTTTTATCTTCTAATGAAACTACGACTGCGAACATCATCTTTTAGATTTTATGTGCACTAAATCGCTCTTTTTCATTTAATTGTTCACTTCTGATAGAGAAAGTAAGCGTGTGCATCTACATAGAACACGAACCTATTAAGATGCACGTGACATAGGCACGCTCACAATAAATACAAACAATGACGAATAGGTAGATAAATACTTATACACATATATATATAGATATATAGGTACATAAAAACATACATATACATACGTACTTATATGCAAACGCAGAACTTTCTTCATATTAATTTCCGAACGAGGCCCGTAAAATTAATTCAAATCTCCGACGAAATTAAAAATAATTTTTAAAAAAGCGAGCCTCTTCTTTTGGTCATCATTCCGGCGGATTTTTGCCACTTTTCCTTCGCTATAGTTTCTGCTTCATTCGTTTCGTGATTATACGTTTTTTTTTTAAAGTGTAACCCTCATTAAGTCATAACTTTTCCCGGGTCGCCGGATGCAAGAGGTTTTTCGGAGTCCAGGACACGTTGGAAACCCCTTCGAATGGCACATTCACGCGCACACACACTTTCCGAGCCCCGGGTATGGCTGGGAAGAGAGAGAGATGGACCGACCTATTTTTCTCCCTCTCTCATCCCTCTCCCGCTCTTCCTGTCTTCCTTTTCCCATCTCTACGCGTGTCAGCGTGCGTTCTGTGTGACCCGCACACGTGTAGAATGCGCTGGCGCAGGCGACCTCTTACCGTGATCGATTCGCCTCCGCTGACGTCATCTCCGTGGCCCGCTACGGAAGGAGAGGAAAAGGGATAAGAGAAGAGAGATAAAAAGGGGAAGGAAGAGGAGGAGAAGAGGAAGAGGGAAGGGTCCGAAAAAAAAATAGGATGAGTCGGGGGAATGAGGTAATAGGCGGGGCGAAATGGGAAAAGTGGACGAACGAGAGGGAGGGAGAGAGGATGGACGAGGGAGGAATAGAATAAAATCGGAGAATATGTGTAATAAAATGGGGGAAAAGGGGAACAAAAGAGTACAGAAAAGAGAAATTATGAGGGGATACGGAGGAAAGAAAATTGTCGATGGGAAGAGAAAAGTGGGGTACGTTAAAAATGACAGGAAGAGGAGAGAGTAAAGGAGAGAAGTGAAAGAAAAGAGAGAGAGAGCGAACAAGAGAGAGATGAAAATGGCCAGAAGAGGTGAAATCGGAGTGGAGGAGTGAGAAATAATTGAGAGTGAAAGAGATGATGTTTGGGAGTTGTTTGTCGAGGAGGTAAGAGGAGAGAAAGGTAGAGAAGATAGAGAGAGAGAGATAAGATTATTAAAAAAAGGTAAAATTTGATGAGGCGAGGGAAGAAGAGAGAGAGAGACGAGTAAAAATGGGCGGAAATTAAAGGGAAGGAATGGGGAAAAACCCTGTCGGAGATAGCGAGGAAGGAAGGATGAATCGTGGAGAAACAGGGAGGTGGAAAAGGGAGAGATTTTTCTAGGAGGCGATGGGAAAAGTTTACGAGAGGAGGGAAGTGGAGAATCGACGCGAGGGTTGGAAGGAAAGGAGGGGCGGGAGGAGTGAATTAGGAAGAGGTGGGGCGTCGGCGGTGGCGATGGGGACTTCGACGTCGCTCGAGGGGTCTATGAGAGGCAGAGAGGGAACGGGAAGGAGGGAGTTGGAGTAGAGGAGATGGATAGAGGGAGAGAGAGAGGAAGGAGGAGAAGGGTCTTAACGCGATGATTATGAGGACGAGTGGTTGTGGTTAACGGGAACACGCGCGTGTGCTAGAGTAGGTGGTAGTAAAGGGGAAGAAGGGTAGGGAACTATGGGGAGAAAAGGGGGTTTGGGAAGGGGTTGATAATAAATAACCAAGTCAAACATCCTCGAATCTCGCTTCCATTTTGTCTCGGCCGTCTCCTCATCCTCGGTTATTCTCCCACCTTCCTATCATTCCCTTCCTTTCAATCACCGACGTTCCCTACACGGCGTCACAGTTGCTGTGTCTGTCTGTCGAGGTGTTTTTCTTTTCTTTCTTTTCTAACGATCCCAAGGTTTGGTTAATTATTGTCGAGGAGGATGCGGAATTTAAGTGCCCATTACGAATGGGGTCGGGGTTTATGGAGTGCTCATTTTTGTTCGAGATCTCAAACCGTCTCTTCCTCTTTTCTTTCTTTTTTTTGGCGCGAGCCTCGTTTTTTCTTTGGTTTTGCGCAAAGCTATCCACTAATTGGGTGGGGCGTCGCGAAGTGAATGTCGCGAAATATCTCTAAATTTAATGGTGCATGACGGGTGATTACTATTCATGCCCGTGCGTTAGTTATATTAAAATAAAAATATTTCCCCGGGAAACTTCTGCGCCATTTAGTATATTATGTTGACGAAATTCGCTGCGTAATATTATATAAACACATATATCGGATATTTTTTGCGTAATTATAAAAATTCATTAGTCTCGCTAGAAATGGGTTAATTTTTGAGGAGGTGGGAGTAGGGAGGATTAGGCCAACTCTTAAAAGTAAGTTGATTTGATATGGAGGCGCGAAGGCGGTTCCAGTCACGTGTCATGTTTACGAATTCGCCAGAAGGTCCTGCTTTCATTTTATTAGGCTAAGGACGCTCACGGGTGTGTTGGTTTTCTATTAAAATATTTACTCTCTCATCCAGTATTCCCCTCTTGCTTTACAGGTGTCAACAGCATCGCACACAAATAGGCGCCAGGCACATCACCAACATCTGTCTGTGAGGGCAGTAAGTACAATTTCAACATTTTGAAATGACCTCTAATCTAATTTCAGTGCTTTTTTTTAAGATCCCTTTCATAACTGTTTTAGAGTAAAAAAAAACTTCAAAACGTCCACTCTTGACGCCGCGCTGTCTTTTTATAGACTGTGTATAAACAGCGAGTGTTTTTTATTTCTTTACTCATCCGGCGGATCGGAAACAAAAATTTCCCGAAAAAAGAACCCTGTTTGCTTTACTTATTTTCTCTCCCGGTCGTTAGCCCGGCCGTCGATTTATCGACCACTTAGGTGCGTTGCGGAGAGCATTTACGGGTCCACTTTTCATATTCTTATAGTTATTTACGCGCGAATTTGTTTTCATTTTCGAAGAGAAAACTTTTTTCACCTCACCTTTCTCTCCACTCATCTCCCAGATCGTATATTTTTCTCCTTTTCTTCTTAAAAAATAGCCTCGTGAGAAAGAAAATGTGTATATATATATATATATATATATCGCCCGTCTTTAGTACTAACCACCGGCCATTACTCAACAGCTCTGTCTCTCTCATGCTCTCATTTTAACTGTATTTCTCTCTATAACACTCTCTATAACACTCTCTATAACACTCTCTATAACACTCTCTTTAACTCTCTCTCTCTCTTCGGACCTGCCTACCCCTCTATTCTCTCGCCCTGCGCCCCTTTTTAAAACATAAACCCCTGACTCCGACCTCGTATCGGTCTTCCGCCAAAAACCCTTTGCTGCCCCTCGAGTCTTGCCCTCTTCCTCCTCTCCATCTTATCCAGGACGTTCCTTCCTCTGTCTATCTCCCTCCCTCCCCCTCTCCTATATACTACTCATTCTTCCCTCCTCCCCCTTCCCCCTCAGCCTCAGGATATCGCGGCAACTCGTGCGAACCGCCTCGTCTCTCTCTCCTACACGTCTCCCTCCCTCCCTCTCCCTCTCTCTATCTCTCTGTCTCTCTCGGCTCGTGCCTGTTTGAATACGATTCTCTCGTTCCATTCCTTCTGGTAATCCGCTCCGGGTCGTCTCCCGTGTCCCCGCAGCGAGACGAAGGAACGGAGGATTAGGAATTTTTTTAGTACTTTGAAATGACACTTCTTCCGTGACCGTGAAGTCCCGAGAATAATTTACGGACGCCTCTTTTTTACGCCTCGGATTTCGGTGCGAAATCTCCTCGGTCGTGTTCTTCGTTCTTCTCGTCGGTTTTGCCGTTGCCATCCGCCCAACGAGCTTCCAAGCAATGGATGGATACCATGCGAACCGGAACACACGGTAGAATGTAATTTACTAGTTTTTCCAGCGATCTTAAAAAAAGAAAAAATCTCGGTATTGATAATTATCAATGAAGTCGGTAACCGGTGGATGTACTCGTATAAATTTAATGCATGTGTTTGTTGGAATGTCTCTAATTCTTAAAAACAACTTTATGTTGTATGGTCCGCTGTATTTATTTATGCATAACAATTATTTCATTAATATTTGGCTTTAGTTATTTTTTTATATTTTTTCGTCCTTAATTTTTTGTTGTGAAGAGGACACGCAGGGAAGGGGGAGGGATGTTAAGCAATGTGTTCCCTTGATGCTTTTCGAAAGAGTAGCCTAATGCTGGCACCATGTTTCTTTCTTCCCTTCATTAAGGACGTGTATGTGTGAATGTGTGCGTGCGTAAGGATTGATTCTCAAGGTTAGAAGTTGTGCGATGGGTTAGTACCCCATTGACTTTAAAATTCGTTGTTATCGTACGTACCAAATAGGTACAGGAACAAGTTGATTAACATAATTCTTGGAGTGAAGATGGTGGTGACGATACTTTTTACATGTTTTTGTTATTCTCAAGATTTTATACATATGCGAGATTGTATTACCTAAAAGTTGAGGCTTAACTTCGTGAAACTTGCTAATATTCATGACGAAAGGAGGAAAGAACTACGACCCTTCGGAATTCTTATTTTCTGCCGAATCTCGAACCGAATCACCTCGAATATCGAATCGAATTGAGCAGTGCATAATTTAAAGGGCAGGGATCGCCGACCTTTGCTGAGAGAAGGTCTACTGGGAGAAGTTTTTGATGCCCTTTATTAATTTATGTTTTCGAAGATAATCCTGTGGTGAATAAAAGCCCATATATTCCTAAAACTACAAAATGTTGACCTTAGCACGCGCATACCTACACATACAAGCAGAGTATTCTCAATAATCTGAAATTTGTAAGTTATGACTTTGATGCTAGTTCGCATAAGGATTATGGCGATTGTTATAGGGTATGTAGAGAGAATTAAGTGATTTTCCTTATATAAATTGTACCGGTCACTTAGATTAAATCTTCCTCAGAGCAAGAAACGAGATGTATTAGGACATCAGAAAAACGCATGGTTGACGAGAAAAAATGTCCATTTACATAGGAAAGAATAAGTTTAGGAAGCCTTTATTCCTTCAAGCCCAGATCAATTCTTCTGCATTACGCTTGTAGAGTCATTAAAATTTGTCAGTCAACATTTTTATTCAATTGCTGAATTAGCCCTTTGTGAAGAGCAGTTTTTAGATTGAATAACTAGTAAATCACATCTGCTGTTACCCGTATTTATATCTTTGCAGAATAGAAAAGGATCGCGGTTAGGATCTATCGTTGACTGTTAACATTTGGGGTTGCATATACATTTTTCAATAGAGATGCTGTCAGATTTTCTTTACCACTTTCTGTTCCAGGCGGCATGTTTTATGTATCAGAGCTCAATCCTGAATGTATTTCAATATCTTGTTTCATTTTTTCGTTTGATTTTGATACTACTTGTTATATCAAGTTATTCAAGTTGTTTTGTTTGCATAGTAATGTTTAAACAACGCATTTAAAATCTGGAATCGATTATCTTAGTTTTAAGATATAGTTACGAAATAAATCTCATTTGCTATTCAATTGCTTAATAATTTCTGCACTAAGTGATGATAGTGCTACCAGATAGTCCCTCTGAATCTAAATGCAGGGAAAAAGAAACCGATGCTGACAAATGCAGTTTTCTCGAGGGGAATAAACCACAGAAATCCCTCTTATTCGTTGGAAGCGATTTCTTCCGCCTATCTTCGATTAAAAAATGGTCAAACGACTGCTAGCAAAGAAAATGCTGAAGACATAGAGAAAGAACCAAAATATTTTATGAGAATATTTGTGTAACTCTATAGGATGCTCTGTTTACAAAAAACAACTCAGAAAGGAAGATTTATGTGCGTGGTCAATTATTACTCAAATGAAACCTGAGTACGGTCTTTGAAAATCATAACTAACTCTTAGAATGGCCTGAGGCAGAAGGTCTTTTTATAGACGTTTTATAGACAAAAAGATACGATCATTTTTACACAAGTTCGGTAATTTAAAAAATAACTAATATTTAGAAAACAATAACATAATTGGTAAATTAGCGTCTAGTGTACCAGACATTTTGAAATTCCCATCTATCTCAGCTGAGTCAGGAATACAATCGAAGTGGCTTTATTTTACTAGACTCGACAATTCTGTTGGAAGGAAACTTCTGATGAGACGTATCTTTCATTCACTCGCGTGCGCTCGAGCTCTAAGTTCCATTTGAAAATAATTCTTTTTATTACCGGCTAATTTGTTCTCGTCTCTCATTTCTTTTTTACGATTATATCTTTGCCAGTAACTGCGTGATTTGTTTGTCATAATTAGCATGTTGTAATATACCGTTTTAATTTCCCCAAACTTCATTTAGCCGAGCGGTGTCGTTATTTGTGAACTGGCTTATCGATAGTCGCCATTGTACTGATGCAGAAACGTTCTTAATTATTACGACAATCAATATGGTTTGTTATAATTAAAATATACATAAATCTACATTATACTGCATCATTATTTTTTATATTTAAAAATTATAATGATGCATTTATGTTAGTTACATACTCTCGATTTAGGAATTATATGAGTTGTCGATTCGATTAGTACGAATCGCTCTTCAATGATTTAAATCTAATTTCGAAGATTCGCAGGGCCAAAGGTTAAACTTTAGAACCCCTTCGTATCACAACTAATTTACCTGTAGTTAATATTCTAGAGTGATTAAACTGCATTGTAAATTAAATAATAATGAAAATGCGAGTCATCAGTTTGAACAAGATCGTTTCATTACGTACTTTAATGGTAAAAACATAGTCGGTACATAAAAGAGGTACATTTATTTACCGACTTCTTTCCAAGCGGGCACCTGAACAATGGCGAAGCATTGGTAACTTTTATTTATAGCAGTTATGGAATTTGGGGATAAAAGTAATCGCGGCGGATACCTTCCTTATCTGCGACTACTTTATGGATGTTTTAATTTCCGTCAAACTCCTAAATTATCGAAAAATCTCCACAATGCACCCTTTTGTTTATTTCGTTCGCGATCGCTGCTAATTGACAAGCTCGCCACATCGACAGGCAACATCTACGGAGGAGGAGAATGGCCTCGGTTACCCGCTTCGTAAATTGCCGTCCTCCCGCCTTCCCCGAAAACGTGTTTTCCCTTCAGATAACGAAGGGACGTTTCGCTCCCGAGACGCGGAGCAGTTTTCTCTCCTCAACCCATCCTCTCCCCCCTACTTCCAACCTCACCCCCCCCAACCCCAACCCCCTCCCAAACTCCCCCCTCCCGCAAACCCATCCTCCCCCCAACCCATCCCATCCCCTCCCCAAATACACTCTTTCCACTCCCCTCGTTTGCGATTCTCCGCAGAACGGGAAGCGATCCTCGCCCGTGTTCTTTCTCTCTCTCGCCGCCTCCGCCTGTTCAGCATTCCGATCGTCGCTTCCGCCCCACTGCGGGGAAGAGGAGCATCAGAAGCGACGGAAGAGAAGGGGGTGGAGGAGACGGAGCGAAATTGGGGGGGGAGGAAAAGGAGCGATACAAGGAGGAGGCGAGGGCGGCCCTCCGAGGGAAGCGTCATCGGTTACTACGATGATTCTCTCCGGCCAATCAGGGGATCGGGACCAAATTGCGTTTCCCACAGGCGAAAGCTAATCTTCCTTCAAAGTCTTCACTCACTCTCTCTGGGATCCGGGTTTTTTTTTACGACTGGAGGATTAGGTGCGCGTCAGACACTATACAAACTGTTCAGTGGTTTTCTTCTCCTTCTACTTTGGCGGTTTCGCAGAAAACCACGTTCTCGAGAGTCTGTGGGGTAGAGATGTTGGGGGGGTAGATAATGGGGATTCCCTGTGTTTGACTCGTTCGCAGAGATTCGAAAACTAATCCCCAGCCGAACTAGAGATCGTGCGAGTTTGAAGATTCGGTTGTTTAAGTTTCCTAGCGTTCGCGGGATGAGATTCGATCGTGCTCGGGAGTAGGCCAAATTATGTGGAGCGTAGAGCATGCCGGGAGCCGAAAAGTAGGGAGTAGCGGACGTTTTAGTGATTGCGAAAATTTTGTCGATCGAGATTAGAGAAAAGATTCAAATTGTTCGGGCGTAACTGATGACAATCGCGGGCGACTATCCGTTTCATTAATTATAGCTTAATTACGCGAACGTTCGTCCATGTGATAATTCTTTTTAATGGGATTAACGCCGTTTCTGAATTTTTTCGCTGATGCATATCTCCATGGGAGGTTTAATGAGTTGATATATTTTTGTCCAAATTATCCGGAACTGCGCTCTAGAGACATAAAATCGATGTTAACCACAAAATTTAGACTATATTCTACTCTAAATACTATAATTTTGTGTCTATGAAAACTCTGTAGCATTTTTCGTTTAGCGAAACTTGGCTTTCAGGTATTCTAAATTTAGTTATATATCTCACTTGAAATATTCCTATCAATAGCAAAGTTTAAAGAAAATTTGATATTTATTAAAATTGTCATGTAAGTGAATATTAAGTCCACAAGAACCTGCGAAGTATTTCTAACTCATCAGTAAATCTTCTTTGATTTATATAGTATTTTTCATCCTTATTATATTCATTATAATTAATCATTTAATATTTTTAACAATAAATTTATTGCAGTAACAGATTTCGAAAGTTTGTGTTTTGAATGCAATAATTACAATCCGGACAAATTATAAATTTTGAGTTATTATCTTGGCCCTTCAAAATCGACATGTTTTATTAATAAAAGTTTTATCGATAAAAAGGGGACAATTTATTACAAAAGTGATAGAATAATTGGTCCTTATTTAGATGTCTTCCATTTAGTGGTAAGCAGAGAATACACTAGTTATAATACAAATGGAGTTGTTAGCGTAAAATATGTTTCTAAATAGAATATGTTAGTAGTTACTCAACTGTTTTACACATTTTAATAGTTTAAACTACAAATTCTACTTAAACTATTTTAATTTAATTTAATATTTCGTACCACGTCGGGTTAGCTTAATTTTTTCTCCCGGGACAATAAAACTCGCGGAAATTCGATTTCCTTGACTTATTTCAGGCATTGCATCGAAATAAGAATTTCATCTCGCTCCAGGAGAACAATTCTTCACGATTTTTTTCTCCCTTGTACCTCTATCTCGCGGCGAAATAAAGTCAACGCACCTCTTTTTTTACGTCTCCTTTTACATCTATCGTCTGTTTCTGCCAATTTTTTCCCCGGCATTCGTCCTTTCACTTTCCAAAGGAGATGAACCCACCCATCTGGGAATACGGCTGTCCCCGCCTCGCGTCCTGTATTATTAGTCTCCCAGACCGCGGCATGCGTGATCGCTATTTGTTTCTGACGACACTGCGAAAAGTAAGAGAGAAAGCAAAAAAATAACTAGAGAAATAAAATGAGGTGGGTAGGTAGAGAGAGACAGACAAACAAACAAACGACTTTATTAAGGGCGAAATTGAGACTAGAGTCCCTTCTTACATTTAAACCTACGTTAACACTTACAAAGGAGAATTTAAAAAATAATAATGATTTTATACACACACACACATACTAGGGAGGATCAGTTTAATAAATATATTTTATAAGGGATAAAAGGATAAAAAAATAAACTTAGAGGGCTGAAATTCCCGGAGATTAAAAATGGCTCAGGTATAGAGCGTTAAAGAGGAGTGACAACCAGAAAAAGGATTTTAGTGATAGAGATTTAAAAAATATAAATAACATGAATACTGCGTTAGATTTATTTGCATTAAATTCATATCTTCGGTCATTTCGAGCAAGTTTTAATCTTATTTTCGATCTTTAAGCCTTTATTTAAATGCATATGCATATAAATTACCGAGGACAACAATACCGGTAACCATGGAATCTTAGTATTGAAATGTTTAAAAATTTACCAAAACTCGAGTATAAATTCAAAATATGAGCGAATTCGAATGGGATTGAGTATCCGACGGTAATAATAAGAATCCACATCCATTTTGGCGTGTTTTAGCGCAAATTTCGTGTCGATAACTTCATTTTAAGATATTTTAAAGAGTGAAAGAATGAAAGCGTTCAAACCAAAAAGATGATTTTACGTGTTATCTTATGGGAAACGACATTCATCCTCTGGATTCGAACCCGTGACCATTTTCGAAATTTTTTAGTCATAACGTAGAGATTCATCAACACTGAAATTCTGAGAAATTTCAGACTTCTATGTTCATTTATAATCGAGTTATTCACAAAATTAGAGCGTTACGCATCATGATGATCATTACGATTTTATAATATAGAGAGACTAGCAGAAATACCCGGCGTTATTTTATTGAACAGTTTAGAAAGAAAAAAGAACTTTCGTTCTTGCTGACCCATCTCTAGCATTTAGCACTAGCATACAAAGTTATTTTGCTTTTTGTACAATTAATATAAAACAATTGGGATTAAAAAGTAGCCTACGGCCTTCCTATTTGCGACGAAAGTAGCTGTTGAAAGTTTGATTACTCTAGCTTTAACGGTGTGGAAATGTATAGATGCACAAATAAACAAACTTTCATAAATATATAGGCGATATACATATACACACACATTAGCAGAAAAGAACCCGAAAGTAAGCAAAAATAAAAACACAAGCAAAACATCAAATTACAAATTCGGTAAACTTCTATCATAAGAAAAACAAAATGTTTGTGGTAAAAACCTAGGAAAGACCTGACTTGGCCAACCTAGTAAAAGAGAGAGGGGGAAAGAGTAGACTGATGAGAGTGGCATTTAAGGGACGAGAGGCTCGTTTTCAAAACGCGCCAAGCGATGCGTGATCGGGGCTAAATGAGAAAGGACCCACCAGTATGTTCATGGTAGTGCATGCGTGCCCACTTCGTCTCCTTTGTCTCCCCTCCCCCCTTCGGTTGACGCGCCAGTTATGTCATCTCCTCCCCCTTCCCCTCATTCCGTCCATGCCGAACTCACCCCTGACCTCTAAACCTCCATTTTTTTACATTCCATCTCCACCCTTCCATCATCTCCACTTCACAAAAAATAAATAAATCGTCTCGCGAAGTTGTTTTTTTTTAAACACCACTGTGCCACTTATGCAACCGTTTCATTTATTTAATCCGAACTTGGCCACGCGTGCCCGTGACGTTTATTTTTAAAACATTCCAAACCTTGGCATATACGTGTGCGAGTTTGCGTTTCTGGACGGCATATGTCCTAGAGGGAGAAAGAGGGAAAAATGAGTTCCTCGCTTACGCTAAATGGATTTTTGACATATAGATGCGCATCGGCAATTCAAGATGACTTGAAAGCACAAAAAGGTTCCGACGCCTTTTACGATTTCATAATCCTGTTTCTTCTTCGATCGGAAGGGTACTTCAGGTTCAGGAAAGCTTAGGCACTGACACTTTTGTTCTCCTAAATAGGCATTTTCACTCAAGGTTTCGATTAGGTTTTTGAATTACTCAAAGCGTGAAAACTATTTCGTATATTTTATTATGCCAGGCATTGTGGGATCTAAGAAACTAAATATTATTCGTCATTAGTAGCAAATACACCTACGATTAATCAATTCTATAATAAAATTATTTATTGCGAGTTAAAACTATTTTTATACAAAAAACTATTTTATAACTTCAGCAACAAAATTCATATGCTTCAGACTTATATATGATTACCTGTGTTCGTGAAAAATAATATATTTCAGATTGAAAGCGTAGATGATATCAGTTTTATATTATAACATTCTCACATCATTTATGTGTATTTAGTAATTTTATACATTAAACAGATATGTTTTTATATATTGCGTATATCTAAAACATTTAACACCTTATTTTGTAAAGATATACGCACATTACAGCTGAATAGAACATTTTTCGAAATTAATTGAAATGCTAAGTAATAAATGGGCATTTAAAAACTTAACCGTGTCCTGTAAGGAAGAAAGATACGGGTGTTTCCGCCAGTGCACTTACAGATATTAGATCGAGTTTGGGGCAGTTAAACTTTTCTACACATTTTAATTATCCTTAACTATAAATCCTGTCTTTTTTTAAGCATACATAAAGCCTTCAATTCTTCGGTAACAAAATCTGCACCGCTAGAACAACCGCCTAAAAGTCTGAGCGAGACACGTCAGTTTTTGGTGCTCACCTCCTCATCCTAAATAATTTCAGCGGATCGATAGCTCATCTCCCAATTAACCGGAATCGACGCATAGAAATGTTCCGCATTCTCCCTCTCTCTCTCTCGCTCCCTTTCTCTCTTACTCTCCTCAGAACGTCGCCTTAACCACTCGCGTCATCCTAGTACCTTCCTCTTTCACTCCCTCTCCCTCTCTCCATTTTCCTCTCCTCCCGCGAACGAAAAAAGTATTCCCTCTCCGACGAAATATATATACGCGTCCCCTCCATCTCGAACCTTTTCTTTTTATTCGATCAATCCCCTCTTCCTCGGCACCCTTTCCCTCCTCTCTTTGTCTCATTCTTCGTTCTTCTTTTTTTTTAATACAGGTAAGGTGGATCCACTCTCCTTTCATACCCCTCCCCCAACTCCTCGTGACCCCGTATACACCTCACATGTTCGACGCGAAAAAAAAGGAAACTTTTCGTCTCACCGTCCATTCCCGCGAGACCCAAAAACCTCTTCAGTCTCTTCCTCCTCGTCTCTCTCTCTTTCTTTCTTTCTTTCCCGAAGCGGTTTGCCAGACTGCAGCCGTCTCCCCATGATAATCTCTCTCTCTCTCTTTCCTTTTTATGTTGCAAAATGCATTACTTGTGCCATCAAACGGACCGTTATCGCCTCCTCTTACCTCTACTCCTTTCTCCGTTACAACCCCATCTAGCGTCTCCCCTTACGCTTCTTCCAGCCTCCTTTTCTTTCGTCTCTTCTCTTTCTCCCCTTCCCTCCCCTCTCTCCCACTCTCTCTCTCTCCATATCCCATCCAGTGTCTGCCCTTCCCAGACGCCTCCCGTTCCCCTCCTCTCGCTCCTCCTCTTCCTCCGCCCCTTTCCCCACGGTACCCCCTCACTTTGTCCGCACTGCGACGCTCACCCCTCCCCCAGGAGCTCTTCCTCCCTCCTCTTCTAACGGCTCACCTACCTACCCCTAACTCTTCCTTCCTCCGACTTCTCTGTACTCCTATCTGGGCGTCCCTATTCTCCTTCCCCCCTTTTACTTATCCGCGAAACCGTCGTCTATACGAGGATTGTCCGAACCGCGGCTCGCTAGCCGCATGCGGCTCTTTGAACTTAATGTGCTGGCTCTTACACGTTTTCATTCAGGGGCATATCGAGGTGTTTCAAAACCGAACACGGTAACGTACTGCGGCATGAAACGTGTTGGGGATGGTATAGGGACGCGCATTCTCTCTGTATTATAATACTACGGATACAGGTTATGTTGACTGTTATCATAATTTTTTTATGTACGTGCGCGTATTTCGGCTCTCGTCCTTCGGAATATTATCGTATGCGGCTTCGAGGATAAGTAGGTTTGGCTACCCCTGATATATATTCACCTCTCTTCTTTTATTTATCTCTCCCTCTCTGTCTTCATCTCTCTCCCTCCTCTATCTCTCTCTTTCTCTATCTCTCCCTGTCTTTCTGCTCCTGCCTCCCTCTCTAACTCTCCCTCTCCCTCCATCTTTTTCTCTCACTCTCTTTCTGCCTATCTTTCTCTATCTCACCCTAGTCAGCTACTTACATCCGTTAACTCCATGCGCCTTCCGACGAGTTTAACCGGTACGAACCTTCCAACGTTCCGCCATTGTTTCCTTCCTCGTCGAAAAAATGAAATGAGCCGCAAAATTTTAATTTTTTTAAAATTATAATAATATGTTCCGCGATAATGCTAGGCCAACAAGTTTCCTTTGCGTTGCCGATGAAGTTGAAATGTTGAGTGCTCTACTGCCCCTTATTACTTTCTCCATGTACGTAGCAAAGAGAAAGTATTGTTTTCATGAAAAAATTCGAATTCGAGATTTCAACGGAAGTACACATTTTGAGGTCCGCTGAACACGTTTTGACCCTTTTCTCGATGATATCTGTGTCTGTCCGTATGTGTGACAGAAATTTTGTGAAAGCTCTAGCTCAATAACTATTCGTCAGATCAGCATGAAATTCTATATTTGTGATTTTATATATATTCTTAAGATTTGAAAAGATTTTGATAACAATCGGTCAGCCGGAAGTAGCAGTTTACGCCTGTCAAATTTACTTTTAAATATTTCGCTTAAAACTGAATTTTTGTTAACACACACACACACACATATATATATATATATATATATATATATATATATATATATATATATATATATATATATATATATATATATAAGTTGTAGATATGTATAAAATAAAAAAGGGGCTGATATTTTATATCGGAAATGTTTCGAATGTAAGATAAATATGTATAACTTCATTTCATTAAATTTGGTATGCTTTTAACTTTTCCGATCCTATAAATCCATCGATTCCTCAATTTGCAATGTTTTATTGGATTGATTTTTACTTCGGGTCGAACAAATATTTTCCTGACGAGTCTTTTCGTCTCTCCATCCTTCTCTCCCCCTTTTTCCCTCGAGTGCCCGATATTTTTTCTGCCTCCCGTCCTCTCTTCCACGTCATTGGCTTTCCAATTTTCCGTGTAATTTTTCCCCTTTTCCCATTTAAGCTTATGGTAGAAAAATTTCTCTCTTGATTTATTTATTTGGCAAGGAAAAAACTTTCGTAGATTCAACTCCCAATAACGTTTGACATTTTTTCACGGAGTTAGCCTAATCGAGACCGACAATTTCCCCCATTCCTCTATTATCTTTTGGAAAAACTCGATAAGGCCAGCTCTTACTTTGAAGAGATGGTAGCGTGCCCCATTTTTGCGTCGTTCGCGAAAATATTTATTCCCGTTCCGGGCCGTCTGATGCTCTTATCTTTCCTCACGGTCTACTTCTCTTTCTTTTCGCATCTCTCCGTTTTGATATCCCTTCTGCTAACTCCATTTTTAGCCCTCACACTACATGCGACAGGGCAGGTAAACCGAGTCTTCAGCACATTACTACTCTTCCGGCTTTGCTCCGCGACTCTGTTGAACTATCTTTTCACGCTTGCAATTTCAGCTGGAAAATACCCTTTCCACTATTCGCCGTCTCCCTTTTCTCTTCCCTTCACCTCTCTGCTTTCCTCTTTCCTTTACCTTCTGTGCTACAACCCTTTTCCAGACGGTGATAATTCTGAGCGTAAGTCTGGAGCCTCTGCCTCCCCCCTCTCTCTCTTCCTCTCCCTCTCTCTCTTCCTCTCTCTCTCCCTCTCTATCCCTCTCTCTCCTTCTCCCTCCCTCTCCCTCCCTCCCTCTCTCTCTCTCCCCCCTCCCCCCTCTCTCCCTCCCTCCCTCTCTCCCTCCCTCCCTCTCTCTTTATGGTAAGACTCTTCCGCTCGCAACTTCCACCCTTTGTCAAAACTTCTCCATTTCGTTATGAATTCGATTTCGTCGTATCTCGATTCATAGACGAGGTTCCTCCTTCGAGAGATAATGAAGGCGGAGCGGAATATGCGAGCGTAGCGCGATGAATTATCTAGCGCTGCAAGTCTGAATTATTCGAGATGTTCTTGTTTATGGGGAAATTATGTTTCGCTTTGCAAGAAATGTAGGAACGAATAAATGTATCTTTCAATTACCGAAAATATGTCAATTAATATTTGTTTTTACCATTTATTTAGTTGTAATTTTTACAGTTCGTTTGTTTATCAATGCTTATACAACCTTAGAGTTTTGATTATATTATGCAATAATAAATAAAATGTGTTTATCTCCACAAAAATATATACTTATTCTCAGACGTAGTATAGGGCTGGAATGGAATTGGTAATAAAAATAACTTCAAACGTCATAGAATGATTGAGAAATCAAACATTTTTGGTTTCAGGAGTTACCTTGAATGTCAGTTACATTTCTCATTTAAAAAAAGATATTTTGTTTTTTCTCTCCATGGAATTAGTAGATAATTTAATCTTAAATTATGATAATATTTAACTACCTCCACTATATTATATTGTTCTGAAAACACTTATTTTTAACAGATGTGAAATGAAAAACAGAACATCATCAGTGCGCGATGCCCTCATCCCTACTCATTACTATTTCGGTGTTCTTAAAAGCTCATTTTAGATCGTTTAACAAAGAAATGACGAAGTCCGGCTGCAACCGACGTTCATGCAATGTGGTGCTAATACCTTTGCTCTTAGCCTCTGGAAATCTATGAAAGCTATCCCATTATGTGGCTTCGTGCACTTGAGCACTCCCTGTGGTTGTGGTGCTCCCCCCCAATACTCCATGTGAACCTGTTGTCACCTCTCAACAAGTGGGTCCAATACCGCAAAAGAACCCCTGGGGCATGAGAACGGAATTTGGAGAGGCTCCGGAGAGGATGGGGAGAGTATCCCTATCTTTCTGAATATAGAACCTACCGGATGAATTTCATTCTCCTTTTTATAAATCGGAAAAGGACTGAAGTTATTTTTCCGTCGGTCGTTGTGAATGGCAAGGAGAAATTACACCGTTGGATCTTTTGTTTTGAGAAAGGAAGTGCGAATTGCAAAGAATCGTTTTGTTTTCCATGAAAATCCATTTGTGAGTGTGCTTTATAGTTTCGATGTTTAAAGCAAATGTCTGTAAGGCTGATTATTTTGATCCAATGGTGCTGAGAGAATCTAACTGTGCCGTGAAACCTTTCTGCAAACACTAACCAGAACCGAAATCCTTTGTTTGTTAAAGGGTCCTCACCGATTAAAAATTTTGGAGATAAACCAACTAATCGATTTAGTGATATGTACATAAATTTATTTTACGCTTTTTAGCGCTTTTAAAATTTTTCTATTTTTTAATTTATTTTTTGTTTGTATTAATTTTTTGCTTTTTAGTTTTAGAAATACCTCGATGACGATATAAAGTATATTGCACATACAATTTATATTCTCGTTTTTTTCGTTATAAGTGCCGTCAATTATGTCGATTAGTTGACTATTTATATAAATCTTTGATTTTCAATAGATTTATAATTCAGGTGGTATTTCGCCAGGATCTGACAAATTCTAGTAAGCCTTTGAGGGTATTAAGGACTTTTTTAAAACTTAGTTTACACTACGACACAAAAAAAATATTTTATTTTGATTTGACATATTAATAAAGTTAAAAATAACTTCTTTTTAAAGTTCATTCAATTTCTTTTCTGTTTTGAAGTTAGGTTCCGCCGTTATGCTAAACGTTTGTTTCGTTCTTTATGTAATTAATTAAATGAATTACTTAAATTTAATTAGATGTCAAATGCTATTTTGATCGTCACATACCTATATATGGCAATATTAGAGGTATTGAAAGAGACAAATCGATGTCTGTTAAGTTATTGAAAAGGTTTATATAATATAAGATAATTGCTTCAAAGACTTTTAGTGACAAATGTTCAATAACCGGTTAGTTTAAAAAAAATTAAGAGAAACTCTTGGACCACTGTTACAAAGAGAAAATAAACGCGCTCTAGCCTCTTCGTTCGTCTAGCCTTACTTTATCAATCTCTCTATGAATAAATAATCTGATCCCGAAAAGGCTATTACACAAGTCTTTGATGAATAATGGAAAACAATATCAACATGCAAAAAATAAATTTTATCGTATTTATAGGCTGTCTTCTTAATAAAACATAATATTTTAAGGCTGGGTACTGTAAATATGGACATAGAGGAGGTAAACAGATTAAAATCCTTTGAGATTCGCATGTACTACAGAAAATTATGTGGGCTCAAAAGAAGTTATTTAATGTAGGTGAAACGAGAGCTGTGATACAAACTAGATAGAGTAATCGGTTGGAACAAATATTGGCAAAGAAAGGAAACTTGAGGAAGCTCTCAAGAATAAAATACTTCAAAGAGAAAAGGAGAGAATAAGGATGCCGGATATTACGATTAAAGAGCTGCGACATGATGAAGAAGAGGATTGTGAAGAAATTATACAATTAATTTAACCGTTTAATTGAATAGTTTTATTGTACAGGAAAGATAATAATCCACAATGACAAAAGTTCACCAATTAATTTTCATATATCTACCTTTTCACATAAGTTTTTGTATTAAACTTATATTCAATATATGCCATATAAAATACCTTTTCAAAAAAATTCTCAAGACCGTTTGTGCTGAATTTCTGTAATTTCTTTTTCGTGAATATCCACATTTGGGCTTCGAATTCATTCGTGTTGTTGCATAACGGTGATAATAAATTGCGAATTGATCATCCAACCATGGAGCATAAAATTCACTTATTTAAGATGACGTGAGCAACAGTTACAGGTGCTGCCATGTGTTTATTCATTAAAGAAGAAAGCGGTGATAAAATTATCTATGGTTACATAAAACAGATTTTAAAATATTATAAATAATATTTATGATTTTTTTAAATAAGAAAAAACCTTAAGTATAACATTTTAAAGTGAACGAGAGAATTGAATTGCGAACGAGTTGAATTCTTCCACCACTGAAGTACTATAGCTTGTTTCTATCGAGCCGCAATGAGATTTCTTCGCTCAATATACTTATCCCGCAGAGATGGTCCCAAGTATTGATTCAGTCTCCTGCCGCTCTTCTGGGATGGCAGCAGACCGTGAGCTTCTTAAGTAACGCAGTTACCTGGCGAAGGCTTATTCACCTCGAAATTGTAGCCTATAAACCGATCTTTGAAAAACTTTCTTTCGCCTATTTTCAGTTTTTAGGACTGAGACTAATCTGAACATAAATAGCAATATAATGTTTTCTGTCAACATAAAGTACGCCCTTCTTTGCCCATCCGAACATTTTTAAGCCTTTTGCATACGTCTGAAAGTATTTTCTAGACAAAAATAACAGATAAAACTATAAAATTCTCCATGTCTTTCATGACGCAATAAATTTGGGCAAAGTATTTAAGTTATTTGTTTGCAATTATAACTTAAGTAATCTTGTTTTGATTTATTTATCCAAGCAAGATTGTCAGGTCGAAAATAAAAAATAATGCAAAGAATTTGTAAAAACAAATAATTTAAAAATTAATTCCATCTAAGAAAATCGTTCTTTTCCCTAACGCAGGTAGATTTAAATATTTTGAATAAGGATATCAGAGGATTTTTTTCAAACTAATGTCGAATCTGAAGTTGTTCCAAACGAATCGCTCTTCGTCAATGCTGAAACTGTGTTAGCCGGCCTTCAATACAACAAACCCGTCGAGCAAAATCCCTCAAAAAGATGCAACGTGTCAGTGACGCCTTTGTAAATCACTCTCGCTCAAACACCATACATCTCATCGGTTCGCGATAATTAGTCACGCTGACGTGCATCGGTATTTTCCCCTCGAATGAGCCAGAGGGCGGGTATTCCCACGATTTATGCACGCCGCAATTACGGAGGTCGTAAACGGATTTTTATCGTTTCGACTTATAACAATAAATAATTTTGCAGAGTCATTCCGCGACAGATCAATTCCCTATTCTAACTCTACCTCTCGCTCCTTTCGTTTTTCTACAATGGAACTCAATTTTCGCGACGAAGCGGATAATCCCCTCGCGATGACGTCCGCGGTGCCATCCGAGAGATACATTTAAAAAAACTTCCCTCGGATTAGATTTCCTTTAGAAGAGGCGGAAGAGGGACTGGGAGGGGAGAGAGAGATTATAGAAACTCTTTAAGGCAAAAATCCCCGTCGTGTGCCCAAAGGTTTAGGCGGATTTCCATCGCATTTCATCTCTAAATTGAGGCGGCGCCCTTGTTACGTACTCCCTCTCGCTCATTTCGCTGCCCTCTTTCGCTCCCACTGGGCGTAAATCCCCCTTAAAGCCATCGCCAATTATCCACGGTCAGACGTACTACCTTTTTCCTTTACCCTGACCCTACGGCCTATATCCCGTTCTGCCCCTCAACCCACGTTTTTCTATAAACCTTTTTAACTCTCTTTTCTCTATTTCTCTCTCTCTCTCTCTCTCTCTCTCTCTCGCTTCACATCTGCTTCTCCGTTTGCCTTTCGATACACTTCGCGCCCCCATCCTCTATCTTCCCCTAACCTTTCCTTTCCTTATATCCCTCCTTGGCAAATGAAAAAGGAGTTTTAAAAAAAGGAAGAACTAAAGCACACAGCGGATTCCGCGTCGCTTCTGATTCCATTAAAATTCCGGGTTTGCATTTCTCGTCTCTCTCTCTGTCTGTAGCGCTGTGTTCCCAGGAAACTTTCATTTTCGGATCTTCATTATCGGAATTAAGTAAAATGTCTCTTGGAAATTTCATTCGAGATGTTGGCTATTATTCCTCCGAGTCTTCTTCGGATGAGAAATAAAAAGAGGTTCTCGGATATTTTAACTTTAATCCGTCCTTTAATTCCTCTCGATTCCGGATCCCGCGAGGATTTAAATGTATCAAACGACTCGCCGGTGAGAGGAAAAGAGAATATTAATACGACGCGAAATTTTAATTATGCCATCGCCGAGATGACGGCTGAAATTTTGATGGAGTATTTAATATTCGTCATATTTGTACAAAGTATGTGTATCAAAGCGTTCGGTTTAATTGCAGGAAATAATAACGTAGTCGTTTTTATAGAAGCCGCAATACTGTTCGAGCGATCTATTTTTTAATTTCGAGTGATGGCGATAGTTATTAAATCTTTGGAGGTTTAATCAATCAAGTCGTTCTTATTAATGAAATATCGCTCCAGAACATCAAAGAGAGGTCGGAACACAGTATTGATCAATATCAAAGTTACAATCTGTGGAAAAAATAATTAATGACAGTTGTTTTGAGTTAAAATTAACAAATCTCATTCATTCTTCACATCCAAAATTTATACGACCGCGCAGAGTTCAATAATACCAGGAATAAATTCAATTAAAAATATTTTGCAATTTTAAAAATCCGTAACGAGGACAGCTATTTGAAAACGAAGTTTTCATTTAGTTTACTGCAATCTTTTATGGCTGCAGAAGCGTTACAAAATTTTACTTCGTTGAAAAACGCCTCTATAAAAGTGAAATCGGCGTACATTTTGCATGGTAGTTTACACCTTTCGTCCAACCACGCGCATTTGCGTAAATGAACATTGTTTTTTTACTTAAAACAGACAGCGCCGATCTCTGTCCCCAAACACCCGGACGTGCACTTATTTAAGAGTATAATTTGCGTCACGTCATCCATTATGACCCAAAATGGGGTCTAAAACGAATTTACTTAAATGCGCTCCAATTTTAGATCTCGTTTCTCGCTTTCTACTCCTCTTCTCCAGCGATAAAAATTAGAGACACGAAACCCAACTTTATTTTTCGCGTCCGTCACATTCGTCTGCTCATTTGTCGCCATTCGATTCTCCCCTCAATCGTTATCCTCTTATATCGTCGCATTTCGTCTCGCAAATCTATTGTACCATCGGATCACGTCCGTTTAATGTTTTTCCTTCGAACCCCGCGACACGGACACGAAAAGACTCAATACCGTCGACCATCTCGAAATCGCTACTTCCCTCACTCCACCTCAGTCACGCAAAAAATATATAAATGTCACTGATCTTTCCCGTGAGTCGCGATCATATCTGCATGACTCCTTCCCCATCCACTCCGAGTCTCCCTCGCTCGATTCTCACACTCCGTCGCTCCTCACATCCGAACCGGTAACTTTTATCCTAAGAATATCCTTTTTCATCCACCCAAGTTTCCATCTTTCGCCTTTCTATTTTTCTCCGGCCCTCTTTTCTCTCTCTCTCTCTCCCCCTCCCCCCCTCCCCCCGCTCGCGAATGAACAACTCATCGAATGGCTTTTCTAATACTTTTTGCTAAACTTTTTATCTCATGTATTTTTTACTGTTTGAGTTTCACTCCGAGCCAAGTTCTCCTGATGACCATCGGGAACGGAGATGGATCTGGAGGGAGAGGACAAGAGAGGAGGAAGATGGGGATAAAGGAGGGAAGGAAGAGAGAGAGAGAGGACGGGAAGGGAGGAGGAAAGAAGGGATGGAGGAAGAGGGAGATAAAGTGGAGGAAGGATAGAAGGAAGAGGGAGATAAAGTGGAGGAAGGATAGGAGGAAGAGGGAGATAAAGTGGAGGAAGGATAGGAGGAAGAGAGGGAGGTAGAGGGGGTGGGAAACGAGGAAGAAGGTGGGGTAGAGGAAGAGAGAGGACGAAGGAAGGGAAGGAGAAAGAGGGAGATAAAGGGGAGGAAGAGAGGAATGTAGAGGGGATGGGAAATGGGGAAGAAGGTGGGGTAGAGGAAGAGAGAGTAGGAAGGGAGGGAGGAAGATGGAGACGAAGGGGAGGAACGAGAGGAGAACGAGGATAAAAAGGAAGAGAAGGAATGAAGGCGAAAAGGAAGAGGGAGATGAAGGAGGGCAAGGGGGATGAAGAAGGAAAGGAAGGCGTGGTTGGAAAAAAGTGACCGAAACTGCCATGAGTGAAAAAAAGTAAAATAGTTTTTTTGCTCCTATTTCTCTCTCTCTCTCTCTCTCTCTCTCTTTCTCTCTTTCTCCATTTCCCTCCACTTCGCTTTTCAGACCGTGCGGTGAAGCACAAAAAAAAATAAAATAAAAATATAACTACCCAAACGGGTTATAAATCTCTTTTTCGGACCGTGGTCATTTGCTCCGGATCTCTTTAATGACTCGAAAAGGTTTCTTTTTTTTATATTTTCCTCCTCTCTCTTTCTATTTGTTTCTCTTCATTCTCCATCGCACTCTCCTTGCGGGAGAAATACACGGCGGGGAAATTTTCCGAACCCGCTGCGAGCGTTAAAAAAAAAAGAAAAAATTACGTCGTTCGCATTGCGTCTCATTTGGGCGTGATGATTTGAACGGAATATAGGGAGGAGAATGTGGAGAAAGGTGTGTTCCATGGGTGAGAGCGCGGAACCGCCAATTAACGCAATAAGAGAGAGAGAGAGGAAGGGTATTAGGGTGCGTGCACGTGGATACGTGTGGGTGTGCTCGTGATCATGGGTCCCTATTTCTCTCACTTTTCCTCTCGAAAGGCATTAGCCAGAGACGAGAAATTTGGTTAATGTTCCGCGAGAAAACCCGAAGCACTCTCCTAATTCGCGTGATTTGGTTCTGGCTGTGATAATTGCGAAAGCTTCCCGCTCGTTTTTTTTTATCACACCCACTCTTCTATATCTTTTCTCTTTCGTTCCCTTCGTTCGCGAGCAGATGTTTCGGTTGTTTTTTTTTACCAAAGGGATCCGCGAAGGGATTTCTTCGTTATTTTTTCTCTCCGTAAATAATACATCCGCGCGTTAAAATCCTTCCGTCGGAAAGAGGCCCGTTTCTCGAGTGTGTTTGGAAATTCGATTAAAACGAAACGAAAGTCGAGCTGATGGATTAACGATGTTATGTTTTATTTTTTTGGCTCTGGACGGGAGTGCACTTTCGGATAAGGTATTATTTTTCGGGGAAAGGAATCGACGCGTGAAGATGGAGATGAGAGCGAAAAGGGAAAGCGGGAGTTAGAAAGAGGGAGGTTTTAGAGAGATAGGACGGGCGTAGAGAAAGGGGAGTGGAGGAGGGAGACGGTGGAAGGGGAGAGAGTGGATGAGGAAGCATGTGGCGAAGGGAGAAAGTGGGGAAAGAGGGAGAGAGGGAAAGGGAGGAAGTAAGAGAGGAAAGAGGGTGGAATGGAGGGAAGGAGAAAGTGAGGGAGAGAGATGGGGAGGGAGGAAGGGAGAGATTGTGAGGGAGGATGGAAGAGATTGGGAGGGAGATATGGGGAGGGAGGATGGGAGAGATAGGGAAGGAGGATGGAAGAGATTGGGAGGGAGGGTAGTGAGGGAGAGAGATAGAGGGAGGAATGGAGAGATAGGGAAGTATGAAGGGAGATATTTGGAGGGAGGGAAGTGAGGGAGAGAGATAGAGGTAGGAATGGAGAGATAGGGAAGTATGAAGGGAGATATTGGGAGGGAGGGAAGTGAGGGAGAGAGATAGAGGTAGGATGGGAGAGATAGGGAAGTATGAAGGGAGATATTGGGAGGGAGGGAAGTGAGGGAGAGAAATAGAGAGGAAGGAATGGAGAGATAGGGAAGGAGGAAGGGGGAGAGTGGGAGGGAGGGAAACGAGGGAGAGAGAGATAGAGAGGGAGGATGAGAGAGATAGGGAAGAAGGAAGGGGGAGATTGGGAGGGAGGGAAGTGAGGGAGGAAGGGAGAGAGAGGGACAGACAGACAAACGACTTTATTTCGGGCGAAATTGAGACTACATAGTCCCTTCTTACATTTAACCTTACGTTATGAATTACAAATGACAATAAAAATTGTAACATAAACATACAAACAGAAGACAAATACCTGAAACTAAACAAATGAAAAAAGAACAAAACAAAAAAAACACAACTAAGAGATTGAATTACAAATTCGGAAACTTCTAAAAAGAGAAGACTAAGTATTTGTGGTAAAAACCTAGGAAGGACCTGACATGGCCATCCTAGTAACAAAAACCACGCAGGAAAACACCCACGAAGGGAAGGGGGGTGGAAAAAACATGCGAAAATCCTACATACGTGAAAGAACAACTGTGGAATTACAAATAGTACTTACAGTTTTGAGATATAAAAAAATCACAAGATATATTTTAAAGTGTTGAAAAATGAACACGAAGTTTAATCAAATTGCGTGAGTTTAAATGAAAACATGAATATTAAAAAATAAGTAGAAATATGTAAATAATAGTAATAAATCTACACATACATACACATATACAAAAGGAAAAAAAGCTTATTTAGATTAATGTATTTCATCTCAGCGGCGAGTTTCTGTAAGTTTAACAATCCATTTTGATAAGTGCGAGTTGTTCTGTGCCTTCGTGTGTCACTGTTCTTGGAGGGTTTGGGAGAGAAGCAGGAAGGGAGAGATAGGTAGGGAGGGAGGGACGGAGAGAGAGAGAGAGGAATAAATATAGAAGAAAGGGAGGGAGAGAGGGAATCAGGGAGTAAGGTAAACAAGAATGGGAGGCGTCGAGGAAGGTGAAAGAGAGGAACGAGAACGTGAGGAAGAAAGAGTGGGAGGAAGGGAAGGAGAAAGCGAGGGGCGAGTGAGGGTTGGAGAGTGAGGGAGGAATGAAAAGATAGGAAGGAAAGAGAGGTTGAAGAAGAGCGGAGAGATGGCCGATAGGAGGTAACGAAGTGTGGTCGTTTCACTCGTCAACACAACTCCTCTCTCCCACCCCGTCCCTTTCGATCGGCCTATATCCTGTCCCTGAAAAGAGAACCAATCCCTTCTTCCATCACTGCGTCCTGTTTCGACTCTAACCCCCGCCTCCTCCCTTCATCTCTCGCTCACACTCAACCCAATTCACCCACTGTGTCGCCTCCGCTCTATACAAACTCCGGGATCCTCACTTGCTTCCCTTCCATTCCGTCCCTCTTCCTCCCCTTTCCTGTTCCCTACAAGTGGTGGTAGGGATGCGGCGCCAAGCTTCGTCACCATCTCTCTCTCTTACCCTTTCATACCACGCCGACATTTTTATATAGACTTCCTCGCAGACCTTTCCTGTCACCTCTTATTTTCCCCTTTTTCCTCTCTCTCTCTCACAGTCTAGTTTTACTATTCTTCCTACATATATATTTGCCTTTCCATCTTTCTCTCCATACCTCTCTCTCTCCCTTTCTCTGTCTCTTCCTCTTACTCCATCTATTTTTCTTATTTTTTTCAAGTTTCCCTCTCTTATATTTATCTTTATGGCTTTTTCTGTCCGTGTCCCTCCCTTTGTCTTCCTCACCTTCAATTCTCCATTTTTCTCTTCCGCCTCTTTGTCATCATTCCCTTTCAACCCGTCTCATCTGATAAATTTACTTCTCTTTTTCCATTTCATCACACCCTCTTCTTTCCCTTCATTTGTTTCCATTCGCATCGTTCTATTTATCCTGTTTATTATTACCTATATGTTTCTATTTGCCTCTATTTTCCATTCGCTTCTCTCGTTCTCCTCGTTCCTTCATTTGACTCCAGCGGACGTTTTCGTGATTGTGAAATCCATTCTTGCTTCCCCGTTTGTCTTCTCCCTTCCCGTCGATAGGCCACATTCGGACCGAATTTTGTACGGATATAAAAATGCAGAAAAAATGCAGGACACGCTAATTTCGGCCTTTGTAATCACAACTTCGTCGAATGATAAAACACGATCACAATTGTTTTCTCCCTCTCTTTATCCAATTTCGCGGTTTAACGTTTGTTTAAAAAGCGAAGATAGAAGCATTGATTCTCCTCTTCGTGATTTTTGGAAATTCAACAAATTTGTTCGTCCGTCGTCATATTTTATTTTTAAAACCAGGCTCATGTGTTCTCTTTCCACCTCTGAAAATTCCCCGTGTTCGCTCATGCATTAACGAGATTGAACGTAACCCGAATGTTTTTAAACGCATTATATCTAGTTAGCGATCGAGTTAATCCCTCGCTTCGCCATCCTTTTCGCGGCGTCGAGTCCGTGTAACGGTAACCTCGCTCGCCAAATTCGATTTATAGCCGACGAGGCACGCGCTCCGCATCAAACGTCCCGTGATCTAGTATGTTGCGCCCTACGTTTTATTTTCGTCCGAAATTATCTGCGTGAGCGCCGCCATTTATCTTTGTTTGCGTGCTCCCGGAACTCTCGCATTTCCCATTAACACGGATTGGAGATTCTAGATTTCGCGGAAAACTTTCCCAGAGGAAAGAGAATGAATATGGACAGCCGCCCGGGAGAGCTGGCAGGGAATAATTCTCTTTAGTTTTTTTTTTTTTAGTCGCTTGCGCAAAAGTAACTTCGTTAATATCCGTAGCTATTCGTCTTTACGTTGCAGGAGTTGTTTTTTTTTTCGATTAAGTCCTCGATCTTCGTGCGTAACTCATCTCACTTCGGATCCATCAACCAATGCGTCGCGACGAAATTACGTCTCTTATCTCAGCACTGGCGGTTTCCCCGCATTCCCCTTCCTCTCTCTCCCTCTCTCTTTTTTATTCCTTCCTCCTTCCCTCTGCCATTCTCTCCCGCGATACAAACCTATCTCCGTCCATCTCTTGGTACCCATCTGCCATCTTCCCTTATAACCATCTTTTAGCGCGCGCACACGCTCTCTTCCTCTCTCTCTCTCTCCTCCAAACATCTTTCTCCCGTCGCGTCTCTTCCTCCGTCTCCGTCCTCACTCCCTCGTATTTTATCCACTCCTTTTCCGCTATCTTACTCGGCTTCGTTCCAGTTTCCCGCCATCTATTATTCAATCTTGGGTGATTGGGTTTCGTAGAGTGAGTGAAGGGTATGGGGAGGGTGGGTGGGTGGGTGGAAGAAGTAAGAATGAGGAGAGAGAGGAAAGGAAGATGTTAGAAGTGGAAAAGAGGGGAAGGAAAGAGATAGAAGGGAATAATGGTTCGGGAGAAACCTTGGCAACGGAACTAACAAGAAGAGCCACTTTTTTTTTCCAATTCAGAGAAAATCTCGAAATAAGAAGAGCTGCGGTAGTGGTGAATATGAGATTACTTATTTTTTTTTTAAATGTCGTTTCTTATTTATGAACGCTCGCATAAAAAAACGAAAACTTCCGAAAATTCAGGTCCCGGACGAATACGTCTTTTTATTCGCTTTATCCTATATATTGAGAGTTGGCTTCGAGTGCCTTAGGAAAGTCCTCAGACGGTCGCAGGCTGCCTACTTCTGGTTTGGTAAAATTCTGCGCAACCTTTTTAATTCTATGGCGCGTTTTCGGGTTCGAACTAAATCTCATGAGCCACATATTCATCACTCGTTAGCCAACAGAAATGAGTGGAATTTCTACTCCTATTCCAAATATGATGAAGAAATTTATGGCTAAAACTATATTTTCCAATAATTTAAAGATGTCAGTCGTATTACCAAATAGTTCAAAATTGCTTATGATCATCATATCATTGATTAGACTATCCTGTCCCGATACCCTTTTGGTATTTATAAGTGCAGTGAATTATTAAATGAATCGGAAAATAATCCATTGCACAACCCCAAACATGTGTGTCGTGTAATTCGCGAAAGCGGTTGTACGACAGGTTGGCGACCTGTCTGCGTGAAACACGGATTAGCTAAGTGCCCAAGAGTTAAGTCTTGAATGTAGAAGCAACTGTTGAAAGGTGGAAAACCCCGAGAGAAATATGTCAAGGTTGATAACTATTTAATTAAGAAATATCTTTTTACAGGTATATAAAACAGTGTAATGGATTCGACCATAAATTATCGCTCTTTATGAGAAATTGCTTTCTTTTGGTCTTAGCTGGAAAATAACAAAAAAGATTGACATTTTTACCTTTCCTAAAGCAACTTAGGTGCCGCGGAACACCGAGTGTTTTGTACAGAACACAGGTTGGAGAGCAAGGGATGAGGAGAGAAACTCACCCAGCTGGTGGGCTGAGTAAATAGCTAATGAAGATATAAAAAGTAAATATTTTTTCGTGGTCAGTGAGATTATAACTGTATTTTCAATCCTGTGATACAGATAGGCGTATGTCTGGTTGTAATACAGTGAAACCTCTCTCTGTCGTAGTTTTTAAGAAAAATACTATAAATACGAGGAAACGACGAAATAGGGAAGTCATTAAGTTTTTTAAATACAGTCTATACAAAATGAACGATACATCCGGGAAAAAGATGTATGCGGGAACAATAAATCGAGAATCCACTGTGCATTGGTCTAAGTATTAACAAGAAAATACATTACGACATTAGCAAAAAATACAATCAAAATATTTACAAATCAATCGTAATAAATATGTGTGAAATCAACAAGAAAACATAGAGAAAATAAAGCCCCGTAAAAAAACAAATCAATCAAAATTATAATAAAACGATGAGCGAAGTGGGATTTTTCGAACCTTAACGTTTAAGGGACCCAACAGGTCCCAGCCGTATAAAGCATTCACCTACTTCTGATTCATCTATCTTTTTAGTTCCATTTAATCCAGCTCCTAGTTAATTGCACCACATTTATTTTTTAATTTCTACGCATTTTTGGCAAGGGCTTAAAGCAGGCATGTCAAACTTGAAGTGGCATCAGGGCCACACTGAAGCGATGGATGTTTATAGAAGAGCCGCATTAGGATTAAAGTCGTTTAATGCGGGTCATACTTGGCAAAATGAACTTAATCTATAAGACTGAACGCTTGTATTGCCACTAAGAACGACGATTTCTTTCGTGACTCAATAAATATGAAAAAATATCGTTTCTCTTTCACAAAGAGAAATTATTTATTTGAAATCTCGAGCCATTTAATTAGGAAAAAACATATCAATCGGGCTGCAATAATGAATAGAAAGGGCCGCATGCGGCCCGCGGGTCACTTTAACATACATGGCTCGAAGCCAAGAGATGGTCCATCCAAGAGTTAAAGTGTAAGACAGACAGAGAGAATTAGAGAAGGTTATGACGAGAGGGCGTGTGGAGTGCGATTCGGGCAAAGCGGGACCAGGTTGCGGTATAAGCGGATCTGGCAGAGGTGCGGCGTCAGCCGTCGCCGCTTCCACCTCCTCTTCCCCCCTCCTCCCCCAACCTCACCTCACCCCACCCCCGCCAGCCTCCTCCTCCCTGCCAGTCGATATGGAAATGGCGCGTCCGACGGGCGTCCGTCGCTTCTCCCAAAGCGGGAGCGGAATGGGACGCGGGACGGAGTTGTTTCTGTCGAGAGTAGAGGATTACTAACGGGTCGCCACATGCCTTACAGACGGATGCGTTTTTACATTCGCCGGATTTTTCCCGATGATACTCTTTTCGACAGACTGCACCTCTGTGCGAGAAGGACGACGAGACGCAAAAAAAAATATATATTCCTCGCGCCCGATACTGTTTTTTTTTTCCCCCACTCGGACGATTTTATTTTATTCCCGTTCGATTCCGTTACCGGAGAGACGAAGGCGTCTGCGTAGGAATTGGCTCGCGGAGTGGATCGCACGGAAGAAAAACGTAATATCGGCGAGGATTTCCCGTTTTTGGAAGATTGATTCGCAATTCGTTGCGAATGTATGAAACGTTCCAAATGGAAAAGGCAATCATCAATCAATTCATCATTTCTGCGGGAGATTAAACTCTGGTTGTCTGGTTGGCTCTCTCTCGCTGATTTTCTCCCGGTGATGCCAATAAGAGACTTGACGAAGATCGGTTAATTTATGAAGTCGCCGCGCGCGACTCATCGCTTTGATTGCGTTTGGAAATTGTGTTTGTTTTTTATTCGTGATGCGCAGGAGTAATTCGTTTCAATAGAATTCCGGCTAAGATTGATGGATGATCGAGTGGGATGTCGAATTAAAGACTGATTTACCCTGAAATTACGTTTAATCACTTATTCTTACGGAAAAAAATGTATATTACAATTTTTAGGCACATCATAAATGTTTTCTCTGAAGTTTTTAGGCACCTTTCCTAAATGAAAAAACGCTTCTTTTATTTGGTTTATCCATCTGACCGTCAGCACGCATACATTACATCTTTACATATGTGAATTTATTACTCAAGATTTATATCAAAATATTGAAATTATGTAAATAATGATCAATTCAAGCAGAGCTGCCACTACGATGTAAAAAATTAACTTTTTCTTTAGTTTGTAAAATATTCATGTAATATAATCAGTTATTTTCAATAGTTGTAAATCAGAGTAAAATAAGCATTACCTTTAAAAATTCAATTCATGAAGTTTCTGAGAGGGATTCTCCTTCTTCCGGTACTACTCATGCCTTTTTACAAATATCCCAATTCAAATTATATACCTATGTGTGTAAATAGTGTAGCCATTATGGATTCAGCGAAGAACTAATCCTGATTTAATGTAATTGTGAATTCTAAATGGAAAAGTTCCGTGTAATTATCAACTACTTTTAATTTTATACAGCCATCAAAGGGAATAATCGTCACAGCAGTATTTCTATTTACGCTGATTATAATTTTCTTGTAATTAAATTATTTTCCAATTAACCCCGTAATCACTATTGAACAATTTAATTACGATTGCGCTAACGTCGTTCAAAACTTCAACAAATTCAGAATATATCAGGAACAATGTCAGTGGCTAAAAGTCAGTTTTAGTGAATTCTCCACCTCCTCTTTCAAACTTACCGCTTAGTCCCATTTCCCTCGACCTCCTTTGGAACCTATCATCAATGGGAGAAAGCATCAGCTTCACGGTTCCACTCATCATCTCCCTGGAAAACTTTCTGAAAGCTTCCTTTCTAAAAGGTTTATTTTTACGGGATAAGAGGAGAAAAAAATAAAAGAAAAAAGTAGGAAAAAAACCGATTTGTAAAAGTAGCCCAAGTGACCGTTACTTTTAGAGGTGAGAGCTTCGTATAACTTCAAAGACACTGAAAACCCCAGTACCGCCGTCCTTTCCGTTTTTTTAATATCGATAAGTCTGTGGTGGAAAGAGAGAGAATCCAGAAGAATCCTAATCACACGAGGGTGGCTCTTTGCCTTTTATTTTTTATTTAATTTTTTTTGCTTCCACCGAATTCTGCTGAGTCTGCCACGATTTTTGATGAGAACGTGTTCCCACACCTAGCTGGTAGAATAATTTGAACAGAATTTTGACAGAGGGAGAGAGAGAGAGAGAAGAGAGCGAGCGAGAGAAAGAGAAGGGGTGTGCCGGTAAATGGACGGATACAGCAAGGGTATGGAGAGTGGGAGATGACGTAGGCGGAGAGTTGACGCGAGGAGTGGATGGGGGAACTCCCGTGCGGTCTGGTCCGGCGCGAATGGCCCGCCCAGAGGGAGTGTACCTGCGGGGACGGAGGGTGAGAGAAAGAATGGCGAGGGAAAATTGCGGAAGGTTGGGGATGAGGGAGGGGGGGGGGGAGGGGGAGAATGCTGACGGAAGCGCCGTCGGTAGGAAACGGATGTGGCGGGGAACAAACAGCATCCGGATGAAAGCCCGCGGAATGTCCAGCGAGAGTAGTGGGGCGGCTCATTTGAGAGATGTTTAGGATCCCTTCTAAGGGTTAGTGGGAGACATTTATTTCTCGTCCTCTCTCCTTTTTCCTTTCCTTCTCCGTCCCTCTCTCTCTCTCTCTCATCCCCTCTTTCTCTTCTCCCCTCCTCTTGCACTTCATCCTTACGGGAATATATAAAGGCAGAGAGGCAATGAGAATGTAATGTGCGCGAGACCGCTTTTAGTTTTCCTTTCCTCATTCGGAGATGTACTGTAATTGCAAGAGAAACACTACCCTTAACGGTCTTTGAAGTTTTTTTTAACGCTTATCCGAAGCTCTTAAGTATTTTCGCTCGCGACATAGGATGCGTAACATCTTGATTTTGTTTGTTTTTGATAATTGTTCTCGATTAACTTAGTTAATCCTAATATCATTCTGAAACTATATACTATTTATTTCTTTTATTTTCCTTGCGATGATGAACTCCGGCGCTGTTTTTTTCTTCAGCATTATAGATTTACAATTTAAATTCTTGTAATGTTACATTTTTTCGTTCTGTTCTTAAAGGAATCGATTCGTTATTGACTAAATTTATAACCGCGATAATAATTAGCATGTTATTGAATATTTAATTATTGTTCAACTGTTTAAATTTGGAACTATAAAATAATCGGTGTAGTTAATTTTAATACATTACGTGAAAGTAATCCCTTTAACATTCGTAGGAGCTAAAGATCCCAAATGACAAATTTTACTTATTGGTGAAGTAATATTATTTTTCACAGAGGGATTCTTAAGGATACGAGTTTTGTTTTTCTACTACCGGGTCGCAGAATGTTTTTTGTAAAATCTTTTAATTATAACGATTACAAAGCATTACAAGCAAATTAACGAAGCACTTCATGCGAGATAATGAGAATTCTATCTTCTCACCCGACTACGTGAAAATGATCTTTCAAACAGCCGTAATGCAAATGTGAAGCTTATTATGCCCGCCATTTGTAGGGAATTGCAAAGATATCATCATTCTCCTGCTTTCCCGCGTATACTCAGGTAAACAGTATTTTGTCCCTTTTTTTTAAAAGATTTTTCGCATTATTTTGGTATGCAACGTTTCGAGTTTTGAGCGTGCTTGGCCTCAATTGCCTTATTTCACCGGCCACTTCCTTCATTCCTACGCATTCCGTACGACAGCAGGTGAAGACGAATGAGAGCGGGGTGGGTCGGGGGGAGACAGGAGTGAAAAAGGGGCGATCGAAGGAGGGAACACGAAAAGACGACCTACCCGACACGAATACGATTTACCTTTTAAGGGGAGCGACAGAATAGGGGGCTGGATAAAACGAGAGAGAAACGATGAGAATTGTAACGGATTGAAATACGAGTTTCCTCGGTCTAATTAAAACTCTCGCGAAATATTTTTATCTCGCCTCGTGAAGACGGGCTTTAAGACTCTTCCAAGCGAAGGATAGTTAGTTTGTCATCATCGCGCGTTGGTGGGTGATGCATCTTTGGATTGTGCACCTGCCAGCATTTGCCTTGTGTATTTGGTTAGGGCCGAGTAATATTGCAGCCTTAAGGGCACGGCGCAGTCTGAAGTTTTATTATTCCAACTAGTAAAAGCGTAGTACTTAAGTTACACTTTTAGCAACATTTAGATTGTAATTGTTGGAAAAAATGGATCCTAGGCTCTTGTGTGAATTGGAATTGGTTGTAATAAGGGAATAATTTCTGAAACGGGAGAATATGCCTGTCACGATATTTCAACCGTAGAATATCCTCCCGACAAGTGGAAAACCCGGGTTCGATATCCGTTCACAGTAAAATTTTTCCCCTGATTTCAAATTATTTCCATCATTTAGATGCGGCATAAGTGGATAAGTATGTGATCAATTTTGTTTTCATTGTCAGGATTGCAATACGAATGAAAAAAACGGGCGTTTCTTTAGTTTTAAATGAATCATTTGCTTTTAAAATCGGCTGTATTGATTTTAACGACTTTTGGACCAAGGCATTCGAATATATGTTAACGAAAGAACGGGGAAATTTTACTAGGTTTATAAATTTCCATACTTTTGCAGATTAATGATCTCGAATGACCTCTCGAATAAATGATTTCATTGATTTTATGCACTCGGTTAAGGTTTTGGTGAGTCAAATCCGCACTGTTCAAAGATTTTCCGCTGCATTTTTTTTAGAAAGCCGTATTTACTTTGGAATCGGGCGGAATTTAATTACAGCAAAGCATTCGATAATTTAACACCACGATTTTACCGGATTCCATAACGAAGGGAGAGAAATCGAAGAGGCGTGTGCATTTCTCATTCAACTTCCTCACCCTTCCATTCTCCAATTCAGCGATGGCGTCGGATGAAGGAGGGGGAAATATTGGAGGTATGAGAGCTTTGAAAAAGAATCACTGGCAGGTGGAGGGGTAGGGGCAAAAAAAAAAAAGAATGCAGAAAGAGGAGGTGGGAGGGTAAATGAAAAGGAGGAGATTGAAGGGGGAAAATAAGAGATGGGAGAGGAAAAACTGGAGATATGAAATGAAAAGGAGTTAGTGGAAAAAGGAGGTAGGAAGAGAAAGGAGTCGAGAGGAAAAATAAGAGGTGGTAAGGGATGATTAGGAGATAGGAATGAAAAAGGAGGTGGTGAGAGGGGAAAAGGAGAAGATGGAAAAGGAAAAGGATGTAGGGAGGGAAAGGAAAAAGAGAAAGGGGAAAATAAGTTGTAGGAGAGGAAAAAAGGAGATAAGGAAAGGAAGAAGGAGATAAGGAAAGAAAAAAGGAGATAGAGGAAATGGTGGAGGTAGGAAGATAAAGGAGGTGGAAGGGGAAAATAAGTGGTAGGAGAGGAAAAAGAAGATAGGAAAGGGAAAAGGAGGTAGAGGAAAAGGTGGAGTTGGGAAGAGAAAGCAGGTGGAAGGGGAAAATAAGTGTTGGGAGGGAGGGAAATGGGAGATAGGAAAGGAAAAGGAGGACGAGGGGAGAGAAAGGAGAAGGTGAAAGGGGAAAATAAGTGTTAGGAAGGGAAATGGGAGGTAGGAAATGAAAAGGAGGAAGCGGAAAGGGAAAATAAGGAAGACTCGAGAAAGAGAAGGGAGAAGTGAGAGAGAGAGAATGAGTGTGTCTGGCGGAAGCTGCCCGACCCGTTGTGGACGTTCGTATATCCCACGGCGGCCTCCCCTCTATTTAAAATAGATGGGCAAAGGCGTCGGGAGGAGTGGATGGGGAGATGGGTAAGGGAGCAGCAGGGAATCTAAGGAGAGAGAGAGAGAGAGAGGTGGGTAAGAAGGAGGGAATGTGGGGAAGTGGTGACTTTTGTATGCGATGGGACTCCGAGTGAAGCGCTGCCTAAGGCTCCTCCTCGTGGCTCTGTAAACTCGAGGATGGAATGGGGAGTGTGCATTTCTCTTCGGATATGAAAAGGTGGATCGGGAGGGGAAGGGGTAGGAGAGAACCGGAGGAGGGGATAGGTTGGTGAGGGGAGACGGGAGGTGTGGGATGCCCGCAGCTGTGATCTCATCGGGAGAGATGAATCTCGGAGTGGCAATTCGTGCAAGCGTGAAGAATCTAAAAAAATCATTTTTCGGCGATCGCCGTAAAAACTGACGTCTGTTGCTCGAAAAAAAAATTGAGAGGCAGTAACCGGAAAAGTTGTGATAATTGAGGGATATTCGTGTTTTATTTCATTCTTTCGGTGTGGAATATGGCCTAGTTTCTGTTGCGTTTGATTTTTTGAGTAATTTTTCGCGGAGATAGAAACGATTTTGACGTTTTTAATACTCGGTTTTCCTGTGATTTTTTTATGGATGTAGCTATTCTAACCTTCAGCTCTTGCGTGCGTAAGAAATGTGCGTACATTGCGTAGTTGAGAGATATTAAGAAATTAAAAAATATATTATTATAATCCACAGGTAAAGTTATTGTTCATTCAGAAATATACTATAAAATCGGGTCATTTCGTGGCGTAAATTTCGTTCCCAACAAATTATTCTTACATATTTATAACATTTTCATCTATATTTTCAAATGGTTATTCCAACTTTTGATAATATTTTTATCGAAAAAGTCTAAAACATGCTGGAATCAGTTTGAAACTTAAATTTTCTAAAACATAAGGTAAATTCTTTTAAAAATAAAATACAACTTATTACCATCCACTGATTGTATTCAAAACGAACGATATAGATATGTATTTTATCGCGATTTATATTTAATAATTTTATTGTGTAACTGCTCAAAAAGAAAATTCACTCTGAGAACAATGAATGAAGTGAAGCAACTGTTAGCATTCCTTTCGTTCAATTTCCATTTATACATTTTTTAGTTCTGTCTCGAAATTATATGATGTTTAATTAGTTAGCGATGAAAAGTTACTCTGAACGAATATTGCGGTATCATCATCATAGGTAGTTTGTCCGTAGACAGGTCCGTGATTATTCATGGTTAAACCTGGTGCTCCATATACTCCTATTATCCGCTGTCTTCTTCACAGCTCTCTATCCCCTTCAAGTCGTCTATCAGCTGAAACCTTTTCCTACCTCTCTCTTTTTCCACCCAGTTTTCCTTCTAGAATTTCTTTAATCATGCTATCTCTTCTCAGGTAATGCCCAATCTAGTTCGCCTTCCTCTTTTTGATAGTCTGTATAATCGTTCGCTTCTCTCCAATTCTCCGTAGTACTTCCTCGTTTTTCACCCTATCTGTCCATTTTATCTTCAGCATTCTTCTCCATGTCCACATTTGGAAGATTTCCAAGTGTTTAATATCATTTTTCCTTAGAGTCAATGTTTCTGCCCCATATAAAGCTATACTCCATACATAACATTTTATCAACTTCTTGCGGATATCCTCCTTTATATTCCCCGTTAGTACGAGTTTCTTTCTTCTGAGAACGACTTTTGCCTGCTTTATTCTAGTCCTGATTTCATCGGTACATTTTGCTTCTCTCGTTATGATGCTTCCAAGGTATTTATAATTTAATCTTCCCCTAGCATTTCTTCGACCTTTTTATCTAGCCTTTTATTAAGAATCCTCATGATGATCTTCGAAGTGTGTGACATTGGGCTTATCGTTCTGTAGTCTTTACACTGCATTGCCTTCTTCTTTAGAGGGATCATTGTTACATCTATATATATATATATATATATATATATATATATATATATATATATATATATATATATATATATTGGTTTTTAATAAATTAAGAAAATTAGTTGAATAACTCGATAAAAAATAAACTTAGAGGGCTGAAATTCCCGGAGATTAAAAATGGCTCAGGTATAGAGCGTTAAAGAGAGAGAGAGAGAAACAACCAGAAGTAGGATTTTAGTTATAAGTTATATAGATTAAAAAAATAAATAACATTTAGTAATATAGATAAAAAATATAAATAACATGAATACTGCTTTCGATTTATTTGCATTAAATTCTTATCTTCGGTCATTTCGAGCTAGTTTTAATTTTATTTTCGATCTTTAAGCCTTTATTTAAGTGCATATGCACGGAAATTACCGAGGACAACAATACCGGTAACCATGGAATCTTATTATCGAAATGTTAAAAAATTTACCTAAACTCGAGTATAAATTCAAAATATGAGCGAATTCGAATGGGATTGAGTATTCGACGGTAAGAATAAGAATCCTCGCTCATGTTGGCGTGTTTTAGCGTATATTTAGTGTCGATAACATAATATCAAGATATTTTAAAGAGTAAAAGAATGGAAGCCTTCAAACCAAAAAGTTGATTTTTACGTGTTACCTTACGGGAAACGACATTCATCCTCTGGAGTCGAACCGGTGACCTTTTTCTAAATTTTTTAGTCATAATGTAAAGATTCATCAACACTGAAATCCTGAGAAATTTCAGGCTTCTAAGTTTATTTCTAATCGAGTTATTCACAGAATTAGAGCGTTACGCAGCATGATGACCGTTACGATTTTATTTTACACACACATATATGAGAGATATCTAAATATTTTCAAAGGAACTTGTTTACGACGAATTGAGAATGAGCAGTCATTTGGTATACCAGGCATTCCCTTTAAGAAAATAATAAACTTTTTGTATCAATGTGAACAAAGTTCAACGTCTCTATGACGTAACCAGATGTTTAGATATTTACATTTGAGAAATGAGACAACAAAGGATAAAATTTCGGTGTCAGGTTCTTCCCAAGCAAACATTCTTTAAAATCAACAATAAAGGAAAAACTCATCAACGACGTTTGCGCTAAATTAATTTATCAAGACCTTCCAAAATACCTCCTCGACATTTTTTTTTTGGTTTTGCAGTTTAACATGACCTTTTAAATTTCTGTCGTTGCCGATAAAAAAAACATCGGTCAACTTTTATCCGCGACTCTTTCGTCGGCTTTCACTTATCCTTTTGCGTATACCAAAACTATTAATTCTCATCGCTATAAATCATTCCTCAGATAAGGAAACCTTTATACAACCGAGAGGAAAATCCAAGAGGTCATTTATCACGTGGCCATGAAGGGCGTCCGGGGAGGAAAGGGCTTTGAATCTGGAATGGATGCCTATCAAGTTGGAAAAAAATAAAGAAAACATCCCCGAAACAAAGGAAAATAAGCTGGTAAATTCGTAAAAAAGGGCGGAAAATTCGAGACATTTGATTATTCAATAAACCGAATCCTCTGCCGGAGCCCGATCTGGAAAATAAACATAAGATACCTTTTTAGCTCCATCTCTGTTTTTTTTACATAAAACAAGATTGACGCGATGTTTACAAATGTTTACACGAACTTTTTCGGCAAAAGATCCCGTTTTTATGTATGCCCTTTCCCTCTCTCTCTCTCCTCCCCTGACATTTTAGAGTGAAAAACTCTCCTACAGACTCTCTTTGAGAGAGTTTCAACCCCTTCTCTTCAGTCTCCGCGGCACCTGTCTGTTACTCGTCTTCACATGGTCCCAATTCACCTTATCTCCACTCGCTTAAGCCTTCAAACACGCTCTCCTTTTTCGCGAAGACTCCGAACCCTCATCTCCTTGCCCCCAACGCCTTTCCATCCGTCTTCACCTCTTCCCCACCTCCTTTCGTCTTCTACCGTTCGACCTTCTCCTACCACTCGTCACCTCCCGTCTGTTATTCTGAGAGTCGCTCTCCATCTCTCTC